>OX439140.1:117261106-118461106 GCA_949318255.1 Pollenia labialis
CGTCATGGTCCAACTTAGGTTTTTACGGAAATAAAATTTTGCCACGCCCACTTTCACGCCCACTTTGTCCGATTTTTCTAAAATCAGAAAACGGCTCCATCGATTTGACTAATTTTTCTTTCAAATGTTCGTATCAATGCATTTTAAGTTTCCATCGAAAGAAAAATTTACCACGCCTACTTTTACGCCCACTTTTTCTACTAAGCACATAACTTGAGGATGGCTTGACCGATTTAGACGATTTTTTCTTTAACGTGATCGCCATGGTCCAACTTAGGTTTACACGGAAAAAAAATTGTTCCCCTCCCACTTTCACGCCCACTTTTTTCGATTTACCTAAAATCAGAAAACGGCTCCATCGATTTGACTAATTTTTCTTTTAAATGTTCGTATCAATGCATTTTAAGTTTCCATCGAAAGAAAAATTTACCACGCCTACTTTTACGCCCACTTTTTCTACTAAGCACATAACTTGAGGATGGCTTGACCGATTTAGACGATTTTTTCTTTAACGTGATCGCCATGGTCCAACTTAGGTTTTTACGGAAAGAAAATTTTGTCCCGCCCACTTTGTACGATTTACCTAAAATCCGAAAACGGCTCTATAGATTTGACTAATTTTTATTTCAAATGTTATTATTATTCCATATTAAGTTTTCATCGAAAGAAAAATTTACCACGCCTACTTTTACGCCTACTACGAAACAATCAAAGCCGATTTGGAAGTACGATGATTTGTTGGCAGGTGATTTTTGGCAAACACTTCCAGTGATACAACGATCAACGCCCGCCGATGAATTAAATGCATGTTTGAAGTCGTCTGCTTTGTGGAAACACGTTAGGAAGCTCAAATTGACTCTGAAAATGTGGGTCGAGCTGCAAAACAATCAATCTCGAGACGTATTTTCCAAACAATTGCTGGACATAGGAAACGACAAAATCCCGGTGGATATTTCAATTTCTGCCGGTTCACCGAATCGAAGTCCGAACTCATCCGAAAGGTGTTTTCAAACATTACACAAAATTACAGAAATCATGATTTGTTGACCGAACTTGCTATATTAGCTACGTTGATGTCGACGAACTGTATTTTAAGATTCAAAGTGAAATCGCTGGCAAATTGTAGACGTACAAATCGGTAGATTCCATTACTTCTCAGAACGATGTCGTCAACTATCCAATCGAACTTCCTCGGATCACCCGGATTACCTCCTCATAAATTCAAACTAAAAGTTTGATCGGTAATCATAATGTTACGAAATATATACCAACCACGTCTTTGTAATGGCACCCGACTTACGGTAAAAAAACTGATGAATAACGTCATCGAAGCAACAATGCTTAAAGGAAAGTACAAGGGAGAAAATGTTTTGATACCTCGGATCCCAATGATTCCAACCGACATCACATTCAATTTTAACGCTTGCAGTTAGTTTCCAGTAAGGCTCGCATATGCAATGACAATCAACAAACCAGACAACCAAACAAAAAATGTTGTATTTTACAAAGCATTGCAATTAAAAAATTATGATATCCTAGCAAAGCAACCAAATAAGTTTTACTGTTTACCTGAATATTGATCTTATCAACTAAAATGTAAATAGAATACTATAAGATTCACAGCATATATATACAACCATATGTATTTTCAAATCAAATGTAAATCATATACAATGTATATGAACAACATTTTAATTTAAAAATACTTTTTTCCTATTTTTAACGGATTTTAAAAATCGAACGCAAACATTTTTTCTAATTGGGACAGAACAACGTCTGTCGGGTCAGCTAGTATTTTTATAAAACTAACTTTTACTCAAAAAGAATTAACTAAAAATAATGTAAAAAATATCTGTAAGACTTAGTGTTGGTTTTAAAGCTTTTTATAAAATATAGTAAATATATATTTGTACGGACTTATTAAAAAAAAAACCAGAAAACCCGCATTTAAAAACAAATTTCATGGAAAATTCGTTTATAAACCTATTTTATATTTAATGAATAAAGGCGTTAAAATGTAGTTTTTAAAAAGGATGTAAATAATAACTTTTGTTTTAAATATTCGTCAAAAACCTACTTCATTTAAACCAAAAACCCTTTTTCAATGAAAAAAAAACTAAACACTTAAAAAAGCTTTTACTTAAAAAGCTTTTCAAAAAAAGATGTTATCGAAAGCTTTTTATCACATGCTTTTCAGTAATATCACATATGTTTACCATTCAATTAAAATGCTGCTTCTGAGAGGCTGCCTTTAAGCTTTCCAAAACCATACCATTTCAATGCATTTTTTACCAATCGGCTTTAATAAGAATTTAAAAGACCTTTTTAGTTATAAAGAATTAAAACCACAAAATCTTTAAAAAGCTATAGCTTTTATTAAAACAATGGAAGTTAAAACAAAACACTCTGAAAGAATTTTGAGCAAAAGCTTTTATCAAATGCTGCTTCTAAAAGGTGTTGTCTGAAAGCTCTATTAAACATTCGATTTAAAAAGTTGTTTTTTATTAAACAAAAATAATAAAAATATATTGATTTTAACGTTATGCCAAAAACTTTGGTTTTCTAAGTTCATCAAGAGAAATTTCACACAGAAAGCTTTTGCAGCATTATGGAACACGATCATTTTTCAAGATACATAATTTATATTAAACATTTTTTTCTAATGTACTTCTAAAAGTTTAATTTCAATTTTTTAAAGCTTTTAACAATAATATGAACTACTTAGGGATGATTCTATACACTACCAAAAAAAATATCTTTTATCTTTCAGGGGTGTGCTGGAAATCGAAAACGTAAAACGCAAGAATTTTAAAAGTCGTTTTTAATATGATTTTTGTAAAAAAAATATTTTATGGCAAATATTTTCACTTTTTTATAAAATTAATTTAAATATTTTAATTTTCAATATTTCGATTTCCGTTGTAAATCTTCTTCGGGAAATTTTTAAAATAAAATAAAATTTCAAAATTTGACAATAAATGGAAAAATAAAAGATGGAAAATTTTAATTAACAAAATTATCACAATAAATTTAAAATTCCATCCTACAAAATTTAAACAAAAAGACAAACAAAAAAGGAAAAATAAAATTTTAAATGTATTCAAAGCCTAAAACCTATTTTAATGTCCCTTTCCGTTTATTATATTTATCTGAAATTCATTTTACAAACAATCAAGGGCAAATACCTATTTATAATTACCCCTTTCACCAACCTATTCTAACATATGTCTACGTTTCTTTAAACTTTCCGTATTCAAAACGGATGTGTTTTCAAAATCAGGATAATGATTAAAATTCCTCCATGGGCCGAATTATAATTCCTATGTTTTTGGTCGTGTTTAAGTCCTGCTAATCTAAAGTGCATTAAAAACAACAAACAAATTAACTTCATTGCTAATCAAAGGATACAAGATATTCTGGTAGAGTATAGAATGATTCCTAAGTATTTGCACATAAGCAAAAAGTATGTAAAATATTGACCGAATTGGACTATTGTTAAAAGCTTTATAAATAAAGATTTGACTCAAAGAAGTACAGACGAAAAAATTTTAAATATAATAAAAAAAAAAGTTCCCACATTCTATTTGACGAATAATTTATTTACACCTTAAATGTTCTAAAATGTCAAACTTAATTGAAAATTTTTAATGAACTCCCTTATTTTTACATTATTTTACATTTTTTGGTTTAATTATCCGTATACTACTGTTTTTCGGCTAAAAGTTAATTTAAATTTCTTTCTTTGTTTAATAATGAAACTCTTTATACAGAATATATAAATATTTAAAAGCAGTAATTACAATTATTACAATATCTATTCATTATATATTAATATTTTTACACTTATATTCAATTTATGTATGTATGTATGTATGTTTATGTTTAATTGGAATACATACGAACACATTTATACAATAATTACTATATACGTATATGTGACCTTCTCCGAGAAAAGGGTCCTAGGGTGTTAAAAAAAACTGCTTTGGACTTAAGAGTGGATTCTGGTACCTAAAAGGGTGTAGAATACGATGCAATGCGTTTTCCTCAAAACTCCATTTTCACATACTAGATCCCTTTTCTCGGAGAAGGTCACACATGTATAAACAGAGATGTTTGCTTATTAATTTTGTTTTACGTATGTAAGGAAATTTATTGCAATCTATTTTGTTGTGTTTAACTATTGAAATTGATTTTATTATTTTATTTTGATTTTAGATTTCATACAATTATTTTTATTTACATATACATTCAGTTGTTTGCTTGTTGCTGTTAATGTTTCGTTTATTTTTTTATTTTGTCACATTAACAAGCATGTGACAAATTTACATAAACATATATACTCATAAATACATGCAATAACAAATAACACACAAACTGAGCGCATAATTGTTATATTCTTGTTTTATATACTAAATTACAAACACAGTTGTAACTCTGTGTACGTATGTATGTGCGTGTGTGGCTTTTGATGATAATCTTAGTCAATTGTCCTTTAACATTGTTGAGTGTTGTAGTTCTGGTTAAATATTTATCAAAGTTGTGACATATGCACACATTAGGATGAAACAAAATTTACTTAAAAGAAAAAACAAAGCAAGAAGAAAGCATAAACTACTTTATAGAGACACAAAGACCTAAAATATTATAATACTAATTAAAAATTTTCAAAGGTGAAAATTCTTTACATATTTAGTGTAGGAAAAATAAATGTAGCAAATTTCATTTTGGAACTACATACTTATTTTCAAAAATAAACAAATACAGATTTGTAAGTGTGGAACAGAATAGTCACTGTAGGACAACATAACGAGTAGCACTGCAAACGGCAGTTTCAAAATAAACTGTCAACAGAATACATGATTTAAGCAGTCGCAGCAGAAGGAATTTTAGCGTGAAATTCAAAGTCTTCAATTTTTTTGCGTGTTGTCAGGGAATTGACAAACATAAATTTTTATCAAAATTAAAATATGTATGTTGATGGATATGAATTTTGTTATACAATTTGATTTATATTTTTTTTAAAAAGTCACATATTACTCTTGCATAATTATCTACGTTTTCGAAGAGATTAACTGCAACCAAATATATGTTAGTGCCGGTTCACACACGTCATGTTTGTCTCGTCAAGCCTTGAGTTTTTAGGAGAGAGGGGAAAAGACATGGCCTTCTCTTTTCCCTTCTCTCCTAAATGCTCAAGACTTGACGAGTCAAACTTGACGTATGTGAACCAGCACTTAGTTGCATTTTGCCAATACATCTAAGGTCAAAATGCGTTTTTAAAATGTATTTGTATTATAAAAGAAATTTTTCTTTAATTTTGGTTTACATTATAATTTAATAAAAATTAGTTTTTCACCGAGTTTTTTATTAAACCTTTATTGCTATCTTATCTCGACTTAAGATATTTTGCCACAGATATACCTTCATACATTCAGAGCTTCAATATTATATTCGCCTGGTTTTTCTGGCTATGCTTCTCATTACGTCGCTAGCTTCAGCTACTACTACAAATACTTTATTCTGCTCCAGGCCTAAGTTTGTATGACAATATTTGTATTTCTCTTCACTTTAACTTCTTGTTTAGTTAGTCTTAGTTCAATTCGTGCTTAGTTTCATTTTTGTTTTCTTTTAGTTTTATTTCAGTTTTGTTTAAAAGCTACTCTAGTTCAGTTCTAGTTTAATTCTAGTTCTAGTTCAGTTCAGATGAGTTCTATCTAGTTCAGTGCTATTTCAGTTCTAGTTCAGTTATAGTCCAATTCTAGTTCAGTTCTAGTTCAGTTCAAGTTCAGTTCAAGTTCAGTTCTAGTTCAGTTCTAGTTCAGTTGTAGTTCTAGATCAGTTCTAGTTCAGTTCTAATTCGATTCTAGTTCAGTTCTAGTTCAGTTCTAGTTCAGTTCTAGTTCAGTTCAATTCTTGTTCAGTTCTAGCTCAGTTCTAGTTCAGTTCAAGTTCAAGTTCAGTTCTAGTTCAGTTCTAGTTCAGTTCAATTCTAGTTCAGTTCTAGTTCAGTTCAGTTCAGTTCAGTTCAGTTCAGTTCAATTCTAGTTCAGTTCTAGTTCAGTTCTAATTCGGTTCTAGTTCAGTTCAAGTTCAGTTCTAGTTCAGTTCAATTCTTGTTCAGTTCTAGCTCAGTTCTAGTTCAGTTCAAGTTCAGTTCTAGTTCAGTTCAATTCTAGTTCAGTTCTAGTTCAGCTCAGTTCAATTCTAGTTCAGTTCTACTTCAGTTCAGTTTAATTCTAGTTCAGTTCTAGTTCGGTTTTAGTTCAGTTCTAGTTCAGTTGTAGTTCTAGATCAGTTCTAGTTCAGTTCTAGTTCAGTTCTAGTGCAGCTCTATTCAGTTCTAGTTCTGTTCTAGTTCAGTTCTAGTTCAGTTCTAGTTCAGTTCTAGTTCAGTTCTAGTTCAGTTCAGTTCTAGTTCAGTTCTTGTTCAGTTATAGTTCAGTTCTAGTTCAGTTCAAGTCTCCTTCTAGTTCTGTTCTAATTCAATTGTATTTCTTATTTTCCAACTAGTCATTAATTTACTTTCTTTTAACTGTACTACCCTAATAGTTTAACTACGAAACCTCCCATAACTCATACGAGTGTGCAATTATTTCGTTAATAAATAAATATCTTAATTAAGCAAATTTTCATTATAACATTATAATATCGATATTTACTTGGATAATTTTTTAAATTAGGTTAATAAAACAATTTTCAATAAAAAACTTTACCTTGTAAAATAATATTGCAAAAGGGTAAATTTATTAACCTCTGTCAAGATTGACATTTGGGATCTTAGTAATGATAATATTTGTTTTAATTTGTAAAATTTCCTTTCTACTTTTAATATTTTTTCTAATGAATTTCTTTAAGAAATAACTTACATAAAATTAATAAATATTTGTTTATCCTTGATAATATGTATATTTGCCTTATCATCTATTTAATATTAATAACTAAATGCTTGTTTTATAACAATTCAAACTGAAAAAGGTCCTTCTAAAATATTTTCCAATTTCCTTTTGTTTTGGTCTTATTTTTTTTAACTCTACTCTGCTTTTATTTTCTGGTTAAACAATGTCAACTGATGATGACATCAAAGTGTATCCATCCATTGTGTTTAATGGTTTGTTGTTGGTTTTTTATATTTATTTGTTTTTTTGTTTATCACAACTCATACCCACGTATATAAAAAGAGAAAAAAATACTTCCACAAGTTGTCATATTGTTAAGTTTTTTATATTGTTTAAGAAAAAAAACTTATAAATGAAAAAAGAGAAAAAGTTTATTTACAAACATTTGTCGGAAAACAAGTCAAACCTTTTAGTGCCAGGATGTTGTTGTAGTTAAACTTTATAAAGAAATTTTTACTAATAACGAATTTTGTTCACATCCTGTTAAACAAGAGCTTAAATTATTTATATCAAAATGAAAATATTGTGACGTTTGTGAATTTTGTACACTAGAGAAAGGGGATAAAAATTAGGTGGCATCACATAAAAACTCAACTTTCGGTCAAACGCTAAACTGGATTACACAACAAATATTTTGAAAATTTATTGCAATAATGCGACTGATGCGTAAAGATTTTCCGTTACGAAAAAATAAGCCAAGAAATCTTAAGAAAAGCGTAAATTTCCCAGTTTCTGTAACAAACGTACTTTGTTACGAAAGGAGTTGCAGAAAACGATAAAATTTTTGTAAAGTATATGGCAAACGTTATCTCAAAAATACTTTCCTTGAGGATTTTATTAAGATTGATATGTGTTCGTCACATAAAGACTGCGTAAAACCATTAGGAGTTTATTATCATAGAATTCCGATAATTTCTTTAATTATCCCCCATTGTGCGACAAACGCCTCATTTAGCTACTCCAGAGCTTCTCCATAACGCATTAAAAAAGTTTTTCTATGGATATTTTTGAACAAAGCTTTATAGTTGTTACCTAAAGATACATCAAAACAATTTACAAATAATCGCGAATCACTCACTCGAAGTGATTCAATATTGTATTTACTGTTTGACAAAAAAGAGAATTAGTTTTTACTACCAAAAATTTTGATTTAGTTACACTAAAAAAATCAGCTTATTTAATTTAAAATCTCCGTTGATTTATTTAAATAAAATTTAAAATTACATTAAATAATATGCATTAAACTATAAACTCATTAAACTACCCAGCAGTTCAAGATGTGGGAAAATTTAACAAAAATTATATAGATTTTTAGCAATTGTACATGAATATAAGTTTAAATAATTATTTGTTCGTTTATTTGTTTGTTTGTTTATTAGAAAATGTCCCCACCAGTGCAATAAGATATAATATCTTTTAAATTTAGCACTGGATATCAATATTGGCGACGTATACAATTTGAATAACTTATAAAGTATTACAATAAATTTTAATTAAAAAAAAATTAAAATTTGAAATTAAATGTATTTATAGATGTGTAAAAATATTATAGGTTGATAAAATATTAGTAACATACCATAATAAGAACTAATTTTGCATTGTTATTAGCAGGGAAATCAGAAATATGCTCTAAAAACACGTTTTATGCGCATTAAATATGCAGTAAAAACTGGAAAATATGCCCAGAAAAATCAAAAATTGATAATTTGAAGACAAAATATTTAACAAAATAAAATTTGAAAAAAAAAACCTAAAAATAGTATCACTTAAGCCCACATTAGGTTAAAATTCATATAAGAGATGTTTGCGTCGAATATTATCTAGATATTAACACCCATATGGGGTTTTGTCTTAAAGGAATTTTAGGTACGGCCGCTAAATTGTTAACAAATGTTAACATTTAAAGGCAAATGTGAAACGATTCGAAAATAATTTAATTTGCAGTAAAATCACTTTAACAAGAGATTTTGAGTCGATCGGTATACTAAAAGATTAGTCTACATTTCTATGTATTATACACATCGCACAACATTTATCCAAATTGACAACCTGCTTTGTCTTACAATTTAAGAGTAAAAATTTAATGTAGATGGCGAAATTTAAGTAACAGAATTTCGAATAAAAATATTATTTTCTGCGAAAGCTGTTATAAGTATCTAAAAAAAAATTGAGCATGTATCAAAATATGCCTAAAAATGACAAAATATGCGCTATAAACTTAAAATATGCAGCAAAAATGCTCGTTTAACTAAATAATGCACAAAAATGCTGCAAACGGTAAAATATGCAAAAAATATGCACTTCCAAATCGATGCCAAAATTCATAAAAAGCTCTAAAACGGATAAATATACTATTTGTGCCTTCATTAGTCGCACAAGGAAAAACATGCAATTGCACATTTTTGGTTTCCCTGGTTATTAGTCAAAAATATTAAAAATTGCTGTTTTGAATTGTACTGCGTTGCTTGTGCTTTGAATATTACTTGGGAGTAGATTCCAGAGCCGTGCGGCGTATATAAAAAAAAGCTTTACGATTGAACATTTCCCATAACAACTTGTGCCCATGTTCTGTAACTAACGCGTCGAGAAACTTTTCGATTGAAACGTGTAAAATGAAACGAATATGCCATAAATTGAAACAAACAACTGTTTTTCTCATTGATCTGCATCTATAACATCATGCTGCCACGTATGGAAATTACTCCCAAATTTATAGAAAAAGTGTGTATGTAAAATTTTTGTGGGAAAGTTCCCGCTTTGAACTGTCAAATAAACTCACTAATAAAAATCGGGTGAGAAAAAATGGTTAATTGGTTAATTTCTTCAATACTAAATAATTTTGGTTTTACCATTTTTGAAAAATATACGAATGTTTTCAAAGCTCGTTTGCAAACAACAAACATTAAAATCGCACTATTTGGTGTAGCCGACAGTTATGTTTTCGCCGCCGTCGCACACTGGTTCACCTTTTGAGAAGGCGGCCAAAATTATTTTTTTATGTTCTCCGATTTTAAAATTTTTTTATTCATGTGAAAGTAAATACTAGTAAACCTCGGGAGCCAAAAAATTTCAACCCTATTTCAACTATTTCATTGAGAACAGGGTGGTCCGAAATGGACTTTCTCAATATTTGGTTATAGTTTTGAATTTCTGAGTCAATTTTTGAAGTTGAAATGCTCATTACTTTTTTGTTTTTTAAGATTTTTTGACAGAATAAGTTTTATGTATTAGTTTATTTTATTAGCTATACGTGGTTTAAAGCATTGAACTCTGCGACCTCTAGAACTATTTAATTTTTTTTTTTTTTTTTTAATGTCAAAATTTCCCGGAAATATCCTACTTTATAGAGCATAAGTCCTGCCCGTCAAAACGCGTCAAAAAATCTATACTCTCTTGTAGTCCAGAATCTAACCTACATTTCTGTACCCCATTGTACACACATCTGGATACGGTCTTGCGAACTAGAGCAATTTCTGAGATCCAAGGTAAGATATTCGGTTCAAAAAATAAGTCCTGCAAGGAAACATTACTGAAATTAAAGAAGGTAAATCTTAAAGAATTTTCGACAAATAAAGCAGTTCAGGCCACATAAATTATCTAGCACGCCAGGTTATCAATAAATTTGGAGAAGGTAATAGTATTGCCATTGTTATGAACTTATTGTGGGTGAGCGGATGCTGCAAAACGAATAGGCGATATAAATAGACTAACACGTTAGATTTCTGAGTAAGTTAAAAGGTTAAACATTAGTAAATAGCCGCAACATCAACTACATAGTTAAATTACCTGTAAATTACAACTTAATTTAAAAAAATGGAAGAGCAGGTAAATGGTAAAAAAACTAGCACGCAGTTATATTTTGGAATGCCCCCCCTTCATACCAGAATTCGTTTTATGGAGCATATTCTTAAATTGGGTTGTGATTTGAAATTTGGCCCGTTAGGCGAAACAGTGAGAAAAAACAAAGAAAATGTGGAAAAAAGGAAGCAAACAAAAAAACAAATTCAAGAAAAATACCTTCACCTAGGCCTTAGAATTGATCAGCCAAAACAAGGAGAAGGAAATTCAAATGATGGAAACACTGCAAGGAGATTCTTTTCCGATCCAGAAACTGTAGCATCTATCACAGGAGTACATTTTGAATTAATAATGAAAAAGCAATTCTTTATAACAAAAAATACTCTTGGAGACATATGCCAACCGCAGTTCATAAAATTTTATACCATGGGGAACAAATAGTTCAACAAAATATGCTACCAATTGGAGATCAATCTGAAGAAGCGCAAGAAAAAAGGAACAAAGGCTATAACACAAGAAAAATGTCCAGATGTTGTACTAATGAAGATCTTATTACTATTTTGTTGTGCACATCAGATCCATATATGTCCAGTATTCGACAAAAATGGAAATCAACCTCAATCGAATTAGAGGAAGAAGCTAAACAACTTCTGAAAAATGAAACCCAAAGCTATTTAAAAGAAATTTTTACTAATATTGTTTAATTTAAAATTGTTTATAGATTATAATTTGTTTTGGATTTAAGTATATATTTGTATTAATATATAAAAATAAAATACACATATGTACATTTCAAACAAAAAATAAAAGTTGAATTACCTAAAATGTTATCGATACCCAAGAATGCTATTTGGGCATTTTTCAAAATATTCCTTTTCAGTTTTATCCTTATAGCAACTCGTCTCGTCCCAAAAAAAAGTCAACCTTTGGCCCCTGTGAATATTGGGACTAAAAAATTTACAGGGGCCAAATATTGGCATTTTCTGACAGGATCTAAGTTCGACAATAAAAAATAAGTATCAGTTGTAAAATACAAGAGAAATAATGATAAATCATAAAAAAATCATATTTGAAATATTCAACTTTTACACAGAAACTCAACAAAAAAATGAAAATGCATTTTGAACTCCCCATAACTTTTGCTCCTATCAGTCGAATTTTACGTTTTATAGCGCAAACATCTCACCTATCGAGCAAAAAAAATCGCATAAAAAATACCGATCCAGTCAAAAGTTATGGAATTTTGACCGCCTTACCGTAAAATTTCGCACTGTGCGTCGTTGAAAATGTTTCAATTAAAGTAAATTTTGATCGCCTTCAATTATATGTGTGATTGGCGTTGTTAACGTCTGCATTTCATACCGACTTCGATTGGAATATAACGATATTTGATAGTTTTCGACATGAGTTACAGACACACTTTTTTCTCACTTTTCGAGAAACGATGAATATTTAGCTTCACATCTTTTCGATGCGAGAAGTTCTCAACAAAGTTACAGAACATCATGTGTTAATCCCCTGCGCGAAATTTGTGTCAATTTTTCAAAAGACAGAACTCATGACCAAAAATTGAACTGGTATATGAAGAACAAAAACGTTGTACAATACCGTCTTTACCAGTAGTGTGACACATTTTTTGGGACTTTCTAAAATTTGGTTCTTAAACATGTTTTTGGATTTGTTTTATTAAAAAAATACAACATTGTATTGAAATAATACTACATTGTAGCAGCTAACACTAAACACGTTCATTGAGAATAGATCTGTGACTGGTCAAATGGTGTCAATTGACCCCCTCCATGTAAAAGTGAAAGGGTCCTAATCTTATAAAGTGTTAAAACTAGAACTACCACCAAAGACCTATCACGAGAACTCTTTGGTTTCAGTTCTCTTACCTCTAGGGTCTATATAGGTGTGTACGGGTTGTACTGGACAAAAAATATTTTTTTAATACGGGGTTCCCACAGACGCTTGACGAGTTTGTAAATTTTTAATTGTTTACAGATTATTTTTCAAAAAATTGAGGTGAGCTTTTACAAGTGTATTTAATTCACACAGTTCCTATATGTGTTAAGAGGTTAATATAAATTTGTTTCAACAAAATGAAAGTTTCATATCTAGTTATGTATGTATCTTCATACGTCGAACGAAACAATAAAAGTTATGGGCGGAGCAAATGATAACGCTTATTAGTATATCCAAACACGATTAAGTTATCATTTAAAAAATCCACACAATTTAAGTAATTTATCAATATTACAGGAGAAATAAAAGGTTATATTGAGGAAAAATTTTAAAAACTATGTATATTAACGAATTTCGGACAAGGACATGATGTCAAACAGAATGATTATTAAATGATTCTGATTCAAACAAAATTTTGATTTCTAACAAATTCTGGATAATATCAACTCATATCATATTTTCCACTCATCTGTATCAACGGGTATATGTGAGCACTAATGGAAGTTTGACACGGTTAAGGTGAATTAAATATCACTAGCCCAGGAGCTAAGCATAGGTTTTGAAATTGGCGTAGAAATTCTTGACAATTTTGATTCACCATCAAACTTTGCTACTGTTTCACACACACCCATAATTAGATTTCTAAAAGTTTTTTAACGTGCTAAGAAGATTAAATGATAATAGCAAGCATTTTGGAACATAAAATTTTACAAAAATTTTCGGGAAACTCCCGCGAATAAAAGAAATGCTTATTCTCTCTCAATAAGTTCAAAAATTGGAAACCCTTCTGATTAGGAAAACATTTGTTATTTTTTCTTTGCAAATGGTCACGGCTTGATATTTCATAAGTTTTATGAAAATGTACCGAATCTTTGAAGCTAGCTTTCCCTCAACAATATATTTAAGTGTATTTATCAATTTAGCCGTCATACAGAAATCTTATTAAACATAAATTTTGTATTCCCAAAATACCTTTGATTCAAACAATTAATTTGTGTGATTTCTAGCTATGAAAATTTGTTAGAACAAATTTTACTACAAAGACTCATTTGCTTTAGTTCTAGGCGAACTTAAGTGTTCTACGTTAGTGGGCCTTATATGGCACACATTAAAAATTATTTACCGATAACTAAGTGTGCAAAATCGAATATCAACCTGTGCATTCTGCGAAATTTATGTTAGTTTGTAATATGAAATAAAATTATCAATTTTTTAGGAAGGTTGTTTCACATTTAGGTTCATTACTTTCGTCCATTGTGCTATTTTTAATTCCAAACTATAAAGAAGAACTAGAAAGAATTTTACAGCAATATTGTTCTTTTCTTTTGAATCGTTTGAAAGTGAACATGATTTCAACAACATGGCTAAAATTCTGCACGCTTGGTGGACTATAATTCTTTGAAATTTATGGAGAGTTAACATATTTTAATTTAATATATTTTAATTAAATTCGTCATAAAATCGGATAGAATTATAGTAGATTTCTTAATCTGGGCTTGTTTGAAAGGTATATTTATCACCTTTCAGAATCTTTAGTAGTAGAGATATTAGGAATGTTTTGTCGAAAAATAGCCTAAAATGGACTTTTAACTAATAAATTCTAAATTTTCTTCGAGATTTTTTTTTGCAGATTATGACTAATGATAATGACGTTTACCAACACTAAACGTTGCCAAGCTTGCTTTTCCTTCTTCCTTAATCGTTCATCGTGCAATGCGCACGCAGTTTGCCAAAATACTTAAATAAAAACTCGGTTATCACAATGCCAATATTTTTTTTTTATTTTTAAATTTGGTGTGCACTTTTTATACGTTGGACACGATACTTACAACCAAACTTTCGTAATATTGTAAATGGTGTAATTCAAAACAACTCATATTACGCATATCCAGAAAAATCTTGTAACAATGTTATTTGATGATTGAAAAGCAATACGGGATAGAGCTATCAAAAAGATTTTACACTATCGCGAAAAATTGTACGATCCAACTAAACTCAGAGTTTGCAAAAAATATATCTTAAATTTCGATGCTACCGATTATGTCAATATGGTTGATATGAGTAACGACGATATATTTTTGAACCAGCATTTACTCGACAGATTCCATATGATCACTTGGTAGAATACTTAGATTTCGATGAACCACCACTGGCTGATCCACAAATTCCAATTCACATTCAAGGAACAGAAAGACATGTACAATTATTAACAGGTGTTTCAAAACGCGTTATTGAAAAGAATCGTGAAGGAGTTATGGCAGTGACATTAGAAAGTCGTAAGAAAACTCCTCGAATGGAAAGTAAAAAGGACCTTAAAAATTAATATTACCACGTTAAAATATAAAATTGTAGGTTGAGAATAATATTTAAAAATAAATTGAATTAAAAATGTAAAAATAGTGATAAATAGGTGATACAAATACCTTTCAAACAAGCCCAGATTGAGAAATCTACTATAATTCTATCCGATTTTATGACGAATTTAATTAAATTATTCTATGTATGTATGGAAAAATATCTATTTTGAATTTTTGGGGCTCCAAACCCGATTTAGAGCTATGGTCTCTTGAGCAAAATTTCTCAGAATTACGTTTTTGCTATACGCTTCATCAAAAAAAATAAACCCGCCTTAATAAACATATATGCATAAATAACTAATAACATCATTAAAAGTTTCTCATAAAGTCAAAAGTTTAGGAACAGGCTTAAGAAAAGGGCAGTAAAATTTTCTGCCTTTTTTTTAAATGTTAATGCCAATAAACATTTTTCATAATTTTCTACTCATTAATTATAAAATAATTCATTAAAATTTCATTTGAATTAATATTTCAAATTAAAAACAATCTCAAAAGTTTGCAAAATATTTAAAAATACATAACAAAATACAAAATAAAAATTGCGATTTGCTCTGATTTTCATTTTTACACTTTACTGCGTTTTTCCCAAGAACCGCAGTATAGGTTACATACGAATATATGACTGTAATGAGGCAATTCACAAAGTGTCTTATTGTGTCATATGGGTCGTATATGCTATAATGTGATGAATGAAAAATTCATAAAATTACATTAAATACAAACAATATGACACAATAGAACACTTTGTAAATTGCCTAAATGTATTTAACACTCCTACTTTTTCAATGTTTTTCAATACAATTCATTGTTTATCTATCTGTATCTATCGTACATAAAAAAATGGATACATCATTTTTGTTCTATCAACAGCATGTTAAATAAATAATTTCAATATTTATTTCAAATATAAAAAAAGCAAATAATTTTTCCATTCATATTCAAATGTATTTAACTGGATTGAAATTGAGTTTGTATTGATTGTTTCCACAATAAAAACATACAAAAAAAAATATTAATGAAAAATGTTTTTATTTCAATTAATTGCTTGTTATTATTGTTCTCGTTCCTATTTTTATTTTGTGTGAAAATGTTGTTGAAAAACAATGTATTTTATTTTTAAAACAAAATAAAATCGTATTTTCAGATCCAGCACCAAAGCACGAAACACGTATTGTGTATCTTAATATTAGTAAGTGATTGTGAACACCATACAATATAAAAAATCAATTTTTGAAAAAAAAAAAATCACCGCCATCAAACGCTAACCATTAGGACTACGGCAGCTTATATTAAAAAAAAATTATTTTTTCCTTTTATATTTTCTTTTTTCTCAAAATTTTAAATCAAACTAAATTGAAAATAGTTTTTAAGCATCAAGTTTAAGTATAATAAACTACTGTAAACATACATTATCCTCTACATTTCTTAGTTTTTCGAATTTAAGTCTGAAATCCAAATTAATATGAATCAATATTTATTGTTTATTTCCAGCTGAAGAAGATACAACGGAAAAATCCTCAACATGTGGCACAATATTAATATTGCTATCGGTGGCATTGTGTATACTGACACTGCCATTTAGTTTATTTGTTTGTTTTAAAGTAAGTCACGTATTTTTATTTATTTTTCTATTTTTTTTTCTTTTCTTATCTCTGTATATTGAATATTTCCTAGGCTTAAATACTGAGATCTATAAAATTATTATATCCAAGATAAATGTTATTTGTACTGGCCTTCATCACACAAAGAAAATTTAACATGGTATTATAACTTTCTATTGCATACTTCTAGGGGTTTTTTCTGGTAAATAGTTTTAAAGTAAATAAGATTAGTGATGTTACAAATATCAATTTGTAATATTCGCAAAAACGAAATTAAAATACCGAAGCCATTATTCGCCGAATACAAATACGAATATCTAAATTAAAATTTAGCCCCACACGATATTTTAAATTTAATTGGGTCGATAACAATAAATTGAGAAAAATAATCAGTCGCTCTACTTAATGTATTAAACATTAGTATGCCATTCCGATGATTGAACTTGATATTATCAATTATTATACTAACATTATTATTCTTATGTAAAGGCCACAAGCACCGTGACCCAAAGCATCTTTTGTTTAGATCATGTGTTCATCAAGGTTGCAAATAAAGCCAATTATTCTACAGGGTGACTGATTGTATACCACAGAGTTTAAAAAACTGCAGTCAAAGTAGAAAAACATTTCTTCCAATTTTTCATTTGTTTTTGGCCAAAAATAAACTATTGTTTTCTGTTGCTTCTGATTCATTAAACAGTCGCTGTAAAACCCACTCAAAAAGCGAAAAGTTGTACACAAATTAGAGTTTTTTAAGCCCTGGTACATGAAGGCATTTAGACAACTCCAAGCAACTTTATCCTGTTTGCATACTTCAGTAGGGATGAGATTTTCATGCACTAAAAAATCGAAAATATGTAATTAAAACTCGCACTAAAAACCCAAGATATGCACTAAAAAATATGCACGAAATATATGCTTGAATTTAGCGAATGCGAATACGAGTATCCTTAAACATGGAAATATTCGTGATATGAACATTCGTAACATCACTAATAAGTTCAGATATAAAACTGATGAAACATGAGAAAAATTGCATTATAAACTATAAAGGGTTTTCATAAAATCGCTTACAATTGCCATTTGTGCAGATGTGCAAACTTGCGAGACTTGTTTCGTTAGGGTCCTTCCTAACTTTTGTGTCTTTTTTAAACAATTTATGTCAGCTTGCGTGAAACGTCAATACAAATATACATAATTAAATATGAATAAAAAATAAAAAGATACAATTTTAAATTTGTGTCTAAGAAGTGAAAATCTTCTAATGAAGGTCAAATGACCAAATTGCTCAAATTATTCTAGGAATTTCTCTGACGTGTTGGCACTTGAATTTTTTGTTGAAAACAGCGGTATTATTGTGTCATCAAGTGTAAAGTTTTCAAGTTAGTAAATTTTCTTAGCCCTTAGAAAGAGATGAACATATTTTAAACAATACAAGTGAATAAAAGTTCAATTTGTTAACAGAATTTTTGTGTAAATTTACGCCACTGTGCGGTATAACTAAAGGGTGGTTAAATTATAAGGGCCGATATTGATTTTTTATAAAACACAAATTTTTTAGGAAATTATTGTCATTTCTCTTTATTATGATAATATTGGTTTGGTTCAATTATATATGGAACAAAATATTGGCCAAATGGCCGCCGCGACCTCGGCTGCACACCTCCATCCGATGCACAGTGGTCCAAGATGCCAATCTAGCTGGATTCCCGTGGATTCCCGTGAAATGAATTGTGCCGTTTTTATCTGTGTAATGTCCACTTTAGATGATAAAAAAATTAGCTGCAATTATTGACCGGTAAACTTTTTATATACATAAATAGATAACATACCAATAACACGGAGAGAACTATATAATGTGTAATTTTTCATATTTATTATTAATATTAAAAAGCTGTGCCCGAAAGCCTCGTTCGATTGCGCATATGCAGTCGAATTTTAAAATTTCCAAAATTAGTTTTCTCCTCTTCTTAATTAATACAATAACATTCTAAATCGTTACATTTTGATATTCTTAAAACGCCATTTAAAATTACCACGCCCATTTTATCTACAACGCCCACTTTTTGCGCAAGGAATGCTTTCAATAAGAAGTACATAATACCAAAGTTTCATCCTTCTAGCTGCTTCCGAAGAGAAGTTATGACTTTTTTCCAGCTAGATTGGCATCTTGGACCACTGTGCGATGGCCCAAATTTTCGATGACGCTTTCGATGTGCCGAATTATCTCACCCTTTAGCTCTTGAATTGTTTTTTGGGCTATCGCCAAACACCTTTTCTTTTAAATATCCCCAAAGAAAGAAGTCCAACGAAGTCGAATCACATGAACGTGGCGGCGAGTCATTAAAAATATTATCCATCGGATAGAGGTACGACACCGAAGCCGTGGGTTCGTATTTTCCACATAATTGTCACAGATCCTTCTATAATAATAAAAAAATATTAAGATAATTCACTGAAAATATTTTGTTTTATTTACAATTAACATCGTGCGTTTTGGTTGGACCACCCTTTACACACTAACATTGGGGGGTGATGAAGGCCGCTTTAATTGCTTTAAATATTATTAATAAAATTTTATGAAATTCATTCTCTTCGTTTGCTTTAAGGTGGTACAGGAATATGAAAGAGCTGTTATATTTCGATTGGGTCGTTTAATGCAAGGCGGCGCCAAGGGTCCTGGTAAATATTTAAATTTTAATTGTGCACATTAACCTTTTAACAACAATACTAAAACAAAGTTTTTCCTTATTTTAATAATTTACATTTCGAATCAAAAACAAACAAACTTTACAAACCAAAAAAAAAAAACAACTCGTTAAACGAAAAAAACACAATTTCCCCCAATCCACTTCAGGTATTTTCTTCATTTTACCCTGCATCGATTCATACGCTCGTGTTGATTTACGTACTCGAACTTACGATGTACCACCACAAGAGGTAAAAAATCAGATAAAAAAACACTTTTATTCAATATTTTGTTTGAAAAGAAAAACTCAATATAAAATATATTTGTGTTTGTTTTTAAATTAATTAATAAATTTTTATGTAAAAACCTCTTAAGTTAATTTTTTCTTTTTCAAATTTAAGTTTAACATTTTTCCTTGTTGAAATGTAAATATTAATGTATGTTTCAATGTTTTATAACTTTGTAAATGTATTTTTATTCCTTAAGAGAAAAGACAATTTTAAGTGGTATAAATTTAACTCAAAATTAGATGAATGTTTTTAAAAGGAACCTTAAAAAATTTAAAACTCTATTACTGTTTCCTGTTTTCTTGTTTACATCTGTGTATTTTGCATGTTTTTTGTGAGTGTGTGTGTGTGTAATTTCAACTTATTTTTTTTAGATATTTTCTAAAATGTATCCCTTTCAATGAAAAAAATATGTAAATAGTTTTATTTTGTTAAGTTTCCATTTATAACCAGTGATGCACAACCTTTTTAAAATAAACCGCCCTCCCCTTTAGCACAAAACACTTTTTTTATGTAACCCAAAAAATGTCTTCATTAATATTATTGGCATAAGTCTTGTAATACATCAACCTTTTAGTCCAAGTTACAAGTAAAGTATATATCCTGGATCAGAATGAAATAGATTCCAAGACAATGAGGCCATTCTCCTATCCCTAAATACTTTTACTTAACCTAAAATTCCTTCTGGAACCCACTTTTGTTAAATATGCACTGGTTCCAAGCCAAGCATTTCTCTCCGTTTTTGACCGGACGCATGCTCTTCGTTCCTTTTTTGATTTTCTGAGTCACCTTGTTGACTTGGACTTTCCCGTGAAAGTGACCATTCTTGATTTTGTGGTCATTTGGCCATGTGGCCATAGCGTCGCTTGTGACAGCGGCTTTTCATTGTTTTTGTTTTGTTTCTTATGCTGCCCTTTGTTCCTTTATGGGAATGTTCGATATGTGTGCGTGCCAGCTTTTGGGTAATCAGTTCCGGACTGTTTTGTGTCCTACTTGGAAGAAACTTTAGTTAAAAAGCTGACTAAAGAATTTTGCTAAAACCACGGAAGCCACAACTCCCCTTAAACTGCAGTTAAGCCTGACTTTCAAGGTGCTCTTTGGGGGTTCTCCTGGTAGTTGGGAGCAAGTTACTCATTGCGAAGTGGAATAGCAACCGGGTGCCATCACCAGTACAACGGTATTAGTGTTAGATGAAGTCCGTGTTTTACCAAATGAGAAACCACAAATTCGGATTTTGGACTCAGACATCTTGTCCCATGGCTTTTTGGAGGAAGTGCATTGAATAATGGGCGCCGATAGTTGTTGCAGCTTAGCATTTACTCACACTAATCGAGATCACGGCTGTAGTTAAACAATAAGAATTTAATTAAATTTATATAGGCATCTAATATTGAAAATTGTAACGTTTCAGATCGGCTGACTGATTCATCATCACAAAACTTAAGCGCCTAAAGCTTAAAACTTTGAAAATTGGATCGGAGGTTGGAGTCTAGCTCTACCGATCTATTAGGACGGGAAATTTAAAAATTATGGTTAGGGTGTTCTCATATAGGGACAGTGGGCGGTAATGGGTTAACTAGCCTCAGATCTCCTTAACTAAAACCGGTTTCAATACTTATTGCCGCTCATTAAAAAAAATTTGGCAGAAAGGTGTCAGGTATTTGTTTTAAATTCATCCCTTTTGGGGAGTAAACGGGTATGACTTGTATTTTGGAACTTTTTTATCAGCCCATCTATCCTTTAAACCAATAAACATAGAAATCAAAATATTTTCACATTCGTAATTTATCTTAAAAATACAAATATAAATTTGGTACTTTTTTAAAGATCGAACGTTTATGGGGTTAAATTCGCACCTGGTTTTGGTACTTTTTTATAAAACATTTTTCTCCATCTATTGACACATAAGTTTTTAACTTTATGCCCCAACTAAAATATTGAAATTTTTTATACTTCATTGGGGAGAAAAAAAGTATCCAACAGGCGAAATATGGAAAATTAAGGTGGTAATTTTGCTGTTCACTTCACCTTGCGTTAAGAAAATTTGCATATAAAATTTTTTGAATTTTTCAACGCAAGGTGAAGTGAACAACAAAATTACCCCCTTAATTTCCATCTTTTATTTTTCCATTCTACATGTTTGACTTTTTGAATTTTCTATAATATTGAACTTAAAAAGATAAAATTTTAGGTGCAGTTTATAATTGGTAGATTTTTAAAGTAATAGGCGCAACCTTTGCTCAGAGTTAGTGTGATTTATCATCGCCTTCTCGAGTATATCACAAAACAAAATCAATTATATTGATAGATATGCTAAAAACTATTTTGATTTCATTTTTAATAATATTTTCTTGCTCATGAATTTAGTTCTTAAATGTAAGAAAAGCAATTAAGAATTATATTCTAACTTAATTTTCACTGCAAAGGTAATGTAGACTTAAAGCCCGCTGTAGTAAAACAGATCATAGTCATTAAAGACAGTCGTGGTGTTTTTCTCATATCTCAGTTATTTAAGGACCGATCAGACTTAATTTTATTAGTAAACAATATCGCACTTTACGTAGCATAAATATATAAACACCTGGACCCCACAATATCTGTGGTATTCGGAAAACCCATTTCAACGGACACACGGATAAACGGTTGGCCAGACGGACATCGCTTAATCAGCTCTGCTGCCCAGAATACATACACTTAATAGGGAATGGGCTAAGATATAAAAATGAGTCAAAATTATTAAATCTTTGGAAATAGATATATTTTTACGAAAACAGCTCCACTAATAATTTGAAATTAGCTCATTGATTTTCATCGCCACATCCGCTATGATTTTCAACTTCTTTATTTGGAGATGCAAAGGACAAATAATTTGAAAAGCATTGTCCTCCAGCTTGGAACCAAAGGTTGTCCATCACTGTTCATTGTTATTTTCATATTCAGTATCACTATTAGATAATAAAAGTTACAAAAGTATCTGTTGTAATTTATAGTAGTTTTTTAGTTATTAGTTAACAAATATTTGTTTGTTGTCAATACAACCACACTTTGTTGTTTTTTTTTTTTTTTTTTTTTTTTTTTGCCAAAAGCCAAAAACATTTTTATACATTTTCGCGTGGAATGACTAAACTTTTTGTTAGATTTTTTCTTTATGTTAAAAAAAAACAAAACTTAAAAAGTCTCTTTTGTGGAAACAAAATATTAAATAAAAATTATACAATTTTCGGAAAATGAATATTGTTATGAATTCAGATGAATATGTGATGCAAATCGATCCATTCTAAAACGATCATTTTCATCTAAGGTTCTGTTTAATAAACAAATGTAAAATAAAACTTTTTTCTTGTTACATAAAAAATAACAGGTGGTTGAAGTAGCGATTAGATTAAACACCCCAAATTCGCCAAGCCTGGCAATTGCTCAGCAAAACGAAGAAGACAGAAATTCATTCCGCTTGCTCAGGAGTAAAATAACTGAAACTGGCTGCTCTCCGGGAAATGTGTCACAGTTTGTTGTTACATCATCCTTCGTCAAAAATCCCAAATTGACAGATTTAAAGAAATCTTTGCGATCTCTTGCAATTGCAGAGATCCTATCTGGTACCACGGTAGTCAGGAGCCTTCCTCAGGCAGGCACCGGACTAATATTAGTTAAGGCCTCCCTCCGTTAGTATGCTTCTCACGGGAAATACTTTCTGTTTTTAGGAAGAATGTCTCTGTGAAAGATTTACTTTTCTGATAATTAGCACTATCCAAGCTTGAAATCACTTGCCCTGTGTTAGGGGTTCAACGGATAGCTACTTTTTCGATGAAGGGATACTTCCGGAGATCAAGTGATATCCTGAAAATACCACTAAAAGTCTGATTTTTTACCACTTGTGGAAAAGTTCTTCCTGAGGGAAGACTATCCCTATATGCTTTTGCTACTCAACAAATTGCAACCTCTTTGTGATGGTGCCTCTCACACACGGTGGCGGTTAGTAAGTGCATTGTTTGTTAGATAAGTGGATAAGATCCAAAATACTTAAGACTAGGTTTATATTACTCTTTTCCACATTGGTACTCTTGCGCAGCTTGGAGCACAAAAAACCGAGGTCTCAACTCTCAGCAATCATTTGTTGTGTGAAACAACTGGTCACATTCATAGAAAATAAGAGGGGAAAATGGCGCTTAAAAGGTCACAAATTACGAAGACTTCACAAAAGTAGTCGAAGAAGTGGACGATCGAGACACTTATGAAGAAGACATCTCGACAGTATACGGCGAGAACGGGAAAAATTATGATGTGAATTGAAAGGAATGGCATTGGACAAGACCGAGAGGAACAGCGCATTATTTACAATAGACCAAAAATTAATCTGTTGTTCATTGTGCATTTGTAAATGCACTTCAAACAAATTGTCAAAAATTAAAACAAAATGCTGACCTTAAAGTCATACGACATGAATTATAGCCCTGCAAATAATAGGACCAGTCCAAACACGCGTGTAAAGAGTAGCCCACAAGGGACTAGGACTAGTCCAAAAGTAACCCAAACGTATGGAAAAAACATGGTCTATTTAACATTACGATGTCCTAGGGCAGGACTACAAAGGAGTAGTTTTAAAACTACTCCATGGTATACTCAAGAGGATTAGTTTTGAAGTCGTTTAAAAATGAAAGCACGTCGTTAAAAAACGAAGACATGTCGTCTCACTACAAACACTTTTTAACAATGACATGGTCCATGCTTGCATTACATCGGACCAGTCCATGGAGTAGTCCATTTTATCAAAATGGATCAGGTAAGTCCAATATTATTTGCAGGGAAGTTACAGTTTTGTCTTTAATGAACGACTTCGTTCAACTAAAGTAAGTGGTTCGGTTATTTTACTGAGCGCATTTGGCTCATTGATTTTATTTTATACCTGTACACCTGGGTACCTGTTTTTTATATCACTCTGGTGAATGGTATAAAAAAAAACAATTGAACAAATTGAATTAACGGACTTGACTCACTTTCAATCATTGAACAAAAATCAACGCTCATTAAAATATACGATTAAGCAAGAGACTATTGTACGGTTTCTTAAGATATTTTTATTTTCCAAAGCCTAAATATGGCAGTTTTAGGTTTTTTATGCACCCCATCGCGAAGTTAGTAGAGCACTGCGTCCATTTCGCGAAGCACATTTCTGATTTAATGCCTTCGTGAGTAAGCAAAATTGCCATCCTTGGAGTAAATACAATCGTCAAACCGTTAACTAATCCGCATTAGATCCATTAAAATTTACTGTTTTGTGCGGTTTACACGCGCTTTCGAAATGAGCAAGGAGGTTCCGTTACAATGAATGGCGAGCGCTATCAAGCCATGCTGACTGAATTTAGGTTTCCAAAAACGTGTCAGCTAAATATCAACGACATTTGGACAACAAGATGGCACAACTTGCCGTACATATCACTTAACAATCTATTTATTGCAAAATCTAGTTGGTGACAACTTTATTTCCAGCAGTGATACTGTTCACTCCTGCCCCCTCGGTCCTGCGACTTTACGCCTCTTGATTGCCTTTTATGCGGCTCTATTAAGTCATTACCTTATGAGGTCCAATCAGCCACTCTTAAAGCATTGGAAGCCAATATTTAAGCCAACATTGACGCCATACGGCCAGATATATGGGACAAGGCAGTCAAAAATTATACTGTTCAATTGGACCATTTAACTGGTAGCCGTGACAGACTTATGCCGGAAATTATATTGAAAAAATAAATGCCATGAAATTATTTACGATTCGATTCCAACAACATTTTTGCCATGTTTTATCATTTTAACTTCAGTTTTTATACGGGTTTTGAGAGAATTTCGAGTAGATTAAATCAAAAAATTTGAAGAACTTAGAAGAAAATATTTGGGGGATTCACAAGGTTGTCATAAAGTCATATGTTTTAAAATAATTACAAGAAATATATATGACTGCTGTGGGTAACCGCTTATAATTGAGATTTCTACTGTATAGTTATGACGAATTAATGAACACAACATTAAAATATTTATTTTGTTTGAAACACAACAATATTTTTTTTAAATAATTGTTAAATATTATTTAGGACATTATTACAATATGACTTGATAGCACACCTTGTGAATCCCTTAATTGTAAAAAAAATGTTGTTAAGTTACTAAAAAAATGTCAAACAAATAGAAATTATGATTTTACAGGCATTGACACAATTTATATACTCGTATATGCTTTCAAGTCGGAAAAATAGCAACTTCTCTGGGCTCTCTTTCTCTCTTACTCTTTAAGCTACTTTTCAATGCAAGAAGTAAAAAACGTACAAAATAAGGTGTTGAGTAAGAGCGGGTAATGTGGTATACCTCTTTGCTTTTAATTGAAAATTTTTTAGTTTTTGTCCGATAAATCCATCGACGATGCAATTTTCCACAAATATTCTATCCATATTTTTAGAGATATTTAAGAAAATATTACAAATCCCATTAGACAGCACTTCAGTGTTCGAAAATAAAAAGTACATTATTCAGCGTTCGGCTCACACACCCAAGAACGATATCTACTTTTTTAGTGATTGTGTAGATGAACGCAACCCTTAATACCGTTCGTAACAATTTTCAAGAAAGAGCCGAACATTATATATTGTTTTGTCGGTCGTTAAAAAAAACAGAACGATTCTAGTAATACCATAGACAAACATTATAATATAATGTTCTATAATGTTTCCTTTTTTTTACATTGATTTAGAAATGAACAAACAAAAAATTTTAGCAACGACCGCAACACGAACAGATTGTGTGTGTATATGAGTTGTTGTTTGCTGGATTTTTGTTTTTTTTTTTGTGTGTGTATTTGGTTTTCGTAAATAATATTTGGTTTTTTTTTGGCAGCCAAAAGGGACGAACATTAATGAGCCGAACCGAACACAATGAAGTTTGTGGATTTAAAAAAAAACGGAATGGAATTAAATGTTCTCATCTTT
Source organism: Pollenia labialis (assembly GCA_949318255.1). NCBI lineage: Eukaryota > Metazoa > Arthropoda > Insecta > Diptera > Polleniidae > Pollenia > Pollenia labialis. Next base: position 117,287,671 of record OX439140.1, read on the forward strand.
TTTTGAAATTGATAAAAACAGTATTATTTTTGTGTTCGAAAGATGACTAACAGGGAAACGTTATTGTTGTAATGATTTTCTACACAAACACTTTTAGCGTTCGTGTATTCCACAAATCTACCAAACAGGACACTAAGGAGCGATATTTAGTGTTTATATTCGAACATTGCAGCACTTTAAAAAATGTGCAGGCAATGTGGTACACCATATGCTAGTAATGTCATATAGAGAACTAACTACTTTACCAACTTATAGTATTTTTTTTAGAGAAGTTGTGTTTAATGCAAATTTTTACTTTTTGTAACTAAAAAAACAAACAAAAAATGTTAACAGAATCAATTGATGTAAAAAAAAAATCATAATTTCATTAATGTTGTATTTGGAAGGTAATGTGGTACACTATTACAAATAAGCTGACTTAAGGTATACCACAACAGCTGCACCTAGGCTTAATGCGTATACATTTTTATTAACTTTTAAATATTTACTACATCTGTAGAGCATATGCAATCATATTATTCATTAATTTGGTTCTTATCAATTACTTTCATACCACAATACCAGCCTATACCACATTACCCGCACGTACTCTAGTCTAAAGAATGAAAAAAGCTAAATTTGTACCAAAAACTTTTCGATTTAATAATGGAAGTAACGTTTAATTAAAGGCCTTAAGCTACGGTAACACTTGTAGTTTGATGAAAAAACGTGACCATCAGGCAAACTAAAACATAATTGTCTTTAATTCCAATTTTTTTTTTTTGATTATAATACCAAATCTTACAAAAAACTGTCTTGCAGTGTAATTAGTTTTATTTTGTGATATTAAGACTATCTTTAATTTCACTAACTATTAACAGAAGTAGTGATTAGCTTATTTGGTCAAATGTTTAACAGGTGTGACCCCAGCTTTAGCCTTCTACAGGCATAAAGAACATTTTGTTAATTAAGTGATGTTAAGACTTGGCATCGGAACCTTTAAAGTCTTGGAGAAATTCAAAAATTGTGTAACATTAATTTACTAGTGTAATAATTTTCTCAGTTATTAAGAACATTTTGTTATATTTTTAGTCATTTAAAAAAAAAAAAATTAAATGTCACCTGCACACATTTTGTCACTGTTTATAAATTCCCATTCTCAAAATAAAAGCATGAAATTCCTTAAAATGTTTGTATGACACACACATTTTTCTTTACACCAATGTTGTACTTATATATACATAAATATTCTATATAGTTTATTTAAAAAATTTGTTTTAACTTCATAAACTCTATTCTAAAATTTTAAACACTTAAACCGCATAATAACACAAGCCTTCTTTCCCCCTTCTTCAACTACTATTTCCAATAATTTTTTTGTATTTTATACACGCAAAGAAAACATATTTTTTTATGTGGTCACTCGTAAAAAAAACACTAAAATTAAAGAAAAATTTTTAAACATATTTTGGTTACTTCAACTATATTATTAACAGTGGCAACCATATTACGGATGAATCAGTTCGCCCTTTATTTTATGGTTGCCTTCGTTGATTTTATGGTTAATTTTTTTATTTCTCTGTTAACCACTTATAACAATATGGCTTTTTATCAACCATAACATGTTGCTCTTAAAAGAAAGAGGATAATGTTATTGTTGATAAAAGCCAAACGATTATTATTTGTAAACATACTTCGCCCCTGTTCAACAATACTGTATTAACTCAAAATGTTTAGTTTTTCACTTTTTGATAAGAATATCGAGCTTTTTTCTACTTTTTAGTAAAGAAACGGTTTGCTAAAAATTGTTCATATGAATTTCATATTAAATTAAAAACTGTATTGCTTCTACCGAAAATTTTGAAATTTTGAGTTGAGACAGTATTGTTGAACAAGAGCGATTTTAATTATAATTAACCATAATATGGTGCAAGTAAGCCAGAATATGGTAATGGCTTCCTTAGGGCAGACTAATTTTTCCATTATATTGCTTAAATTTGTTTCGTTAGAGAGGCCATATGGAAAAATCTGTTTTCCTTTCGTGTAAAACCAAACTTTATTTTACAAAAAAAAAAAAAAAAAGAAGAAAATTTCAGTAAAATATTTATAAACAAATTTGCAATTCAAAATTAATTAAAATTTCCTTTTTCTAATTCGGCTTAAATTGAAAATTCATATCAAAAAGGCTTTTTGGCATATTTTACTGGAATAGAAAATTGTTTGTCAACAAAAAAAAAATGAGTATTCCATAGAATATATTTTTTAATAAATAAATAACAAACTGCTTATTTTTATAACTTAAAAAAAAACTGAAAAAAGAACACTTCCAAATTTTATAAAAAAAATTAAATAGAAACATGCAAACTGTTTTGATGTAATTTTTCCAGTCAACAAAATTACATGTCGAGTTCTTCAGTCTGTGTTTTGCGTGGTTTAGGCTGTTTTATTTTTTTTTTAAATTACTAACAATTGCAATGTAATAAAAATTATAATTTTTTTTTTTTTTTTTTTTTTTTGAAGAAAACCAAAAAATCTACATGTATATAAAAATATTTTTGCATAAAATACAATACAACTATAATGTATTATGTTTCATGTAAATGAAAAGATGTAAGAAAAATTATGTAAATTTTCAAAAACAGATAACAGAAAACGAACTACGAAACGTTCTTCTGAATAACTTAGTCATAGAACGTTGTCATTTCATTTAGTATTTAAATAGCAATTTTCAAAAAAAAATATGGATGATTTCGGAAAACTGTGAAGACTGTACAAATTTCCTTAAAAATCTTCAAAGGTTTAGGCGTTTTAAAGTTATAGTGAGATACACGAGAACAAAAAGAAAATTTTAATATCAAATCCTTTTTATAGTATTACAATAACAAATAAAATATATGTTCTGTGCACAATGGGTCTTTTGCAAGCTTTGAGAAAAGGTTTATAAACAAAAATATTATCAAAGTAATTTCGTGGGAATACAAACACTGAAATTTATTGTTGAAGGGAAAAGCTATTCCTATGCGCATTTCACTGGTTGCTTAGGTCGTCAGGAAACTTCATCCAAAGATTTTATAAAAACTAAAGATATTAAACAAATAAATACATGAAAATTAAAAAAAAAAAACAAAAACAGCTTTCAATGCCAGGTTTGTATTTTTTCCCTTATGTTCTTTATTGTGTAAACGTATTTTTCTTTAAGTCAGCAAAAAAATAAAAAATATTATTATAACACAGGGCAACCCCCAACAGTTGCCTGTCTTCTGTCCATTGTTTTTCGGTTAAATTGAGAGTGCTGATTACAATGGCATCATAATTTATTTCTAACAGCTAACAGAGATAGTAACATTTAATATTTGCATAATTTAATTCATTTTTTGTATTGTTTGCTTATATATGTATGTATATATTCTGTAAAGAAATTCTGCAAAAAAAGTTTGTCATTAAGTAGCCAAATTCCTTGGTAAGCGACACAAAAAATCTTCTTGCTAAATAATAACGATAATAAATGTACTGTTAAAAGATTTAAATAAAAAATATGCAGATTATAAATTTATAGCTAAGAAACTAATTTATAATACAAAAAAAAAGTATGAAAGCATAGTCGATCCAGCCTGACCCTACTCGCGACATTTGGGATCCATGGGCGATCATATTTCCGCCAAAAAGAGTAAGTGACCAATATTATCTTAATATCAACTACTATTACTATGATTACTGCTACGAGGATGCCCTGGTAGGCTAGTTGGTAGTGAGCTACTCTATCAGTGCGGGGTAGGGATGCCAAACGAGATCGATTTTAACAAATTCCGGGATTCGGGATTTTGTAATTTTCCGGGATTTCGGAATATACAACTTTTTCAAATAAACAACACTTTTTAAAAAAAAAAACACAACAAAACAATTCATAAGCTACTTTTCTTTTAATTGACTAAATTTTATTTAACAAATAGAAACTGGAAATTATTTCCTTTCGAAGGTTACTTTATATTATATTCAAAATTTTTTATTTTTCGTATTAATTCCATGAGCCAAATTTCAGTTATGTGCCCCCATAAAGCTTTTTGTAATAGTCCAATTCCTTCAATTTTTCAGAAAAATAAAAAATGTTGAATATAATATAAAGTAACCTTCGAAAGGAAATAATTCCCAGTTTCTATTTGTTAAAATTGTTGAGTTTAATTTATTTAGTTCAATTTATAAAATATCACTATCCAGTGTGGCACAAAGAATGCTGACGAAGGCCGTAGCGGGGCAGAAAATGCATTACATTCTGCTGGTGTTTAATAATTGTAAATTTTTCTGTACATACAATATACTTATTTGCTGTCCAAAGGAAAGCTAAGGTAAAATGTAATAAGAAGATACAATATAATAGTCTGGTCGTGTATAAAAAAGTCATTTCTGAAAAATTGAAGGAATAGGACTATTAGAAAAAGCCTAATGGGGGTACATAACTGAAATTTGGCTCATGGAATAAATTCGAAAAATAAAAAATGTTGAATAAATTTTATTTATTTTTGAATTTTTAAAAAAGCAAAAATTAACAGAACAATTCATTTACAACTTTTTTTATAAACAAAAGTTAATACAGTAGAATCGTGAAAAAGCTAACCAAAATATTCCAAGAGTTGTTAACTTTTCGAACTATTTTTATAAGACGAATTTTATATGAAAACTTGTTTAATTAACCTTTAATAAAACTGAAAAATTTTTTATAAATAACAGTACAATTATTATCGTTATTATTTAACAAGAACTTATTTGTGTCGTTAGCTACTGACATTGTTTGCCGATAAAAATTGTTAAAATTTCATTACAGAATAGCTAGTAACGACATTTATCGTTAGCTAACGAATTTTGACTACTTAACGATAATTTTTTGTCGTGCAAGAGTCATTGTTTCGTTGGCTATGTGGCAAGTGACACCATCTTGTTAAAACCACATATCGTCCAGGTCCATATCCTCAATTTTAGGCCACAAAAAGTCCGTTGTCATCTCGCGATAGCAAACACCTTTTAAGGCCGACTGCAATTTTGAAGAAGAACGGCCCGATGACGCCTCCAGCCCATAGACCTCACCACACATGCATGCAAAGGTGTTTTCACATTTTTTACGGTTTGCGAAAATTTGTGCATAATTCTCTCGATTGTGGACACATGTGGTCGGTTATTCTGACCATAAAAATCATGAACGGCCGTTTTCGTAAAAGTCCCAAACAATCTTAACAGGCTACACAATAACATACCTCTCCACTGTATGAATTTGTCAAACAATGAACAATGAAACAAATAAAATGTCAAATTAAGTTGGCCAAAAAACTTAATGTTAAGTTGTGACTCACATTTAACATCGTGCATTATGTTTGGACCAGCATTTTTATTCTGGATTTTTAATCTACACAAAAATCTTTTTCATTCGCAAAGAGAAACATTGGTGAGTATATCAGCATATCTAACTTGCATTGCAAGGATGTTCAAAACTATTTTTTTTTTCTAGGTAGATCCTTAAAACTTTGAAAAATTTTATTTTTTCTATTTTTCCACATACACAAAAACAAGATATTCCAACGAACTATTTTTAGTAACAAACATCTCAGTTTCTAGACGTTTTTAAGAGTACCAAAAATAACAATCGTTATGATAATTACGGGGCTCTAGCCAGATCACTGGTGTCGCAAATTTAAGAGTAGGTCTTTTCCCGCTTCAGAAAATTTACAAAAGAGAGTTTCAAGGACTGAACCAGAAATATAAAAATTTAAACATCCTTGCAATAACACAAAGATATCCTGATATATTTAATAATTTAACTATACTCAACTGGAAAAAAATTTTGTGTAGCTTATAATTCATACGATTTCAATGTCCTATTGCGAAATACTGACCAAATTATGCCGAAAATGGCAAAAGCTATGCAATTAATAAATATCACTATATCTTAAAAATTAGAGCTGTTAGGGAAAAACTAAAAAAGCCATCGTCATCAGCAGATGAAAATACATGAGAAACAGTAATTTTTAGTTAAGCATCTTTAAAAAAAACTTGTTTTGTTGTGCTGTGCAATTAGAGACCGGAATAATTTTGAACGGAAGGAAATACGGTTACAATTCTGTAACATCTTGAGTGTCCGTTTGTTCTTAAATATGGGTCTTATGCTCATCCTGGCAATAAAAATTACCATTAAAAATCCGTCGAGAGGTATCGGATGAGTTGTTTTTCTGTTTTATAGACGTTCTACCAAGGTGGACTTTCGAAAAGAGAAATTCTAGATGGATTAGCAGAGCATGAGATTTGCTTTTGTGTCGATATCTGCTTCTCGGACCCTGAGTCACGCAAAATTCTCAACAGGCCGTACCAATATCCTCAACTGGTCTACAAGGTGAAGAGCCTCTAGTTGATAGAATAATGTTGATAAAGAAAGTCGGATAATTAGATCCGTAACTTCGGGAAAATGATTGGCAGTGAAAGTTGAGATAGTCGAGCTTGATTATGAAGCAAAAAAATTGTTTGTGTACCCGCTCTGGGTAAATAAAGGTTTTCGGATCTTATTTCCCGAATAGTTAATATGTCTTTATCGCAAAATAATATTCCTTTTCGATTATTACGACTTTAAATAAACAATCAATTTAGAACTGGCACGGACTTGGGGAATCCGCCTGACTAATTAAAAAAAAATTATTGTGATGACAACGACGGCCGTTCACACAATGCTATTTCTGTCTAGTGCTCTGAATGTAAATTAAGCACTTGTTTAAAAAAAGTTCCTGTTTACCAAAAACATGTTATAAAAATACCTTTTTGATATAATATCCTTATTAAAAATATACCTTTATAAAAAAGGACTTAAAGAATATTTGTTTAAAAAAAGCTTTTATAAAAACTTCTTTCTTAAACAAAAACGTAAAAAAGCGCCGTCCAAAACACTCCAAAAGCTTAAAAACTTTTTTAAAAAAGAGCCTTAAAAAACGTGTGTTTTTACAAAGTACATTTCAGAAGAGTATATTTTACATACGGGCATGTTCTGTTAATCGAAATGAAGTGGATTTAAAACCGCACAAATTTTGAAAACGAGCCTGTAAAAAAATGTTCACTATTAACTATCTTCACAAGAACAACTGTTGAAAACCGGAAACAATACAGCCATTTTATAAATAATTAAGATCAAAATCTCGTTCGATTTCAGTTCCACTTCATTTTGATTTGTAGAACATGCCTCATAAAGTACTTTTATAAAAAGGACAATACCTTAAACCTTGTACCAACAAGCAAATACCAATATCTTTTCTTTTGTCCATTGAAACCCCAATCGCGCTCACAGCCAAACAAGAATTTTACTGTGATAGAGATGATGAAAATTCGGAAAGATTTAATTTGTCTTAAATTTCATTATTATCAAAAGTTGTTAATAATAATTATTTGTTCCACTTGGGAACATGGGGTATCAATGAGTTTATGCCGTCCTATTCTAGTTATCTAGTTGGGGCGCTATGCTCCTTATAGGATCTTCGGGAACATATATATGTATATACATATATGTATATATTCTAGTTATCATGACACATATTATTTTATTGAATGCCATGTTCATACTTTATATAACCAGCTTGAGAGATCTTCACCACGTATACTGCGGACGTCCACCTCTTCTGTTGTCCTATGATTTGCGTGTGACCCACCCAACTCTACTTTATTCTTATAATTTGTTTGTCAATTTGTGTTTTATTTGACATCCTCCACAGTTCGCTGTTGGTAAGTTCAACCATTGCCATTATTTCAAAAAGTCTCAATTAGTTGCGTGATTTAAAATTTAGCGAGATCGCTATCACAAACAAGGCTTTCATCAACTGCTCTCCCGATATTAAACTTTTGATGCGCTTGTGTCCACACTCTATAAGATATTTAGATGGAATAAAATGTAAATTGTTATTATTTCTTATTGCATTTAAGCCATAACTATTCCAAAATTTCTATTTGAACTTAAGAGTTTTTTTCTAGTCCATGATCAATTTCCTTGGGGGCTGCACTCTATTGCAATGCGCAATAAAAGGGTAGCAAATCAAGTGATTGGTACTTTTTAATGCGTTCGTTCGCGCATTTGTCTATCGCATCTTATAATTTTTTTTCTCTTCGAAAATCATCACATTTTTATTTATTTAAATTTTACAAATTACAATTTTTTAACATATTTTAACATTTCATTACTGTCAATATGCGTCATCTTTAATTTTTATTGCTTCATTTTCAAAAAATTTTGCAAAAGTGATAGAGAGTACCAAGTTAGTATTTAGCTTTCGGATCGAAATTGAATTCGTATCGCAATAGAGAGTAAGTGCCGGTTTGTCAAGTCTTGAGCTTTTAGGAGAGAAGGAAAAAGAGAATGAGATTTCTTTTCCCCTCTCTCCTAAAAACTCAATACTTGACGAGTCAAACTTGACGTGTGTGAACCAGCACTAACACTAGATTCACACGATGATTTTTTCCATGATTTTGAGGAAATGATTTTTGACGTTTGTAGGCGAATGGTGTAGAGAAGCAAACGAAATATAGATAAAATCAAATTTTCAGTTCCTGTATCTTTTTTATATTTTCCTTTGCACACATTCGTTTTTTTTTTTTGTTGCTTCATTTAATTTTTTTTATTTCAATGTGGCAACATCTCTTTACAATACAAACCACGTAGCGCATTTAAATTGTTTGTATTAACAAACAAGCAAGTTAAGAAGAATTACCGAAAAGGAACAATAATTAACCCTTAAAGCATGAGGAAAAAATCATCGTTTAAATCTGTTGTGTTTTTGGAAGCAACTTTTAAAAGGAATTTAAAAAAAATACATGATTTTTAAATCACGGTCTGAATCTGGTGTAACCCCCTGGATTTGAGTTTATATCTTCTTTAAGACTGCGTCTTTAGCTATCTCGCGGTCTGCCTCTTCTTAGCGTTCCTTAAGTATTCCTATCAAAGCCTTCTCTGCTATTTTCGTACCACATCATCTATCCATCTCCACTTCCTTCCAAAAATTTTAATAGCAATAGGTTTCATATTGCTTCTATGGTATATCTCTAAATTAAATCCCCAGTTGTGTGGCCACCATATGTGGAGAATATAACTCAGGAATCTGTTGACAAATGTTTGCATTTTGTTGTATTCAGTAGACGTGAGCCAAGATTCGCGTTTATATAACAACAAACATAGAGAAAACGTTGCTTTTGAAGAGACGTATTTTTGGTTTGACGCTGATTTGATTTGATCGCCAAATCTTATAAAGACCAGCTAAGGCGATTAAGTCCTCTAAATTCTGTGACGTATATTAACACGCGAGCCTCAGTCACGTGTAATTTGGCTGCATAGGTACTTGAAATTTGTGACTGATTGGATGTTTTGGCTATACAGAGTAAGTGGTTCTTTGGGTGTTCTGCATTTTTGTATATTGGGCGATTTTGTTTTGTCAGCGTTGATCTTAAGGCCATTTTTACTCGATATTGTATCGATGGCATTTATTTTACCTTGAACATTAGGTTAACGTTTCAATATTAACCCTACGGTCAATAGCCGGGTACCCGGGTAACTTTTTCAAAAAAAAAATGCTCGCAATTCTTTCACAATAAATATATGGCGATGAAACTCCAAATCGTCGCTATTTGTGACGTATAAAACATTATAAAAGAAAAATTATATATAGCCAAATATTTGCTTAAAGTCGTTTTACATTCGACACCTACGCGAGTCAATGACCGGGTACCGCGGTACCCCTTCAAATCTTATTTGTTTTTTGTTACAAATTACCACTGTTTATTTGAAAACACATTTAAATTTGTTTTTTTTTAACAACCTTTTTATTGTTCACCTGTTATATTGCGTAGATTGCATTCATTAGCAGATCGTGATGAAAATTGGGTCGTAATTTGAATGTTTCGCTAAATCAAGTGTGGTTAAAAAATTATCCATTGTGATGGTGCGCCCACTACCATGGCAAGGACCTGTTAGATCCTTAACCACTATTTTTCCTTGCCGTATCTCAGGACCCATTGGTGATTTCCCGGTATATAGTAATTCATCGCGCAGACAAGAGTTTTTTGCGCCACAAATCCACAAACCTTTAATCCCCAAATTTACTGGATTCCAGGATAAGTATTGCGTGAACTTCGTTCTGCCGTGGTAGAGAAAGAGCTGTTCGTAGATTGTAAGATTCTCGCTGGGTCATCACGGATTGTAGCATCTTTACCGGGAATTATTCTTTTAAATCGTTTAAATCGTATAAAACCTCGTAGTGACCAGAATATGTTAGTGGCAATTGTTGCTCGGTGTAGAGGATAAGACGTGATGTCCTATAAATCTTTCGTTTTATCATGATATGAATGATTTACACATGTCATTATTAAAATGTCAGTAAAGCCATACATTTCATTTACTGTTAAATATTTCCAATTAAGTGGTGGTTTTGTTGGGTTAGTTCCAATATAGACTGCATAAGTGGCACCTGCCCACCATATCTACCTTTAAGTTTGAGCTTTTGACAGCAATTCCGTTGATCGTGCAGGTCCAAAACATTGCCGTAGAATATAAAAATGTATAGTTTTCATGGGATATATTTACTTATTTACTTCGTCATCAGTTTCATCTGAAGACTCATCGTAAATATCAGCATTAGAAAGATCACATTTCCAGTATATGGTTTTTCACCGTCTACTCTTTCAGATAACTATTATCATCCACGATATCGTCAAAAATAGATCAGTTATATTTTTGTTCCTTCATCTCATAAATGTTTGTATTATCTTTATGACAGCAACTCCACTTTGCGCGACATTCTTACTTGATTTTGAAATGAAATTCCTCAAGTGCTAGTCAATGTTCGGCTTCAACTCTATCAATGTTTTCTTTATTATACTAATAAGGGCAGTAGCGCTACTTCTATAAACCGACCTACATGCAACTGTTACAGCAACAAGCAAATGCTTATAGTATTTACATGCAACAAAAATTAAAAAAAAAAACATTATCAAAGAAGAACAAAAAAGGACTCAAGATAGCGACTTCTTTTGATAGCTACAAATGGTTTCGCGAGAAAAGACAAAGTGAAGCGTAGCGATTCAAAACAAAACTATAACTAATTTGATAAGTTTTATATACGTTAATTTACCAATGGTCTATTTTGCAACACTATCTATATGTAATAGGACTTAAACCCATATTTTCTGACATAAAAGTGCAGAAATCTACAAAAGGGTACCGGCGTACCCGGCTATTGACTAACGTACATTTTAGTTATTGACCGTAAAGTTGAGACAACGGCATGTAAATCCTTTAAAGATTATTTTCACCTTGAACGATGGGTCCAGTATTTCACCTGAAATGTTCTAATGCGATAGAGACGTGAGAACGTGAGTTTCGTTATGCAAATCGTAATAATTGTTGGTCAAATGGTGCGTACAAGGAATATACTAAAAATCTGTACAACACACATTCAGAATTAGGAATCTGCTAAAAGATTAGAATTTTGGGTAATAAGCAGAGTTCAATATTATTCTTGCAAAAGAGCAAATGCGTATTGTCGTAGCTTTTTTGTAAAATCCAACAACAAAGTACACAGAGTATCTGTTAGATTTAATAAAAGTGCAACGATATTTAGCGTTTGCTCTTTTGCAAGCCTAATAATGAACTTCGATATTATATTTATATCTAAGAAATATTCGATAATCAAACAGATTACTTGACTTAGAAGTTTAAATAATTCCCCCTCATTTTACTATTATTTAAGACATACTAGGCCTGGTCTAAAAATCACTTTAGCTTAAATCACGTGAATTCAAATGACATGTGCCTGGTCTAAATATCACTTTAGCTTAAATCACGTGAATTCAAATGATATGTGCCTACTAAAATCACACGTGTAATATTTTAGTGTCCCGATTTTGTGTGTTTTGGTGGGATCTTCAATTGCCGAAAGCACACCGAGAACCACAAAAACGGTATGACTTTCAGAACACCACAAAATCACACTTGTGATTTCAAAAGCACGTGATTTGAAGTCAGGCCTGATTGTCTTTTTACTCGTTCTAAATAAAGTTCTCTGAAAAGGTTTGCTTGTTATTTTAGCCCCACTGTGCATTGCCATATACTTATGTAGCCCTTAACATTAAATAATTCTTGCTTCGTGATTTTAAAAACTTTTTTAAACCAAAACTTTGCAAATAAATTTGCAATTTAATGTTTTGACAACGAACAAGTGACTTTTTTGCCCAAAAAAAAAACCAGCAGAATAAAAATTTATAAGTAAAACACACACACTATAACTTTAGAACTTTTCGGTTTGCTCCACGTATCGCTATAGCGCAGTTGGCCGAAATCACCCAAAAAAAATAAAAGAAAATGACAACCACAATAATTTGTATTTAAATAAGTTTCACTTGCGTAAAAAACCCATACAACAACAAAAACTTTGTATAAATATCTGCCATTTAATGCGATTAGTATTACAAAAAAACAAAAAATGGCTACCCTCTCAAAAAAGGACGATAAATAACTTTTGTAAATACAAATGAACTTCAACTCGTGCATCGCATTCCTTCAACAGCAGATAAATTCATGTATGAATATGTATTCGTATCTGCAAACATAATTATCTTAAGAAAACTTTTTCTATTTATATACATACATTTATTCCAATGTTCGTTTATTTTTTGTTTGTAAATAAACATTCAACCCATTGCTACTCCTACTTCCATATCTGTTTTACTCAGTAAGAAGTATAAATAGATAACAAAACTAAAAAGATGCACACAATAGCTATAAAAACGTACAGCAAAAGGATCTACATTCATAGAAATCAGGAAAACTGAGAAAACTATTTAAATAAATCAGGAAAAAAAGTTTAGTGCATTTCACCAGCGAAAAATGTTTATCCCTATTGAAAAAACCAAAAAAAGCAATTCAACAAAAAAATAAATTTCAAATCGATTTTGTATGTTAACAAATATTTACGATTGTTATTCCCTGTTACTCGTAGCTGGGAAAATCATAAAACAAATTGTTTTTCCCAAACGATACATATGTATGTATATGCAAAATAAGCAAAAAAAAAAAATAGCAGAGATACAAATTGCACTCGATTACTTTTGTCAATTTTGTTACTATTTGTATCTCTTTTAACTTGTTTAACTATAAAAGTGAATAAATAAATCAACATCTTAGAAAACTGTGATAAAAAATAGAAATTTATCTTACAGATATTTGTATGTGTTTTAATACAGGGTAACATATTTACGTATGCTAACTTGTGCAAATCAAGGGGAGTTCCATATTGAGAAGAATATTTTGTCAAGTTTTTTTAATTTTACATTTAAAACCCAACAAAAAAAAAGTACATTCTTTTAAGAACTTTTTAGAAAGATGTGATACTTTCTAAAAAGTATGAAAAGTTTCTTTTTAGAAAGCACCAGAATACAAGAGGAGTAATAGATAATACAATTTTTCAAAAATTCTATTCCGATCAAGTCATGTCCATCCGTCTATCCGCTGAAAAAGGGTATAAAACTGAGATGGACTAACACATACTTAAAAAAATATGTTGGTGTTATAAGTAGGGTTGCCAGAAACCAATTAATATTCAAATAACTGGACAATGGAAAAAATTAACCTGGATTTTGTAAAAATAACTGGACAAACGAATCAGTGCATTCCACTGATAAGATTCCTAAAATCGGGCTAAAATTAATAATTCTGGATTATTTTTAATTTTTGTAATACTTACTGTCTTTTTAATGATTTCGATCGTTAACGTTCGCATAGAAAATTGCATTTAAAACAAAAACAAATTTTCGAATTTTGTTAAGGTGCCGTAATTGGGAACCCTCTGGTGGCCCTCCTGATATGTGTATAGACCCCTAATCCTTCTCTTGAACTTGAATATAAGTCCTTAATATGCATCTGGAATTTGATTACAATCGGACTAACCGTTTCCAGCGGCCAAAAACATTCCCTTTTTTGTTCTTAAATCTATTAATGCGTGTCGCATACGATTTACAGAATTTACTAACCCTTGTTTAAGTTATAAGCAAATATATTTGGACATTTTTTAAACTGACATCAAAATTTCCAAAGGGCATTCTTGTGAGTATAGATTACTTTAAATACTTAAAGTACTTTTGAAAAAGCCTTGCAAGTTGTTTGTATTTAAAATATAAACGAGATTCATTTATTGGATACAAATTGGAATATCTTTGGGCAAGATATAAATTGTATAAAGTCATTCCTAAAAATTAGAGGAATACGACTATTACAAAAAAGCTTTATAAAATACATAACTGAAATTTAGCTCATAGAATAAATTCAAAAAAAAAAAAATGTTGAATACAATAAATTAATCTATGAAAGGAAATAATTCCCAGTTTCTATTTGTTAAAGAAAAAAATATTTTTTAAATATTAAAAAAATTCTATTTTAACTGGACAATTTGTATTTTAGCTGGTAACTGGACAAGACAAAAAAACTGGACAATCCAGACCATTCCAGGCCGTCTGCCAGCCCTAAGTATAAGTAAGAACAATTTACGAAAGCAGTCCCAGCAGGCATTTTGTATTAAAATCGTATTTGTTAGAAATCAGCTTCACGACCAAATAACCGCATATGACCTCATATTTCGTTCACAAATGATTTGGGCATATAAATAAATCATATGTAAAACCTCTGTCAGTTGCTCTACTAGTGATAAATCAGTTTCAAATTCAAAGCATTTAGAAATCATAATTTTAACAGAATATCTCTTTTGTACCACTAAAATAGTAGAGAATTTAAAAAAAAAACCTGCTAAAAAGCAAATAAAGACTTTTGAACCACCAGATCGCAAATAAGGGTCAATGTGGTAACATTGAATGCAAGCAACGAGCAATAACACGACCATTCTGTGTGAAAGCTCAGGTGAGACTGACTGGCAGGGCTGCCAGAAATTTTTAGCAAAAAATATTAATTTCACCAAAAAATAATCTTATTTTTGAAGAAAAAATCTTATTTTTGGAAAAAAGTAGTTTTTTTATTATAAATAATAAAAAAATTCATAGTGTATTTAATACATAAAATAAACAAAAAAAACATAACAAAAAAATTTAATTTCCTATACTAAATTAAATTAAAAAATGGGAACAAACAAACTTGTTTTTGGGGAAAAAATCTTAAAAGCTTTTTTCGGTTAAAAAATCTTTAAAAATAAGGTAAAATTTTACTTCTGGCAGCGCTGCTGACTGGTCTTATTAAATATTTGTGGGCACGTTTATTTAGGGTTGCCAGACGGCCTGAAATGGCCTGGATTGTCCAGTTATCTTGGATATTTTACAGGTACCAGCTAAAATATAATTTATCCAGTTAAAAAACTTTATTTAATTTTAAAAAATTACTTTTTTAATTATTATATTTTTTAGTGATTAAATTAATATTTTGAACAGAACAAAATCCTATACTAAGACAAAAATTGACAAAAATTAATTGATCTCGTTTGTTATTCATGCCAATTAGCAATACTTTTTGTGAAAGGACTTAAGGTATTTTAAATAGTCTTTACTCACAAGAAAACATTCCTTTGACAGAATAAAGGCTACAATTGCATGTAGACTAAATTGTGATGAAAGTTGCAAAATGTTTCAAACATATAAATAAACCATTCAAAATATAGTTATGAGGCTAAACAAATAGTTATCAGCCATGGTCTGAATATCGAATCCAAGTGAATAAGATCAAACTTTGAAAACGAACCAGTGTGTATAAAGCTCATTAAATTATTTCATTTTATATACTTTGAACTATGAATGCAGCTTATCTTTATTAAAAATTATCTTAAAATCAAAAAAATCTATGGGAATTTTCAAAAAAAATTTAACGGGAAATCTCCATTGATATTAATTTCACTCGATTGCGATTTCCATAGCATGGCTGTATATGTAGATTTTATGTTAATTAAATTTATATAATGCGAATAATACTACGTTGGCAGCAATTCAACAACACAACAAAAACAACAGAAACATTGTATTGTAAGTGTTTACGGCTTGAAATGTCAACCATTTCTAAACAAATCATTGCGAAACCATAATAAATTAGTTCGAACTGTCAAATTCATCATGCTTTTCGCTGCCGCCTGTAGTGAATTGGCCCTTATATATACATAATTTTGTAATATGACATTAGGCTCAATTTTAAATGTTACGTTTCCTTGCTTTTTATGTTATTTTTTATTGTATAATAATATGAAGTAAAATTTTAGTTTTTCCTGTAGGTTAGTTCATTTTAAAATTCATTAATTATTTTTTCAAAATCCAGATCCCATGTTCTGTAACTAGTAAGAAGTTCTCGCATAGTGAGAAGTTCTCGCATCGAAAAGATGTGAAACAAAATATTCCATCGTTTCTCGAAAAGTGAGAAAAAAGTGTAACTGTAATTCATGTCGAAAACTATCAAAAGAGATTACGTCGTTGCGTTGGAAATGTCATAACGTTGCACTCGATGCCGATGTTTCATTGCAGATGCTGAGAACGACAGTAACACATATCGTTGACGGCGACCAAAATTTACTAATTTTACAGTCGGCTTAACGAAATATGTAATGTAAAGTGCGAATTTAATGATTTTGCATTTTTAATTGTTTTTAGTGTTGAAATTTTTTTCCTCGTCCCATTATTATTGGTGAGTTTATTGGACAGTTCAAAACGCGAACTTTTCTCACAAAAATGTTGCAGACACACTTTTTCTGTAAAATGGCGAATAATGTCCTTACGTGACAGCTAGTACTTGCCAAAAAAAAAAATTTACATACAAATTTTAGGGAGAATAACCGTTGTTTGCTTCAATATCCAATAAAAAAAATTATCATTTTGCGAAGCACTTAAGATACATTTATTAAAATAAGAGCACAACTATGCGCTACGCAATAAGGCACACAGAGATGCAGTAAAGTAAGTGAGCGAACTCTTAGCAAGTTTTATAAAAAAAATTGCATTTCAAGTGCCACACCATTCCCTAACTACGAAGCAGGTTTGTAAGGGATAATACTAAAAACATCCGTAAGAAAAACATCCAGTGTATAAATCCGAAAGCAAAACTCCCCACCTTTTTATGCATTGAAGAAAGCGCATCTTGTGTCAAAAATGTATTGCTTTAAAGTGGGAACTCACCATATAAAATGCATGTTCTCCCTTACAAACTTGCTTCATTGGAAGCTCCATTTTTTATAGGGTATATGACATTTTTGTTTCATTTAATTTCCGTAAGCAAAATGGGTTTTCCCTTGCAAACTTGCTTCGTTGGAAGCTCCATGTTTTATAGGGTATATGACATTTCACATATTTCAATCGGAAAGTTTCTCGACGCGAGAGTTACAGAACATGGGCACAGGTGAATTTTTTTTATAGTCCAGTTATTTGACTCTTGGTATCTGGCAACCCTATGCCTAGTGGACGCTCAAGAATGATAGAATACAAGATTACTCCATGCACACGATTTCCGTTAAAAAATGAAGTAGGTTATTCATGGCAAGCACTGCCAAGTCTAAAAGTCCTTAAGATTATACAATTTTTTTTAAAGAAATCTATGCACTTTATAAGAGCTGGTAGCCACATAATTAGTCAACGAACATCTTGAGATTACCAGCTTTAAATTAGTAGCCAATAGCAATGCAGTTCGCGTAACGTCATTTGTCAGATGTGCAAAGAAGTTTATGATCTTTATTTCTATCATTCTTAGCTTTGCTGATCACTGATGTGAAAAGATGAAGTAAGGTTAGGTAAAGCTTTTCATTATACATTTCGTTACAATAACAAAAAAGTAAGAAGATACAATTGATGAATCTTATCAAAAAGGAAATTTAAGGCAAGCTGTAAAAGAGAAATGCATTTAAAGACCATCTTTCCTTACAGATTGCCTGTCGGTTGTCTATCTTAAATCCATGATAAAACTGATGGTAACATGAAGTTTCTCTGAGTGATTATCTGCTAAAAAATAGGATATCCCTATCCATTTTATTCAACAAATATCTTATGAACCAATGTATTATGATGGCAATAATTGTGATTCTAAGGCTGCTTTTACTCATCCCCAGAGGTATGCTGGAGTTGACAGCTACTTATTTATCTGACAGTAAAGCCTTCCACTCCTGGCCCTATCAGTTCTTTCTTATTTTAATGACTCAAAGGAATTTTCCAAAAGAAAATTATATTTTACCAAAAAATAATTGAAGCACAGCGAATAACGTTTTAAGTTACAAAATAATTATGTTTCTGGAGGGCAAAAAAAAACGTTTTTAACAGGCAGGATTATTTTTTTTTAAATTTTTTTTTAGAATATCAAAAATTACGATAGTAATTTTTTCCACTTTGCAAAAGAATTTCGATTGTATCATTTTGTTAGTAACTTCCAACGTTCTTCCACTGGCTGACACTTTATATGCCATTTTGAAATGATTATATGACTTGATGTTTAAGCAGTGTTAAAGAGTGATGTTAACGGTTATCTGCCAAAAAAAAAACAGTTTTTGCAAAAAGTGGCTTTTACAACGTTATTAGCGGCTGCGCCTTAATTGAAAATCGCCAAATGTAACTTTTGAAAGATTTTTTTGATTTTAGAAATTTTTTAAGTTATTTTTTTTTTTTAAATCCTAAAATTTTTCAATTCTCAAATAAACAAGAAATTCCTAGTGTCTTAAAATAAAGGAAAAAAATTCTTCTTAATATGAAACTCCCCACATGCAATTTGTCAACATACATCTATACAAAAAAAAATAAAAATTTGTTTTGCTTATGAAATATTTTTATAAATTTTTTTAATACTGAATAAATAACTGAAACCAAAAGTTAAATAATAAAAAACCATCAAACTATAAGAATAAAATCCAAGAAAAAAAATTGTTTTTTTTTTTTAATTTAAAATATGTAACATAAAAAAACTATCGTTACCCACTGCACTTGTTGTAGGTTTTAACTAAGGACAGTGTCACAGTCTCAGTGGATGCAGTGGTTTACTATCGCGTTTCGAATGCGACAGTTTCTATAGCGAACGTGGAGAATGCTCACCACTCGACACGATTATTGGCACAGACTACTCTACGAAACACAATGGGAACTCGGCATTTGCATGAG
This sequence comes from Pollenia labialis, assembly GCA_949318255.1. Classification (NCBI taxonomy): domain Eukaryota; kingdom Metazoa; phylum Arthropoda; class Insecta; order Diptera; family Polleniidae; genus Pollenia; species Pollenia labialis. The sequence continues at coordinate 117,306,766 of OX439140.1, forward strand.
ATACTCAGTGAACGTGTATCTATATCTGGTTCAATGCAGGTAAGCCAAAACTAACAACAACAAAATATATCTACAATATACATACAGGGAAAATAGAGAAAATAATAAAATAGATACACATTCATACGTATACGAATAAACACAATCACTTATATTTAACAAACTTTTACTTTATTTATTTCCAAGTTTTATGTATTCGCACACAAAATATAAACCTAAAAACCCAGTCATCCTTTAAACTTAATTGTACATCCATACATATTTATATACCTTTAACTGCAACTACCACTACGAGTGTTTTTTCGTTAGAACATAAAGATAACAGTACAACCTTTTTGCCTACACATGTGTGTGCGTTTAAGGGCATGTTGAAACACTCACGTGTGTGTAGAAGTATTTACTGTTTTCAATTCGCCTGCTACATGCGAGTTAATAAACAAATAAAAAACTACTGAAAACTCTGATCTGTATAACCCATTAATACAGCCCATGTGAAAATGATTTTCATTTATTTCACAAGCGTGCGTTTTACTGTGTTATATTCGTTAACTTTTAAATGAATTCTCTTTACAATCATTGAATTGGAAACATACGCACGTAAAGTTAAAAGTTATGTACAATAAAACTCGAATATATAAATTAAAGCCAGCAATTCAAATGAACTGTAGGATGAGAATTTTATAATTAATATTATTTGAAAAGTGTTCATGTGAATTAGGACGTTGCGTGCATTATTTTCGGGCTTTGGGAAATAAATGTGAATAATGAAAACTTTTAGAATTCCCAAACCGTTGAACTGGCTTGTTTTAAAAGATTTTTATGAATGTATGTTAGAGCAAATGAAATGAAGAAAGGAATTTTTACAACATGAAATTAATTAAAATTTATTGATAATTCTTCATTCTTGACTGCCGCAAGAATCGAACCCAAGCTTTCACGGACAGGTTACCCGTACATGTTTCAATTGCAACCACTCAATCCAAACTCAATAAGTGATTAAAATGAAAAATAAAGTGGGGTTGGCCATACAATTGACCCATCTAGGGGCATCCTAGGCGCTGCAGGAGCGAAATTTAAGGATTTCATAAAATGGCCATATTTGTATGGTTGGAATTCTTAAATTTGGCCACTGCAGTGCCAATGATGTTCCTAGATGGGTCAAATATATGACCAACCCCACATTATTTTTCATTTTAATCACTTATTTCTAAAATACCTACCTGCTATCTCTATTCCATTAGGGTGCTCCCATACAAAATGTTAAATGCAGACTAGAAATATATTGAAGAAAAGTCCCATAAATGCCCGGGATGAATGACCGACCTCAATTAATTTTTTGTCCTAAACATTTACTCGAGACATACTTGCCCCTTTATTCCCACTTCTTAGGGGGACTCCCATACAAATATTGCGTTTTATGAAATTCTTAAATTAATTTAAAGTTTAAGACTTTTGTAAATGAAAGTTGCTAACAGATTTTAACCATTTATGGCTTGTTTTGTTTGCAGCTTCGTTTTTTATATGTCTGCTAAAAAGTAGAAGCCTAGCTGCATTTCTAAATTTTTTTTATGAATTTTTAAAAGCAAAAATTTCGAAATTTTGATAAAAAAATAATTTTTTTTTTTTTTAAATATATTTCTAAAACGACTGCGTATATTAGAAAAAAGTTTTAACTTTCTTAAAGGAAATTTTATTACGGAGTTTCGGTGTTTTTTAGTTATTTCAATAGACTTAACCGTTTTTGAGTTACGCGAATATATGTTGTGCAACCTTCTCCATTTTCGAAATAACGGTATATCTCGTAAACAAGAGCTAACCTAAAAAAAACGGTTGGCACCATTGGATTCAGCGTACCCGAACTATGTTTAAACGCCATGTGCCCGGCTTGTCTAATTTTGCAACTAGCACAGTGTTATTATTTTTATTATTTTTAATTATTTATTATCAGAAATTATTTTTAATTATATTCACTATCAAAGTGGTTATTGGGAATAAGAAATTTTTGATTAATCAAATTTTGTTTGTCGTTCTTATTCCCAAATTTTATTCTTGGTAAAAACACTGATATTTATTTTTGGGGAATAAGCTTGTTTCTATGTGCATTTCATTGGTTGCTTAGGCAGAAACATCAGGAAACATTCTTTCAAAGAATTTTAGAAAAGCCAAAGATATTAGCAAATAAAACTTCGAAGTGAATGAGAGTCAAAAAGTCCTATTTGCGGCGATATCAAAGCTTAAACAAAATACCAATAATAAACAGTGAGTTTTTTTTTCTTACAATCCCACACTACAAATAATTGGAATCCTCCCAACATGAATTGTAGTTGTAAGTAGGTTAAGAAAAAACAAAACAAAAACAAACAAAAAAAACAACTTGCTTTTTTGTTATCGCAAGAAAATCAAATTAAAGCAAGTTGTCAGTTCAGGTTTTTAGGCCATGCACTTGCCAGTTTATTATCAAAGTAGTTTTTTGGAATACAAGATTTTAAATTAATCTTCATTTATTATTTTTTTTAAATTTTCAAAAGATTTTGTTATTCGTGCTTAATTCCCAGTTTTTATTATTGATAAAAACACTTGAAATTTATTGTTGATGGGATAAGCTAATCTTCATTGCTAACCAAAGAATGGCTTAAGTTGATCATTTAACATGAAAATACAAAATATTCTGAAAGTGTATAAAGTCATTCCTAAGTATCTATATGTGTCTATAGCTTCAATGTTAATCAAAAATTGGCTTAAGCAAAAGTATGTAAAATATGGAGGGAATAAATAGCACAATTGTAAAAAAGGTTTCTAAATTAAAATTTGACTCACAGACGCACATTCGAAAAAATGTTTTTTTTTAATTCATAACTTTGAGAATAATATGGTTCGTTATGGTTTTTTCTGCTTATAGTGTAATGCTACTGCAATAATACATAATTTAATTGTATCCATATAAGTCACCTGATCATCCATATCTGATTAGCATTTAAATGATTATGACCATCATTAAATGAGCATTCATATAAGAGGTACACCATAATATGGTTAAGACTCTAAAAATTGCATTGTTTCAAAATGATTCAAATGGATCGAGCTTTATCTTGTTTACCAAGAAGTTCTTGAACATTGTTGTAAATATGAAGATAATTTAGTAACCACTAAAAACACTGTGCCGACATTTTTTTTCTTTTAAACGAGGCACCCAACGGGTTACCCTAACTCGACTACACTGAATCCAGGGGTGATAACCACCGGTTCTTTAGTTTTCGAGATATGCCGTTAATTCGAAAATATGCGAGGTTGCGCAATATATTTATATCACTTATGGAATAAACGAAAAAAAAACGAAATTCCTTAATAAAATTACCTTAAAGCAAGGCTTAACTAAACTTCTAATCTACGCAGTCATTTTAGAAACATAATTTATTTTGCAAAAAATTTCGACAACTTTTGATTTTTGTCACAAAAGATGAAAAATTTTAAATTAAATTTAAGAATTTCATAAAACGGTATATATGTATGTGTAAGAGCCCCCTTAAGGGGTGGATATAAAGTTCTAGTATGTTTTGAGAAAATGTCTAGGATAAAGCGGCGACTGCTAGAAAGTTATGGACTTTTTCTTAAATTAAAATACTAATAGAGGTCATAAATTTTATCCATCTAGAGCCGAATACTGGGCAGTTATGAGACTTTCCTTCAATATATATGAAGAATATAATTTATTTCCATTTCCATTTTGGAAATAACGATATATCTCGAAAGCAAGAGCTAACCCAAAAAAAAGTTAAGTGCCATTGGATTCAGCGTACTTGAATTAAGTCAACTCGCCAGCTGCCCCATTTGACAGATTTTTAACTAACACAGTGTAATTGTTTGGTTTAAAATAAACAATAACATTTTCCTATTTTCTAAGAGCGACATGTTATGGTCGAAAACCCACAATTTTATTGTAACTGTTATTTGTACTTTTGTCAATATTAACCGTAACATGTTTAGAGGCAACCATGGAGGACTGTTGTAACCATAATATGGTTGCTGGTGACAATAATACGGTTAAATTAACCAAAGTGCATTTAAAATTTTTCGTAAACAATAGTTTTGTTAAATATGGTCACCATATTGAAAAGTCCTTCTCTCTGGGTGTAGTCATGGAAATTTGTATATTAAAAATGTTTGATTGTGATCATTAAAAAATAAATATTTTATTTAATATCAACTACTTGATGTATTCTGTTAAAAATTATAATTTCTTTAAAATAAACTGAAAATAAATGTAAGAGATAAAAAGCAGTTGTTGCCTTTTTCATCTAATCTTTTAAATAATTGTCAAACAAATTTTTTTTTTTAATTAAATCATTCATTTCGTATCTATAGCAACTTAGTGCTCCTGAAATTCTTTAAATAATTTATAATTCATATAACCAAAAGGTTAAAAGTAATGAAGACATGATGCTACTTAAATATGAAAAAAAATGATTAAAATTTATGCTCGTGTTAACAAACAAGATAACAATGATGTAAATGTAATTAAATCAAGAAAAACGGAATTTAACATTAATTGATGTACTAATTGCCTAAAGACGTTATAAAAAAAAACAGCAAAGCAAAAATGCCTGGAAACATTTTAACCCACCTTCCTGTTTATGATATTTTATTTGCACAAATATTATTTTCATGAAATCTCAATTAAATTTTTAAGCGAAATAGCTGGAAAAGTTTCAGTATTTGATAGATCATTATCAACATGCTTTTCTAAAATATGTAGCTTAAAGTTGTGAGTTAAAATTACATAATTTGCTATCTCAGCATCTGACGGGACCAACAAATTTTTGTATTTTCATTTGGTACGTTCGAAGCTCCAATAAAATTTTATTATGTAAAGATGTCTTAAAAGTTCAAAAAAATGTTTTGGTTTCAGTCAAAAGAAGAGCGTTAAGAAAGAACGCTTAGAAAAAAGGCAGTAAATTTCACTTGTTTTAGGGTATCTCTTGTTTTCGAGATATATATATTTTTATTTTCCAATTTTTTATGAATTTTTAAAAAACAAAAATTTTGAAATTTTGATAAGAAAATTATTTTTTTTCCAAAAAAAAAAAAATTAAGTTGCTAAAACGACTGCGCATATTTGGAAAAAAAAAGTTTTACCTTAAAGAAAATTTTATTACGGAATTTTTTTTTTTTGTCATTTTAATTAACTAAGCCGTTTTTGAGTTACGCGAATATATGTTTTGCAACCTCCTCCATTTTCGAAATAACGGTATATCTCGAAAACAAGAGCTAACCTAAAAAAAACGGTTGGCGCCATTGAATGCAGCGTACCCGAATTATATTAAAACGCCATGTGCCCGGCTTGTCTAATTTTGCAACTAGCACATTATAATTTTCTAGTCATTAATTATTAAATAAATAATTGAAAAAATTATTTTAAAGTAAGATTTATCAGTATCGTGGTTTTTTTGTTGAACTGTTCATGGTTTTTAATTCAAAAATAATAACTAAATAAATAAAAACTAATTTAATGTAAATTAAATTTGATGAACTTAAGCCTAATTAAAAACATATTAAAATTTGGAAAAAGATTAATCTTTAAAGTTTGTCAGATACTAAAAAAACATAAAAAATACCAAATCTTAATTTCAGTTTTCTCTAATTTTCCTTTTTTAAATTTAACTGCCTTTCTTTGAATAAAACAATAATTTCATTAAATGAGTTCAAGACAAAAGTTTTTAATTTTTTAAAAGAATATACACATATACAACAGTCTAAAAAAATTAGCTTTATTGATTCCACTGAAACCCAAAACAAAATTAATTAAATTGTTACATTCATATGTACATGCATATTATATATGTATATACATATATTTTTTTTTGGAGATCACGAATTATTAAAACTTATTAATATTTAGTAGTTTTTATTAATAGCAACTTTTCAAAATTAATTTTCTTTTAAGAAAAAGTTTTTTAATATTATTAAAGCATTTAAAAGCTCATCAGAGATTCCATTTCTAATCCTTATTGATATGAGTCATTCCATGTCAAACCGTACGATTTTTGCTAAAAATTGACTTTGATGTCTCCGATGTCTATCAAAATTTGAGAACTAAGTCTTCATTAAAAAATATTTTACACGTGTTTCGCGAAAAAAATTAAAAATTTTTTTTTTTAGAGTTACCTGGTATCATTTTGCTTTAGTAAACCGTTCTTTAAGTTTTTTCTCCTGCTCATTATATTGTTCCGTACTAAAAAATTCGCAATTTATGTTTTTAACATTTTGTTTAACCCATTGATAAAAAGTAGTCGGGGTATTGCTGGGATTTACTTAAGTATCAAATTTTGTGTGTTTTTGAATACATACACACATACATACATTCGTTGACATTTTCGTTATCATGCTTGAAAATAAAATGTTTATATACAAAATGTAATTTTTTTGTGGTGCTGCAATGGAAAAAAATCGTAAAAAAATAGAATCCATTCGACCTCCACTCTAAAATGTAAAGGGAATGTTAAGAATATATTAACCTTTAAGAAAATATTTTTTTCAGATTTTTCGACTTGTTCGAAGATTGTGGAAAACAGAAATTAAGTAAAAAACCAAATTTTAATAATAAAAAAAAATTAATTTATAAAAAATAATATTTTTTTAAAAAGAAGGTTCAAATACCTTTAAAATAAGGTATTGAACTTCAAAATCCATTCACTAGTTTTATAAAAACATTAGTTTAAATGTTGTCATGTCGGAAGATTTTTCACGATTTTGACGATTTTTAAATGCAAATAACTTTTTAAAACAAAATTTTTAATTTTTTTCCCGAAACACGTGTAAAATATTTTTTTCTGTTTAATACGTCTGGCAAATTTAAAGAAAATCGGAAGAGGTGGTGTAAAAAAGGTGTTCGGTCTGACATGGAATGACTCATATGTATATTGCCTGTTACCGAAAACGTTTTATCGCTCTCTACAGATGTTGGTTTTATTGTAAGAAACGCATCATACGAAGATTATAAATTTGTTGGCCTGTTACCCGTGACTTCATAGACTTCAAATTCTTTTTTTAAGATTTGTTCAAGCTTTTGTATTTTCTTATATTTATTTTTTAGATTTTGTAGATGGTTCTGGTGTTGGTGATGGTGTATGGTGAACATTTTAATTTTCACTAAAAATTTTTGGAGCCAAAGGCGCCAGTTTTTGTGGGTACTTCCACTCCGGTAAAACACCTCAACTTCCACGTCTACTACGACTCCACAGCCCTGGTATAAATAGATATGCTGACTAACAGCAGCATAAAGAGATACACCGAAATTACACCTAAGCCCACATATTTAAGATTTCATTTTTTCTTTTTAGTCTAGAATCTCGGTTCCAGTGTGCTTATGATTTCTGTTGTAAGTCTGAATTAGTACGAAATTGTCCAGTTCCAAATAAAACAGGTCTTTATGCTACACCTACATCCCGGCGGTGCAATGACAAATTGTAAGAAGCTTACGCACAAGGCGACGCCGAGTTGACAATCTTTGCCTGAACGATATTCGTTTTTTTTCGGAAGCGGAGTTTTCAGTCATTGCAGACTTGTACCTTTATTAATTCGTAGTTGCTTATATCAGAAAGTGTATAAATATGTGTGTGTATAAAACAAAAAGTTACTTTAACTTCCCTACACCAAAATATCAAATATGGTGCGGTATGGTTACAGTCAACACGTTCAAAATGCATCCAGAGAAAATGCATGTTTAAATATGGTCACCTTCAACAAAACTATTTTTAAAGAATATGTTAAACATATTATGATTACTTAAACCATATTATTGTCAACGACAAACATATTATGGTTAAATTAGGCATCCATCAAGAAGCCACAGCCATATTATGGTTGCCTCCGAACATGTTATGCTTAATAATAACTAAAATATGTTTAACATTTAAATTATCATGGTTGGTTTTCAACCAAAACATCTTGCTCTTGAAAAAGAGGAAACTACTATTTATTGTTAATTTAAAAAAAAATTATTGTCATTATAACCATAACATGTTTTGGGGCAAACATAATATGTTTGTGTCCTCTTGATGGAGGGCAAATTTAACCAAAATATGGATGTCGGTGACAATAGCATAGTTAAGCTAAACAAAATATTTTTTGATTTATGAAAGGTTGATTAGACAAAATCTTATAGAAAATTCATTTCATAAACTAAAATATTTTTTTTGAATATGGGGGAATATGTTTTTAATTTTCTTTAAAGATAGTTTTGTTGGAGGTGACCGTATTTAAACATGTTTTTTCTCTGCGTGTGGATACAGAAAATTTACAAAGATTTTAATCCCTTCAATCATACTTTAATCATATTGTAATCATAAACAGCTTTATTATAAATATATGCCTGTTGCAATCATATTATTGTTTTATCATATTTCAAGAGCCACATGTTATGGTTCTTCAACCAACTATGCAATTATTTGTGGTAAACGTATATTGGCCACGGGAAACAATAATATGGTTGTAGTGGTAATACTATTATATATTGAAATAATTTCATTATGGCTGCAGTAACAAAAAAAATGGTCCCGGCAACCTTACAAATTTACATAAATTTGCTTTAAAGAATTTTAAGTTGTCCATTAGCATATCGAAACTTAGTTTTTTCTCTATGTGCATAACGCTAACAATCCAATTTCATAAGCAATTCTTAGTTTAATGTTTAAACATATGTATCTTAATTTACAAATTTAAGTCAAATCTAGAGCTTTTGTCCTATTAGTAACAATAAAAATGGTATGTTAAATCTTTATAAACTATTTTTTAAAAAAATTTTCATCAAAATCAATATTCCACCCAACCGAAAAAAAAAACAAAATCATATAACACAGTTACAACTGGATGAAGCTACAGATGCCTGGGGTATTAAAGTTGAACGTGTAGAAATGTTAGTAATTAAATTAAAATGATTATTAAATTTGTATACAAATTAGGATATTTTCTTGTTTTCTTAATTAATATAACAGCAAAGATGTACGCTTGCCGGTACAGCTACAAAGAGCCATGGCTGCCGAAGCCGAGGCAGCAAGAGAAGCACGAGCTAAAGTTATAGCAGCCGAAGGTGAACAAAAGGCCTCGAAAGCCTTGAGAGAAGCCTCAGAAGTTATTGGCGATTCCCCAGCCGCTTTACAATTAAGATATTTACAGGTATTTTGGATTTTGAAAAAGAAAAATCCTAAAATATTTAAAATGAAATTTTCTTTTAGACCCTTAGCACAATATCCGCTGAAAAGAATTCAACGATTGTTTTCCCTTTGCCCATTGACTTGATTACCTACTTTTTGAAAACGACCGATGAGAAGACACAAAGAAATGCTGCCAAAGCCTGTGCAGCAATTGCCCAGTCAACGGTGGAGGCCATTGTACAACAACAGCAATCAACAGCCATGTAAATTGTAAAAGCAAAATGTTTACTTTAAGACACAAAACATAAGTTCTAGAATAAAAAAAAACTTGGACAAATAAATACCAGAAGCTAAATGTAACTAAAACAAATAAGAAACAACATCCAAATTAAATAAAGAAAAAAAAAGGAAACGAAAATACTTTAGAAACCACTTAAAAACTTCAAAAACTCGTAAATCGTAATAGAACACAAAACAACAGCCAAAAACAACAAAACAAAATTTGTATATGTAAAATAATATTAGAATTTGAAATAGAAAAAAAATTAAACAAAAATTATTCGTCTCAGGCGGATTTTTCATACACTCTTTATCAGAAACCCTTTTTTTATCCTTAGAAAATCACTTAAAAGAATTTTAGAAAGAAACTTGAAATTTTTGTTTTACTTTTTTTTTTTTTTGTAAATGATGAAGAGTGTGTAAAATTTATTAATAAAAGAACTCTAAGAAAGAAAAAAATTTTAAACTAAAAAAAATCTACTTGTCAACACTTAATTTTCTTTTAAACTGTGAATAAATGTTTACTTTATCTACTCCAAGACAAAAAAAAAAAAAAACATTATTAAGAAAACGATAAAATCTTCTTACACAAATATAAATGAAATTCATTGGTTTTCTTTGAACTGATAATACAACAACAAACATAAGTATTAAAACAAATATTAACTTACTATACACACACAACCATACATTAATACACACATACGAACACATTTGTACATGTATATTAAATAGTTATTAAAATAAGTTTTAACTTGTTTGTGCGTATTTTAGGGATGCACACGTGCAAGTGTATGTGTGGAAAACAAATTTTTTCAAACCTTGTAACAGAACTTTGAATTAATGAAATGTTTATGTGGTTTTTATAATAATGAATCTTAAACTCGTTATAGAAATTGCATTCCATCAATTTTAAAATTTTAGTTTTATAAGGTATCTCCGGGTTTGAAGCTGGGGTGCATCACAATCGTGGTCAGGGTCCTTTACATAAATTAACTTAATAAAATGCTTAATATTTTACACTGTCTCCTTGCCGCATATTACACGTTTTCCTACAACACGGCGTTTTCTAGGAACCTATCTACCGTGTTGTAGGAACGATACCTGTACTACATTTTGGTAGTACATAAACCAGCAATATATGTACCACTTTTTTCGTGGTTTAATTGTAGTTAAAGATGAAACACATGTAGTGTACTATGCAAATCCTATGCCTGTCAGGGGTATAAGAGTGATTATAGGTAATATTAGAAAGTGTTACATGTACATAATGTAACATATTTTTTCAGAAAAAAAATCGCCAGATGCCACATATTTACTTACTTCGCTTTCAAGAGGTATCACCAGATTAACAAATTTGTAATAGTACACTTAATTTTAAAGTTTACACTTGAACATTTCAAAAAAAAATCTGCAATTGAACAAAAATCCCCACAATTTAACAGAAGTAAAAAATCTTTCCCTTTTTCCCTACTTGACAAATTTTCAAAATAAATCCCTGCACTTGGCATTACTGATACTAATGTACAACTTCATAAATGTTGAATTGTAAAACTCTCATTAAACGTTTTCGCCCGCTATACTTCATCGATTTTTAGCTTCTACTTTCCTTTGCACATATCGGTAGCTTTGTTAATAGTTCTCTGCTAACGTCTCTCTGTTCGCTTCTCTTTTGCCACTCCTCTATTGCTGCGGTAGGCAAATACAGGGAGCCGCGTTTTTTCTTTTATTACTATCCATCAACATATCGCTTCTTTATTGCAACATAAGCATATCTCAAAAAAAAATCAAACTTGGCAAAATGCGATTAAAGTTTTAAAAATGCACTTTTATATACAGATTTAATAAAATATATTTTGCTTTAACTTCGGTTCAGTTTGAGATATAATACTGATTTTTTTTTTTAATATGATGAACGTATGAATGAACACTTTTGCTAAAGTAACTTGAAATTTTTTATTTTTTGAGATATGACTATGTTGCATTAAAGGAGCGATATGTAGATTTAATACAACGCATACAATCGCAAAATGTAATGGTAAAGTTTGCCTATCGCTGCTCTACTGACGCTTCTCGGGTGTGACCTTTCTTTTTACACTTGTATTCATGCAGCTCTGTTCACACTGTTAGATAGTATGACCCCCCAACTACCTCCTGACTTTATACAAACTTGTGTACCCCACCAAACTCTGCATCCTTTGAAATAAGAAATAAACAAAATTGGCGGATTTTTATACTCCCACTAGTGGATGGATCCGCCCAGTAAACTATACCACAACATTGCAAAAAACCTTTTACATGTACACAATTTTTGTAGATCCACATTTAAGCATTTACCTTCACATTATGCTCTTAAACAGTTTTTGACTCTTCTGCAGCAAACTTTTTTCACAACTTGAGACAGTTTTGTTATGCTATCACATATCGAAAAAGGTTGCAAAATGTATACAATTTCACCAAATAATTTAAAAGTCCCTACATTTGAATGATTTCAAAAATCCGATCCTTTTTCCCTACGTAGTATAACATCACTGACATGAACGAATGTAAATGCTAATTTTGCCTGCAGAAAGTGATTTTAAGTGAATCAACATAATAAAGGGTACCCTAAGTATAAAAAGGTCCTGTATGCAATGAAGCATACAATTTTTGTAAATATGTAGTTAATACTAAAAAAATATTTTCTCTTATTGAAAATGTATTCCATGGTCCTCTTCGTTTGCACTGGCCCATTAAAATTGTAGTTGATTGCGTATGAGTGATGTAGATGAATTATTTCTTAACAATATTACTCATACGTCATAGTTGGCAAAGTTGGCGCAATAATAGCTCTGCTGATTGTACGAACAATTATTGCTTAACCATCTGCCATCTTAAATTGTATTCTTTATGACATTTCATTACTGCGTACGATCGTTTATTCATATGTGTGTTTTATTTATTGAAAAAACAAACGCAATCAGAAAGCCTCCAAAGTAAAAAAATCCTCAACAACAGACCAACGGAAAAAAATTCACGAATATATCGCACCCTAAATACTAAAGGGTCACAACTCAAAATTCTTAACTTTTTAGTAGAGACAAAAAACGGTTTTCTTTTTATGTGTACTCTAATTCAACAGAGAAGGATATAATTGTATATTTTTCGCAAAATACTAGAGAAATTGATCTAAGATTTCTACAGCGCGTAGATATGAGCACTGTGCATCGATTTCTTACAAAAAGTGAAAATTTAAAAATTTTGAGTTGTGACCCTTTAGTATTTAGGGTGCGATATGTAATTATTAAAACATGCATATGTACATATGTATGCATATACAAGCAATACTTTTGTACATGGGGCAATCCAAGTCAAATCGGACAGTTTGCAGAAAACTATTTTCTGATTTCCTTTATTTTTTACTGTATTGATGTTCCTTCTCAACAGCAACTTCCAGCAAATTTCCAGATTTTTTTAAGCCTTATGGTTACAGAGATATCGAATATTAAAAAAAATCTCGTTATAAGAAAATTATGTTCAAATAACTTATTCAATATATGTAAGTCCAAATAGAATAATTTTATTGTATTTTTTTGGATAGCAGACAAATCCAACAAAAATTGAAAAAAAAATTTGCACAGTGGGCTTTGATGTGATTTTCGGGATTTAATATTTTAAAAACATTTTTTTCACTGTTTATACTTTTTGATTTACTAAAATTTTTTTATATAAAACTTTGGTTTTTTCCACAAATTTTAAGACCCATTTGGTTGTGGGATTCAAATATCTACTATTTTTTCTGATTTTTTGAAATTTGTAAAAAAAAAATTCGACATAAACAACTGCGCAACATACATATATTTGTTTATCACAAAAATAATTATTATTATTTATTTTTATTTTATTTAAGAATTTTTTTTAATTTTTAAAAAAATTTAAATTTTTGGATGAAGAAAACTTTTTAGGAATTATTGTACCAGCATTAGAAGGAACTATTGAATGAAGTGTTTGCGTTCCCGGAATTGATTTAACCGTTTCATATCGCAAATCCTAAGTTTGTTTTGAGTCAAATGGAGAAAATTTTACTTCATTGTTTGATAAATTACTCGGCTTGGATGCCCGTTCATACAAATGCAGAGCTGTAGTTAATTGTTTATCAATTTGTCTCAGAAGACACTCTTCCGGCAATTCTTTTCAGTGTCACATGGTACCTTACAATGTGCTGTTGCAAAATTATGACTTTCTGCAGCAATCTTGAAGTCTTCCTTGTGAAAAATAGGTTTACAAAATGTTTGATTGCTGCTGGTCGCCACCAGAAAATATTTTAGACGCATTTGACATTAATTTTTTTACAATATCGTAATAATCCTTAGATACACGATTCTTCGACTTCGATGAGTGAGCTCTTCATTATGCATGAAAAAAAATAGCGGGAATATGCTTGCCTGATTATTATTCCAATGGTGGTGCGTCTCGAGGCTGCAACGAGTGTTAGATATCCAATAGTTGTACGTAATAATTTCAATAGCATTGTTGTCAAATACGTCGTCTAATATTTTTTAAAGGACATCGTTTCCTGGACAATCTAAACATTTCCCAAAATAACAATCTAATCCTGGAAAATGACACAAAATTCGTTTGAAGTAGTCACTATATTGCATTATAGGTACTGTTTCGTTATTAGTTAATACTGCTAAAGGCCGTTACACACTATCCCACAAAGTCTTACGTATTTTTCAAAATTGCTTCCCTGATCTAATTATTCTTTGAACATTTTCAAAAAACAATAACAACTTATCATGACAGGGGTGCATTTTCGTAAATTACTAAAGACTTTGTGGGATAGTGTGTAACGGCATTAAGTCAGCACATATCATGAAATAAAATAATGTGTGCACGAAAAATGTCAAGGATGCTATGATTCCGGTGACCATTCGTCCTTTTTTTAAAAGGACAATCCTTTTTTTGATGCGATGTCCTTTAAGATTTTTTTCAAAATAAAGGACAGTAGATTGTCCTTTTTTAGTGAATAGTCCTTTTGTCAAATTATAACTTCTTCTTTAAACTCAAAAACTATAAGTTTTTTTCCCAAAACCCCAAAATTTCAACATTAATACAGGAAAACACACTGGTCAACACTAATGCCAGCTTTAGATCGAATTCTAAAATTGTTAGTTCCATTGGAAGAATATTTTCTCTCTCAACAAAGGAGCCATATGATATTGCAAAAATTATTTTGATGATCCATGTGCTGGCTTGTGGTTATTTAAGAAACTACAGAAATATCGGGCCCTTATAGCAAAAATGATGTAACCAACAAAAATAATATTTTACAGGATAAGGTTTTTTTTAAATATTTTTGCTTCAAGTTTCATTTGAAATTGATTTTGCTCTTATTTCGTAACGGTACTTCCCAGAGATATGAGATTTTTAGAGATGATGAACATGATCAAAAACTATCGATTTTCATCAAAAAAACTAAAATCTAAAATGTTGTTGGTTACATCATTTTTGCTGTTAGGGCTTGATATGTACAAATATCAATTATTTTTAATTATTAAATGTTTTTGTTTAAAAGACTTTTACATCAGTTTGCTCTTTATATGGACAATAAAATAAGTATATGTATTAATAGTAGTTCTACTTGCTAATATCATATTTTTTGAATTAACTTATTACCTATCCAATAACCTTGATACTATTTTTAATTTTTACTACATTTCGAAATGTCCTTTTTTTCGTTTGAAAAATTTGGTCATTATCTGTAATATATTTTGCTTAGATAAAAGAAAAACCGAATTGAAATAATTCTTAATTATTTTATGATTATTTCGCTATAGCCAATGCAAATAACAAAAAAAGTGAATTGTATTGCTACTATATTCTGCGAAATCCTTGAAAATTTTTGCACAGTGGTTTATGTATATAAAAAAAAAATTTTTTAACAAATTTCAAAAAATCAGAAAAAACAGTAGTTATTTGTATCCTACAACCAAATGGGTCTTAAACTTTGTGGAAAAAATCTTAGTTTTATATTCCACAAAAGTTTAAGAAAATCAAAGAGTACAAACAGTAAAAAAAAATTTTATTTCAGATATTAAATCCCGAAAATCACAACCAATCCCACTGTGCAAAATTTTTCCTATTTTTATTGGATAGTAGACAAAAAAGAAAAAATACAAAAAAAATTATTCCAGTTGGGCTAATATTGAGTTTTTTTAATACACGATTTTAAGCCTAAAAATCTGAAAATTTGCTGGAATGTGCAGTTAAGAAGGAACATCAACACAGTAAAAAATAAAGGAAATCAAAAATGTTTTTCTCCAAACTGTCCAATTTGACTTGAAATGCCCCATATACAAGCAAATGTTTATTTGGGCCGATTAGCGAAAACTTAAGACAACTTCTCACTTTTACGTTTTGTTTGGAATTATTAAGAAAAAAAAGACTTTATTTAAAAGTTCTGTTACATAAGAATATGTAACTATGTTGTTGTTAAATTTCATATCTATTGATAAATATTATATAAGCAAACAATATTAGAAGATTTATTAGAAATTTTTTTCATCCACTTTTTTTCTTTTTATTCAATCTAAATGTGGTCTTATAAAAACAAACAATAACAAAATATGTTAAACCATAGTAAATAACTAGTATTCCGTCGCTCTGACAAGACCTCAAGTCACTTGTTACGATTACATGAATTACTGCTTGTATTAGTAGTATTTTGTTTATAAGTATTGGTATTCAAATCTGTTTTAACTATTAACATAATTAGTTGCAAATTTAGGTACTTTTGACAACTGACTTAGGGGGTCTTGGCAAAGAGTCGTCGCCATGCTTGTTATATACTACGAGTATGTGTAAAACTTTAGATATTTTTACTGACACATACATATAAAAAAGCAAAAACAAAGGAATAAAAAAAATAACTGTAGTTGTTAATATGATATATAAATTTATAAAATTAAAACAACTAATTTAAAAAAAAAACAAAAAAAAATAAAAAAAAATTTAGGTAAAGTTAAAAAATGTCAATAATAAAAAACATTACTTTATTTTGTAATTTTTTACACTTCCAACTGCCTCAATTAACCAAATCTCTTATTCTGGAAAATACTTCACTCACTTTTAAAAGGTTTGGATAACAAATTTCAAAAATTAAAAAAAAATCATCTGAAAAATTTGCTAATGACAGGTCAAGAGATTAAAGGGTAGAGGACAACTTCAGTTGGCTTGCCAGCAGCGAAGTCAGACAACACTGGTGATGTTAAAATATAAAAAGTTTTTTATTTTCTTACATCAGCGATTATGCCTGATTTCGCTGTTGGCAACACAACTAAATCCGTCATCGACCCATTAGAAAATAAACAGTTAAATTTTTAAGGCCCGTTTTCACAACTTACCGATAGCTAAAAGTAGACTTTAAGCGGCCTTATAAAAAGTGTTCCATTATATAAAATTTAATTTAACCTAAAGTGAGTGATAAAGTAGATTAAGGTTCATCCTACCTGGTAGGTTAAAGTAAAGTTGTAATAATGGAGCACTATTTATACGGCCGATAAAATCCTACCTTTAGCTTTCGATAAGTTGTGAAAACGGGCCTAAATGATTTTGACATTCCTTAGACGATTTTTATGCTTTTTGTTATATTGAAACCAGTGTTTTGCTCTTCGGGTCGTCTCGAGATATATCATACTTTAAGATCCGACTCTAAATTCAAAATTGGGCAAACATAAATTTTCTTGGAACTGCCTTGCAACATTAGGGGATGAACGTAGATTTTTTTTTAAAGAAGTGTCTTTTGTACAGCCATACATATATGGCGAACTTGATTAAACCATAAAAAGTACCCCGGTTGTTGCAAAAAAATCCAAACTGAGGGGTTCAGAATAATAAAAATATAAAGTTTGAGGTAGGAACACAGTGCAACGTGTAAACTGGCTATAATTGTTTTAAAATTTCGTTTCTTTTTATGAAGAAATTAATTGGAAATAAAATGAATTTCAATTATTTTTTTATTTTTTTTTGTTAAATGGAAAAATTTTTTATTAAAGTTATTTTCGGGAATACAAAATTTATTATTATTACGATTTCCGTATGACTTGCTAAATTCCCAGGTTTTCATATTTGATAAAACATTTATTTAATTATTGTTGAGGTTTTGTTGGTCTAAGCGCCTAAAAGGCATTGTTGAGACAAGTTGGCATAAAAACATTTCACAACAAAATTATATGTTGAATACAGAAAAAAGAAAAAATAAACATGTATTTTAGAAAGTTAATTTAATTAATTTGACATCACTACCCATGTTCTGTAACTATAGTGAGAACTTCCCGCATCGAAAAGATGTAAAACAAAATATTCCATCGTTCCTCGAAAAGTGAGAAAAAAGTGTAACTGTAACTCATGTCGAAAACTATCAAAAGAAATTACGTCGTAACGGTATAAATGTCATAACATTGCACTCAAAGCCGATGTGACATTGCAGACGGTGAGAACGCCAGTAACACATATCGTTAACAGCGACTAAAATGTACTAAAGTTAACAGTTTTTCAACGACGGCGATGAAAATACAACCGTCGGCTATACCAAATAATGTAATGTAAATTGCGACTTTAATGTTTGTTGTTTGCAAAGGAACTTTGAAAATATTCGAATATTTTATAAAAAGGTTAAAAGTAAAAAAATTAAACAATAAAAAATGTGCCAAGAACAAAATGTTAGTATTATTATTCTTTGTGTTTTGCATTTTTAATTGTTTTTTAGTGTTGAAATTTTTTCTAGCCCTATTTTTATTCGTGAGTTCGTTTGACAGTTCAAAGCGGGAACTTTTCTCACAAAAATGTTACAGACACACTTTTTCTGTAAATTGGCGTATAATTTCCTTACGTGACAGCTAGAACTCGCTAATAAAATTACAGATACAGTTTAGTGTGAAAAACAGCTGTTTGTTTCAATACATGGCATTTTTGTTTCATTTCACACATTTCAATCGAAAAGTTTCTTGACGCGAGAGTTACAGAACACGGGCACAGTTTAATCGATATCATTATATAAAAAGTTCATTTATATATTGCCGAATGTGTTGTCTAAGAAGTCTTTTAAAGACGGAAATTCTATTTTTATTTTTTAAAATTAGGGGTAATTTATTAAATTCACGACTACCCACTAATTCCACGCGCTGTTTGGTTGTTTCCAACCTACACCAGGCGATTCTTTAGTCTTCATTATTTCTTGTATTTATCTCAAGATTATTCCGCATGAAATGTATAGTGCGATGTCCAATATTATGCAAACACTTGAATACGTATGTTAGAAGTTGCATCCTGTAAATACCATAAATGGGTAAAACTGTTTGACATTTATCAATATCGAACGATGTAGTTGGGTATGTTATTGGCAGATTGTAGACAGCCTTTAGAGCTTTATTTTGCATACGTTGAAGGGCTGTTAAGTCATTACACTTTTTATAACCAAAACAAATGGTTAAATAATTCAAATGGTTTTAAATTAGGGCATGATAGACTGAAACTTAAGTATTTTTATCATACTTATTTTTGAATTTATACAAAATACCAACAGCTTGTTTATTTGGCGGGTGGGCCTAAATCTTAGTTACTGCGTTTCATCTGCGTTTAAAACAAGTTTGTTTATCCGTGGAAACTCAGATATCAAAGCTGCATCACGTTCCATGTAAGCTTTTACAACCGTCTCGTGCTTATATGGATAAAATAAGCAAATATCATCTGCATACATAAATATGTTACCAGTAAGTTCAACGTTATGTAAGTCATTGAGAAAAATGGTAAACAACAAGGGCCCGAGTACACTACACTACGAGACGGTCAATTTGAGCTGATAGAGAATAATGGAGATTAGATTTGAAATCAGTGACCTCAAAATCAATTTTGTTCCCCTGTGTATGTAATTAGTTTATCCAGAATTTAGTTTTCAAAAAAATCCGTTTTTATGTCTTAACTGTCAGCTTTAATTTAAAATGTTGTTTACAGACTTGGCTTTTAAAACACGTTTAAGCATCACGAAAGTGAGTGAGCTCTAATCACAACAAAATCCAGATGATTATCCATACATTAAACTTAAAATTTTCTTGATTAAAACTAAATCATTTCATTAATTACTTAGAATCCTTTAAACATACCTCAAACTGAGTATGATATAGCATCGGGCACAATCCAAAGGGTGTTTTTTATAGAGTGTCACAACTTTGAGTTGGCATCACTGCTTTTTTTTGGGCACCCTTTTAACAGCTGATAGTTGCTTTACGTTTAGTTTGCTTTCATTGTGAATCGACTTACACCAGGGAAACGCGTGCAAATTGTTGAAATTTTTAATCAAAATAATTGTTCAATTCAAAATTCAAAAAATTCAAAATTTTATTTTCCAATGAAGCCCATTTCTGGTTGAATCGGTACTTAAGTAAACAGAATTGTCGCATTTGCAGTTAGGAGGTGTAAAGAAACGGTATTGACGTTTCGTTATCAGAAAATAATATAAACTTCGGAAGGAATAAAAAAGGTTTGATTTTCATATTTCCAACACTTGTGCAAATGGAAAATCAGTAGATCTTTTAAATTTGACCCATTTTATGTCAAAATTTTAATATTACCTAATTTTTTCCTATAATCCTAAAACTGAGTTCAATAAAAAAAAATATTCAACAAACATTCTGCAAAAGCAATTTCCCATCTCTGATTGAATTTAGGATTTTTATTATTTGCATATTTTTTAAGAAATACTTTTTTCAATCTAACAAAGAAAATTTGAAGGCAATATCGATTTCAACTCCGGAAATATACGTTTTTTAATATTAACAGGGGACAATTTTCTAAAATCTATGGATATTTCATCATTTGGTGTTACATCCTTCGGGGGAAACAGGTGTACCCAAAACATGGTACAGCAGGGTGAAATTGCTACATCTTCCCTTTTTGTTCTAATATGTTCATCAGGGCTGACTCAAAATCCTTTTATGGCACCACAAGAACTAGTAAGCCAATAGTAACACCCGCATCGAGAACATTTTATGTTGGAATTTGAGAAATAAAACAAAAATGCCGTAAATTGAAACAAACAACTATTCGCCAATTTTCATAAAAAGTGTGTCTGTGATATTTTTAGTGAGTAAGTTCCCGCTTTGAACTGTCAATTATACTCACGATTAAAAACGGCGTAAGCAGGGTTTAAAAAACTGCAGTCGAAACAAAAAACTAAAATTTGTTTACAACTTTTTGCTTTTTAAGTTGGTTTGACAGCGAATCTTTACACTTAATGAATAAGAAGTTAAAGTAACAGTTTTTTTTTAGCCAATAACAAATGAAGAAGTGGAAGAAATGGAAGAAATGGCAGTTTTCTTCAACATCAATCAACAGGAATCAACATGTTAACATGTTTTTCATGCAACATATTCAGAAAAGAATTTACAAATTTTTCCCACTGTTGTATTTTTTTGTACAAAATATATAAAATTGTAGAACATGCCACATATTTCTCAGAAAATAAATTGCCATAAGAATTAAGACGAATAAAATCGACTAAAAATTTCGATGTTTATTTAAACTTTTGTTAAATTCACTTCTCTCTGTAATTATGAGACTAAAATCAGAAGATTCAAAACACCGGAATAAAGAATTGGAAGTGGTTACTTTTAAATACATTCTAATTATGTTTCTTTTATATTAACTATTTAAGTAAATTTACATCTGTCATTTTTCAAAAAATAAAACCAAAAAAAAAATACTTAAACTTTTATAAAACCCCAAATTTAATGTTCAAATTTAAAGTTGTACTCCTAAAATATCACAATAAACAAAAAAAAACAAAAACTGAAATTCATTTAAACGAATTTATAATAGAAATTGAAGATAATCCATTTATAAAATTAAAAAAATTTATAAAAATTATAATGAATCTAAACAAAACCTCAAAACTTTTTTAAAACAAAATAAAATCCAACTTTAACAAATTTTTCATAAATTTATTTAACTCCTTTAAAAAAAAAAACTGTTACAAAAAATTTTTATTAAAAAAAAAAATAAATTAATAATAAAAAGAAATTTACAATTAAATTTAAATATGTTTGTGTGTATGTAAAATGCACGGTTATTTAAATGATATGAAAATATTTGTGTCAGATAAATTTAAAAAAATAATATTAAATGAAAAAAAATCTTTAAAGAAAATAAAAAAAACCTCCCCTTTTTATCGAACAGAAAAAAAAGAACAACAACCATTTTTTGATGTAATTTACAACAAAAATTATATTAACATTTTTTTATTTTAAATTAATGTCATAAAAATCCGAAAGAATAATAAATTTAAAACAAAACCATGTAAAGTCTTGTAAATTTTGAATATTTTCAAAATATTTAATAATAATAAAAAAAAAACAAAATTTAAGAAGCGAAAATTTGTTAATTATTTATCTTTATAACTACAAAACAAAGGTAAGTGTAAATAAAATTTAATTCAATTGCACCAAAGGTTGTCGACAATTTAACGTATTTATAAACGATTCTTTATTTTCATAGAAAATTAGTTTAAGAAACCTTTATTAAATTTAAAATATTTCCACGAAAGTTAAATGATCTAAGAATTATTTATAGTTATATAGTTATAGTTATAAGTTATCTTGTAAGTTATAGATTTATGTCATATCAGTAACTTAAAATTGTCATGTATAATTTTCAACACAAACGTATTACCGCCTAAAAGTGTACTGAAATTATAACAGTTACTATGTACATGAATTTCCCAGTAATTTCTACAAATGGTTTTATTACAGGGTGTTTCAGGAAAAGTCTAGAAAAAGTCATGATATACAACAAGGGGTGACTCATGAATGATTAGTTTAGTTTGTTTGGAGACATTAAACGGTTCTGTTCGTTACTAACAACTGTGAAAAAAATAATAAATTTCAATAAAGTTTGTTAAGTTGAATAAGTGTGTGTATTTATTCGGCTTTGCAATTATATACTACCCAGTAAAAAAAAATTCGGGTTTTTGAAGCACTTAAGAGAAAAAGCGCATAATCGAGCGCTTCAATAAGAGAGCATTTATAAAGCAGTAAATGATAAAGAATAAAAAAGCTGCTATTTTAGTGCTGACAACGATGAGGTTTTAAAGCGAAAAAAAATACAAATATATAATGGTTTATGAAAATTATTGAAACAATGCATTTAAGCAATTAAAAGCAAAACATCAATGAATATGGAAATCTAGTTATCCCTTAAAAAAGCGCTTTAGGAGTGCCTTGTTTGCATGTTAAAAAAAGCGCTTATTGTCAGCAGTAAATAGTCCTCCAAACCGGGAACACTCCTTACAAAAATCAGGCATCTTATCAGCAGGTTTGAAGCGATTTGAGGTATGCATTCATTCATAAAACCTGCTCTATTTGGAGCACATTTTTTACTGGGTATGTTCACACTTGAGTTTTTTAACGCGTTTAAGCAAAATGTTCATTAAGTTAATCAAAGCCGTTCACATTACATTTGAGATGATTAAGATGACAGATGATTTAGAAAAAAGCACAACAAACAAATTTATATTTATTTAAAGTATTAAAAATTGATAAAAAAAATACTTTTATTAAGTTATCAGAAGATTATTTTAAACATATTAATAATAAAATTGTGAAAATTTACGAATTATTTAAGGAAAAAATAAAAACATTAAGCAGAAATCGTGGCTGGTTGTTCAGTTCATGTTGGCCGATTCTATATTATACTCAATTTGAGGTATGTTCAGTGGATTCTATGTGATTACCCAGCAAAAAATAATCTTGATTTAGAAGCAATAAATTTAATTATTGCATTTTTGTTGCTTCTACTTGTGCCGACAAAAATATTTAGCTTACCAAAATTAATTATGGAAGGCAATCATTTAACAAAAAAATTCAGTGGTTTCTGAAGCTGTATTTAAATAGTAAAATGGCATTGCTTCACACATGCATATGTTTTAAATGATATTATTTGCACATATGGGTATTAGTATATAATTTTATATTTTTTTGAAATTTACCATTGTTACTACGCGATTTGTAACGGACATTAAGCTGATATTGGAACATAACCATATATAAATAGTATACAAATATACATATAAGTATGAGAGAGAGAACTTTGGAAAACATTTGTAAAGTTAAAGAGAGAGAATTGCTGTTTTGTTAAAAATGCTTCTCTGAAGCACTAACGTAAGCTAAATGCATCAAAATGTACATAAAATTTAAAAGAAAAAAACTTTTTCAATATGTACAAGCGCTACGCAAAAGCTGTAAAGTAAGCCAGAGTAAAAAAAAATAATAACGAACCTAAAAAGAGAAATGTTTAAGTTGGTGGGTACAATTTTTTAAATTTAGCTTACTTTAGTGCTTCGGAGAAGCATTTTTAACAAAACAGCAATTCTCTCTCTTTAACTTTACAAATGTTTTCCAAAGTTCTCTCTCTCATACTTATATGTATATTTGTATACTATTTATATATGGTTATGTTCCAATATCAGCTTAATGTCCGTTACAAATCGCGTAGTAACAATGGTAAATTTCAAAAGAATATAAGCTACATTTGAAACGAGTATGGAGTTTAACAGAATTATCATTTTCAATAAATATTAGCGCTACGCAGAAGCACCATAGCAAGGCAAAGTAAAAAATAAAAATATTTACGAACCTAAGACGATATAAAATGAGTAAATTGATGATGCAATTATGTAAAGTCTTAAAATAATATTAGTTGACATTGAATGTTTTAGCATTTAAGACGTGCGCTCTTATAATAGTGCAAAAATTTTAGACGCGAGTGAGTTATTCAAAGTGACAACGCAATACATACCTACATACATTACTAAATAACGGTACAACATTGTTAAAAAGCTAAAAGGTAAGTTTAATAAGAACCTATACAACATTAAAACTTTATATTAAATAAGTAAAGAAAGTCGAAATTGGTATAAAATGATAGGCAAAAGTCAAATTAACAAATTAGTTCCCTTGCCATATGAAAACGAACACCTTTTGATTACATTTGTTCATAGTTTGTAATTTTTGTAATCAAAATTTAATAATTTATTTAATCATTTTGCTTTGTGGGCATAATATATGGATATGAGACGCTCTAAAGCTTTAAAAGATGTAGCAATTACATCACATAATCCATCAACTTCTATTAATGTACTTTCAAAATTGAATGAAATACAAAAATGTATTGAAGATATAAAAACAGGTATGAACGTTTAAAAAAAATATTAAAAAAAGTATGCAAAGCTTCAGACATATCTCTATTGCAGAAAAAAAAGACGTTAATTTAAAACAAGAATTGAAGGAAGTGGTTTTTGGTCAAAACAAAATAATGGTTGACTTATTATCAGAAATACATGTTCTGGTAAAATCAAACTTATCAACGGATACTATTACCACAAAATACTTGGACAAATTTCCAATTAAATCTACGTTAGACTTGGAAGACATCGAAATGGATATTTCGCCAGATACTGTAGACGCATTAGTAAGTACAAATTAAAAATGTATTAGTGCCTATTATTTCTAGATATTAAAACATTTTTTTTAAGTCCGTTTGAAATATTGTAAAAGCTTTATCTTCTCCTTTTTTTAATTTAAGATAAGCACCATTAAAAAAATTGTTGGAAAGGATGGTATTAAGAAAAAACTAACATCGATTTTTGATCCAAATCTTTACTTGAATTTAACGTTGAAGGCAGGCAAAACAAAAAGCGTCTTCTCGATTATCCAAAAATAATGAATGCTATATATAGTAAGTATATTTTCAAAATTTTAACTGTACCATATTAACATTTTTGTAATTGTTTATAGAATCCGTTTATAAGGAAGAAATGTTAACAAAAAAATACTTTTTAGCCGAAATTAGAAAAGCCATACGCTTAAGCAAAAATAGGTTTTATAAAGATGCATGTTTAAGAAAGAATGCACAACATTCTTTTCTTACTGATGACCATAGTAATTGCTCCAGTAATGTTGAAAATAGAACTACATGTTCCAATTCAAAAGAAAAAACATTAACTTTTATTGAATTGTAATTTTTTTTTGATATAAAATATATGTATTTATATAATAATTTATTTCGTAATTATATAAAAAAACAAAAATATATTATATAATATATTAAAAAAAATTATATACCTATACGTTCCTTTAAAGTACAAAATTAGTATTACTAAAATTAAAATGAAAACTTAAACTTACATTTAAAAAGATTTATAATTTAAATCAGTACAAACTATAATAAGATATTAAATATTGCATGTAAAGTATGTAAAAACTTATATGTAATTATTGAATTAAAATGTTTTATTTTTCTTTTTTGTCTATTTGAAGAAATTTTTTTGTTTAATAAAAAACTAAATGATACATATATATGTATGTATGTATGTATTTAAAAAGCAATGCTATAAAATCTTTTAAATTCATTTTCAACAAAAAAATGTAAGTATGATTATGATGCATTTTGGATGCCATTTATATTTGGCGTTTGAGAAGTCATTATTATTCAATATTAATGAAGGCATTGATATTAAATTTCTTAAAAGACATGATTCCATTATATACATGGAGTCAAATAAAATGCGCTTTAAATAGGACTTCAAGAATGCATGATATACGCAGTTATTTATGCTGCAACAAAAATGCTGAGTTTCATGTCTGAATTAAGGTCATATTAAAAATGTGAAAGAAGCACGTATTGGATTCCTCGGGCAGACCTTCTTCGCGAGGAATTTCATACAAAAATCATGTAATATTTCATCGAATACGGAAGCGTTATCCTATCAAATACTGCCTTACAAAGCTGCTTCCAGGCAAGCAGTATTTTTTGCTGGGTAATAAAGTGATTTAGTTGTAAACATGTCAAATTGAAGTGTTTAACAAACCACTTCAATGTATGGGAAATCATCTAGATTTTGATGTGATTATAGCTTAATCACGTTCGAGTTGCTTAAACGCGTTTAAGAACCCAAGTATGAACATAGTATAAAGAACTCAAACGCGGTTATAAAAGGAAAAACCTAACAATGTTTTCGACTTTTGCTAAAAAATGAAAAAAATCGACTTTTGCTGAAATATGTGAGGGATCACAGATAAACGTCCTTTTCTCTATTGGAACGTTATTTAAGAAACTACAGCCATTTTAAGTTTTTTTACATTTTTGTATGAAAAAATCGACTTTTGCTGAAAAATGTGAGGGATCACAGATAAACGTCCTTTTCTCGATTGGAGCGTTATTTAAGAAACTACAGCCATTTTAAGTTTCTTTACATTTTTGTATGAAAAAATCGACTTTTGCTGAAAAATGTGAGGGTTCACAGATAAACGTCCTGTTCTCGATTGGAGCGTTATTTAAGAAACTACAGCCATTTTAAGTTTCTTTACATTTTTGTATGAAAAAATCGACTTTTGCTGAAAAATGTGAGGGATCACAGATAACCGCCCTTTTCTTGATTGGAGCGTTATTTAAGAAACTACAGCCATTTTAAGTTTTTTTACATTTTTGTATGAAAAAATCGACTTTTGCTGAAAAATGTGAGGGATCACAGATAAACGTCCTTTTCTCGATTGGAGCGTTATTTAAGAAACTACAGCCATTTTAAGTTTTTTTACATTTTTGTATGAAAAAATCGACTTTTGCTGAAAAATGTGAGGGATCACAGATCAACGTCCTTTTCTCGATTGGAGCGTTATTTAAGAAACTACAGCCATTTTAAGTTTTTTAACATTTTTGTATGAAAAAATCGACTTTTGCTGAAAAATGTGAGGGATCACAGATCAACGTCCTTTTCTCGATTGGAGCGTTATTTAAGAAACTACAGCCATTTTAAGTTTATTTACATTTTTGTATGAAAAAATCGACTTTTGCTGAAAAATGTGATGGATCACAGACAAACGTCCTTTTCTCGATTGGAGCGTTATTTAAGAAACTACAGCCATTTTAAGTTTTTTTACATTTTTGTATGAAAAAATCGACTTTTGCTGAAAAATGTGAGGGATCACAGATAAACGTCCTTTTCTCGATTGGAGCGTTATTTAAGAAACTACAGCCATTTTAAGTTTTTTTACATTTTTGTATGAAAAAATCGACTTTTGCTGAAATATGTGAGGGATCACAGATAAACGTCCTTTTCTCGATTGGAACGTTATTTAAGAAACTACAGCCATTTTAAGTTTTTTTACATTTTTGTATAAAAAAATCGACTTTTGCTGAAAAATGTAAGGCATCACAGATAAACGTCCTTTTCTCGATTGGAGCGTTATTTAAGAAACTACAGCCATTTTAAGTTTTTTTACATTTTTGTATGAAAAAATCGACTTTTGCTGAAAAATGTGAGGGATCACAGATAAACGTCCTTTTCTCGATTGGAGCGTTATTTAAGAAACTACAGCCATTTTAAGTTTTTTTACATTTTTGTATAAAAAAAATCGACTTTTGCTGAAAAATGTGAGGGATCACAGATAAACGTCCTTTTCTCGATTGGAGCGTTATTTAAGAAACTACAGCCATTTTAAGTTTTTTTACATTTTTGTATGAAAAAATCGACTTTTGCTGAAAAATGTGAGGGATCACAGATAAACGTCCTTTTCTCGATTGGAGCGTTATTTAAGAAACTACAGCCATTTTAAGTTTTTTACATTTTTGTATGTAAAAATCGACTTTTGCTAAAAAATGTGAGGGATCACAGATAAACATCCTTTTCTCGATTGGAGCGTTATTTAAGAAACTACAGCCATTTTAAGCTTTTTTACATTTTTGTATGAAAAAATCGACTTTTGCTGAAAAATGTGAGGGATCACAGATAAACGTCCTTTTCTCGATTGGAGCGTTATTTAAGAAACTACAGCCATTTTAAGTTTTTTTACATTTTTGTATGAAAAAATCGACTTTTGCTGAAAAATGTGAGGGATCACAGATAAACGTCCTTTTCTCGATTGGAGCGTTATTTAAGAAACTACAGCCATTTTAAGTTTTTTTACATTTTTGTATGAAAAAATCGACTTCTGCTGAAAAATGTAAGGGATCACAGATAAACGTCCTCTTCTCGATTGGAGCGTTATTTAAGAAACTACAGCCATTTTAAGTTTTTTTACATTTTTGTATGTAAAAATCGACTTTTGCTAAAAAATGTGAGGGATCACAGATAAACGTCCTTTTCTCGATTGGAACGTTATTTAAGAAACTACAGCCATTTTAAGCTTTTTTACATTTTTGTATGAAAAAATCGACTTTTGCTGAAAAATGTGAGGGATCACAGATAAACGTCCTTTTCTCGATTGGAGCGTTATTTAAGAAACTACAGCCATTTTAAGTTTTTTTACATTTTTGTATGTAAAAATCGACTTTTGCTGAAAAATGTGAGGGATCACAGATAAACGTCCTTTTCTCGATTGGAGCGTTATTTAAGAAACTACAGCCATTTTAAGTTTTTTTACATTTTTGTATGAAAAAATCGACTTTTGCTGAAAAATGTGAGGGATCACAGATAAACGTCCTTTTCTCGATTGGAGCGTTATTTAAGAAACTACAGCCATTTTAAGTTTTTTTACATTTTTGTATGAAAAAATCGACTTCTGCTGAAAAATGTAAGGGATCACAGATAAACGTCCTTTTCTCGATTGGAGCGTTATTTAAGAAACTACAGCCATTTTAAGTTTTTTTACATTTTTGTATGTATAAATCGACTTTTGCTAAAAAATGTGAGGGATCACAGATAAACGTCCTTTTCTCGATAGGACGTTATTTAAGAAACTACAGCCATTTTAAGTTTTTTTACATTTTTGTATGTAAAAATCGACTTTTGCTAAAAAATGTGAGGGATCACAGATAAACGTCCTTTTCTCGATTGGAGCGTTATTTAAGAAACTACAGCCATTTTAAGTTTTTTTACATTTTTGTATGAAAAAATCGACTTTTGCTAAAAAATGTGAGGGATCACAGATAAACGTCCTTTTCTCGATTGGAACGTTATTTAAGAAACTACAGCCATTTTAAGTTTTTTTACATTTTTGTATGAAAAAATCGACTTTCGCTGAAATATGTGAGGGATCACAGATAAACGTCCTTTTCTCGATAGGAACGTTATTTAAGAAACTACAGACATTTTAAGTTTTTTTACATTTTTGTATGAAAAAATCGACTTGCTGAAAAATGTAAGGGATCACAGATAAACGTCCTTTTCTCGATTGGAGCGTTATTTAAGAAACTACAGCCATTTTAAGTTTTTTACATTTTTGTATGTAAAAATCGACTTTTGCTAAAAAATGTGAGGGATCACAGATAAACGTCCTTTTCTCGATTGGAGCGTTATTTAAGAAACTACAGCCATTTTAAGTTTTTTTACATTTTTGTATGAAAAAATCGACTTCTGCTGAAAAATGTAAGGGATCACAGATAAACGTCCTTTTCTCGATTGGAGCGTTATTTAAGAAACTACAGCCATTTTAAGTTTTTTTACATTTTTGTATGAAAAAATCGACTTTCGCTGAAATATGTGAGGGATCACAGATAAACGTCCTTTTCTCGATTGGAACGTTATTTAAGAAACTACAGCCATTTTAAGTTTTTTTACATTTTTGTATGAAAAAATCGACTTTTGCTGAAAAATGTGAGGGATCACAGATAAACGTCCTTTTCTCGATTGGAGCGTTATTTAAGAAACTACAGCCATTTTAAGTTTTTTTACATTTTTGTATGAAAAAATCGACTTTCGCTGAAAAATGTGAGGGATCACAGATAAACGTCCTTTTCTCGATTGGAGCGTTATTTAAGAAACTACAGCCATTTTAAGTTTTTTACATTTTTGTATGAAAAAATCGACCTGCTGAAAAATGTAAGGGATCACAGATAAACGTCCTTTTCTCGATTGGAGCGTTATTTAAGAAACTACAGCCATTTTAAGTTTTTTTACATTTTTGTATGAAAAAATCGACTTTCGCTGAAATATGTGAGGGATCACAGATAAACGTCCTTTTCTCGATTGGAACGTTATTTAAGAAACTACAGCCATTTTAAGTTTTTTTACATTTTTGTATGAAAAAATCGACTTTTGCTGAAAAATGTGAGGGATCACAGATAAACGTCCTTTTCTCGATTGGAGCGTTATTTAAGAAACTACAGCCATTTTAAGTTTTTTTACATTTTTGTATGAAAAAATCGACTTTCGCTGAAATATGTGAGGGATCACAGATAAACGTCCTTTTCTCGATAGGAACGTTATTTAAGAAACTACAGCCATTTTAAGTTTTTTTACATTTTTGTATGAAAAAATCGACTTCTGCTGAAAAATGTAAGGGATCACAGATAAACGTCCTTTTCTCGATTGGAGCGTTATTTAAGAAACTACAGCCATTTTAAGTTTTTTTACATTTTTGTATGAAAAAATCGACTTTCGCTGAAATATGTGAGGGATCACAGATAAACGTCCTTTTCTCGATTGGAGCGTTATTTAAGAAACTACAGCCATTTTAAGTTTTTTTACATTTTTGTATGTAAAAATCGACTTTTGCTAAAATATATGAGGGATCACAGATAAACGTCCTTTTCTCGATTGGATCGTTATTTAAGAAACTACAGCCATTTTAAGTTTTTTTACATTTTTGTATGAAAAAATCGACTTCTGCTGAAAAATGTAAGAGATCACAGATAAACGTCCTTTTCTCGATTGGAGCGTTATTTAAGAAACTACAGCCATTTTAATTTTTTTTACATTTTTGTATGAAAAAATCGACTTTTGCTGAAAAATGTGAGGGATCACAGATAAACGTCCTTTTCTCGATTGGAGCGTTATTTAAGAAACTACAGCCATTTTAAGTTTTTTTACATTTTTGTATGAAAAAATCGACTTTCGCTGAAATATGTGAGGGATCACAGATAAACGTCCTTTTCTCGATTGGAGCGTTATTTAAGAAACTACAGCCATTTTAAGTTTTTTTACATTTTTGTATGTAAAAATCGACTTTTGCTAAAAAATGTGAGGGATCACAGATAAACGTCCTTTTCTCGATTGGAGCGTTATTTAAGAAACTACAGCCATTTTAAGTTTTTTTACATTTTTGTATGAAAAAATCGACTTTTGCTGAAAAATGTGAGGGATCACAGATAAACGTCCTTTTCTCGATTGGAGCGTTATTTAAGAAACTACAGCCATTTTAAGTTTTTTTACATTTTTGTATGAAAAAATCGACTTTCGCTGAAATATGTGAGGGATCACAGATAAACGTCCTTTTCTCGATTGGAGCGTTATTTAAGAAACTACAGCCATTTTAAGTTTTTTTACATTTTTGTATGTAAAAATCGACTTTTGCTAAAAAATGTGAGGGATCACAGATAAACGTCCTTTTCTCGATTGGAGCGTTATTTAAGAAACTACAGCCATTTTAAGTTTTTTTACATTTTTGTATGAAAAAATCGACTTTTGCTGAAAAATGTGAGGGATCACAGATAAACGTCCTTTTCTCGATTGGAGCGTTATTTAAGAAACTACAGCCATTTTAAGTTTTTTACATTTTTGTATGAAAAAATCGACTTCTGCTGCAAAATGTAAGGGATCACAGATAAACGTCCTTTTCTCGATTGGAGCGTTATTTAAGAAACTACAGCCATTTTAAGTTTTTTTACATTTTTGTATGTAAAAATCGACTTTTGCTAAAAAATGTGAGGGATCACAGATAAACGTCCTTTTCTCGATTGGAACGTTATTTAAGAAACTACAGCCATTTTAAGTTTTTTTACATTTTTGTATGAAAAAATCGACTTTCGCTGAAATATGTGAGGGATCACAGATAAACGTCCTTTTCTCGATAGGACGTTATTTAAGAAACTACAGCTATTTTAAGTTTTTTTTACATTTTTGTATGTAAAAATCGACTTTTGCTGAAAAATGTGAGGGATCACAGATAAACGTCCTTTTCTCGATTGGAGCGTTATTTAAGAAACTACAGCCATTTTAAGTTTTTTTACATTTTTGTATGAAAAAATCGACTTTCGCTGAAATATGTGAGGGATCACAGATAAACGTCCTTTTCTCGATAGGAACGTTATTTAAGAAACTACAGCCATTTTAAGTTTTTTTACATTTTTGTATGAAAAAATCGACTTCTGCTGAAAAATGTAAGGGATCACAGATAAACGTCCTTTTCTCGATTGGAGCGTTATTTAAGAAACTACAGCCATTTTAAGTTTTTTTACATTTTTGTATGAAAAAATCGACTTCTGCTGAAAAATGTAAGAGATCACAGATAAACGTCCTTTTCTCGATTGGAGCGTTATTTAAGAAACTACAGCCATTTTAATTTTTTTTACATTTTTGTATGAAAAAATCGACTTTTGCTGAAAAATGTGAGGGATCACAGATAAACGTCCTTTTCTCGATTGGAGCGTTATTTAAGAAACTACAGCCATTTTAAGTTTTTTTACATTTTTGTATGAAAAAATCGACTTTCGCTGAAATATGTGAGGGATCACAGATAAACGTCCTTTTCTCGATTGGAGCGTTATTTAAGAAACTACAGCCATTTTAAGTTTTTTTACATTTTTGTATGTAAAAATCGACTTTTGCTAAAAAATGTGAGGGATCACAGATAAACGTCCTTTTCTCGATTGGAGCGTTATTTAAGAAACTACAGCCATTTTAAGTTTTTTTACATTTTTGTATGAAAAAATCGACTTTTGCTGAAAAATGTGAGGGATCACAGATAAACGTCCTTTTCTCGATTGGAGCGTTATTTAAGAAACTACAGCCATTTTAAGTTTTTTTACATTTTTGTATGAAAAAATCGACTTTCGCTGAAATATGTGAGGGATCACAGATAAACGTCCTTTTCTCGATTGGAGCGTTATTTAAGAAACTACAGCCATTTTAAGTTTTTTTACATTTTTGTATGTAAAAATCGACTTTTGCTAAAAAATGTGAGGGATCACAGATAAACGTCCTTTTCTCGATTGGAGCGTTATTTAAGAAACTACAGCCATTTTAAGTTTTTTTACATTTTTGTATGAAAAAATCGACTTTTGCTGAAAAATGTGAGGGATCACAGATAAACGTCCTTTTCTCGATTGGAGCGTTATTTAAGAAACTACAGCCATTTTAAGTTTTTTACATTTTTGTATGAAAAAATCGACTTCTGCTGCAAAATGTAAGGGATCACAGATAAACGTCCTTTTCTCGATTGGAGCGTTATTTAAGAAACTACAGCCATTTTAAGTTTTTTTACATTTTTGTATGTAAAAATCGACTTTTGCTAAAAAATGTGAGGGATCACAGATAAACGTCCTTTTCTCGATTGGAACGTTATTTAAGAAACTACAGCCATTTTAAGTTTTTTTACATTTTTGTATGAAAAAATCGACTTTCGCTGAAATATGTGAGGGATCACAGATAAACGTCCTTTTCTCGATAGGACGTTATTTAAGAAACTACAGCTATTTTAAGTTTTTTTACATTTTTGTATGTAAAAATCGACTTTTGCTGAAAAATGTGAGGGATCACAGATAAACGTCCTTTTCTCGATTGGAGCGTTATTTAAGAAACTACAGCCATTTTAAGTTTTTTTACATTTTTGTATGAAAAAATCGACTTTCGCTGAAATATGTGAGGGATCACAGATAAACGTCCTTTTCTCGATAGGAACGTTATTTAAGAAACTACAGCCATTTTAAGTTTTTTTACATTTTTGTATGAAAAAATCGACTTCTGCTGAAAAATGTAAGGGATCACAGATAAACGTCCTTTTCTCGATTGGAGCGTTATTTAAGAAACTACAGCCATTTTAAGTTTTTTTACATTTTTGTATGAAAAAATCGACTTTCGCTGAAATATGTGAGGGATCACAGATAAACGTCCTTTTCTCGATTGGAGCGTTATTTAAGAAACTACAGCCATTTTAAGTTTTTTTAACTTTTTGCTAAAATATATGAGGGATCACAGATAAACGTCCTTTTCTCGATTGGATCGTTATTTAAGAAACTACAGCCATTTTAAGATTTTTTACATTTTTGTATGAAAAAATCGACTTCTGCTGAAAAATGTAAGAGATCACAGATAAACGTCCTTTTCTCGATTGGAGCGTTATTTAAGAAACTACAGCCATTTTAATTTTTTTTACATTTTTGTATGAAAAAATCGACTTTTGCTGAAAAATGTGAGGGATCACAGATAAACGTCCTTTTCTCTATTGGAGCGTTATTTAAGAAACTACAGCCATTTTAAGTTTTTTTACATTTTTGTATGAAAAAATCGACTTTCGCTGAAATATGTGAGGGATCACAGATAAACGTCCTTTTCTCGATAGGAACGTTATTTAAGAAACTACAGCCATTTTAAGTTTTTTTACATTTTTGTATGAAAAAATCGACTTCTGCTGAAAAATGTAAGGGATCACAGATAAACGTCCTTTTCTCGATTGGAGCATTATTTAAGAAACTACAGCCATTTTAAGTTTTTTTACATTTTTGTATGTAAAAATCGACTTTTGCTAAAATATATGAGGGATCACAGATAAACGTCCTTTTCTCGATTGGATCGTTATTTAAGAAACTACAGCCATTTTAAGTTTTTTTACATTTTTGTATGAAAAAATCGACTTCTGCTGAAAAATGTAAGAGATCACAGATAAACGTCCTTTTCTCGATTGGAGCGTTATTTAAGAAACTACAGCCATTTTAATTTTTTTTACATTTTTGTATGTAAAAATCGACTTTTGCTAAAAAATGTGAGGGATCACAGATAAACGTCCTTTTCTCGATTGGAACGTTATTTAAGCAACTACAGCCATTTTAAGTTTTTTTACATTTTTGTATGAAAAAATCGACTTTCGCTGAAATATGTGAGGGCTCACAGATAAACGTCCTTTTCTCGATTGGATCGTTATTTAAGAAACTACAGCCATTTTAAGTTTTTTTACATTTTTGTATGTAAAAATCGACTTTTGCTAAAAAATGTGAGGGATCACAGATAAACGTCCTTTTCTCGATTGGAGCGTTATTTAAGAAACAACAGCCATTTTAAGTTTTTTTACATTTTTGTATGAAAAAATCGACTTTTGCTGAAAAATGTGAGGGATCACAGATAAACGTCCTTTTCTCGATTGGATCGTTATTTAAGAAACTACAGCCATTTTAAGTTTTTTTACATTTTTGTATGAAAAAATCGACTTTTGCTGAAAAATGTGAGGGATCACAGATAAACGTCCTTTTCTCGATTGGAGCGTTATTTAAGAAACTACAGCCATTTTAAGTTTTTTACATTTTTGTATGTAAAAATCGACTTTTGCTAAAAAATGTGAGGGATCACAGATAAACATCCTTTTCTCGATTGGAGCGTTATTTAAGAAACTACAGCCATTTTAAGCTTTTTTACATTTTTGTATGAAAAAATCGACTTTTGCTGAAAAATGTGAGGGATCACAGATAAACGTCCTTTTCTCGATTGGAGCGTTATTTAAGAAACTACAGCCATTTTAAGTTTTTTTACATTTTTGTATGAAAAAATCGACTTTTGCTGAAAAATGTGAGGGATCACAGATAAACGTCCTTTTCTCGATTGGAGCGTTATTTAAGAAACTACAGCCATTTTAAGTTTTTTTACATTTTTGTATGAAAAAATCGACTTCTGCTGAAAAATGTAAGGGATCACAGATAAACGTCCTCTTCTCGATTGGAGCGTTATTTAAGAAACTACAGCCATTTTAAGTTTTTTTACATTTTTGTATGTAAAAATCGACTTTTGCTAAAAAATGTGAGGGATCACAGATAAACGTCCTTTTCTCGATTGGAACGTTATTTAAGAAACTACAGCCATTTTAAGCTTTTTTACATTTTTGTATGAAAAAATCGACTTTTGCTGAAAAATGTGAGGGATCACAGATAAACGTCCTTTTCTCGATTGGAGCGTTATTTAAGAAACTACAGCCATTTTAAGTTTTTTTACATTTTTGTATGTAAAAATCGACTTTTGCTGAAAAATGTGAGGGATCACAGATAAACGTCCTTTTCTCGATTGGAGCGTTATTTAAGAAACTACAGCCATTTTAAGTTTTTTTACATTTTTGTATGAAAAAATCGACTTTTGCTGAAAAATGTGAGGGATCACAGATAAACGTCCTTTTCTCGATTGGAGCGTTATTTAAGAAACTACAGCCATTTTAAGTTTTTTTACATTTTTGTATGAAAAAATCGACTTCTGCTGAAAAATGTAAGGGATCACAGATAAACGTCCTTTTCTCGATTGGAGCGTTATTTAAGAAACTACAGCCATTTTAAGTTTTTTTACATTTTTGTATGTATAAATCGACTTTTGCTAAAAAATGTGAGGGATCACAGATAAACGTCCTTTTCTCGATTGGAACGTTATTTAAGAAACTACAGCCATTTTAAGTTTTTTTACATTTTTGTATGAAAAAATCGACTTTCGCTGAAATATGTGAGGGATCACAGATAAACGTCCTTTTCTCGATAGGACGTTATTTAAGAAACTACAGCCATTTTAAGTTTTTTTACATTTTTGTATGAAAAAATCGACTTTTGCTAAAAAATGTGAGGGATCACAGATAAACGTCCTTTTCTCGATTGGAACGTTATTTAAGAAACTACAGCCATTTTAAGTTTTTTTACATTTTTGTATGAAAAAATCGACTTTCGCTGAAATATGTGAGGGATCACAGATAAACGTCCTTTTCTCGATAGGAACGTTATTTAAGAAACTACAGCCATTTTAAGTTTTTTTACATTTTTGTATGAAAAAATCGACTTTTGCTGAAAAATGTAAGGGATCACAGATAAACGTCCTTTTCTCGATTGGAGCGTTATTTAAGAAACTACAGCCATTTTAAGTTTTTTACATTTTTGTATGTAAAAATCGACTTTTGCTAAAAAATGTGAGGGATCACAGATAAACGTCCTTTTCTCGATTGGAGCGTTATTTAAGAAACTACAGCCATTTTAAGTTTTTTTACATTTTTGTATGAAAAAATCGACTTCTGCTGAAAAATGTAAGGGATCACAGATAAACGTCCTTTTCTCGATTGGAGCGTTATTTAAGAAACTACAGCCATTTTAAGTTTTTTTACATTTTTGTATGAAAAAATCGACTTTCGCTGAAATATGTGAGGGATCACAGATAAACGTCCTTTTCTCGATTGGAGCGTTATTTAAGAAACTACAGCCATTTTAAGTTTTTTTACATTTTTGTATGTAAAAATCGACTTTTGCTAAAATATATGAGGGATCACAGATAAACGTCCTTTTCTCGATTGGATCGTTATTTAAGAAACTACAGCCATTTTAAGTTTTTTTACATTTTTGTATGAAAAAATCGACTTCTGCTGAAAAATGTAAGAGATCACAGATAAACGTCCTTTTCTCGATTGGAGCGTTATTTAAGAAACTACAGCCATTTTAATTTTTTTTACATTTTTGTATGAAAAAATCGACTTTTGCTGAAAAATGTGAGGGATCACAGATAAACGTCCTTTTCTCGATTGGAGCGTTATTTAAGAAACTACAGCCATTTTAAGTTTTTTTACATTTTTGTATGAAAAAATCGACTTTCGCTGAAATATGTGAGGGATCACAGATAAACGTCCTTTTCTCGATTGGAGCGTTATTTAAGAAACTACAGCCATTTTAAGTTTTTTTACATTTTTGTATGTAAAAATCGACTTTTGCTAAAAAATGTGAGGGATCACAGATAAACGTCCTTTTCTCGATTGGAGCGTTATTTAAGAAACTACAGCCATTTTAAGTTTTTTTACATTTTTGTATGAAAAAATCGACTTTTGCTGAAAAATGTGAGGGATCACAGATAAACGTCCTTTTCTCGATTGGAGCGTTATTTAAGAAACTACAGCCATTTTAAGTTTTTTACATTTTTGTATGAAAAAATCGACTTCTGCTGCAAAATGTAAGGGATCACAGATAAACGTCCTTTTCTCGATTGGAGCGTTATTTAAGAAACTACAGCCATTTTAAGTTTTTTTACATTTTTGTATGTAAAAATCGACTTTTGCTAAAAAATGTGAGGGATCACAGATAAACGTCCTTTTCTCGATTGGAGCGTTATTTAAGAAACTACAGCCATTTTAAGTTTTTTTACATTTTTGTATGAAAAAATCGACTTTCGCTGAAATATGTGAGGGATCACAGATAAACGTCCTTTTCTCGATAGGAACGTTATTTAAGAAACTACAGCCATTTTAAGTTTTTTTACATTTTTGTATGAAAAAATCGACTTCTGCTGAAAAATGTAAGGGATCACAGATAAACGTCCTTTTCTCGATTGGAGCGTTATTTAAGAAACTACAGCCATTTTAAGTTTTTTTACATTTTTGTATGAAAAAATCGACTTTCGCTGAAATATGTGAGGGATCACAGATAAACGTCCTTTTCTCGATTGGAGCGTTATTTAAGAAACTACAGCCATTTTAAGTTTTTTTAACTTTTTGTATGTAAAAATCGACTTTTGCTAAAATATATGAGGGATCACAGATAAACGTCCTTTTCTCGATTGGATCGTTATTTAAGAAACTACAGCCATTTTAAGTTTTTTTACATTTTTGTATGAAAAAATCGACTTCTGCTGAAAAATGTAAGAGATCACAGATAAACGTCCTTTTCTCGATTGGAGCGTTATTTAAGAAACTACAGCCATTTTAATTTTTTTTACATTTTTGTATGAAAAAATCGACTTTTGCTGAAAAATGTGAGGGATCACAGATAAACGTCCTTTTCTCGATTGGAGCGTTATTTAAGAAACTACAGCCATTTTAAGTTTTTTTACATTTTTGTATGAAAAAATCGACTTTCGCTGAAATATGTGAGGGATCACAGATAAACGTCCTTTTCTCGATAGGAACGTTATTTAAGAAACTACAGCCATTTTAAGTTTTTTTACATTTTTGTATGAAAAAATCGACTTCTGCTGAAAAATGTAAGGGATCACAGATAAACGTCCTTTTCTCGATTGGAGCATTATTTAAGAAACTACAGCCATTTTAAGTTTTTTTACATTTTTGTATGAAAAAATCGACTTTTGCTGAAAAATGTGAGGGATCACAGATAAACGTCCTTTTCTCGATTGGAGCGTTATTTAAGAAACAACAGCCATTTTAAGTTTTTTTACATTTTTGTATGAAAAAATCGACTTTTGCTGAAAAATGTGAGGGATCACAGATAAACGTCCTTTTCTCGATTGGATCGTTATTTAAGAAACTACAGCCATTTTAAGTTTTTTTACATTTTTGTATGAAAAAATCGACTTTTGCTGAAATATGTGAGGGATCACAGATAAACGTCCTTTTCTCGATTGGATCGTTATTTAAGAAACTACAGCCATTTTAAGTTTTTTTACATTTTTGTATGAAAAAATCGATTTCTGCTGAAAAATGTAAGGGATCACAGATAAACGTCCTTTTCTCGATTGGAGCGTTATTTAAGAAACTACAGCCATTTTAAGTTTTTTTACATTTTTGTATGTAAAAATCGACTTTTGCTAAAAAATGTGAGGGATCACAGATAAACGTCCTTTTCTCGATTGGAGCGTTATTTAAAAAACTACAGCCATTTTAAGTTTTTTTACATTTTTGTATGAAAAAATCGACTTTTGCTGAAAAATGTGAGGGATCACAGATAAACGTCCTTTTCACGATTGAATCGTTATTTAAGAAACTACAGCCATTTTAAGTTTTTTTACATTTTTGTATGAAAAAATCGACTTTTGCTGAAAAATGTGAGGGATCACAGATAAACGTCCTTTTCTCGATTGGATCGTTATTTAAGAAACTACAGCCATTTTAAGTTTTTTTACATTTTTGTATGAAAAAATCGACTTTTGCTGAAAAATGTGAGGGATCACAGATAAACGTCCTTTTCTCGATTGGAGCGTTATTTAAAAAACTACAGCCATTTTAAGTTTTTTTACATTTTTGTATGAAAAAATCGACTTTTGCTGAAAAATGTGAGGGATCACAGATAAACGTCCTTTTCACGATTGGATCGTTATTTAAGAAACTACAGCCATTTTAAGTTTTTTTACATTTTTGTATGAAAAAATCGACTTTTGCTGAAAAATGTGAGGGATCACAGATAAACGTCCTTTTCTCGATTGGATCGTTATTTAAGAAACTACAGCCATTTTAAGTTTTTTTACATTTTTGTATGAAAAAATCGACTTTTGCTGAAAAATGTGAGGGATCACAGATAAACGTCCTTTTCTCGATTGGATCGTCATTTAAGAAACTACAGCCATTTTAAGTTTTTTTACATTTTTGTATGAAAAAATCGACTTTTGCTGAAAAATGTGAGGGATCACAGATAAACGTCCTTTTCTCGATTGGATCGTTATTTAAGAAACTACAACCATTATAAGTTTTTTTACATTTTTGTATGAAAAAATCGACTTCTGCTGAAAAATGTAAGAGATCACAGATAAACGTCCTTTTCTCGATTGGAGCGTTATTTAAGAAACTACAGCCATTTTAATTTTTTTTACATTTTTGTATGTAAAAATCGACTTTTGCTAAAAAATGTGAGGGATCACAGATAAACGTCCTTTTCTCGATTGGAACGTTATTTAAGAAACTACAGCCATTTTAAGTTTTTTTACATTTTTGTATGAAAAAATCGACTTTCGCTGAAATATGTGAGGGCTCACAGATAAACGTCCTTTTCTCGATTGGAGCATTATTTAAGAAACTACAGCCATTTTAAGTTTTTTTACATTTTTGTATGAAAAAATCGACTTCTGCTGAAAAATGTAAGAGATCACAGATAAACGTCCTTTTCTCGATTGGAACGTTATTTAAGAAACTACAGCCATTTTAAGTTTTTTTACATTTTTGTATGAAAAAATCGACTTTCGCTGAAATATGTGAGGGCTCACAGATAAACGTCCTCTTCTCGATTGGAGCGTTATTTAAGAAACTACAGCCATTTTAAGTTTTTTTACATTTTTGTATGAAAAAATCGACTTCTGCTGAAAAATGTAAGAGATCACAGATAAACGTCCTTTTCTCGATTGGAGCGTTATTTAAGAAACTACAGCCATTTTAATTTTTTTTACATTTTTGTATGTAAAAATCGACTTTTGCTAAAAAATGTGAGGGATCACAGATAAACGTCCTTTTCTCGATTGGAACGTTATTTAAGAAACTACAGCCATTTTAAGTTTTTTTACATTTTTGTATGAAAAAATCGACTTTCGCTGAAATATGTGAGGGCTCACAGATAAACGTCCTTTTCTCGATTGGAGCATTATTTAAGAAACTACAGCCATTTTAAGTTTTTTTACATTTTTGTATGTAAAAATCGACTTTTGCTAAAATATATGAGGGATCACAGATAAACGTCCTTTTCTCGATTGGATCGTTATTTAAGAAACTACAGCCATTTTAAGTTTTTTTACATTTTTGTATGAAAAAATCGACTTCTGCTGAAAAATGTAAGAGATCACAGATAAACGTCCTTTTCTCGATTGGAGCGTTATTTAAGAAACTACAGCCATTTTAATTTTTTTTACATTTTTGTATGTAAAAATCGACTTTTGCTAAAAAATGTGAGGGATCACAGATAAACGTCCTTTTCTCGATTGGAACGTTATTTAAGAAACTACAGCCATTTTAAGTTTTTTTACATTTTTGTATGAAAAAATCGACTTTCGCTGAAATATGTGAGGGCTCACAGATAAACGTCCTTTTCTCGATTGGAGCATTATTTAAGAAACTACAGCCATTTTAAGTTTTTTTACATTTTTGTATGAAAAAATCGACTTCTGCTGAAAAATGTAAGAGATCACAGATAAACGTCCTTTTCTCGATTGGAACGTTATTTAAGA
This sequence comes from Pollenia labialis, assembly GCA_949318255.1. Classification (NCBI taxonomy): domain Eukaryota; kingdom Metazoa; phylum Arthropoda; class Insecta; order Diptera; family Polleniidae; genus Pollenia; species Pollenia labialis. The sequence continues at coordinate 117,349,036 of OX439140.1, forward strand.
AACTACAGCCATTTTAAGTTTTTTTACATTTTTGTATGAAAAAATCGACTTTCGCTGAAATATGTGAGGGCTCACAGATAAACGTCCTCTTCTCGATTGGAGCGTTATTTAAGAAACTACAGCCATTTTAAGTTTTTTTACATTTTTGTATGAAAAAATCGACTTCTGCTGAAAAATGTAAGAGATCACAGATAAACGTCCTTTTCTCGATTGGAGCGTTATTTAAGAAACTACAGCCATTTTAATTTTTTTTACATTTTTGTATGTAAAAATCGACTTTTGCTAAAAAATGTGAGGGATCACAGATAAACGTCCTTTTCTCGATTGGAACGTTATTTAAGAAACTACAGCCATTTTAAGTTTTTTTACATTTTTGTATGAAAAAATCGACTTTCGCTGAAATATGTGAGGGCTCACAGATAAACGTCCTTTTCTCGATTGGAGCATTATTTAAGAAACTACAGCCATTTTAAGTTTTTTTACATTTTTGTATGTAAAAATCGACTTTTGCTAAAATATATGAGGGATCACAGATAAACGTCCTTTTCTCGATTGGATCGTTATTTAAGAAACTACAGCCATTTTAAGTTTTTTTACATTTTTGTATGAAAAAATCGACTTCTGCTGAAAAATGTAAGAGATCACAGATAAACGCTCTTTTCTCGATTGGAGCGTTATTTAAGAAACTACAGCCATTTTAATTTTTTTTACATTTTTGTATGTAAAAATCGACTTTTGCTAAAAAATGTGAGGGATCACAGATAAACGTCCTTTTCTCGATTGGAACGTTATTTAAGAAACTACAGCCATTTTAAGTTTTTTTACATTTTTGTATGAAAAAATCGACTTTCGCTGAAATATGTGAGGGCTCACAGATAAACGTCCTTTTCTCGATTGGATCGTTATTTAAGAAACTACAGCCATTTTAAGTTTTTTTACATTTTTGTATGTAAAAATCGACTTTTGCTAAAAAATGTGAGGGATCACAGATAAACGTCCTTTTCTCGATTGGAGCGTTATTTAAGAAACAACAGCCATTTTAAGTTTTTTTACATTTTTGTATGAAAAAATCGACTTTTGCTGAAAAATGTGAGGGATCACAGATAAACGTCCTTTTCTCGATTGGATCGTTATTTAAGAAACTACAGCCATTTTAAGTTTTTTTACATTTTTGTATGAAAAAATCGACTTTTGCTGAAATATGTGAGGGATCACAGATAAACGTCCTTTTCTCGATTGGATCGTTATTTAAGAAACTACAGCCATTTTAAGTTTTTTTACATTTTTGTATGAAAAAATCGATTTCTGCTGAAAAATGTAAGGGATCACAGATAAACGTCCTTTTCTCGATTGGAGCGTTATTTAAGAAACTACAGCCATTTTAAGTTTTTTTACATTTTTGTATGTAAAAATCGACTTTTGCTAAAAAATGTGAGGGATCACAGATAAACGTCCTTTTCTCGATTGGAGCGTTATTTAAAAAACTACAGCCATTTTAAGTTTTTTTACATTTTTGTATGAAAAAATCGACTTTTGCTGAAAAATGTGAGGGATCACAGATAAACGTCCTTTTCACGATTGGATCGTTATTTAAGAAACTACAGCCATTTTAAGTTTTTTTACATTTTTGTATGAAAAAATCGACTTTTGCTGAAAAATGTGAGGGATCACAGATAAACGTCCTTTTCTCGATTGGATCGTTATTTAAGAAACTACAGCCATTTTAAGTTTTTTTACATTTTTGTATGAAAAAATCGACTTTTGCTGAAAAATGTGAGGGATCACAGATAAACGTCCTTTTCTCGATTGGAGCGTTATTTAAAAAACTACAGCCATTTTAAGTTTTTTTACATTTTTGTATGAAAAAATCGACTTTTGCTGAAAAATGTGAGGGATCACAGATAAACGTCCTTTTCACGATTGGATCGTTATTTAAGAAACTACAGCCATTTTAAGTTTTTTTACATTTTTGTATGAAAAAATCGACTTTTGCTGAAAAATGTGAGGGATCACAGATAAACGTCCTTTTCTCGATTGGATCGTTATTTAAGAAACTACAGCCATTTTAAGTTTTTTTACATTTTTGTATGAAAAAATCGACTTTTGCTGAAAAATGTGAGGGATCACAGATAAACGTCCTTTTCTCGATTGGATCGTTATTTAAGAAACTACAGCCATTTTAAGTTTTTTTACATTTTTGTATGAAAAAATCGACTTTTGCTGAAAAATGTGAGGGATCACAGATAAACGTCCTTTTCTCGATTGGATCGTTATTTAAGAAACTACAACCATTATAAGTTTTTTTACATTTTTGTATGAAAAAATCGACTTCTGCTGAAAAATGTAAGGGATCACAGATAAACGTCCTCTTCTCGATTGGAGCGTTATTTAAGAAACTACAGCCATTTTAAGTTTTTTTACATTTTTGTATGAAAAAATCGACTTTTGCTGAAAAATGTGAGGGATCACAGATAAACGTCCTCTTCTCGATTGGAGCGTTATTTAAGAAACTACAGCCATTTTAAGTTTTTTTACATTTTTGTATGAAAAAATCGACTTTTGCTGAAAAATGTGAGGGATCACAGATAAACGTCCTTTTCTCGATTGGAACGTTATTTAAGAAACTACAGCCATTTTAAGTTTTTTTACATTTTTGTATGAAAAAATCGACTTCTGCTGAAAAATGTAAGGGATCACAGATAAACGTCCTTTTCTCGATTGGAGCGTTATTTAAGAAACTACAGCCATTTTAAGTTTTTTTACATTTTTGTATGAAAAAATCGACTTTTGCTGAAAAATGTGAGGGATCACAGATAAACGTCCTCTTCTCGATTGGAGCGTTATTTAAGAAACTACAGCCATTTTAAGTTTTTTTACATTTTTGTATGAAAAAATCGACTTTTGCTGAAAAATGTGAGGGATCACAGATAAACGTCCTCTTCTCGATTGGAGCGTTATTTAAGAAACTACAGCCATTTTAAGTTTTTTTACATTTTTGTATGAAAAAATCGACTTTTGCTGAAAAATGTGAGGGATCACAGATAAACGTCCTTTTCTCGATTGGAACGTTATTTAAGAAACTACAGCCATTTTAAGTTTTTTTACATTTTTGTATGAAAAAATCGACTTCTGCTGAAAAATGTAAGGGATCACAGATAAACGTCCTTTTCTCGATTGGAGCGTTATTTAAGAAACTACAGCCATTTTAAGTTTTTTTACATTTTTGTATGAAAAAATCGACTTTTGCTGAAAAATGTGAGGGATCACAGATAAACGTCCTTTTCTCGATTGGATCGTTATTTAAGAAACTACAGCCATTTTAAGTTTTTTTACATTTTTGTATGAAAAAATCGACTTTTGCTGAAAAATGTGAGGGATCACAGATAAACGTCCTTTTCTCGATTGGATCGTTATTTAAGAAACTACAACCATTATAAGTTTTTTTACATTTTTGTATGAAAAAATCGACTTCTGCTGAAAAATGTAAGGGATCACAGATAAACGTCCTCTTCTCGATTGGAGCGTTATTTAAGAAACTACAGCCATTTTAAGTTTTTTTACATTTTTGTATGAAAAAATCGACTTTTGCTGAAAAATGTGAGGGATCACAGATAAACGTCCTTTTCTCGATTGGATCGTTATTTAAGAAACTACAACCATTATAAGTTTTTTTACATTTTTGTATGAAAAAATCGACTTCTGCTGAAAAATGTAAGGGATCACAGATAAACGTCCTTTTCTCGATTGGAGCGTTATTTAAGAAACTACAGCCATTTTAAGTTTTTTTACATTTTTGTATGAAAAAATCGACTTTTGCTGAAAAATGTGAGGGATCACAGATAAACGTCCTTTTCTCGATTGGATCGTTATTTAAGAAACTACAGCCATTTTAAGTTTTTTTACATTTTTGTATGAAAAAATCGACTTTTGCTGAAAAATGTGAGGGATCACAGATAAACGTCCTTTTCTCGATTGGAGCGTTATTTAAAAAACTACAGCCATTTTAAGTTTTTTTACATTTTTGTATGAAAAAATCGACTTTTGCTGAAAAATGTGAGGGATCACAGATAAACGTCCTTTTCACGATTGGATCGTTATTTAAGAAACTACAGCCATTTTAAGTTTTTTTACATTTTTGTATGAAAAAATCGACTTTTGCTGAAAAATGTGAGGGATCACAGATAAACGTCCTTTTCTCGATTGGATCGTTATTTAAGAAACTACAGCCATTTTAAGTTTTTTTACATTTTTGTATGAAAAAATCGACTTTTGCTGAAAAATGTGAGGGATCACAGATAAACGTCCTTTTCTCGATTGGATCGTTATTTAAGAAACTACAGCCATTTTAAGTTTTTTTACATTTTTGTATGAAAAAATCGACTTTTGCTGAAAAATGTGAGGGATCACAGATAAACGTCCTTTTCTCGATTGGATCGTTATTTAAGAAACTACAACCATTATAAGTTTTTTTACATTTTTGTATGAAAAAATCGACTTCTGCTGAAAAATGTAAGGGATCACAGATAAACGTCCTCTTCTCGATTGGAGCGTTATTTAAGAAACTACAGCCATTTTAAGTTTTTTTACATTTTTGTATGAAAAAATCGACTTTTGCTGAAAAATGTGAGGGATCACAGATAAACGTCCTCTTCTCGATTGGAGCGTTATTTAAGAAACTACAGCCATTTTAAGTTTTTTTACATTTTTGTATGAAAAAATCGACTTTTGCTGAAAAATGTGAGGGATCACAGATAAACGTCCTTTTCTCGATTGGAACGTTATTTAAGAAACTACAGCCATTTTAAGTTTTTTTACATTTTTGTATGAAAAAATCGACTTCTGCTGAAAAATGTAAGGGATCACAGATAAACGTCCTTTTCTCGATTGGAGCGTTATTTAAGAAACTACAGCCATTTTAAGTTTTTTTACATTTTTGTATGAAAAAATCGACTTTTGCTGAAAAATGTGAGGGATCACAGATAAACGTCCTCTTCTCGATTGGAGCGTTATTTAAGAAACTACAGCCATTTTAAGTTTTTTTACATTTTTGTATGAAAAAATCGACTTTTGCTGAAAAATGTGAGGGATCACAGATAAACGTCCTCTTCTCGATTGGAGCGTTATTTAAGAAACTACAGCCATTTTAAGTTTTTTTACATTTTTGTATGAAAAAATCGACTTTTGCTGAAAAATGTGAGGGATCACAGATAAACGTCCTTTTCTCGATTGGAACGTTATTTAAGAAACTACAGCCATTTTAAGTTTTTTTACATTTTTGTATGAAAAAATCGACTTCTGCTGAAAAATGTAAGGGATCACAGATAAACGTCCTTTTCTCGATTGGAGCGTTATTTAAGAAACTACAGCCATTTTAAGTTTTTTTACATTTTTGTATGAAAAAATCGACTTTTGCTGAAAAATGTGAGGGATCACAGATAAACGTCCTTTTCTCGATTGGATCGTTATTTAAGAAACTACAGCCATTTTAAGTTTATTTACATTTTTGTATGAAAAAATCGACTTTTGCTGAAAAATGTGAGGGATCACAGATAAACGTCCTTTTCTCGATTGGATCGTTATTTAAGAAACTACAACCATTATAAGTTTTTTTACATTTTTGTATGAAAAAATCGACTTCTGCTGAAAAATGTAAGGGATCACAGATAAACGTCCTCTTCTCGATTGGAGCGTTATTTAAGAAACTACAGCCATTTTAAGTTTTTTTACATTTTTGTATGAAAAAATCGACTTTTGCTGAAAAATGTGAGGGATCACAGATAAACGTCCTCTTCTCGATTGGAGCGTTATTTAAGAAACTACAGCCATTTTAAGTTTTTTTACATTTTTGTATGAAAAAATCGACTTTTGCTGAAAAATGTGAGGGATCACAGATAAACGTCCTTTTCTCGATTGGAACGTTATTTAAGAAACTACAGCCATTTTAAGTTTTTTTACATTTTTGTATGAAAAAATCGACTTCTGCTGAAAAATGTAAGGGATCACAGATAAACGTCCTTTTCTCGATTGGAGCGTTATTTAAGAAACTACAGCCATTTTAAGTTTTTTTACATTTTTGTATGTAAAAATCGACTTTTGCTAAAAAATGTGAGGGATCACAGATAAACGTCCTTTTCTCGATTGGAGCGTTATTTAAGAAACTACAGCCATTTTAAGTTTTTTTACATTTTTGTATGAAAAAATCGATTTCTGCTGAAAAATGTAAGGGATCACAGATAAACGTCCTTTTCTCGATTGGAACGTTATTTAAGAAACTACAGCCATTTTAAGTTTTTTTACATTTTTGTATGAAAAAATCGACTTTCGCTGAAATATGTGAGGGATCACAGATAAACGTCCTTTTCTCGATTGGAGCGTTATTTAAGAAACTACAGCCATTTTAAGTTTTTTTACATTTTTGTATGAAAAAATCGATTTCTGCTGAAAAATGTAAGGGATCACAGATAAACGTCCTTTTCTCTATTGGAGCGTTATTTAAGAAACTACAGCCATTTTAAGTTTTTTTACATTTTTGTATGAAAAAATCGATTTCTGCTGAAAAATGTAAGGGATCACAGATAAACGTCCTTTTCTCGATTGGAGCGTTATTTAAGAAACTACAGCCATTTTAAGTTTTTTTACATTTTTGTATGTAAAAATCGACTTTTGCTAAAAAATGTGAGGGATCACAGATAAACGTCCTTTTCTCGATTGGAGCGTTATTTAAGAAACTACAGCCATTTTAATTTTTTTACATTTTTGTTGAAAAAATCGACTTTTGCTGAAAAATGTGAGGGATCACAGATAAACGTCCTTTTCTCGATTGGATCGTTATTTAAGAAACTACAGCCATTTTAAGTTTTTTTACATTTTTGTATGAAAAAATCGATTTCTGCTGAAAAATGTAAGGGATCACAGATAAACGTCCTTTTCTCGATTGGAGCGTTATTTAAGAAACTACAGCCATTTTAAGTTTTTTTACATTTTTGTATGTAAAAATCGACTTTTGCTAAAAAATGTGAGGGATCACAGATAAACGTCCTTTTCTCGATTGGAGCGTTATTTAAGAAACTACAGCCATTTTAAGTTTTTTTACATTTTTGTATGAAAAAATCGACTTTTGCTGAAAAATGTGAGGGATCACAGATAAACGTCCTTTTCTCGATTGGATCGTTATTTAAGAAACTACAGCCATTTTAAGTTTTTTTACATTTTTGTATGAAAAAATCGACTTTTGCTGAAAAAGTGAGGGATCACAGATAAACGTCCTTTTCTCGATTGGAACGTTATTTAAGAAACTACAGCCATTTTAAGTTTTTTTACATTTTTGTATGAAAAAATCGACTTTTGCTGAAAAATGTGAGGGATCACAGATAAACGTCCTCTTCTCGATTGGAGCGTTATTTAAGAAACTACAGCCATTTTAAGTTTTTTTACATTTTTGTATGAAAAAATCGACTTTTGCTGAAAAATGTGAGGGATCACAGATAAACGTCCTTTTCTCGATTGGAACGTTATTTAAGAAACTACAGCCATTTTAAGTTTTTTTACATTTTTGTATGAAAAAATCGACTTCTGCTGAAAAATGTAAGGGATCACAGATAAACGTCCTTTTCTCGATTGGAGCGTTATTTAAGAAACTACAGCCATTTTAAGTTTTTTTACATTTTTGTATGTAAAAATCGACTTTTGCTAAAAAATGTGAGGGATCACAGATAAACGTCCTTTTCTCGATTGGAACGTTATTTAAGAAACTACAGCCATTTTAAGTTTTTTTACATTTTTGTATGAAAAAATCGACTTTTGCTGAAAAATGTGAGGGATCACAGATAAACGTCCTTTTCTCGATTGGATCGTTATTTAAGAAACTACAGCCATTTTATGTTTTTTTACATTTTTGTATGAAAAAATCGATTTCTGCTGAAAAATGTAAGGGATCACAGATAAACGTCCTTTTCTCTATTGGAGCGTTATTTAAGAAACTACAGCCATTTTAAGTTTTTTTACATTTTTGTATGAAAAAATCGATTTCTGCTGAAAAATGTAAGGGATCACAGATAAACGTCCTTTTCTCGATTGGAGCGTTATTTAAGAAACTACAGCCATTTTAAGTTTTTTTACATTTTTGTATGTAAAAATCGACTTTTGCTAAAAAATGTGAGGGATCACAGATAAACGTCCTTTTCTCGATTGGAGCGTTATTTAAGAAACTACAGCCATTTTAATTTTTTTACATTTTTGTTGAAAAAATCGACTTTTGCTGAAAAATGTGAGGGATCACAGATAAACGTCCTTTTCTCGATTGGATCGTTATTTAAGAAACTACAGCCATTTTAAGTTTTTTTACATTTTTGTATGAAAAAATCGATTTCTGCTGAAAAATGTAAGGGATCACAGATAAACGTCCTTTTCTCGATTGGAGCGTTATTTAAGAAACTACAGCCATTTTAAGTTTTTTTACATTTTTGTATGTAAAAATCGACTTTTGCTAAAAAATGTGAGGGATCACAGATAAACGTCCTTTTCTCGATTGGAGCGTTATTTAAGAAACTACAGCCATTTTAAGTTTTTTTACATTTTTGTATGAAAAAATCGACTTTTGCTGAAAAATGTGAGGGATCACAGATAAACGTCCTTTTCTCGATTGGATCGTTATTTAAGAAACTACAGCCATTTTAAGTTTTTTTACATTTTTGTATGAAAAAATCGACTTTTGCTGAAAAAGTGAGGGATCACAGATAAACGTCCTTTTCTCGATTGGAACGTTATTTAAGAAACTACAGCCATTTTAAGTTTTTTTACATTTTTGTATGAAAAAATCGACTTTTGCTGAAAAATGTGAGGGATCACAGATAAACGTCCTCTTCTCGATTGGAGCGTTATTTAAGAAACTACAGCCATTTTAAGTTTTTTTACATTTTTGTATGAAAAAATCGACTTTTGCTGAAAAATGTGAGGGATCACAGATAAACGTCCTTTTCTCGATTGGAACGTTATTTAAGAAACTACAGCCATTTTAAGTTTTTTTACATTTTTGTATGAAAAAATCGACTTCTGCTGAAAAATGTAAGGGATCACAGATAAACGTCCTTTTCTCGATTGGAGCGTTATTTAAGAAACTACAGCCATTTTAAGTTTTTTTACATTTTTGTATGTAAAAATCGACTTTTGCTAAAAAATGTGAGGGATCACAGATAAACGTCCTTTTCTCGATTGGAACGTTATTTAAGAAACTACAGCCATTTTAAGTTTTTTTACATTTTTGTATGAAAAAATCGACTTTTGCTGAAAAATGTGAGGGATCACAGATAAACGTCCTTTTCTCGATTGGATCGTTATTTAAGAAACTACAGCCATTTTATGTTTTTTTACATTTTTGTATGAAAAAATCGACTTTTGCTGAAAAATGTGAGGGATCACAGATAAACGTCCTTTTCTCGATTGGAGCGTTATTTAAGAAACTACAGCCATTTTAAGTTTTTTTACATTTTTGTATGTAAAAATCGACTTTTGCTAAAAAATGTGAGGGATCACAGATAAACGTCCTTTTCTCGATTGGAGCGTCATTTAAGAAACTACAGCCATTTTAAGTTTTTTTACATTTTTGTTGAAAAAATCGACTTTTGCTGAAAAATGTGAGGGATCACAGATAAACGTCCTTTTCTCGATTGGATCGTTATTTAAGAAACTACAGCCATTTTAAGTTTTTTTACATTTTTGTATGAAAAAATCGATTTCTGCTGAAAAATGTAAGGGATCACAGATAAACGTCCTTTTCTCGATTGGAGCGTTATTTAAGAAACTACAGCCATTTTAAGTTTTTTTACATTTTTGTATGTAAAAATCGACTTTTGCTAAAAAATGTGAGGGATCACAGATAAACGTCCTTTTCTCGATTGGAGCGTTATTTAAGAAACTACAGCCATTTTAAGTTTTTTTACATTTTTGTATGAAAAAATCGACTTTTGCTGAAAAATGTGAGGGATCACAGATAAACGTCCTTTTCTCGATTGGATCGTTATTTAAGAAACTACAGCCATTTTAAGTTTTTTTACATTTTTGTATGAAAAAATCGACTTTTGCTGAAAAAGTGAGGGATCACAGATAAACGTCCTTTTCTCGATTGGAACGTTATTTAAGAAACTACAGCCATTTTAAGTTTTTTTACATTTTTGTATGAAAAAATCGACTTTTGCTGAAAAATGTGAGGGATCACAGATAAACGTCCTCTTCTCGATTGGAGCGTTATTTAAGAAACTACAGCCATTTTAAGTTTTTTTACATTTTTGTATGAAAAAATCGACTTTTGCTGAAAAATGTGAGGGATCACAGATAAACGTCCTTTTCTCGATTGGAACGTTATTTAAGAAACTACAGCCATTTTAAGTTTTTTTACATTTTTGTATGAAAAAATCGACTTCTGCTGAAAAATGTAAGGGATCACAGATAAACGTCCTTTTCTCGATTGGAGCGTTATTTAAGAAACTACAGCCATTTTAAGTTTTTTTACATTTTTGTATGTAAAAATCGACTTTTGCTAAAAAATGTGAGGGATCACAGATAAACGTCCTTTTCTCGATTGGAACGTTATTTAAGAAACTACAGCCATTTTAAGTTTTTTTACATTTTTGTATGAAAAAATCGACTTTTGCTGAAAAATGTGAGGGATCACAGATAAACGTCCTTTTCTCGATTGGATCGTTATTTAAGAAACTACAGCCATTTTATGTTTTTTTACATTTTTGTATGAAAAAATCGACTTTTGCTGAAAAATGTGAGGGATCACAGATAAACGTCCTTTTCTCGATTGGATCGTTATTTAAGAAACTACAGCCATTTTAAGTTTTTTTACATTTTTGTATGAAAAAATCGACTTCTGCTGAAAAATGTAAGGGATCACAGATAAACGTCCTTTTCTCGATTGGAGCGTTATTTAAGAAACTACAGCCATTTTAAGTTTTTTTACATTTTTGTATGTAAAAATCGACTTTTGCTAAAAAATGTGAGGGATCACAGATAAACGTCCTTTTCTCGATTGGAACGTTATTTAAGAAACTACAGCCATTTTAAGTATTTTTACATTTTTGTATGAAAAAATCGATTTCTGCTGAAAAATGTAAGGGATCACAGATAAACGTCCTTTTCTCGATTGGATCGTTATTTAAGAAACTACAGCCATTTTAAGTTTTTTTAAATTTTTGTATGAAAAAATCGACTTTTGCTGAAAAATGTGAGGGATCACAGATAAACGTCCTTTTCTCGATTGGAGCGTTATTTAAGAAACTACAGCCATTTTAAGTTTTTTTACATTTTTGTATGAAAAAATCGATTTCTGCTGAAAAATGTAAGGGATCACAGATAAACGTCCTTTTCTCGATTGGATCGTTATTTAAGAAACTACAGCCATTTTAAGTTTTTTTACATTTTTGTATGAAAAAATCGACTTTTGCTGAAAAATGTGAGGGATCACAGATAAACGTCCTTTTCTCGATTGGATCGTTATTTAAGAAACTACAACCATTTTAAGTTTTTTTACATTTTTGTATGAAAAAATCGACTTCTGCTGAAAAATGTAAGGGATCACAGATAAACGTCCTCTTCTCGATTGGAGCGTTATTTAAGAAACTACAGCCATTTTAAGTTTTTTTACATTTTTGTATGAAAAATCCACTTTTGCTGAAAAATGTGAGGGATCACAGATAAACGTCCTCTTCTCGATTGGAGCGTTATTTAAGAAACTACAGCCATTTTAAGTTTTTTTACATTTTTGTATGAAAAAATCGACTTTTGCTGAAAAATGTGAGGGATCACAGATAAACGTCCTTTTCTCGATTGGAACGTTATTTAAGAAACTACAGCCATTTTAAGTTTTTTTACATTTTTGTATGAAAAAATCGACTTTCGCTGAAATATGTGAGGGATCACAGATAAACGTCCTTTTCTCGATTGGAGCGTTATTTAAGAAACTACAGCCATTTTAAGTTTTTTTACATTTTTGTATGAAAAAATCGATTTCTGCTGAAAAATGTAAGGGATCACAGATAAACGTCCTTTTCTCGATTGGAGCGTTATTTAAGAAACTACAGCCATTTTAAGTTTTTTTACATTTTTGTATGAAAAAATCGATTTCTGCTGAAAAATGTAAGGGATCACAGATAAACGTCCTTTTCTCGATTGGAGCGTTATTTAAGAAACTACAGCCATTTTAAGTTTTTTTACATTTTTGTATGTAAAAATCGACTTTTGCTAAAAAATGTGAGGGATCACAGATAAACGTCCTTTTCTCGATTGGAGCGTTATTTAAGAAACTACAGCCATTTTAAGTTTTTTTACATTTTTGTTGAAAAAATCGACTTTTGCTGAAAAATGTGAGGGATCACAGATAAACGTCCTTTTCTCGATTGGATCGTTATTTAAGAAACTACAGCCATTTTAAGTTTTTTTACACTTTTGTATGAAAAAATCGATTTCTGCTGAAAAATGTAAGGGATCACAGATAAACGTCCTTTTCTCGATTGGAGCGTTATTTAAGAAACTACAGCCATTTTAAGTATTTTTACATTTTTGTATGTAAAAATCGACTTTTGCTAAAAAATGTGAGGGATCACAGATAAACGTCCTTTTCTCGATTGGAGCGTTATTTAAGAAACTACAGCCATTTTAAGTTTTTTTACATTTTTGTATGAAAAAATCGACTTTTGCTGAAAAATGTGAGGGATCACAGATAAACGTCCTTTTCTCGATTGGATCGTTATTTAAGAAACTACAGCCATTTTAAGTTTTTTTACATTTTTGTATGAAAAAATCGACTTTTGCTGAAAAAGTGAGGGATCACAGATAAACGTCCTTTTCTCGATTGGATCGTTATTTAAGAAACTACAGCCATTTTAAGTTTTTTTACATTTTTGTATGAAAAAATCGACTTTTGCTGAAAAATGTGAGGGATCACAGATAAACGTCCTTTTCTCGATTGGATCGTTATTTAAGAAACTACAGCCATTTTAAGTTTTTTTACATTTTTGTATGAAAAAATCGACTTTTGCTGAAAAAGTGAGGGATCACAGATAAACGTCCTTTTCTGGATTGGATCGTTATTTAAGAAACTACAGCCATTTTAAGTTTTTTTTACATTTTTGTATGAAAAAATCGACTTTTGCTGAAAAATGTGAGGGATCACAGATAAACGTCCTTTTCTCGATTGGATCGTTATTTAAGAAACTACAGCCATTTTAAGTTTTTTTACATTTTTGTATGAAAAAATCGACTTTTGCTAAAAAATGTGAGGGATCACAGATAAACGTCCTTTTCTCGATTGGAGCGTTATTTAAGAAACTACAGCCATTTTAAGTTTTTTTACATTTTTGTTGAAAAAATCGACTTTTGCTGAAAAATGTGAGGGATCACAGATAAACGTCCTTTTCTCGATTGGATCGTTATTTAAGAAACTACAGCCATTTTAAGTTTTTTTACACTTTTGTATGAAAAAATCGATTTCTGCTGAAAAATGTAAGGGATCACAGATAAACGTCCTTTTCTCGATTGGAGCGTTATTTAAGAAACTACAGCCATTTTAAGTATTTTTACATTTTTGTATGTAAAAATCGACTTTTGCTAAAAAATGTGAGGGATCACAGATAAACGTCCTTTTCTCGATTGGAGCGTTATTTAAGAAACTACAGCCATTTTAAGTTTTTTTACATTTTTGTATGAAAAAATCGACTTTTGCTGAAAAATGTGAGGGATCACAGATAAACGTCCTTTTCTCGATTGGATCGTTATTTAAGAAACTACAGCCATTTTAAGTTTTTTTACATTTTTGTATGAAAAAATCGACTTTTGCTGAAAAAGTGAGGGATCACAGATAAACGTCCTTTTCTCGATTGGATCGTTATTTAAGAAACTACAGCCATTTTAAGTTTTTTTTACATTTTTGTATGAAAAAATCGACTTTTGCTGAAAAATGTGAGGGATCACAGATAAACGTCCTTTTCTCGATTGGATCGTTATTTAAGAAACTACAGCCATTTTAAGTTTTTTTACATTTTTGTATGAAAAAATCGACTTTTGCTGAAAAAGTGAGGGATCACAGATAAACGTCCTTTTCTCGATTGGATCGTTATTTAAGAAACTACAGCCATTTTAAGTTTTTTTTACATTTTTGTATGAAAAAATCGACTTTTGCTGAAAAATGTGAGGGATCACAGATAAACGTCCTTTTCTCGATTGGATCGTTATTTAAGAAACTACAGCCATTTTAAGTTTTTTTACATTTTTGTATGAAAAAATCGACTTTTGCTGAAAAATGTGAGGGATCACAGATAAACTTCTTTTTCTCGATTGGATCGTTATTTAAGAAACTACAGCCATTTTAAGTTTTTTTACATTTTTGTATGTAAAAATCGACTTTTGCTAAAAAATGTGAGGGATCACAGATAAACGTCCTTTTCTCGATTGGAGCGTTATTTAAGAAACTACAGCCATTTTAAGTTTTTTTACATTTTTGTTGAAAAAATCGACTTTTGCTGAAAAATGTGAGGGATCACAGATAAACGTCCTTTTCTCGATTGGATCGTTATTTAAGAAACTACAGCCATTTTAAGTTTTTTTACACTTTTGTATGAAAAAATCGATTTCTGCTGAAAAATGTAAGGGATCACAGATAAACGTCCTTTTCTCGATTGGAGCGTTATTTAAGAAACTACAGCCATTTTAAGTATTTTTACATTTTTGTATGTAAAAATCGACTTTTGCTAAAAAATGTGAGGGATCACAGATAAACGTCCTTTTCTCGATTGGAGCGTTATTTAAGAAACTACAGCCATTTTAAGTTTTTTTACATTTTTGTATGAAAAAATCGACTTTTGCTGAAAAATGTGAGGGATCACAGATAAACGTCCTTTTCTCGATTGGATCGTTATTTAAGAAACTACAGCCATTTTAAGTTTTTTTACATTTTTGTATGAAAAAATCGACTTTTGCTGAAAAAGTGAGGGATCACAGATAAACGTCCTTTTCTCGATTGGATCGTTATTTAAGAAACTACAGCCATTTTAAGTTTTTTTTACATTTTTGTATGAAAAAATCGACTTTTGCTGAAAAATGTGAGGGATCACAGATAAACGTCCTTTTCTCGATTGGATCGTTATTTAAGAAACTACAGCCATTTTAAGTTTTTTTACATTTTTGTATGAAAAAATCGACTTTTGCTGAAAAAGTGAGGGATCACAGATAAACGTCCTTTTCTCGATTGGATCGTTATTTAAGAAACTACAGCCATTTTAAGTTTTTTTTACATTTTTGTATGAAAAAATCGACTTTTGCTGAAAAATGTGAGGGATCACAGATAAACGTCCTTTTCTCGATTGGATCGTTATTTAAGAAACTACAGCCATTTTAAGTTTTTTTACATTTTTGTATGAAAAAATCGACTTTTGCTAAAAAATGTGAGGGATCACAGATAAACGTCCTTTTCTCGATTGGAGCGTTATTTAAGAAACTACAGCCATTTTAAGTTTTTTTACATTTTTGTTGAAAAAATCGACTTTTGCTGAAAAATGTGAGGGATCACAGATAAACGTCCTTTTCTCGATTGGATCGTTATTTAAGAAACTACAGCCATTTTAAGTTTTTTTACACTTTTGTATGAAAAAATCGATTTCTGCTGAAAAATGTAAGGGATCACAGATAAACGTCCTTTTCTCGATTGGAGCGTTATTTAAGAAACTACAGCCATTTTAAGTATTTTTACATTTTTGTATGTAAAAATCGACTTTTGCTAAAAAATGTGAGGGATCACAGATAAACGTCCTTTTCTCGATTGGAGCGTTATTTAAGAAACTACAGCCATTTTAAGTTTTTTTACATTTTTGTATGAAAAAATCGACTTTTGCTGAAAAATGTGAGGGATCACAGATAAACGTCCTTTTCTCGATTGGATCGTTATTTAAGAAACTACAGCCATTTTAAGTTTTTTTACATTTTTGTATGAAAAAATCGACTTTTGCTGAAAAAGTGAGGGATCACAGATAAACGTCCTTTTCTCGATTGGATCGTTATTTAAGAAACTACAGCCATTTTAAGTTTTTTTTACATTTTTGTATGAAAAAATCGACTTTTGCTGAAAAATGTGAGGGATCACAGATAAACGTCCTTTTCTCGATTGGATCGTTATTTAAGAAACTACAGCCATTTTAAGTTTTTTTACATTTTTGTATGAAAAAATCGACTTTTGCTGAAAAAGTGAGGGATCACAGATAAACGTCCTTTTCTCGATTGGATCGTTATTTAAGAAACTACAGCCATTTTAAGTTTTTTTTACATTTTTGTATGAAAAAATCGACTTTTGCTGAAAAATGTGAGGGATCACAGATAAACGTCCTTTTCTCGATTGGATCGTTATTTAAGAAACTACAGCCATTTTAAGTTTTTTTACATTTTTGTATGAAAAAATCGACTTTTGCTGAAAAATGTGAGGGATCACAGATAAACTTCTTTTTCTCGATTGGATCGTTATTTAAGAAACTACAGCCATTTTAAGTTTTTTTACATTTTTGTATGTAAAAATCGACTTTTGCTGAAAAATGTGAGGGATCACAGATAAACGTCCTTTTCTCGATTGGATCGTTATTTAAGAAACTACAACCATTTTAAGTTTTTTTACATTTTTGTATGAAAAAATCGACTTGTGCTGAAAAATGTGAGGGATCACAGATAAACGTCCTTTTCTCGATTGGATCGTTATTTAAGAAACTACAGCCATTTTAAGTTTTTTTACATTTTTGTATGTAAAAATCGACTTTTGCTGAAAAATGTGAGGGATCACAGATAAACGTCCTTTTCTCGATTGGATCGTTATTTAAGAAACTACAGCCATTTTAAGTTTTTTTACATTTTTGTATGTAAAAATCGACTTTTGCTGAAAAATGTGAGGGATCACAGATAAACGTCCTTTTCTCGATTGGATCGTTATTTAAGAAACTACAGCCATTTTAAGTTTTTTTACATTTTTGTATGTAAAAATCGACTTTTGCTGAAAAATGTGAGGGATCACAGATAAACGTCCTTTTCTCGATTGGATCGTTATTTAAGAAACTACAGCCATTTTAAGTTTTTTTACATTTTTGTATGTAAAAATCGACTTTTGCTAAAAAATGTGAGGGATCACAGATAAACGTCCTTTTCTCGATTGGAGCGTTATTTAAGAAACTACAGCCATTTTAAGTTTTTTTACATTTTTGTATGAAAAAATCGACTTTTGCTGAAAAATGTGAGGGATCACAGATAAACGTCCTTTTCTCGATTGGATCGTTATTTAAGAAACTACAGCCATTTTAAGTTTTTTTACATTTTTGTATGAAAAAATCGATTTCTGCTGAAAAATGTAAGGGATCACAGATAAACGTCCTTTTCTCGATTGGAGCGTTATTTAAGAAACTACAGCCATTTTAAGTTTTTTTACATTTTTGTATGTAAAAATCGACTTTTGCTAAAAAATGTGAGGGATCACAGATAAACGTCCTTTTCTCGATTGGAGCGTTATTTAAGAAACTACAGCCATTTTAAGTTTTTTTACATTTTTGTATGAAAAAATTGACTTTTGCTGAAAAATGTGAGGGATCACAGATAAACGTCCTTTTCTCGATTGGATCGTTATTTAAGAAACTACAGCCATTTTAAGTTTTTTACATTTTTGTATGAAAAAATCGACTTTTGCTGAAAAAGTGAGGGATCACAGATAAACGTCCTTTTCTCGATTGGATCGTTATTTAAGAAACTACAGCCATTTTAAGTTTTTTTTACATTTTTGTATGAAAAAATCGACTTTTGCTGAAAAATGTGAGGGATCACAGATAAACGTCCTTTTCTCGATTGGATCGTTATTTAAGAAACTACAGCCATTTTAAGTTTTTTTACATTTTTGTATGAAAAAATCGACTTCTGCTGAAATATGTGAGGGATCACAGATAAACGTCCTTTTCTCGATTGGATCGTTATTTAAGAAACTACAACCATTTTAAGTTTTTTTACATTTTTGTATGAAAAAATCGACTTCTGCTGAAATATGTGAGGGATCACAGATAAACGTCCTTTTCTCGATTGGAACGTTATTTAAGAAACTACAGCCATTTTAAGTTTTTTTACATTTTTGTATGAAAAAATCGACTTTTGCTGAAAAATGTGAGGGATCACAGATAAACGTCCTTTTCTCGATTGGATCGTTATTTAAGAAACTACAGCCATTTTAAGTTTTTTACATTTTTGTATGAAAAAATCGACTTTTGCTGAAAAAGTGAGGGATCACAGATAAACGTCCTTTTCTCGATTGGATCGTTATTTAAGAAACTACAGCCATTTTAAGTTTTTTTTACATTTTTGTATGAAAAAATCGACTTTTGCTGAAAAATGTGAGGGATCACAGATAAACGTCCTTTTCTCGATTGGATCGTTATTTAAGAAACTACAGCCATTTTAAGTTTTTTTACATTTTTGTATGTAAAAATCGACTTTTGCTGAAAAATGTGAGGGATCACAGATAAACGTCCTTTTCTCGATTGGATCGTTATTTAAGAAACTACAACCATTTTAAGTTTTTTTTACATTTTTGTATGAAAAAATCGACTTCTGCTGAAAAATGTAAGGGATCACAGATAAACGTCCTCTTCTCGATTGGAGCGTTATTTAAGAAACTACAGCCATTTTAAGTTTTTTTACATTTTTGTATGAAAAAATCGACTTCTGCTGAAAAATGTGAGGGATCACAGATAAACGTCCTTTTCTCGATTGGATCGTTATTTAAGAAAATACAGCCATTTTAAGTTTTTTTTACATTTTTGTATGAAAAAATCGACTTTTGCTGAAAAATGTGAGGGATCACAGATAAACGTCCTTTTCTCGATTGGATCGTTATTTAAGAAACTACAGCCATTTTAAGTTTTTTTACATTTTTGTATGTAAAAATCGACTTTTGCTGAAAAATGTGAGGGATCACAGATAAACGTCCTTTTCTCGATTGGATCGTTATTTAAGAAACTACAACCATTTTAAGTTTTTTTTACATTTTTGTATGAAAAAATCGACTTCTGCTGAAAAATGTAAGGGATCACAGATAAACGTCCTCTTCTCGATTGGAGCGTTATTTAAGAAACTACAGCCATTTTAAGTTTTTTTACATTTTTGTATGAAAAAATCGACTTCTGCTGAAAAATGTGAGGGATCACAGATAAACGTCCTTTTCTCGATTGGATCGTTATTTAAGAAAATACAGCCATTTTAAGTTTTTTTACATTTTTGTATGAAAAAATCGACTTTTGCTGAAATATGTGAGGGATCACAGATAAACGTCCTTTTCTCGATTGGATCGTTATTTAAGAAAATACAGCCATTTTAAGTTTTTTTACATTTTTGTATGTAAAAATCGACTTTTGCTAAAAAATGTGAGGGATCACAGGTAAACGTCCTTTTCTCGATTAGAGCGTTATTTAAGAAACTACAGCCATTTTAAGTTTTTTTACATTTTTGTATGAAAAAATCGACTTCTGCTGAAAAATGTGAGGGATCACAGATAAACGTCCTTTTCTCGATTGGAACGTTATTTAAGAAACTACAGCCATTTTAAGTTTTTTTACATTTTTGAATGAAAAAATCGACTTTTGCTGAAAAATGTGAGGGATCACAGATAAACGTCCTTTTCTCGATTGGAGCGTTATTTAAGAAACTACAGCCATTTTAAGCTTTTTTACATTTTTGTATGAAAAAATCGCCTTTTGCTGAAAAATGTGAGGGATCACAGATAAACGTCCTTTTCTCGATTGGAGCGTTATTTAAGAAACTACAGCCATTTTAAGCTTTTTTACATTTTTGTATGAAAAAATCGACTTTTGCTGAAAAATGTGAGGGATCACAGATAAACGTCCTTTTCTCGATTGGAGCGTTATTTAAGAAACTACAGCCATTTTAAGTTTTTTTACATTTTTGTATGAAAAAATCGACTTTTGCTGAAAAATGTGAGGGATCACAGATAAACGTCCTTTTCTCGATAGGAACGTTATTTAAGAAACTACAGCCATTTTAAGTTTTTTTACATTTTTGTATGAAAAAATCGACTTTTGCTGAAAAATGTGAGGGATCACAGATAAACGTCCTTTTCTCGATTGGAACGTTATTTAAGAAACTACAGCCATTTTAAGTTTTTTTACATTTTTGTATGAAAAAATCGACTTTTGCTGAAAAATGTAAAGGATCACAGATAAACGTCCTTTTCTCAATTGGAGCGTTATTTAAGAAACTACAGCCATTTTAAGTTTTTTTACATTTTTGTATGAAAAAATCGACTTTTGCTGAAAAATGTGAGGGATCACAGATAAACGTCCTTTTCTCGATTGGGCCGTTATTTAAGAAACTACAGCTTTTTTAAGTTTTTTTACATTTTTGTATGAAAAAATCGACTTTTGCTAAAAAATGTGAGGGATCACAGATAAACGTCCTTTTCTCGATTGGGCCGTTATTTAAGAAACTACAGCCATTTTAAGTTTTTTTACATTTTTGTATGTAAAAATCGACTTTTGCTAAATAATGTGAGGGATCACAGATAAACGTCCTTTTCTCGATTGGAGCGTTATTTAAGAAACTACAGCCATTTTAAGTTTTTTTACATTTTTGTATGAAAAAATCGACTTTTGCTGAAAAATGTAAGGGATCACAGATAAACGTCCTTTTCTCGATTGGGCCGTTATTTAAGAAACTATGGCCATTTTAAGTTTTTTTACATTTTTGTATGTAAAAATCGACTTTTGCTAAATAATGTGAACTACAGCCCATTACAGATGAAAAATGTGAGGGATCACAGATAAACGTCCTTTTCTCGATTGGAGCGTTATTTAAGAAACTACAGCCATTTTAAGTTTTTTACATTTTTGTATGAAAAAATCGACTTTTGCTGAAAAATGTGAGGGATCACAGATAAACGTCCTTTTCTTGATTGGAGCGTTATTTAAGAAACTACAGCCATTTTAAGTTTTTTTACATTTTTGTATGAAAAAATCGACTTTTGCTGAAAAATGTGAGGGATCACAGATAAACGTCCTTTTCTCGATTGGAACGTTATTTAAGAAACTACAGCCATTTTAAGTTTTTTTACATTTTTGTATGAAAAAATCGACTTTTGCTGAAAAATGTGAGGGATAACAGATAAACGTCCTTTTCTCGATTGGAACGTTATTTAAGAAACTACAGCCATTTTAAGTTTTTTTACATTTTTGTATGAAAAAAATCGACTTTTGCTGAAAAATGTGAGGGATCACAGATAAACGTCCTTTTTTCGATTGGAACGTTATTTAAGAAACTACAGCCATTTTAAGATTTTTTACATTTTTGTATGAAAAAATCGACTTTTGCTGAAAAATGTGAGGGATCACAGATAAACGTCCCTTTCTCGATTGGAGCGTTATTTAAGAAACTACAGCCATTTTAAGTTTGTTTACATTTTTGTATGAAAAAATCGACTTTTGTATGAAAAAATCGACTTTTGCTGAAATATGTGAGGGATCACAGATAAACGTCCTTTTCTCGATTGGAACGTTATTTAAGAAACTACAGCCATTTTAAGTTTTTTTACATTTTTGTATGAAAAAATCGACTTTTGCTGAAAAATGTGAGGGATCACAGATAAACGTCCTTTTCTCGATTGGAGCGTTATTTAAGAAACTACAGCCATTTTAAGCTTTTTTACATTTTTGTATGAAAAAATCGACTTTTGCTGAAAAATGTGAGGGATCACAGATAAACGTCCTTTTCTCGATTGGAACGTTATTTAAGAAACTACAGCCATTTTAAGTTTTTTTACATTTTTGTATGAAAAAATCGACTTTTGCTGAAAAATGTGAGGGATCACAGATAAACGTCCTTTTCTCGATTGGGCCGTTATTTAAGAAACTACAGCCATTTTAAGTTTTTTTACATTTTTGTATGAAAAAATCGACTTTTGCTGAAAAATGTAAGGGATCACAGATAAACGTCCTTTTCTCGATTGGGCCGTTATTTAAGAAACTACAGCCATTTTAAGTTTTTTTACATTTTTGTATGTAAAAATCGACTTTTGCTAAATAATGTGAGGGATCACAGATAAACGTCCTTTTCTCGATTGGATCGTTATTTAAGAAACTACAGCCATTTTAAGTTTTTTTACATTTTTGTATGAAAAAATCGACTTTTGCTGAAAAATGTGAGGGATCACAGACAAACGTCCTTTTCTCGATTGGAGCGTTATTTAAGAAACTACAGCCATTTTAAGTTTTTTTACATTTTTGTATGAAAAAATCGACTTTTGCTGAAAAATGTCAGGGATCACAGATAAACGTCCTTTTCTCGATTGGAGCGTTATTTAAGAAACTACAGCCATTTTAAGTTTATTTACATTTTTGTATGAAAAAATCGACTTTTGGTAAAAAATGTGAGGGATCACAGATAAACGTCCTTTTCTCGATTGGGCCGTTATTTAAGAAACTACAGCCATTTTAAGTTTTTTTACATTTTTGTATGTAAAAATCGACTTTTGCTAAATAATGTGAGGGATCACAGATAAACGTCCTTTTCTCGATTGGATCGTTATTTAAGAAACTACAGCCATTTTAAGTTTTTTTACATTTTTGTATGAAAAAATCGACTTTTGCTGAAAAATGTAAGGGATCACAGATAAACGTCCTTTTCTCGATAGGGCCGTTATTTAAGAAACTACAGCCATTTTAAGTTTTTTTACATTTTTGTATGTAAAAATCGACTTTTGCTAAATAATGTGAGGGATCACAGATAAACGTCCTTTTCTCGATTGGATCGTTATTTAAGAAACTACAGCCATTTTAAGTTTTTTTACATTTTTGTATGAAAAAATCGACTTTTGCTGAAAAATGTGAGGGATCACAGATAAACGTCCTTTTCTCGATTGGAGCGTTATTTAAGAAACTACAGCCATTTTAAGTTTATTTACATTTTTGTATGAAAAAATCGACTTTTGGTAAAAAATGTGAGGGATCACAGATAAACGTCCTTTTCTCGATTGGAGCGTTATTTAAGAAACTACAGCCATTTTAAGTTTTTTTACATTTTTGTATGAAAAAATCGACTTTTGCTGAAAAATGTGAGGGATCACAGATAAACGTCCTTTTCTCGATTGGAGCGTTATTTTAGAAACTACAGCCATTTTAAGTTTTTTTACATTTTTGTATGAAAAAATCGACTTTTGGTAAAAAATGTGAGGGATCACAGATAAACGTCCTTTTCTCGATTGGAGCGTTATTTAAGAAACTACAGCCATTTTAAGTTTTTTTACATTTTTGTATGAAAAAATCGACTTTTGCTGAAAAATGTGAGGGATCACAGATAAACGTCCTTTTCTCGATTGGATCGTTATTTAAGAAACTACAGCCATTTTAAGTTTTTTTACATTTTTGTATGAAAAAATCGACTTTTGCTGAAAAATGTGAGGGATCAATGATAAACGTCCTTTTCTCGATTGGGCCGTTATTTAAGAAACTACAGCCATTTTAAGTTTTTTTACATTTTTGTATGAAAAAATCGACTTTTGCTGAAAAATGTGAGGGATCACAGATAAACGTCCTTTTCTCGATTGGAGCGTTATTTTAGAAACTACAGCCATTTTAAGTTTTTTTACATTTTTGTATGAAAAAATCGACTTTTGGTAAAAAATGTGAGGGATCACAGATAAACGTCCTTTTCTCGATTGGAGCGTTATTTAAGAAACTACAGCCATTTTAAGTTTTTTTACATTTTTGTATGAAAAAATCGACTTTTGCTGAAAAATGTGAGGGATCACAGATAAACGTCCTTTTCTCGATTGGATCGTTATTTAAGAAACTACAGCCATTTTAAGTTTTTTTACATTTTTGTATGAAAAAATCGACTTTTGCTGAAAAATGTGAGGGATCAATGATAAACGTCCTTTTCTCGATTGGGCCGTTATTTAAGAAACTACAGCCATTTTAAGTTTTTTTACATTTTTGTATGTAAAAATCGACTTTTGCTAAATAATGTGAGGGATCACAGATAAACGTCCTTTTCTCGATTGGATCGTTATTTAAGAAACTACAGCCATTTTAAGTTTTTTTACATTTTTGTATGAAAAAATCGACTTTTGCTGAAAAATGTGAGGGATCACAGATAAACGTCCTTTTCTCGATTGGAGCGTTATTTTAGAAACTACAGCCATTTTAAGTTTTTTTACATTTTTGTATGAAAAAATCGACTTTTGCTAAATAATGTGAGGGATCACAGATAAACGTCCTTTTCTCGATTGGATCGTTATTTAAGAAACTACAGCCATTTTAAGTTTTTTTACATTTTTGTATGTAAAAATCGACTTTTGCTAAAAAATGTGAGGGATCACAGATAAACGTCCTTTTCTCCATTGGGCCGTTATTTAAGAAACTACAGCCATTTTAAGTTTTTTTACATTTTTGTATGAAAAAATCGACTTTTGCTGAAAAATGTGAGGGATCACAGATAAATGTCCTTTTCTCGATTGGAGCGTTATTTTAGAAACTACAGCCATTTTAAGTTTTTTTACATTTTTGTATGAAAAAATCGACTTTTGCTAAATAATGTGAGGGATCACAGATAAACGTCCTTTTCTCGATTGGATCGTTATTTAAGAAACTACAGCCATTTTAAGTTTTTTTACATTTTTGTATGTAAAAATCGACTTTTGCTAAAAAATGTGAGGGATCACAGATAAACGTCCTTTTCTCCATTGGGCCGTTATTTAAGAAACTACAGCCATTTTAAGTTTTTTTACATTTTTGTATGTAAAAATCGACTTTTGCTAAATAATGTGAGGGATCACAGATAAACGTCCTTTTCTCGATTGGATCGTTATTTAAGAAACTACAGCCATTTTAAGTTTTTTTACATTTTTGTATGAAAAAATCGACTTTTGCTGAAAAATGTGAGGGATCACAGATAAACGTCCTTTTCTCGATTGGAGCGTTATTTTAGAAACTACAGCCATTTTAAGTTTTTTTACATTTTTGTATGAAAAAATCGACTTTTGCTAAATAATGTGAGGGATCACAGATAAACGTCCTTTTCTCGATTGGATCGTTATTTAAGAAACTACAGCCATTTTAAGTTTTTTTACATTTTTGTATGAAAAAATCGACTTTTGCTGAAAAATGTGAGGGATCAATGATAAACGTCCTTTTCTCGATTGGGCCGTTATTTAAGAAACTACAGCCATTTTAAGTTTTTTTACATTTTTGTATGTAAAAATCGACTTTTGCTAAATAATGTGAGGGATCACAGATAAACGTCCTTTTCTCGATTGGATCGTTATTTAAGAAACTACAGCCATTTTAAGTTTTTTTACATTTTTGTATGAAAAAATCGACTTTTGCTGAAAAATGTGAGGGATCACAGATAAACGTCCTTTTCTCGATTGGAGCGTTATTTTAGAAACTACAGCCATTTTAAGTTTTTTTACATTTTTGTATGAAAAAATCGACTTTTGCTGAAAAATGTGAGGGATCACAGATAAACGTCCTTTTCTCGATTGGAGCGTTATTTTAGAAACTACAGCCATTTTAAGTTTTTTTACATTTTTGTATGAAAAAATCGACTTTTGCTGAAAAATGTGAGGGATCACAGATAAACGTCCTTTTCTCGATTGGAGCGTTATTTTAGAAACTACAGCCATTTTAAGTTTTTTTACATTTTTGTATGAAAAAATCGACTTTTGCTGAAAAATGTGAGGGATCACAGATAAACGTCCTTTTCTCGATTGGGCCGTTATTTAAGAAACTACAGCCATTTTAAGTTTTTTTACATTTTTGTATGTAAAAATCGACTTTTGCTAAATAATGTGAGGGATCACAGATAAACGTCCTTTTCTCGATTGGATCGTTATTTAAGAAACTACAGCCATTTTAAGTTTTTTTACATTTTTGTATGAAAAAATCGACTTTTG
This sequence comes from Pollenia labialis, assembly GCA_949318255.1. Classification (NCBI taxonomy): domain Eukaryota; kingdom Metazoa; phylum Arthropoda; class Insecta; order Diptera; family Polleniidae; genus Pollenia; species Pollenia labialis. Next base: position 117,375,005 of record OX439140.1, read on the forward strand.
CTGAAAAATGTGAGGGATCACAGATAAACGTCCTTTTCTCGATTGGAGCGTTATTTTAGAAACTACAGCCATTTTAAGTTTTTTTACATTTTTGTATGAAAAAATCGACTTTTGCTGAAAAATGTGAGGGATCACAGATAAACGTCCTTTTCTCGATTGGAGCGTTATTTTAGAAACTACAGCCATTTTAAGTTTTTTTACATTTTTGTATGAAAAAATCGACTTTTGCTGAAAAATGTGAGGGATCACAGATAAACGTCCTTTTCTCGATTGGGCCGTTATTTAAGAAACTACAGCCATTTTAAGTTTTTTTACATTTTTGTATGTAAAAATCGACTTTTGCTAAATAATGTGAGGGATCACAGATAAACGTCCTTTTCTCGATTGGATCGTTATTTAAGAAACTACAGCCATTTTAAGTTTTTTTACATTTTTGTATGAAAAAATCGACTTTTGCTGAAAAATGTGAGGGATCACAGATAAACGTCCTTTTCTCGATTGGAGCGTTATTTTAGAAACTACAGCCATTTTAAGTTTTTTTACATTTTTGTATGAAAAAATCGACTTTTGCTGAAAAATGTGAGGGATCACAGATAAACGTCCTTTTCTCGATTGGGCCGTTATTTAAGAAACTACAGCCATTTTAAGTTTTTTTACATTTTTGTATGTAAAAATCGACTTTTGCTAAATAATGTGAGGGATCACAGATAAACGTCCTTTTCTCGATTGGATCGTTATTTAAGAAACTACAGCCATTTTAAGTTTTTTTACATTTTTGTATGAAAAAATCGACTTTTGCTGAAAAATGTGAGGGATCACAGATAAACGTCCTTTTCTCGATTGGAGCGTTATTTTAGAAACTACAGCCATTTTAAGTTTTTTTACATTTTTGTATGAAAAAATCGACTTTTGCTGAAAAATGTGAGGGATCACAGATAAACGTCCTTTTCTCGATTGGAGCGTTATTTTAGAAACTACAGCCATTTTAAGTTTTTTTACATTTTTGTATGAAAAAATCGACTTTTGCTGAAAAATGTGAGGGATCACAGATAAACGTCCTTTTCTCGATTGGGCCGTTATTTAAGAAACTACAGCCATTTTAAGTTTTTTTACATTTTTGTATGTAAAAATCGACTTTTGCTAAATAATGTGAGGGATCACAGATAAACGTCCTTTTCTCGATTGGATCGTTATTTAAGAAACTACAGCCATTTTAAGTTTTTTTACATTTTTGTATGAAAAAATCGACTTTTGCTGAAAAATGTGAGGGATCACAGATAAACGTCCTTTTCTCGATTGGAGCGTTATTTTAGAAACTACAGCCATTTTAAGTTTTTTTACATTTTTGTATGAAAAAATCGACTTTTGCTGAAAAATGTGAGGGATCACAGATAAACGTCCTTTTCTCGATTGGGCCGTTATTTAAGAAACTACAGCCATTTTAAGTTTTTTTACATTTTTGTATGTAAAAATCGACTTTTGCTAAATAATGTGAGGGATCACAGATAAACGTCCTTTTCTCGATTGGATCGTTATTTAAGAAACTACAGCCATTTTAAGTTTTTTTTACATTTTTGTATGAAAAAATCGACTTTTGGTAAAAAATGTGAGGGATCACAGATAAACGTCGTTTTCCCGATTGGAGCGTTATTTAAGAAACTACAGCCATTTTAAGTTTTTTTACATTTTTGTATGAAAAAATCGACTTTTGCTGAAAAATGTCAGGGATCACAGATAAACGTCCTTTTCTCGATTGGAGCGTTATTTAAGAAACTACAGCCATTTTAAGTTTATTTACATTTTTGTATGAAAAAATCGACTTTTGGTAAAAAATGTGAGGGATCACAGATAAACGTCCTTTTCTCGATTGGGCCGTTATTTAAGAAACTACAGCCATTTTAAGTTTTTTTACATTTTTGTATGTAAAAATCGACTTTTGCTAAATAATGTGAGGGATCACAGATAAACGTCCTTTTCTCGATTGGATCGTTATTTAAGAAACTACAGCCATTTTAAGTTTTTTTACATTTTTGTATGAAAAAATCGACTTTTGCTGAAAAATGTAAGGGATCACAGATAAACGTCCTTTTCTCGATTGGGCCGTTATTTAAGAAACTACAGCCATTTTAAGTTTTTTTACATTTTTGTATGTAAAAATCGACTTTTGCTAAATAATGTGAGGGATCACAGATAAACGTTCTTTTCTCGATTGGATCGTTATTTAAGAAACTACAGCCATTTTAAGTTTTTTTACATTTTTGTATGAAAAAATCGACTTTTGCTGAAAAATGTGAGGGATCACAGATAAACGTCGTTTTCCCGATTGGAGCGTTATTTAAGAAACTACAGCCATTTTAAGTTTTTTTACATTTTTGTATGAAAAAATCGACTTTTGCTGAAAAATGTGAGGGATCACAGATAAACGTCCTTTTCTCGATTGGAGCGTTATTTTAGAAACTACAGCCATTTTAAGTTTTTTTACATTTTTGTATGAAAAAATCGACTTTTGCTGAAAAATGTGAGGGATCACAGATAAACGTCCTTTTCTCGATTGGGCCGTTATTTAAGAAACTACAGCCATTTTAAGTTTTTTTACATTTTTGTATGTAAAAATCGACTTTTGCTAAATAATGTGAGGGATCACAGATAAACGTCCTTTTCTCGATTGGATCGTTATTTAAGAAACTACAGCCATTTTAAGTTTTTTTACATTTTTGTATGAAAAAATCGACTTTTGCTGAAAAATGTGAGGGATCACAGATAAACGTCCTTTTCTCGATTGGAGCGTTATTTTAGAAACTACAGCCATTTTAAGTTTTTTTACATTTTTGTATGAAAAAATCGACTTTTGCTGAAAAATGTGAGGGATCACAGATAAACGTCCTTTTCTCGATTGGGCCGTTATTTAAGAAACTACAGCCATTTTAAGTTTTTTTACATTTTTGTATGTAAAAATCGACTTTTGCTAAATAATGTGAGGGATCACAGATAAACGTCCTTTTCTCGATTGGATCGTTATTTAAGAAACTACAGCCATTTTAAGTTTTTTTACATTTTTGTATGAAAAAATCGACTTTTGCTGAAAAATGTGAGGGATCACAGATAAACGTCCTTTTCTCGATTGGAGCGTTATTTTAGAAACTACAGCCATTTTAAGTTTTTTTACATTTTTGTATGAAAAAATCGACTTTTGCTGAAAAATGTGAGGGATCACAGATAAACGTCCTTTTCTCGATTGGAGCGTTATTTTAGAAACTACAGCCATTTTAAGTTTTTTTACATTTTTGTATGAAAAAATCGACTTTTGCTGAAAAATGTGAGGGATCACAGATAAACGTCCTTTTCTCGATTGGGCCGTTATTTAAGAAACTACAGCCATTTTAAGTTTTTTTACATTTTTGTATGTAAAAATCGACTTTTGCTAAATAATGTGAGGGATCACAGATAAACGTCCTTTTCTCGATTGGATCGTTATTTAAGAAACTACAGCCATTTTAAGTTTTTTTACATTTTTGTATGAAAAAATCGACTTTTGCTGAAAAATGTGAGGGATCACAGATAAACGTCCTTTTCTCGATTGGAGCGTTATTTTAGAAACTACAGCCATTTTAAGTTTTTTTACATTTTTGTATGAAAAAATCGACTTTTGCTGAAAAATGTGAGGGATCACAGATAAACGTCCTTTTCTCGATTGGGCCGTTATTTAAGAAACTACAGCCATTTTAAGTTTTTTTACATTTTTGTATGTAAAAATCGACTTTTGCTAAATAATGTGAGGGATCACAGATAAACGTCCTTTTCTCGATTGGATCGTTATTTAAGAAACTACAGCCATTTTAAGTTTTTTTTACATTTTTGTATGAAAAAATCGACTTTTGCTGAAAAATGTGAGGGATCACAGATAAACGTCGTTTTCCCGATTGGAGCGTTATTTAAGAAACTACAGCCATTTTAAGTTTTTTTACATTTTTGTATGAAAAAATCGACTTTTGCTGAAAAATGTCAGGGATCACAGATAAACGTCCTTTTCTCGATTGGAGCGTTATTTAAGAAACTACAGCCATTTTAAGTTTATTTACATTTTTGTATGAAAAAATCGACTTTTGGTAAAAAATGTGAGGGATCACAGATAAACGTCCTTTTCTCGATTGGGCCGTTATTTAAGAAACTACAGCCATTTTAAGTTTTTTTACATTTTTGTATGTAAAAATCGACTTTTGCTAAATAATGTGAGGGATCACAGATAAACGTCCTTTTCTCGATTGGATCGTTATTTAAGAAACTACAGCCATTTTAAGTTTTTTTACATTTTTGTATGAAAAAATCGACTTTTGCTGAAAAATGTAAGGGATCACAGATAAACGTCCTTTTCTCGATTGGGCCGTTATTTAAGAAACTACAGCCATTTTAAGTTTTTTTACATTTTTGTATGTAAAAATCGACTTTTGCTAAATAATGTGAGGGATCACAGATAAACGTTCTTTTCTCGATTGGATCGTTATTTAAGAAACTACAGCCATTTTAAGTTTTTTTACATTTTTGTATGAAAAAATCGACTTTTGCTGAAAAATGTGAGGGATCACAGATAAACGTCGTTTTCCCGATTGGAGCGTTATTTAAGAAACTACAGCCATTTTAAGTTTTTTTACATTTTTGTATGAAAAAATCGACTTTTGCTGAAAAATGTGAGGGATCACAGATAAACGTCCTTTTCTCGATTGGAGCGTTATTTAAGAAACTACAGCCATTTTAAGTTTATTTACATTTTTGTATGAAAAAATCGACTTTTGGTAAAAAATGTGAGGGATCACAGATAAACGTCCTTTTCTCGATTGGAGCGTTATTAGGGTGATCGATCGAATAGTATTCGACCGCTTTTAACCGGTTATTTTAGTTTTGCCCAAGTCGAATATTTTAAAATGTCCATTTTTCGAATATCGAATAAACCGGTTATTTTAGTAAAATTACCCGGTTATTTAAGTAATGTGTAATTTATATACGTTTTCCTTACTTTTGTTATAAATGCACCCGTAATTTAAGTATTTTTCTAATTAAATGTTTGCAAACTTAAACTTTTTATAAAAAATGTCAAAACAAATTGAAAACAAAACTCAAAAAAAACATTATGAGCAATGTAAATACAAATCGCTTATATAAGCGTGTGTTCTTGTAACAAAAACCAAAAACAATATAAAGTCCTACAAAAAAAGTTCAGCTTAAAAAGTAATTAGCAATTTGACAGTATTATAAATACTATATATATCTTTATAAAGATGTCATCTCTTTTGATATTTCGAACTGACTTAAAAGAAAATTGTGCTTATTCGGCCCTAAAATGATAAGTTGCAAAGGTTCTTTAACGTCACTGAATCACTTTTAGTTAGTCTACAAGCTTGACTTAAATATACGCCAAATAAAACTTGACCCTTTTCCAAGTAAATAGTTTTTAAGAGACTGCAAATAATACTTTACTAAAATATGTTGCCAATAATGAATGAAAAACTCTTAAGGTGTTCTAGCATATTTTCATGCTTAAAACAAGAACATTCCGGCGGAATCAACGATATGGAAAAATTCATCAGTTTTATGTATTAAAACACCAAGAACATAAAACAAAATTGAAGGAATCAAAAATGTCCTGGAAGGGTTTAAATTGTGTGATCGACAAATTGACAGATATTTCATACAAAAAGCATGTTCATATTACTATTTTTTTATATAATGCTGAAACAAAAAAAAATTTAAATATATAATTCTGGAAAAGAGGTTTTGTTTGTCACTTTTCAAAAGTATGGATGAAGATTACTGCTTCATATAGACATACTTAACCAGCAACCAATTAAAACTCATTTACAATAAATTTGGAAAACATGTCAAATAATAAATCTATTAAATTCCTAAATTTTTAAAACCAAAGCTTTTAAAAAATTCTAAAGCTATGTTCACACCTATTAAATATTTATTTGACTCCTAACGTAACCACCAGTTTTCTTAAAGAATTGTTTGCTTTTTCAAAACGTTTGGCTAGAGCAAACATTATTTAAGGGTTTCGTAACTACATTATACATTAATGCAATTATTATCTTAGACATAAAGATTAGCAAATAACTAGAAATTATTTAAAATAATGCTTAAGTTCATTCAATTTACTGGTCACGCTTTTTTTTTTTTTTGAGTTTATCGTCAAATATTTGTAGGTCTGAACATACCTTAAGTCATATCTATGTATTGAGGCCCTATGCTCCTTATGGGATCGTCGGGAACATATATGTATTTTGTTGAATTGTTTTGTTTTTATTCTAATTAACTTTTTATTACAAAAACTAATTTGATTTTTGTATTTTTATGTATTCGAATTAAAACCGGTTAACCGGTTATTTTTAAAATGCTTAACCGAAAACCGGTTTTTTAAAAATAGCAACTATTCGGAATATTCGAAAACCGGTTATTGAAAAATGTCGAATAATCGATCACCCTAAGCGTTATTTAAGAAACTACAGCCATTTTAAGTTTTTTTACATTTTTGTATGAAAAAATCGACTTTTGCTGAAAAATGTGAGGGATCACAGATAAACGTCCTTTTCTCGATTGGAGCGTTATTTTAGAAACTACAGCCATTTTAAGTTTTTTTAAATTTTTGTATGAAAAAATCGACTTTTGCTGAAAAATGTGAGGGATCAATGATAAACGTCCTTTTCTCGATTGGAGCGTTATTTAAGAAACTACAGCCATTTTAAGTTTTTTTACATTTTTGTATGAAAAAATCGACTTTTGCTGAAAAATGTGAGGGATCACAGATAAACGTCCTTTTCTCGATTGGAGCGTTATTTAAGAAACTACAGCCATTTTAAGTTCTTTTACATTTTTGTATGAAAAAATCGACTTTTGCTGAAATATGTGAGGGATCACAGATAAACGTCCTTTTCTCGATTGGAACGTTATTTAAGAAACTACAGCCATTTTAAGTTTTTTTACATTTTTGTATGAAAAAATCGACTTTTGCTGAAAAATGTGAGGGATCACAGATAAACGTCCTTTTCTCGATTGGAGCGTTATTTAAGAAACTACAGCCATTTTAAGTTTTTTTACATTTTTGTATGAAAAAATCGACTTTTGCTGAAAAATGTGAGGGATCACAGATAAACGTCCTTTTCTCGATTAGGCCGTTATTTAAGAAACTACAGCCATTTTAAGTTTTTTTACATTTTTGTATGAAAAAATCGACTTTTGCTGAAATATGTGAGGGATCACAGATAAACGTCCTTTTCTCGATTGGAACGTTATTTAAGAAACTACAGCCATTTTAAGTTTTTTTACATTTTTGTATGAAAAAATCGACTTTTGCTAAATAATGTGAGGGATCACAGATAAACGTCCTTTTCTCGAGCGTTATTTAAGAAACTACAGCCATTTTAAGTTTTTTTACATTTTTGTATGAAAAAATCGACTTTTGCTGAAAAAGGTAAGGGATCACAGATAAACGTCCTTTTCTCGATTGGAGCGTTAATTAAGAAATTTTAAGTTTTTTTAAATTTTTATATGAAAAAATCGACTTTTGCTGAAAAAGGTAAGGGATCACAGATAAACGTCCTTTTCTCGATTGGAGCGTTAATTAAGAAATTTTAAGTTTTTTTACATTTTTGTATGAAAAAATCGACTTTTTCTAAAAATGGGAGGGATCACAGATAAACGTCCTTTTCTCGATTGGAGCGTTATTTAAGAAACTAGAGCCATTTTAAGTTTTTTTACATTTTTGTATGAAAAAATCGACTTTTGCTGAAAAATGGGAGGGATCACAGATAAACGTCTTTTTCTCGATTGGAGCGTTATTTAAGAATCTACAGCTATTTAAAGTTTTTGTATGTATGTTCTTAAAAAAAATTTATAATTTTTACTATTTTGCATTTTTAATAAAATATTTCCAGCACTGACTCTCTCAAAACTACAACTTACAAACAATTTAAATTCTACTTGTAGATTTGTAATTTTAATTATATTTATTATAGAGCAATTCCATATGAAAACGATCAAATTTGGACGACCCCTCTCCGATTTTAAAATAAATAGTCTCAATCGATTGCCCAGCAAAAAATAATGTACCTACATTTTTTTTTTTTTATAGTGACTGGTTTAGTGGTGGTGTACACCACTGTCATGTGACAAAATTGAAGAATTCTTCATAAGGGACTTCATTGAAAGTTGTTTTAAAAAAAAACTACTAAAGCGATCGCAAGGAGTGATAGCTCGTTGGAAAGGTATTGAATCAGGCTTTAATTAAAAAATAAAATTTTCCTAATTTTTCTTAGAAATTTACCTTTAAATTTTCCCATGAAAATTAAATTTTCCGATTTTCCACAGAAGCTCCTAAATTTTCCGGCTAATTTTTTTTTTTTTTGGATTCCTCATAATTTTTGCTTTAAGAATCAGCAATAAAAAAATGGGCCCCGACTCCTTGTTTGGACTGGAGAAGAGCATTTAAGAGACCATCTTGTTAAAAATACATTTTAAAAATTATTTTACAGTTAAAAATACATTTATGAAGAAAAAATCTTTCTTAGTTTGCTGCTTATACTTAATCACAATATTTATTAAAAATGTAATGGCACACCAAACCCGACTGAGGCTACAGGTCATAAAATGTTTTGTAAATTTTTTAAATTACCAGGTAATAAATATTTCGCCTAAAATGACACGTGCAGAAACAAGTCATAAAACACGGATTTTCCATAAATATGGCGAAATATTTATTACCTGGTTATTTAAAAAATTTGCAAAACATTTTATGACCTGTGGTCGGCTTATTGGCAGTAACCAATTAAGTCCCTCTTTAAAAACATTTTATGACCAGTAGTTCACTCAAATTTTCCTATTAAAGAAAAGCAAATATCGCTTATTTTTTTTTACCTATTTTTTACCAAAAAATAAATATAAATACTTCACACACTCTGAGTCAAATTTCAGTTGAATACTAAACGTGAAAGTGTTAAAGTGTTTTTTTGTAAAGTAAAGAGGGAAGCTGTAAAGACAATTTAAAGTAAAATGAATAAATTTTGCTGCAATCCGTTTAACAAGAGTGGACATCGTTCGAAAAAGATAAAAGTATTAAAATTAACTGGTGTTTCGAAGCGATACATGAATGAATTAAATATACAATACGGTGAAGAAGCCCCAAGTGTAAAATCGATTTGTCTCAACAAGCAAATGCATTGAAACAAATGCAGCCACAATCCGAGAGTGAAATGACAAGTGAACAAAATGTTTCATCTGATAGTGAGGCAGACATTCCGATGGTCAATATGTCTTTGAGTCCTTTGAATGAGGCTATTACCACTTTAGGTGAAACGCCTATTAGAAAAAGAAAGTTGCGAAGTGAAACATACAGGAAAGAGAAAAAAGGCAAGGTTATGAGTGCAATCGCGACAATATTTGATGAAGGCTCTGATAACGAATGCAGTCAAGCAGATGACGTTGATGACGGCAAACAAATGATTGAGCAGTTGAAAAGAAAATTCAATTTAGCGACCACTTTTCCGGAGAAATATCTTATTTTATCTGTGCTGCCTCAATCATGGTCTATACGCAAGATTTCTGAACAGTTTCAAACATCTTTTTACATCGCGAGAAGAAACAAAGAATTAGTTCGACAGAAGGGCATATTGGCGACTCCCACCAAGAAATTTGGCTCAAGGACCCTCAGCGAAGCAACGGTGAAATTGATTCAAGATTTTTACTGCAATGATGACAACTGCCGCGCCTGCCCAGGTACACGTGACTATGTTATCACACGTGAAGATGGAGAAAAAGTACACAAGCAGCGCAGATTATTATTATGTAATCTATCCGAAGCATACCATTAGTTCAATGAGAAATACCCAGCAGAAAAAGTGGGATTTTCTAAGTTTGCCATCCTACGACCAAAAGAATGCGTGCTGGCATTAGACAGGCACGGAACGCATTCAGTCTGCGTTTGCATGTTTCATCAAAACATCAAATTAATTTTCTTTCCATGCAAGAAATTGAAAGTATTTCACGGTGAAATTGAAACATATAGGGACCTCCTGTCGAAGTCGTTGTACGCATACCCCACGGAAAATTGTCATCTGTCCAAATGCGAAAATTGTCCGAAGATTGACGAGCTAGAGCAATATTTGGCGGAAAAGTTTGAACAGCTGTTAATTCAGGAGGTGCATTTCAAACAGTGGATAATTAGCAGCGGCAGATGTTCCCTTGAGACCGTGGTAAAGCAGATTCCGGAATTCATCGAGGAATTCGGATTCAAGTTGAATGAACTGAAGGCGCACCATTTCATATCCGAGATGCAATCGAAATTTCTAAACGAAAGTAAGGAGAAATTAGCCCAAATTGAATTCATTGTGATAAGCGACTTTGCCGAGAATTACACTTTTCTCGTTCAGGATGAAATTCAGGCTTATCACTGGGCAAACGACCAGTGCACGGTGCATCCTTTTTGCATTTATTTCAAAAACGAAGATAACGAACTACAGACCGTAAGCCTTGTTGTTGTCGCGGAGAGTTTAGCTCATAATTATGTGTCCGTTTATTTATTTCAAATGAAACTGTTTGAATTCTTAAGATCAAATTTCGATGCAATCGACAAAGTAACGTTTTTCTCAGACGGCGCGGCTTCTTAGTACAAGAATAAAAAAAATTTTTACAATCTTTGCATAATTGAAGAAGAACAAAACTGCAAGGTCGAGTGGCACTTTTTCGCGACGTTCCACGGTAAGGGCAATGCGATGCGTTAGGGGGAACCCTAAAATGCATGGCGACTAAGGCAAGTTTGCAAAGGCCATATACTGACCAGATCTTAAATGTACAACATTTGTTTTCGTGGATTCAAAGCAAGGAAATTGCCATTAACACAGTTTTATGCACTCAAAAAGAACACGATGCCATGGAGCGACGAATTCAAAACAGATATAATAATGTCAAAACTATAACTGAACCGCAAAAGTTTCATTGCTTCATACCAAATATTTCTGATATGTCAATTAATGTAAAGCGGTACTCTTCGTCTGCCGACGTGCTAAATTTAAAGTTACTTTAATTTTATAATGACGCCAAGACAATTGAAATTTTTAATAAATATTGTAATTAAGTATAAGCAGCAAAATAAGAAAGATTTTTTCTTCATAAATGTATTTTTAACTGTAAAATAATTTTTAAAATGTATTTTTAACAAGGTGGTCTCTTAAATTCTCTTCTCCTGTCCAAACAAGGAGTCGGGGCCCATTTTTTTATTGCTGATTCTTAAAGCAAAAATTATGAGGAATCCAAAAAAAAAATTAGCCGGAAAATTTAGGAGCTTCTGTGGAAAATCGGAAAATTTAATTTTCATGGGAAAATTTAAAGGTAAATTTCTAAGAAAAATTAGGAAAATTTTATTTTTCAATTAAAGCCTGATTCAATACCTTTCCAACGAGCTATCACTCGTTGCGATCGCTTTAGTAGAAAACAACTTTCAATGAGGTCCCTTATGAAGAATTCTTCAATTTTGTCACATGACAGTGGTGTACACCACCACTAAACCAGTCACTATAAAAAAAAAAAAAATATAGGTACATTATTTTTTGCTGCACACAGAAAACCAATTGGTTGGAAAACGGTTGCAATAATAAAATATTGATCAAGATATATAATTTATTATTGCGACTATTTAAAATGTATAGTTCTAACTGATTTTTAATTCTCTTGATTATTAAAACGTTATTCTAACTGAAATATGATTCCTTCAATTCTTTTATTAGTTGTGATAACTTATTTAATTTAGTTCTAAAAATTAGTACAAATGGTTAGAATCACAACCGAATTTAATAGAGGGCAATACTGAATATTTGTCTTTGCAATTAATAATTTGCTTTCGTCAACAAATTTTGTAATATAAATGTTAATTCATTTATTGCAGCTAATTATCGATTGCTAGTATAGTTTTAATTCGAGTACAACAAATGAAAATATAATTATTTGGTATTCACAACCAAAAAAAAGCTATATGTCCCAATTGTTTACTAAATTTTCTGTCAACACATTAAATATAATAAAATAATTTTAAATTTATATTAAAATATATAAGTTTGCGTTCAAAAACGCAAAAAAGTGCAAAAACTTAATAAATAGGGGTAAGTAATTTACGTATTTTTATAATTATGGTATGCACGTACATATGTATGTATGCACAGAGAAAACAGATTCGTGATCACAACCGAATTTGGCGCCAATCGAATTTCGTCGGTTGCATGTACTATCACCAGGGTTCGAAAAAAAACTGAACAGTATCGTAACGTATTTTTCTAACACACAAACTCTTAATTTTATTTTTGTGTTTGTTAATGTCTACACAAACATATACGGTACACAGCGAGTGTGAGCTGACGCACACAAACACCAAGATAACGTACATTACTTATTTTAACGTACATGTACAGTATTTTTAGCGTACTTATCTGTACCTTTTTAATGTACACGTACTGTACTTTTAACGTGCGTGTACCATATTTTTTATTGTATGTAAGCTGTAACTTTTTATGTACTCCTTTTTTTAAAGGAAGATCCAAAGGAAAAAATCAAAAAAGCCAAAGTTGATTTGCTGGCGAGTTGTATAACAGGAGTGCAGGAATATAAGAAACATGCAAAAGTGTACTAATACTTTATGCAGTAAAGAAAAGAAAATTGTAAGTAATGTACAGTTGTAAAGTGTTAAGAGTATGCGCATTATGTAAATATGTATGTATACCCAGCGGGAAAAACAGGGCATACAGATGCCTTTTAGAAGGCCTCAGTTCTTTATTTTGGATGTACAAGGCCTGCTCGCTCCATTGCATTTTCATAGCTTTTTTACACATGTTGTCATTGCAGGGTAGGCCTTCCACTCTGACTTAATTCTATTATTTATTTATTTATTTCATTTATTTTTTTATTCATTTGGTATGGATTGCAAGCCCTGTCGGCCAAATTAATCCAGCTTAATCGTATGGCAAATATTACATTTTTCTTCTTATTTCTTAAATAATGTATAACTATTTTTAATACCGCCCCTATTGCACAAATGTTGAAAACGATAAAAGGACTTGTGGCAACTTTATACAGTCAACTTCTTACTTGCTACAGATTTTCTAATAACATTTTCTTAAACATTGATATAGAATTAGAGAATGTGCGCTCACTACAAGGTATGACGGAATTCCACAATCTTGAGACTTTGAGTGGATTTGAGTGGAATGTCTAGGTATGATCATTAAACTAGTTCTAGTGGAGTGCCCGAAACCAAATTTTTCCATAAGATACGAAGGGTTCCCTAATTTAAAAATCTAATAAAATTGTAATAATATTCTCATATTAATGAAATTTTAAAATCACATTTCAATAGTTTTATAGTATACGAAGTCATATGAGTGTGTGACCTATATGTTATTCCAAAGATACATAGTATATCGTGCAACTCTATTAAAACACTGTTTAAGTATATTGATACTAGTTTGCGATACCCCCGAGATTCTGAAATTCATTTTAATTAATGTCTTTTAGAACGCTTTAATGATATGAGAATGGTTTTCAAAGGGCCTTAGAATAAAGGTAATCTTAAAGAGTCTTTTAAAAATTTATGTTAAAAGGGAATCAAGTTATTGGCTCTAAAAACCATTCATGAGATATAAAAATTTTTACTTTGTGCCAAAATTTAAAAAAACCTTCCAAAAAGGGGCCAAACCCCTTTATTATAGAAATTTAATTGTGCACTTTTAATGGGTATTTATTATATTTTATACATAATTAATAGATGGTTTTAAGGGAAAAATGTTTTTTAAACTAAAAATCAGAAAACAATTAAGTATTGATTGTGCTTTTATTTTTTAATTTTTAAACTTTTTTTAGCAGTACTTAAACAGCTTATTTTTAACGTATTAAACTCAACTAAAATGACGTATTCTTTTTCATTTAACCGTTCTGTATTCTGTTTTGGTCTGTTTCTTATATAATTTTAATTTTATAACGGGCTAAAAACTAAATATCTTAGTACTTCTCTTCTCCCTTCTCATAGAAGGTAATTTGGAATATTGTCTGTGGTCCGATTGTCAAAAATATTACTAGTAAAAAAAAGGGTTGTTTACATAAAAACTGTAGTTTGTATACAAACTTTGACAACTATACCACAGAAAAAAATAACCATATGTTGACTTGACCCACCTTCTAGTCAATTCCCCTTGATCAGAATGGTAATTGAATAAAAGATGTCAAATTAGGCCTTTAATAAGGCCTGCATAAGAAGCTGTTCAGACTTTTACCTCTAAGAAAGTCTTAAAATGTGTGTGTGCAATTGTTTGTGCACATTTGTAAGTGGCAAATGAAACGTCGAAATTGTTGTTGTTGTGCTTTACGTTATTCGAGTTTATTTGAAGAAAAAAAAATTATTCTTACACTCATAAAATTTTTACGATAATTGATTGTGGATTATTTCATTCGTTTTTAATTTAATAAAAATATAGTTATTTCACGCATAACTATTCAGCGAATATCTTTAAACTTACAAATTTAGAAATGTCAAGCCAAAATAAAACAATATTAACGTTTTAAGTACCTATGATAAAAATTTATTCTTTGTAATAAAAAATGTATTATTTTTTCTCAAGGCAATAGATACAAGCAAATAATGAATAACTTATCACAGATCTATTTTATTGTTATTTCATTAAATTTTGTTAATTTTCATAAGTAAAAACTCCGTTTGATTTTACCATTAATATATGTTCCACGTTTAATGCTGAAAACCTATTTCGCTGGTCGGATAGTATGTATTTTAAGGATGAACAAATTCGTTCAACGCTGACTTGTGTGGATGGTACTGCCAAAATTATTTCAGCTATCTTCGACAAAGAATTATTACATTTGGACCAATATTCTAAGATGTTAGAATTTAAGGGCAATCTCGTTTCTCGCTCATACAACATAAAGTTATTTTCTATATCAGAAAGTATTGAGTCTGCTTTATTCTTTTAGAACTTCTAATATGATGGTTTTAAGGTATTCACTAGTGTGACTTATTTTGAGTTCTTTTATTGCCAGTGTTTTAATTTGTATAGACGCATTTTTTATATATTGCACATTAATACCGAGAACACTTAAGTCTTGTCTTGTTGCTGCATCAATCTTTAAAGAAATCATTTTGTCTTTTAAATCATCCATTATATCTAGTTTTACTTGTTTAGAAAATGCTATTATTCTTTCAGCTACGTTATGCTCATTAACATTTATTTTCAAAGCATCAAAAGCAGGTTGAACTAATATTTTGAAAGCACGATCTTCCGCCATACGCAGTGGGCGTCCATTCCTTGTAAATAATTCTACAATCGCCAATTCAATGTTAGTTTGATTGAAATAGGTTGGAACTGTTTTGGTTTTTAAATCATTAACTTTATTTTTATTTGCACACTTTATTGCAACATAATCTGAATATAAAGTAGGGTGGAACCGTTTTAAATGTCTTTCTAGATTTCCGGTATGATTATTTAATTTTTTTTTTTCACAACTTCCATTATCACAAAATACGTCACTTTCATCGATTAAACTAAAATAATCGTGCAAAAAATAATTTTTAGGGAGCGGCATCTTACTTTCTTTTCAACCAAATGTTAAATGATCACTTAAAATGCATAATGATTGAAGTCAACTGAAAATTCCCAAATTTTCTGCGAATTATTTGCATGATATTGCTTCTGAAAAAGGTTTGTGCCATAATTATTGTTAAATATACCATTATCCAGGTAAGTGCATACAAAAATATTAAATAAAAAAGATTTACCTAAAAGGTATGTATGAATATAAAAAATAACAACAATTCTGTAACTGAAAAAATTTTAAATTATTAATAACAAGAGAAGTCATAACATTTTTTTTCAAATAAACTCGAATACCACAAAGCGCAATAACAATTCCTAAATTTTCTGCGAATTTGTTGCTTTTGGGTTTTTTATGAATGATATTTCATATGAAAGAGTTTGGTGCCATAAATATTGCTCATAAAAATAGTCAAGAAAAAAATTACTTTAAATCTATGAACAATTCTTTACCTGAAAAAAATAAGAGCAGTCATAAAAATTATTTTTTTCTTTCTTCAAATATACAAGGCACAAGTAAAAAATGCCCACAAAAAGGAACTTCATATATCTGCATATGAAGTATGCGTATATGCATATCAATTACCTCAAATGTTGCATACAATTATTTAACAGCGTTAATGTGTGGGCCATAAGTATTGCTTAATAAACCAATGTCCATGCAGGTGCATACAAAAACAACTAGATAAAAAAAAGGATTTACCTAAAATATATTAAAAAGAAAAACAAAATCTTTTACTGCAAAAAAAAATTTATAAAAAAGAAACAAGAGCACTCATCCCATACAATCAAAATATTTTGTAGCTATGTATATTAAAAAAGAAAATTCATTTTAAAGAACTTAAAAATTCCGTAAAATATTATAGGTAGTTGCTGCTTTTTAAAAATATATTTTAAACGACAAAAAATCAAACCACATAACATAATATGTACGGATAAACTTTATTTTTTTTTGCTAATTTGTTTTTTGAATAACAAGCATAAATGTATAAAACGAAGTTATTTAAAAACTAACTAAATTTGTATTCAATTTTAATAGTACGAAAAATTTTTTTTTTTATAAACCACAATCAATTACTGTAATAATTTTATGAGTGTTAAAATATTTTCTTTTCTTCAAAAAAACTCGAATAATGCATAGCACAACAACAATTTTCGACGTTCAATTTACCACCAGGGTTGCCGTTTAAAAAGTTTTTATCCAACAAAAACCTATTCTAAAAACCTTTGAAGCCGACCAATCTTTTCAATTATTTAAAAATTTACATATGTATATTTTTGAAGTAAAGCATAACTTTTATTGGATATTTTTTTTTGCAATATGCAATTTATAATAAAACCAATAAGTAACAAAAAAACGCATATAAAAATTAATTTAATAACGCTTATAAACTAGAGCTGTTCATTGAACATATGCAATAATACCAATAAAAAATTAATTACAATTTGGATTTACATATCGTCACCTAAAAAACGAAATAACCTATGTGCAGTTTTCAAAAGTTTACGGGAGAGGGATAAAACGTTATAAAATTTGAACTATTAACGATATTGAAACGAAAATTACACATTTTGATTAAAATGAAACCAGTAATATATATCGGTTGAGAAAATTTTGTTTTTCTAATCACAGCTTATTATCTGAAACCAAAAAAAACCTATCTGCAGTACTAATGAGCATGAATAAATAAAAATTTCTTTATACACATGAATATTATATATATATTATATAGTAGTTTCTTTTACTGATTTAAGCAAAAAATCAGTACTTAATGTTTGTTTAAATTACACTATGCCACAAAATTAAACTTTTATCGTGATTTTTGATGATCTATTTTTCTCTTTTTTGTGCGTAACGGTCCTCTAGTTACAAAAACTTTGTCATTTGTAATATTACATGTTCAAAATTTTGCACACATATGCGTTATGATATAGGGAATAAAAATCCATTAAAAACTCAATTTTGAAATTTTTGCAGAAAGGTTATTAGGTCTTTAAGATGACGATATGTATATGTACAATTTTTTCTTTTAAGAAAGATCCCTTTTTGCTGACCACATGTAGCGTGCATCATTATTTAACCAGAGCATTATGCCGTTAACTGTTCTTATATCGAGTTTATTTCACAACATTGTTTTGATTAAAAAAAAGTGTTGAAAACTTGCATTCGACAGATGCGGAATTATGCGGGACCAAAGTGAATTAAAGGCAAAGTTGGCATGATCGTAAAATATTTTTATTTGAATCCGCTTTTAATGGAATTCACATAATTCGAAAATATATCATTGCCTAAGTCTCCTAAAAGGTTAATTTCTGTTAAGGAAACAATCCACAATATTGGAAAATTGTAGATATTTGACTATATAAATAGGCAAATCTTGATTAGACAATAACTTAAAAAGAGTAATTATTTGTAACATTTAAATTTCTTCATACTTAGAGTCAAATCTAGCAGGGGTGTGCTGGTATTCGAAAACGCAAAACGCAAGAATTTGGGAGTTCTTTTTAATACACTTTAAATGCAATTTTTATAATGTTTGTTATAAAATTCTGTTTAATAGACAAATATTTGCATAAAATTTGTCATACAATTTTTTTATTAAAGAAATCTTAGTTAAAAACGACTGTTGCGTTTTACGTTTTCGATTTCCAGTACATTCCAATTTTAAATTTAAGTACATATGCATTTCTTTTTTAACTTCTGTGTCAATAAAAATGTTTAAGACATCAATATGATTATTTTTTATCGAATTTAATTAAAATTTGTAAAAAAATTGGACTTTAAACATGATTATAAATTTGACAAACGATATCCATCTGGTTGATAATCTTTATTAAGATTATTAATTATGATGAGTATATCGGCCATTTTCTAACAATCGCGCGATTTGAAGCCGCAAGACGCTAGAATTATTTCATGGTGTTCGAAAACTTATGCGTTTTGCTTCCGATCTTTCATAGTTTTTGAAGTAGGCTAACTTCTTGCGATTGCGATTTAGAGAGTGGCTATTATTCGATTTCAAGTCAGAATCGCAATATACTTGTATATGACACAAATAAAAAATGGCATTTGACTTTTTAAGACATATTTTCTGAGAGTTCTACAGCTCTTATACCATTGACTTCGTAAAAACATGATACACAACCAAAGCATCCCACTGTTCAGTAATTCTTGCAATAACAACCTCTAAAGATAGGCGTTTTGTATAAGAATCACCTAATATCTTATGAGGTGGTACCCAACAGTATTCCTGAAATTCTTTTAGTTCAGTAATTCTTTAAGGGCTATGGGGAAAAAACTGTTAATATTACAACAAAGAACCTCTATATTTTACCCCAGCATTTTACATGCGTAACATGAACAAAGGTTGAGAGAGCGCACTTAAATAAAACAAATTCATTGCTACGTAATTTTTTTAGTCCACTTATTTTACTCGCCATGGCGTTAGCGCCGATTGTTGCCAATTCAAAAATTTGTTTAAAGGAATATTTTTTGTTGTTGACATTTTTTTATTTTCATTTCTTCATTGGCACAACCGAAATTTCACCAACAATCAAGAATATCTTCTGTTTTTTTAATAGATATTATATTTTCTATTGCCTACCACATTTAACAAGTCAATTTATAAAATGAAAAAGTAAATTTTCTCAAACCGACCAAAATTAGGTTTAGCCTACCATCCTACCAAACGAAATGCCAAGTTCGGCAACCCTGTTTACCACTTAAAAATGTGCACAAACAATTATACATATTTATGTATACGCACACTCTATTCAACTGATCATTACCAGCGTTGTCAACTTTGAAATTTCAAAACGCACCAAAATGGTGAAGAAAACGCGCAATTTAAAATAGAAACGCACCAAGTTTAGTCTTTCTTTTTAATTTAAAATGTTTATTGGATTAATTTTAAATTAAAAGTAAAATATTTTTGTATTAAAAAATATTAAGGGTCCTCATGATGTCGCTTAAAATTGCCATTTGTGCAAATGCGCAAACTTCCGAGTCTTGTTTCATGAAGCCCCTTTTTTTACTTTTGTGTAATTTTAAAGAATTAATGTCAGTTTGTAAGAAACGTCAATACAAAAATAAATTAAAAATTAAAATTCAAAAATATAAAAATTTGTGTTTAAATTTGTGATTAATATGTATGAGAAATTTGCTTTTAAAAATGCTCAAAGAAAGCCAAAAGACCAATTTACTGAAATTATTGCTAGAATTTATAGTTTGTGATTTATAGACACTTGGATTTTTCATTGAAAACGACGTTAAAATCATTAAAAGATCTGTTTGTTTAAATGCACAATTGAACAGCGCAAGTTTACGAGACAAAATTGTTGGGCAAATTTACCAAGTTTGTGTAAATGAATTCTCATACAATTTTTGACAGTTCATTTACGAGGGCGTAAAAATGCACAGTTCGCACAGATTACGAGACTTATAAACGATATCATGAGGACGCTTATTATAAAAAATCAGTATTTTACAGTTCAGGGTTTTAGGAAAAAAATATAAAACTTAACAAAAATAAAAAAACCTAACAAATTTGTTTGTATTGATTTGTACTAGTGATGGCACGAATATAAATTTTTAATATTTGCGAATACGAATATCTGCACCAATATTCAGCGAATACGAATATCCAATCTGAACTAAAACGCCACTCGATATTAAAAATATTAAAAAATCTTCTATTTGCGTTGTTAAAAATAAATTGTAAAAAACTGTCACTAAATTGACTTAATTTTAAATCCACTTGTCGATAATTTTCTTACGATAATTAGCACATTGCTTCAAAGGATAATAAATCTGGAAAAGTTAAATTTAAAACTTGAGTAATTTTCATAAAATAGTTTTGTACCGGCACAAACTTCTAATGTATGTTTGTTTGTGTTTTACTTTTCTAAACGAAGATTTTTTTGTGTTAAGGACAAAAATCTTTTCTAATAAAATCAATACTTTTTGTTTAATTTTATGTATTTTTTACACTTTTGTATTTTTTCTTCTTTGGAATGCATTAACAAAATATTCGCAAAATATTCCCTTGAATTTGGAGAATACGAATAAAGTAAAGCAGGCGAATATTCGGCATTTCGAATACGAATACAAATATTCGTAACATCACTTGTATGCACATAAGCCTAGAAATCTGCGCAATTCATGCAGATTTTTCGGACGGGGGCAATTCATATTCATATTGTTTTCATATTGTGTGGCATTTACCAGCAATTTAAACTCTATTTTTTTTTTTTTTATAATTTCCTAGCTTATCCCGCGAAGCTTTATGCTTGTCTGCAGGAAAGAAACCAGAGTCTGCAATTAGCTCCTTTTTGAATACAGCTATTATTTTATGTTTATCTGTTGAAATTGGAGGTTAGGTGATATCCCTGGTACTTTACTTAATTTTGGAAGTCCTTCCGTGGATATACGTTTCAACACTTCCAAGTTTTTCAGGTGCTCATCAAGTGACAATAATGTCGTCAAAGTGCACCAAGCTTGTCTTTTAGTGAAGAAATTTTGGCACCTGCTCCATTAAACGCTCGAATTAAGCTGGAGCATTGCAAAATCCAAATGGCATCACATTCAACTGTCATAAAACCGATCCACTCCAGCACAACATATTGCTCTTACTTTCTAAACCCATACTGTACGTGAAGAGGATATTACGAGTTTGTACTACTATGTATGTGAATTATATTTAAAAAGGGTTCTAGTTTAGTATACCGATTGACTCAGAATCAATTTAAGAGTCGATCTAATGAGGTCTGTCTTCCCAAGTTAACCTTGTGCGCAAAGTCTATACTTTCGCAATTTTGGAAAAAATTTAATCTAATTTGGGATATATGTGTTAATTGTTACAAGGTTGAATCCTATTTTTTTTTGGAATCGGACCATATTTGACAATGGCTTTTTTTTGTTTACATATAATATCGTTATTTTTAACAAGAACTTTTTTGTGTTGTTAGCTACCGATATTGGTTACCGATATACATCTATTAAATTTCATTACATCTCTTAAAGACAATTGTAGTTCGCTAACAAATTATGACTGCTTAACGATAAATTTTTGTCTTCACTCTGTTGCCATGTATTTTTCGCACAAAAAATTTAAAAAGCACCCAAAATGGTGCGAAACGCACCAAGTTGACAACGCTGATCATTACTTACAACATTGTTTTCTCTGATGCATTGATGCACAAAAATGTTTTGCAAAAGAATGTACAGTGATAGGCAAAACCCAACCCAAATTTGTATTAATATATATATAATCACAAGAAATAGTTTTGGTTATAAAATTTGTTTGTTTTTAATTAAATCAGATTTATTTTAATAATTTTTTCCGCCTGTTAACCATGCCAAAAAATCTTTTTAATTAAAAACTTTTTTTCTTATCAGTGCACTCAGTCATTAAGCTATTAAAATAATCATAATGCCTCTTAATAACATTTTCCCTATGTCATTTTAATGTTTATTAATATAAAAAACTGTGGACATAAGAAAAGACATTGTTTATCATAAAAGATGTTTTTAATTCCTTCTATTACCATTTATCTTACACACTGTATTTGTACAAAGTTAAAAACAGCTACGCACATGTGCATTCTTCGCTGTTTGGCGAGCTACTACACTTTTGCATGTTTCTTATATTTCTGCACTCCTGTTACCTGCTCACCTCAAAATCATACTTTTGGCTCTTTTTTGATTTTATAAAATTAGCTTTGCTTTAAAAAAAATACGGCACACGCACGTTAAAAGTACAATACCTGTTCACTAAAAAGAACAGATAAGTACGCTAAAAATACTGTACATGTACGCTAAAAGGTGTGATGTACGTTATCGTAATGTTTGTGTGCGTCAGCTCATTCTCGCTGTGTACCGTATATTGTTTCTGCACACAGTCACAAACAGAAAAATGTTTTTTTTTTATTTTGAATTCTTGTAACGAATGTGTATGTGTGCTGTTCATGGCAAAATACGGTATGCTACACTTAATTGTGTACTTTACAGTTTTTTTTCGAACTCTGACTATCACACAATTCGGTTACAATTACTGAAAATTTCGTTGCTTAGCATAATATTTTTGATAGCAACATTTGAATTTTAGTACACAATCAGTTATAACAACAGAAATTGTTAGTTGTAAGTATGATTATTAGAAATCAAAAATATGCTTACACCCGAATATTTGATAGTTGCAACTGAATAAACACACAATTGGTGTTCATAACAAGAGATTTGATTGTCGTTATCAATATCAAAATATTCGTGGAACTTTTTAACCCCAGGCTAACTTTTTAAAACCCTTTGGCAGTTTTGCTCTTCTGAAACTCTAGTTTCATCTCGCATTGCAAGTGTTGAGGCTGGCGGCAATGACCCGATGTTTTTGCACTGTGATATAAGCGCCTTTGTCAGTGTTGTAGAAGTATCTCGCAGAGGAATCAGCTTGTGTAACAGTTTCTCCTGTGCAAGGAATCTTTTACGTATAAAATTTGCGCTCGTCGACGATAAATGGTCTTCATGAGATTCCCAGTAGATTCTTTCGATTGAAAATGCTAGCTGGGCACATATGTATATGTATGTATTTATAAGAAATATAATACATACATAGATATGTACGTGCATATGTACATACATAATTATATAAATATGTAAATTACTTACCCCTATTTACTAAGTTTTTGCACATTTTCAGTTTTTGAACACAAACTTATTTATTTTAATAGAAAATTAAAATTATTTTATTATATTTAATGTTTTGACAGAAAATTTAGTAAACAATTGGGACACACAGCTTTTTTTTGGTTGTGAATACCAAATAATTATATTTTCATTTGTTGTACTCGAATTGAAACTATACTAGCAATCGATAATTAGCTGCAATAAATGAATTAACATTTATATTACAAAATTTGTTGACGAAAGCAAATTATTAATTGCAAAGACCAATATTCAGTATTGCCCTCTATTAAATTCGGTTGTGATTCTTACCATTTGTACTAATTTTTAGAACTAAATTAAATAAGTTATCATAACTAATAAAAGAATTGAAGGAATCATATTTCAGTTAGAATAACGTTTTAATAATCAAGAGAATTAAAAATCAGTTAGAACTATACATTTTTAATAGTTGCAATAATAAATTGTGTTACTTGATCAATATTTTATTACTGCAACCGTTTCCCAACCAATTTGTTTTCTGTGTGTGTTTGTATTATATTTCTTATAAATACATTCAATCGAAAGAATCTACTGTGAATCTCATGAAGAGCATTAATCGTCGACGAGCGCAATTTTTAATCGTTAAAGATTCCTCGCACGGGAGAAACTGTTCTACAACATAGCGAAAGACGCTTATATGACAGTGCAAAAAAATTCGGGTCATTGCCGCCAGCCTCAACACTTGCCACGCGAAATTAAACTAGAATACTGGTAGAGCAAACCTGCCAAAGGGTTTTGAAAAGTTAGGTTGGGTTCCCGAAATATCGGCCCCAAAAGTTGTTAAATTTTTTTGAAAATGCGTTTGGTATAAGTCAAAAAAATATACTAAATGTACTTCTGAGCTAAAAAATAATTTCAGATGTCTTCAGTAAAATTGTATGGTGATTCTCTGCTTAGAATATTATATTAACCCTCTAACACTCATTTTAAGCTGCCATTTTTGTCCATTTTTTTAACTTCTCAACAAAAGTATATTAAAACGGCACTTTAGAGGGTTAAAAAGTTACACGAATATTTTCTGTATCAAATTTTACTAGTAGTCTTTTAAGACCAAAAGTTCGTGCAATGTATGTAAAACGGATTTTCGAAATTCCTGGGATTGAAATTTTTGAATTTCTTGAAACCCCGTTTTACATAAATTGCATGAACTTTTGGTATTAAAAGACCACTAGTAAAATTTGTTGCAGAAAATATTCATGGAACTTTTTAACCCTTTAAAGTGCCGTTTTAATATCATTTTGTTGGGAAGTTAAAAAAAGGACAAAATGACCCCTTAAAATTAGTGTTAGAGGGTTAATATATTCTAAGTACTGAATCACCATACAATTTTACTGAAGACATCTCAAATTATTTTTTAGATCAGAAGTACATTTAGTATATTTTTTTTGACTTATACCAAACGCATTTTCAAAAAATTCAACAACTTTTGGGGCCGATATTTCGGGAACCCACGCTAACTTTTCAAACCTTTTTGGCAGATTTGCTCTACCAATATTCTAGTTTCATTTCGCGTTGCAAATATTGAGGCTGTTTTTTTTTTTGTTGCACAGTGTATTGATAGTAAACGAATTCGTTTGAGATTTCTGTAAAGATTTTCTAATGAGGGTTTCAGAAGGCACATCAAGAATCTTATGAGACTCTTGTAGCAATTCCCTTACAACTTGTGAAAAGCTTACACATATAACTGAGCCACCTAAACAAGAGCATCAAGTTTATTTTTCATACAATTTATACGAAACAAAACTTTAGATCAGGAAATCAATAACAATCCTGTTGGAAAATCTTATTTGACAGATCCTTACGTCGGCTTGTTTAAATAAAATTGTATTAACTAGTGAATTTTCATGTTTTAAAAACGCTTTTATTTAGGTAGCTCAGTAATTGTTATATGACTCATAAGGAGAGCCGCAAAAGGTTAAAAGGCAAGCGTTTCAGAAAATGTATAAAAAACTTATAAATAAAAAATTTAGATGTTTTTATTATTGTTACTCATCAGATAATCATCAGAAGATTCTTTGAGGAGTTAGACAGTCGTCTAACAAACATCCGATGCTATCTGGGCAATAACTTAGACATACATACATATGCACAATACATATACGTGTACATATTGTTTATATTATGCTCCGCGTGTACATTGGTCAAACAAATATGTTATAAATACATTACATGAAAATCGCTCAATTTCTTAGTGATTTTCATATTAATTTACATCTTCAATCACTGTTCGTATTGTAAAAATTACATGTTAATTATTCGGTTTTACTTCAGACACTAGAACAAGACGACATTGATGAAAGAAATTGCATTGAATTGAAGCCAAAGATTTTTTTGTTGGTACATTAAGGGATAAGCCAAACACCATTGAAAATCCGTTGGATGATGTGGAAAGCTGCGTGTATGTGTTTGTATAAAATTAAATAAGATGTAAACTGTACATAAAAATATTAATAAATAAATATACTAACAAAAAATGGAGTTTATTGGAATTATTTTGATTGCCTATCTAATAAATCGGAAAAATGGTTTATGTAACCGTTTAAAAAATAATATTGATAAAGACAATCAAATCTTTTGTTATGAACACCAAATTTGTGTTTATTCAGTTGCAACTATCATATATTCGGGTGTAAGCATATTTTTGAATTCTAATAATCATACCTACAACTTACTATTTCTGTTGTTATAACTGATAGTGTACTAAAATTCAAATGTTGCTGTCAAAAATATTATGCTAAGCAACGAAATTTTCAGTAATTGTAACCGAATTGTGTGATAGTACAGGCAACCGACGAAATTCGATTGGCGCCGAATTCGGTTGTGATCACGAATCTGTTTTCTCTGTGTGGGCAATCGATTGAGACTATTTATTTTAAAATCGGAGAGGGGTCGTCCAAAAGGTGATCGCTTTCATATGGAATTGCTCTATATTATAATTATTATTGTTAATTTGTGTTCATGATGTTATGCCAACATACTTCAGTATATCCGTGTAGAAAGCCAGGGATCGTGTCTTCAAATTGCCACTTTTTTTTTGTGACACCGTCTACACTTTTGCCTGCCTTTGACAAAAAAAATAGAGACATTTTTACTTCTTTTTTAACAATAGTCCGGGTGGCTGATTTTCTGCCAATTTAAACTTGTGCGCAAAGTAGAGGTCGCAATTTTGAAGTTAATTTAATGACACTTTGTACTTTGGTTTTAATTCTTAAGGAGGTGAGAATCGGTTCATCATTTCACATAGCCCCCCTACAAACTTCTTTCCGGAATAGTGAATATAAACCCTCTTGGTTTTGTTGGTATGTATTAAGATTAAATTTGAGCAAAACTTATTTGATTGCAATCTAAATCATCTTAACGAATTTTAATGGAATCGGTCCATATTTGACGTTACTACACTCAAAAATAGCTTTTAATGCCTTAACTTCCTCATTAATGTTGGTATTGACATACAAATTGGCTATATTAACTTTAACGATAGCAGTTATGTCAAGACAAATGTTGTGCTGGTTGGTCCAAAATTTACAATAGGTGCAATAGAAGCGCCCCTCCTAAAATCATTTAAGGGCAAACAAGTCTCATATAGATAAAGATATCTTATCATATACGGCAGATGAATCTTAACCACGCAACATAATTTGGTTCTGGCCGGTACACGATTGGCCACGGGTCCCAAATAGAGTTTTTATATACTGTGGTGTAGGGTATCAATTTTTTTTTTTATTGTAAAAAAGGTGTTATGAATTAATATGTATGATTTTTTTATTTTATAATGAAATTTTTGTACAATTTAGTTATGTCAATGTGGTAGGTAGGTATAATTTTGGAATTGACACGGTACGATTTAAAAATTGCCAAATCCCAACAGTGAGTATGTTTGACAGTGGTTCATATCGTCGTAGCGTTAAGATTAATTGCAATACCAAGGTGAAACTATTACTTTTGGTCGATACCCAGTATTTTTCACCGATAATACTTGGTACTCTGTTGCTAAATATCGATACCAAAAATTTCTTTTACATACAACCTTCAACTACTGAACCAGCGATATACCTACCTAGGTAGTTTACATTTTTATAATTTAATTTCAAACTTTCATACAAATTGTGAAATAGACTTTAAACTATTAATTAATAAGGCAATTAAAAGAAATATTTAACATTACCTGACACAGCACATTCCTATTACTTTTCATCATTCATTTTATGTTTCGCGCGAGCCGATACCCGTTTTATTAACAATAATACTAACATCGACAACACTATTACACTTTTTTGCTATTAACTGAAAGCAAAAACAATTAATTGAAAGCACTAAATTTACGTATGAAACAACAACAAACTGACGCGGTTAATTTTTTCCTCTGCCCTTTAGACTTTTTTTGCTACACTTTTACATCCCACCAAATATTCATACACATGCTAAACAATAACAAACTCCAGCAAATAGAACACCGGCAACGACAACAATAACCCGCGAACCGTTACCCGTTTTATTAACAATAATACTAACTTCGACAGCACTATCACACTTTTTTGCCTTTTACTGAAAACAAAAACAAATGAAAGCATTAAATTTGCGTATGAAACAACAACAAACTGACGCGCTTAATTTGTTCCTCTGCCCATGAGACTTTTTTTGCTACACTTTTACATCCCACCATATTTAAATACTTATGCTAAACAAAAACAAACTCCAACAAAGAATAGAACACCGGCAACAACTAAACAATAACCCCAAAGATATTTTAACACAAAATTTGCTTTATTAAATATTTTTTTTTGGTTAGCAAAAACACTTGAACTAATTACTTTTTGCTTAAAAAAATGATAGCATTTTAGAATAAATATTTTATTATTATTTTTATTATTATTTCAACAGCACTTAATTTGTGTTTAAAACCGGACGACGTTCATTGAAAGACCGATCTTAGTAATTGTAGCAACAAAACTAAATTGATGTTTCATACGTAGAGTTACCAAAGCATAAAAAAACGAATAGAGTAAAAAAATGTTGATAATTTGAAGGGATTTTTTAAAATATTTATTTACATTTGTTTAGTCAATTTTACGTATTTTAAAGATTTTCTTTTAAATATTAACAGTTTGTTTATAAAACTATAGAGTTTTTTTTTGTTAAATAAAACGTTTGAAAGGTAAAAAAATAATCAATTCTATTAATTTCTGTAATAATTAGAAGCTGCACCGGCCTTTTCCAATTTAGAACCCTTTGCAAATATTCTATTTATTTCTCTTAACATTAAAGTTTTATTTCCAATACATTTTCAATAAAACAAATGGACTTATATGGTTTGCGTGATTAAGCTGCACTTCCCTATGGCAAATTGTCCTTTTGCTTCCACTTTTTATCGAATCCCGTAAATAACGAAATTTTTTTTGGCTTCCTAAGCTAAAATTAAATAAAGTTTGATAAAAAACTAAGATAACGAAAAGAAATTCACTTACCTAGCACGCCAACATCTTTGCCAATTTTGCACCACAATTCTACTTTATACTGGAAGGTTTTGCAACTTTCCGACTGCAAATTATAGAGACAGTCATACTCCTAACTTCTTCGATGATTCTTTCGTTACTGTCCATTTTTTCTTCTTCTGTTTATATATTTTTTAAGCTTTTATATTTTATGACAAAAATTTATGAACTTCAAAATCATGTTTTTTGTTTACAATAATGTTGTGAACATCAGAAAGAGGAAGAGTAGCAAAAATTTACAGATTTAGAAGATCCCGTAATGAAAATAAAATAGATTTTAATGTTATGCCATTCCACACTGTGATTTTTTACTTAAAAATCGTATGAAAAACAGCACCGCAATCAATTATTATAAACAGCATGTTTTGCCATACAAAATTTCGAGAGCAAAACAGGTCGTTTCATTTTGAAACATGCTGCTAAACAGGAAAAATGTACTATCATCTCTTATTATGATAACAATTATCGTTATACCCTTTGTACACTTGCAAACATTTCGAAGGAACGCATGGAAGATGTTTAAAAATGTGAAATACACGTTCACACTTGAAACATCAAACATTTACTATCAATAAAAAATGTCACCATTTAAAAAAAAAACTATATTTTTAAATACTGTTTTTTTACAAAAGTACCAAAAATTTTAAAGATAATACCAAAAATAATTTAGAATTCATTTTGTTTAACAATATAAAAAAAATTAAGCAAAATAAGGCTTTCAAAAAAGGAAAAACTTGAGAAATGGTAGCGCTGCTTTCATAGCAAATGCCATTCTGTCACTGATGCCACAATAATAATAAAATTTATTGCAACTTTGTAGTGATGGCACTATAATAATCATCGGAAGATTTAGAATGCAATATAATGAAATAGGAACATTTTGTAAAGATGTTGAAAAATTTGATTTTTAGCCCAATGTATTTCTTATGGGAAAATTTCAACATCTTCGAAAATAAATGTTAGATGTTAAATGTTGACAAGTGTGAAAAGGCTATTATATATTATTTAGCACGTCATACGGAAATCGTATTAATAATAAATTTTGTATTCCCGAAAATAACTTTGATAATATACATACTTGCATGTGCCCGTGCAAAAGACTGAATTGGCAAATTGGTGTTTTTTTTTGTTGTTTTCTTGCGAAGAGAGTAGAATGAAGCAGTTTGTTTTTTAATTTTGTTTTTTCTTTTTACCCACTTACAACTACAATTCGAGTCGGAAAGAACCCAACCAATTGTAGGGGAATGTTATTGTTGGTGTTTTGTTTTGGCTTTGATATTGTTACAAGTAAGACTGAGTGTTTATAATTCTTATTCGCTTTAGGGTTTTATTTGTATAATATTTTTGGCCTTTCTAAAATCTTTGGAAAAGGTTTCCTGATGAGGTGGCCTAAGCAATTAGTGAAATGCGCATAGAAGCTAGCTTTCCCTCAACAATAAATTTCAGTGTATTTATCAAATATGAAAAACTGGGAATTTAGCACGTCATACGGAAATCGTATTAATAATAAATTTTGTATTCCCGAAAATAACTTTGATAATATGGCTATTAGTTTATCTGAACTTTTTCTCAAAAAAAATCAAAACAGAGAAAACAACATGTTAAATAAAATAAAGAGATAATATCAAATAATAATATTAATAAAAGTTTTAAATAATATATTTTTATTTATACTTACATTTTTATCTCGAATACGACGTAAAGGGTCCTAATTAAGATTACCATTTTTGTGTGCAAAAGATACTTAATAAACTTATGCTATTTTTTTTTGATTGAGTGTTTTAAAAAAAGAATCTAAGACCCTTGACAACACATACAATTTGTCTTCCCCAAAAATAAGTAAATATGAAAGACAATATAATAAAGTTTGGGGAAAAGAATGCATCGAAGTATTAAATAAATGACGGATATAAATATGTTTATTGTTGATTTTAGGACTGGCTAAAACCGATTGAACAAGCTCTAAACTAAATTCTTATAAATTTGTCTTCAAAAACAGCATATTGTTCTGCTTGTACAAACAAACTAAGATAATTTGTTTACTAAACATTTTTATTTGGGGATTTTTGCGGATTTCTTATTGTAATTTTTCTTATTAATTTTAAAATAATATTTAAATTTGGTCAGAAAAAAGACATAAAAAAATGTTTTAACAATTTAAGTTTTTGTTTTTTTAATTCGGGGATTTATTTTTAATTATTGGGGACAAAAAAAAGTATCTGGCAGCCCTGACTCAACTCAGGTGAGTTGTAAATAAAACCAACTCGTTGTTTGGAGTTGTAATTTTTTCATGTTTTTGTTCGCCGCAATACATATAGCAAAGTTTTTAACCAAGGCGAATTTTTAACCATAATACAAAAATTAAAAAATTACAACTAAACTGAGGTGAGTTGTGAACCGTAATAGGGCCTTAAATTTTAAAGCCAGTCGATCAGTAAACATTAAACAGTGAACAACAAACAGTAAAAATACAAAAACATATGTCAAACAAAAAAAAAGAAACAAAGTGCAACTAAAACTAAATGAATTAAAATATTAAAGTTAAATAAATAAATTGTTAAATTACTAAAAAACTAAAAAGTAAACCGTGTTTTTATTTAAGACACATTCTTAAACACCACTATTTAGACCCCTATTACGGTTCACAACTCAACTCAGTAGAGTTGAAATTTTTTATTATGGTTTACAACTTTGCTATATTGCGGCGAACAAAAACATCAAAAATTTATATCAACACAACCAGTTGATTTATTTACAACTCAACTGAGTTCTGAACCGTAATTTGGGACACCAATCATCGTGAAGCTTGTTATTTTTGGTACTTTTTAAAACATGTAGAAAATAAGATGAAATGTGAAGATGTTTTCTAAATATTTTACGACCAGTTTATTCGGTTTAAAATTTGTTTACTAAAATAACTTCGTTGGAATATCTTGTTTGTGCATACGTGGAAAAATGGGGAAAACAATTGGATTTTCTTAAAGTTTCAAGCACTAATCTAAGAATACATTATTTTGAACATTCTTGCAATACAAGTCAGATATCCTGATCTAGTCACCAATGTGATTCTATTCAAATGAAAGAGATTTTTGAGTAGATAAATAATCCAGAAAATATGTGTAAGTTTGTATTGTCATTCGTAAAATATCAAGAGAATAATACGAATAATGGTGCTAGGAAAAAAAACTAACGATGCCATCGTTATCAGTCCTCGCAATTTAACTAAAAACAATGGTGTGTTGAACAGAGTTATCTATTTCTTACTCTCTTTAGGGTGGGTTTTTAACATGGAGATTAGAGATTTAGTCATCTTTAATCTGTGTTTTTAGTTTTTAAGATGAGCATTAATTACTTTTATTTGCCATTTTAAGCGGCAAATGTTGGTCGTTAAAACTTAATCAGCAAATGTTAACACATACACATGTTTAGTGTGTGATTCTGAAACATATGAAATTAAAACCTTAATTAATAATAATAAGAATTAATTTTCTTTTTATAAGAATTAAAACGGCGAAAAACTTCTTCTTCTGTATAAAATGCTAAGTGGATTGATAAACAGTTTCCTTTTTAAATATGTTGTTTTCAATTGTTGTTATTCAGTATGGCAAATGCGTGGTTTAAATACCTCTTAAAAACGGCAAACACAATTAGTACTCAATTAAATTTATTCTCAGATTAATTAATAATAGATTGCCGCTAAAATTAAACTCGATGTTAAAAACCCACTCTTAGAGTTTATCACAAATTAACGTTAAAATCAAAGCTGAAATTACGGAACGGATATAATTTGTGATGACGGCAAGCGATGACTCAAAGAAATTAACAATTTGTTATGTTGCCGTATCAACAATTTTGTTAGCATGCTATCACAAACCGACAAAGGCTGCTAAATGTATTTAGTTTTGCAACTTACTCAAAAGTCCCTACATTTTAATAGACTTTTTACACTGATCAACACCTACCATCAAAGATGAAGAAACTGTGAAACACTCGTTTACATTGCTCACATCTAGCATCTACCATCTAACAAAAATGTCACCATTTTGAAAAAAAAAATAATGTTTTAAAAAAAATGTTTTTTTCTACAAAAATGCCAATATTTATATATTAAAGAAAACATAAAAATGTGTTTGAAGTTCAATTTGTTTAAAAATATAAAAAATAC
This sequence comes from Pollenia labialis, assembly GCA_949318255.1. NCBI lineage: Eukaryota > Metazoa > Arthropoda > Insecta > Diptera > Polleniidae > Pollenia > Pollenia labialis. Next base: position 117,408,011 of record OX439140.1, read on the forward strand.
TTAACAAAAAAAAATTGCAACAAAAAAGAAAACTTGACAAATGTTAACGCTGCTTTCAAAAAAATGTTTTTTGTCAGAGATGCCACAATAATAATAGTTAGAACCATGGTGAAATAAACAGGTGGCAGCTCTACGTCAGATGACGATTTTTTGCTCCTGCATTGTTTGTCTAGGTTTATGTCAACATTTTGTTTACAAAAAGTCCACGTTTTGTGCTGAGATTATTGTATTTTAATAAAGTTTTTAATAATTTTAAATTAAAATAAATAAGATAATATAAAAATTGGCTAAAAATTTGTTTATTTCATCACGTTCAGCGGCACGCTTTGATTTTTGTTAAAAGTGTTTTTTGACGTAAGCGGTGATGTAATTTCCAATTTTGTTGTAATGTTGTATTTATTGCCGTAACGATGCCACCTGCTTATTCCACCATGGTTAGAACTTATTGCCATTTTTCTAGTGATGACACTTAAATAATCGAAAGATGTAGAATGGAATAAAATGAGTTGGAACATCTTTTAAAGATGAAGAAAGATGTTGATTTTTAGCCCTATGTATTTCTTATAGGCTTTTTACACTGATCTACCATCAAAGATGTAGAAAATGTGAAACACTCGTTCACACTTAAAACATCTAACATCTACTATCAATAAAAAATGTCACCATTTCTGAGAAAAAACTTTTTTTATATATTTTTTTTCTACAAAAGAGCCAAAATTTTAAAAGATTACACCAAAATGCATTTAGAACTCATTTTGAAAAAACTTGAGAAATGGTAGCGCTGCTTTCAAACCAAATGCCATTTTGTCAGTGATGCTACAATAATAATAGAATTTATTGCCACTTTTCTAGTGATTACACTAAAATAATCGGAAGATGTAGAATAAAATACAATGGGATAGGAACATTTTGTAAAGATGTTAAAAAAAATTTTATTTTTAGCCCTATGTATTTCTTATGGGAAAATTTCAACATCTTCGCAAATTGATGTTAAATGTTAAATGTTGACAAGAGTGAAAAGGCTATTACATTGCTCATATCTAATATCTACCATCAAACAAAAATGTCACCATGTATGAAAAAAATTTTTTTTCTACAAAAATGCCAAAATTTTAAAAGAAATACAAAAATGTATTTAAAGTTCAATTTGTTTAGAAATATAAAAAAATACTTAAAAACATTGCAGTAAAGAGAAAACTTGAGAAATGGTAACGCTGCTTCCGAAACCAACTTTTTTTTCATTGATGCCACAATAGTAATAGAACTTTTACCATGTTCAAACGGACAGCAATATTCGTGTTTCGCTCTCCCATTCTTGTTTCGCGCCGCAAACATGATTGAAACAACCAAGGTACATTAACACAAGGTAGACTCATTTGGGAGTGTAGACATGCTGCTCTATAAAAATAACCGAGTGGAACCGAGTTGTCAAAATTGTCTGCATATAAATTTAACGCACACATGTACAAATTTTGCTTCATATACACGAAATTTGACGCTTGGGTTCCAACTTAGGTAAACAGCTGACAAACATATGGGCCAACGAGTTTGCCTTGTGTAAATATACCTTGGAAACAACATGAAACAACAAAATTTTGAGAGTGAAACAGGTCGTTTCATTTTGAAGCATGCTGCGAAACAGGAAAAATGTACTATCATCTCTAATTTTGATAACAATTATCGTTAGTTTATCTGAACTAGCTCTCAAAAAAAGTCAAAACAAAGAAAAAACCAAATAAAAATTGTTGTTAAATTAAATAAAGTGATTATTATAAAATAATAATATTAATAAAAGTATAAAATAATATATTTTTAACTTTTAATTCTTTTTCTTATATATTTTAAATAAAATCACACTAACAACACAAAAAAAATTTTAAAATGAATCAAGATTGAATCGTATAGGGCCAAATACTCTTGTCAAATGCTTGTCCAGCCGGCGAATTCAACGTGTACGTGTGATTGACGTAATATTCGCCGTCATATCTAAATTGTTTGATTTTTCATCAAGCGTTGTCTGCGTCACACATACAAACACATTTTCTAAATACTACCACAATGCTTGATGAGTACTTTGATCAGTGTATTTGGGCCTTATGAACATGCGGCAATCTAGTTTCAGAGAGCGACACGAATGGTTTAAAGATGTTGAAAAATCTTGTTTACATTTGTAACATCTTTCATCATAAAAATATTTATTTTCACGTGTAAGAGCGAATAAAAATTAAATTGATGATATTACTGTCCTGCTCGTTTGTATTTTTTTCTAGTGATGGTAAAAAATTATTTGTTTTTTCTAGTGATGACACTAAAATAATCGAAAGATGTTGAATGAAACAACATGAGATAGGAACATCTTTTAAAGATGAAGAAAGATGTTGATTTTTAGCCCCGTAGAATTTTTATGGGAAGATGTTATCATCTTTGCGATAAGATGAAAGATGTGAGCAAGTGTAAAAAGCCTATAAGTCCTATGTATTTCTTATGGAATGATGTTTACATCTTCGCAAATAGTGGCAAATTGATGGTAGATGTTTGATTTTGATCAGTGTGAAAAGGCTATAAAGATTTCTCCTTTTTCCCCCTCCTCGCATTTTTTAGAAGAAAATCCCTACGAATAGTTATTTTCCCCTACGTATAACATCACTGCCTTGCAACATCTTGTGAGTATCTCTAAGTTTGAGTGAGCAGCGAGAATTTTATAATCTGTGTAACACCAATACAAACCATTTTTTTTCTTCTTTAAAATAGAAAATCGTTTTTTAAATGTAATTTTTATATAATGATTTTATTTGTTGTTGTTCTTTTTTTCTTGTTCTTTTTTTATTTTATTAATACACTTACACATTAGGGTTCAGCTAAATTTATGATTTTCATTATTTATCATCATCATTTAATCATCAATATTATTGTTAATCCTGATACAAAAATTAAAATTTATATACAAAAAAAATGTATTTATGCAATATGAAATGAAATAATATAAAAAAAATATTAATTCAATCGTGTTTTTCTATATTAATAATATTAAATAAACAATAAATTAAATAGTAAATAAATAAAATTAATTAAATCAATAATAGAAAAATTAAATAAAATTTTTTTTAAATATAATTCCATTTTTCTTTTAATTTAAGCATATTATTAAATAATTGTATAATTTTTATTATTTTTTTTTTTTTGTAATTAATTATCTCTCTGTGAATTTTTATTAGAATTTTTATCATTTTTTTTTTAATTTTTTTTCTTTTATATAATAATTATAACATGATTTTATTTATATGGGGATGTTTGTTTGTTTTAAGTTATATTTATGATTCTTAATGTTTAATGATTGCGTTTACATACGATGTTTTTTATTTATATATGTATAATTTTGGTTTATATTTAAAAAAAAAAACATAAGTTGATAAAGTTGAAAAAGTGTTAAAATTTGCAAAAATCATAAAATCATAGAATTTTTAAAAGTTAAAAGAAATTTTTTTACATAATTTTAATAAAAACATCTTATCACTTATGTTGTTTTTTATTTTATGTTTAAATTGGTTTTTCTAACAAAATAAATTTATATTTTTTTTTCTATTTGTTTTTAAAAATGTTTTTTAATTCCTGTTTATTTGCATGTTCTATTTATTATTATTTTTTTTTACTTAGTTGTGGTTTTAAAAAATTAATACGTAATAATAATTTTAAGATAAAACTAAATTTAGTATTTTCATTAAATGGCTTCTATCATAAACAAATAGTTTGAGTTTAAAACAAATAGTTTGAGTTAAAAACATTTGTTGTTTTGAAACCTTGTCTTAGATGATCCTTCGTAAAGATGTTAAATTAAACGCTTGAAAATGTGCATAATTAAATTTTATGTTAAATGTTTTTTTTTTTAATAAAAATTAATGAATAAAAGTAGAATAGAACTTTAAAAAAAGTAATTTAAGTATCTTAGTTTATGGTTCAGGCGGCCACTCTCTTTTTTGTTTGATATTCTCTTTTGATGCATTTGTTATTGCAATATATTAGTCCATACTTCCGTGTGAAACAATTTTAATCAAAGACCCCAGAAAGTGTATATATTCTGGGTCCTTAAAGCCCTAATGAAACCTACTTTTTTCGACTTTTTTAAAATCACTGTTGGATGTCAAAATTTTGTTTATTCTCTTTTATTATCTTTGTTTCTGTTTTGTTTTATTTCTGTTTTTGACATCCCAACAAACACGGAGGTTTGATTTCAAATTGAAAATGATTTGAAATCAAACGTTTTCTCAAACGACAAACGTTTGATAATGATTTGAAAATCATTTGAAAATCATAGCGTTCTCAACAAAAAGGGGAAATTATTTTCAAATTGAAAAATGCCTTTATTTTCAACTTGCTTTCAAACGTAATTCTCAAATGTTTTTCAAATGTGGATTATAATACAATGTGGAATATAAATAAAACTATTTAATTTTTTTTATTTAAATTTATTATTTATTTAAATAAACTTTGAGATAAACATTCGGTACCATAGCTAAAAGATGAAATAGTGTTCTTTCCGTCCTCTAATTCTTGGAAAGACAAAATACTTGGCTCCCTTTTATTTTGAGGATTGTAGCACCGCGATCGTTCAACAATCTTTCTTCACTTTCCTGTTTTATTATTTTTCTTTTTTTTCGTATTTTTAATCATTGTAATTTCTCACAAATAATTTTTATTATTTACAAGAAATAAACTGTTCACTTTATATTAAAATTTATTTTTAATAGTAAAACACATGTAACCACAAGGAACAAAATTTAACTTTAATCGCCATTTTTAATGCTTACATTTATTTTTCGCTTTAGTATTGCCAAGTTTATTTTTGATTTGATTTTAACATTTGACATCAAATTGATAAAACATTTGATATCAAATGTTTATTTTCAAATCATTATCAATTTGAATTTAAATGTTAAATCAAACAATTGAAAAACGTTTGAGAATTGAGTTTGATGTCAAATGATAAAGTCATTTCATATCAAAGGTTTGACTTCGTGTTTGTTGGGATTGTACAATGATTTTACAAAAACAAATTGCTTGTGGTTTTTGTACGAGTTGTACAAGGCGAATTCAAACAGGTAAACTCATCTCTACAACTACAAAAAGCCCCATGTGTTTTGTTTATACAATTTTCTGGTTGGTTGTCAAAATTTTTATATTGCAAATTAAAACTATCACTTTTTTATAAAAGAAATTAATAAATTCACTTCAATCATTCGCAGTTTTGAAATTTTTTTATTATAAAAATAATATTTTTAACACTTTTCATTCAACTTCTTCTCAAAACAAAATCATATTTTGACGTTTGACCATATTTTTTAATTCGCCGTGGAAACAGCTGATGAACGGCTGACGAGATGAGTTTACCTGTTTGAATTCGCCTTGGAGTTGTACTTGTTGTAGTACCGAGATTACCTGGGATGAATTCGCCTTGATACATACATACATATAAAAAAATCAATTTTGGCTGTGCAAATTAAAAAAATTATTTGTTTATTTTTTTATATTTGTCTCTCTCTAACCATGCATTTCACTCTTTCAATCTCAGATTAAAAAAAGACGAAAAAAAGTAGTTGTCATTAGGGCTTAAAGGCCTTGCCAGATAAAACTTCTTCGCTTTGCGTAACGTTTCTAACTTTGACAGAAAAGCGTAACGCCAAAGGTGTATGTCACAATCAACACTTTGACAACACACACGAATTGTTTGTGCAGGTTCACACATGCCAAGTTTTTTTCGTCAAGTCTTGAGTTGAAAAGTAATGGCATTCTCTTTTCCCTTCTCTTATAAAAGCTCAAGACTTGACGATCCCAACTTGACGTTTGTGAACCGGCACTTTGTTAAAAATAAATAAATAAAAAAAATTATAGTAACCGACTGTCAAAGCGCGCAAAAAGATGAGAGTTGCCAATCTTTTCGCTTCGCCCTGCGTTAAAAGTTCTTAATGTGGCATGTTTCGTATAAGTATGAATATTTCATCTTGGATGTCAAAGCGAATCTCTAACGCAACGCGAAGCAAAAGTTTTATCTGACATGACCTTAAGTAATTTTAAACTGTACGTCTGTTGAAAACATGCTCACTATCGAAAATCTCAAAAGAAAATATTGGTGTCAAAAGAACTTTGGGATTGAAATAAAGCAAAATCGGTTCAGTTGGCTAAGAGTTTTGAGTCCAAATTTGAAACCCCCACCCTATAAAATTTACAATTTTGTTACAAAAACCAACATAAATAGTGGAAAAATGCACATATTTTTATAAGATTTTGCACAAATTCTTTATATATGACTAGAAATCATACCACAAAATGGCGTCAAGATCGGTCCATAATTTACTATTGGTCTGTCACCGTTTCAGAAGACTAGAAATCCCACTGACAAATTTCGTAAAGAGCGGTTCATAGTTTACCAAAGGTCCCATACTTGAATCAAGAAAACAAGATTGCGCATTGCGCAAGTCCGTTATTTTTTTTTTTTCGTAACAAAGATAAAGAATTTGTGTGTGTCTTGCATTTTTGACAACAAACAATCATTTGCTTTTTATACTGATTTAGATGCGCAGTAGAAAATTTGTTTGTATGGCTGAGTGCGTGATCTTGTTTTTTCCGTCTGATTCAGGGTTCCCATATAAAGCCCACTCCTGAAATATTCTAACTATTGGTGGGGTATATCAAAGATTCAGAATAACCAAATATAGAACAAACTAACTTGTTTTTGTTAAAAGTTTAACTTTTTCTAAAAAGTTATAATTGTATTCGGAAAACAAGATTTTTTTTAAATTTTTTATGTAACTGCATTCGCTAAACAGGTAATTTAAGCGAAAAACACAATCCAAAAATGTGTGTGATATTCAAAATAGTGCTGGCAAATTCTACTACATACAGTGGTCAGTATATTTATTTTGGCACCTGCGAAATTTTACCATTTTGAATTTGATCAGACTTCCAAAAAAATTAAAAATTCCAAATTTTTTTTTTTAAATGAAAGAAGCATTTATTTAATAACTAAAAAAACATAAAATCATAACTTCTTAAATTAAATTTGCATTCTATGCAGCTAAATTAAAAATTTAGCGGGTGGCATACATAAGTATTTTGACATATATTATTTTAACTCTTTCAACGAAAATATGTTATTCCAACTTTTATAATACTTTTAGATATTTTTAATATTAATAAAACGTGTATCCTCCTTTAGCGGCAATGACTTTCCGGAGAATTTTAGGAACTGAATCGATCATGTTTTGAATGTATTTTGTTGGTATGTCCTCCTACAAAGATTTAACCTCTGAAATTGTTCCTTCCCTGGTTCTTGTCAGATCTGCGGTTCTTTGGCGCTTTATATATGACCAAACATTCTCAATCACATTCAAATCCGGAATTTGGGGTGGCCAATCCAAAGTTTCAATGCAATTTTTTGTCGAAAATGTCTTAATCATTTTATTCTGGTGGCAAGGCGCATTGTCCTGTTGGAAAATAAATGACGGTCCAATCAATCTATCGCCAGAAGGAAATGCGTACTCATTTAAAATTTTCAAATATTGGTTGTGGTTCATCGAACCGTCGATGGGAACCAAGTCTCCCAAGCCTTAATATGCTATACAGCCCCAGAACATGACTGTGCCACCTCCATGACTAACTTGTTCGACAACAGGTGCGATTTTTTTCGAGTTTTTGGGTCTAGTCTAACAAAAACTTTTTTATTTGACGAGTGATACTCGAAAGTACTTTCGTCGGTTTGCCAGAATAATAGGGGCTTGTCCACGTATCTGTTTGTGAATTCTAACCTCACCAAATATGACTAATAGTGGTTTGCAAAACAGAATATTAGCTGAAACGACTAGGATTCTATGAAAGCCCTGAAAACTGTATGGAGTTTTCAAAATTTGTAATACACAAACTGGGTATATTAAAAAAAAAAATAAAATTTAAAATCCCTAATTTAAACAAAAATTAATAAAATCAATACAAAATACATTTCAAATTATTATTTTTATTTAATTTTTTTTTTATTTCTCTTTTATATTTTCACACTTAAAACTAAAAAATGACAGAAGAATTAATAAAAAATTTGGCATAAAAAAACTTAAATTTAAATTATAAACAAAAAAAGTATTTTGGTTAAATAATTAAACAAAAAAAACTTGAAACACTAGAACAAATTAATTTAAAAAATTTGCGATAATTTTTTTTTTGTACAAAACAATTTAAAGGATTTTTTGTTATAAAATAGCCTCAAATAGAATTTTGAAATCAAAATTTAGATTCTTACAATTACAAATTAGATTTAAAATAAAAGTAATACTTATGGCCAATTTCACCAATTCTATTTAAATATCAATTCATATTTAAATATAGTTTTTCATATAATTTTATTTTATTTGACATGTAAAACAAATTTGAAACATAAATTGGTGAAATTGGCCATTACAATATAAAAAAGATATGCTATAAAACAAAAAATTCGTTAAGATGTCAGTGTTCTTAAATAAAAAAAATAAACTAAATTTGCATTTAATTCGAGTAAAACATTTCAGATTTATAGTTATTTTAAGGCAGTAGGTGGAATTTGAAATTTTAGCCTTGGAGTAGATTGTGGATTACAAAAATATTTTTTAATAAATCAACTGCTTTAAGTTACTTTACACTATTATACTTTGTATTAAGACATTTCAAAAACTCAAGTAAAATGTAAAAGTTGCGAGAATGAAAAGGATTACAAAAATCAATTTGATATCCCATATGAATTCATCGTTTTTTTTTTTAAATTTTAAAAAACAGTAAAACTTTTTATTTGACCAGGTTTGCATTTAAACTAAAGCTAATAAAATTATTATTTCATGTCTGATACTGTGAGTACAGACTGTAATGTTTAATTAGATTTCTTGACAGTTGCAACAAAACTCATTAGATTTCTACCTTAGGGCTAGTTTACACCATCACACAAGTCTTATACTTTGTGAGATAGAAATATAATGAGTTCTTTTGCGACAGTCAAAAAATCTTATTTAACACTACAGTTTGTATCACACTACCACACATGAACCCCGATCTAATGAAAAGTTATATTGTTTAGAAAATGTTCAAAAAACGCTAAAATCGTATGGATATAAATTTATTTTTTCATAACACTTGTCATTTTTATTTTACACTTTTACATATTACTTGAGTTTTTGTCATGTCTTAATCCTAAGTATAATAGTGTAAACTAGCCTTTACAAAGTATTATGGTACACGTAAGACTAGTGCGATAGTCTAAAGTACCCTTTATTAAAAAAAAAAAAAATGTATATGTTTGTGAATATTTGTGACATTCAAATTTCCTAACAAAATAAAACATTTTAAATGAAATAAACTAAAAGATAGTAAAATGGAAACAATCGTTATTCGGATTTGGTTGTTAATTTTAATTCTTGGAAATCATCTTTGTACACTTTTTTTTTAAATAGAAATTCCTATTATTGATAATAAAATATTTATTTCTAAATATAAAACACTAATGGCCAATTTTTAAAGATACTGAACGAAATTTTCGGTTTAAATTTTTTTGTTCTTAAAATCGATTTTCCTTACATGATACCTTGATAAAGATCAGTTTTAAATCGATATCAAAAATATATATAACTAACGGTGAGTCGTATTTTTAAAGCTTGAAAATGTGTTTGAAGTTTAGAGTTACAATTTACAAATAGAAAAATTTTAAAACGTGTTGCATATAATTTTCGAAAATTTTGTAATATGTAATTTTTGGAAGATTTTCGAATATTCACAAATTTTCTTAAAACTTATTTTTATATTTAAAAAAATCATTAAAGTTTCGACTTTCGAAATAAATTTTTGGCTAAAATGCAAACACGAAAATACAATTGCTTGAGGTTTATTAAGAGCTGTTATTAGTTAGAAGTGGTTATAGATGAAACTTAAAAAACCTTTTTTTTTTTTTTTGTTTAATTAAAATGTGTATGTATGAGTTATAAGTGTTTGTAGGTATGAACGTCTGTATGTAATGCAATGTATGGAAGGTAATGTCATGGTATGGGTTTCTTTCTAATGATTTAACTAAAGCACTTGGTAGGAATTTGTTAATGATTATAAAATAAATTATTTTTAATTAATATAATAAATACATATATGTAGTATATAAAGAAATATATTTATAAGTAGTACATACATAAGTAAATGTAGTATGTATGTCATTTTTTGTTGTAGTTTTGTATATAAGACTGGTCTGTTATTGTTTGAATAAATGCGGGAATCTCGGCATTTTGGAGTTAAGTTTTCTAACATAAAAATTTTTTCAATTCTTAAATAGATTCTAAATTAATTAATTACAAATTAAACAAGACAAAAGAAATAAATTGAAAACGTTTATAATAATGTAGATACAAATACATATGTATAATAAGGATTGATTTTAGTGGTTTATTTCATTTCTTTTTTTTTGTTATTAAATGCCTTCAATTGGATTGGTTACAATTTAAAATCATTCAATTATTTTTTTATTTTGTAATATTTTCAATAAAAAAAAATAAAAGATTTGCAGTTCAATTCAATAAAAAAAAGATAATATTCAAAACTTCTAAAATGTTTTTATGATTTAAACTTTCTCGGAAAATTTAACTTTCTAATTTATTTTTAGTTTCGTATGGAACTTTTTTACTTGATTTTATATTCTTTTTTATAATTTCTCCTGCAAATCCTTTAGTTTTATTTTAGTTATTATATTATTTTTTAATTTATATTTTTAACCTAAATATATGTTTTAATGATTTGAATTAAACAATTTCATTTTAATAAATTTATGTAAATTTTCAACAGATAAAAGAATTTGTTAGTTATTTTAATGTTTCAAGCCAATTTTAATAATCAATTATGCATTTTTTTTTTTTTTTTAAATTTAAAAAAACCTTTTTGTTATAAAAGTTGTTAGTCAGTTGTTGCTGAAAATGGCCTGTGTATAAATAACTTATACAAATTATATTTAAAATTAATTTTTCAAAAGTTTCTTTATTTCTTATCAAATGTACAAAATTTTAATTTCTTTAAGTTTTTTATAATTATTAAAAAAGAGTTTAGGGATGTTTTTTCAATTTATTTTTATATGTATCTATGTATGTATGTATGTATGTATATAAAAAGTTGTTTTAAGTAATTTAAACAAAAAGCTATACAATGGGTAAAAAGCAAAGATAAATTACAACATACTCACCTGGGAGCAAATTACAGAGTTCGATATGAATCGAAATTACAATACAATTTAAATGAAAATTTCAATCGATTTTGAATGCGCCGTAATTTGCTCCCCGATTTTGCAATAACATTGTAATAATAAAAAATAATATATAGATTTAAAAATAAATTCACAGTATGTGTATGTCGATGTTTAGATTATTGCATTAATACACTCAGAGAATCTAAAATTTTTGGAAATTTTAAACTTTCTTAGACTAGATAAAAAATAAAAATCACAGAAAATATTAATTGAATATAAAAAATAAATAATTATAAATTTATTTTAAAGTCAGTTTAACAATCTGAGAACCAATTTATCAAAAACTAAAATAAATATTTTTAATAAAAGTTTTTTATAAAAAAAAAGATGAATAATTAAGTTGAAGTGTGAGAATTTTCTTCGCGAACATAATTTCAATTGAGGTTATTATTGTGTTTATTGATTCTTTAGGAAAAACTTTTTATCGGGACTACTCTTGTTTGCGATCCGAATTTAATATAATAAAAAAAAGAGAAATAATTGAATCGAAGTTTGGGAATTTTCTTTGCGAACATAATTTAAATTGTGGTTATTATTGTGTTTATTGATTCTTAAAGAAAAACTTTTTAGCGGGGCTACTCTTGTTTGCGATCCGAATTTAATTTTATAAAAACAAGAGAAATAATTAAGTTGAAGTTTGAGAATTTTTTTTTCGAACATAATTTCAATTGAGGTTATTATTGTGTTTATTGATTCTTAAAAAAAACTTTTTATCGGGACAACTCTCGTTTGCGATCCGAATTTAATTTTATAAAAAAAGAGAAATAATTAAGTTGAAGTTAAAGAAATTTTCTTTGCGAACATTATTTCAACACTCGTGATACAAATTAAAGATGACGCTGTCTGACAGTAATGAAATTTTAAAATATGTTATAAAAAAATAAATAAATAAAAAAGAAAATTTTACCGGTTAAAGTGTTTTTGTTTAAAACTTTTTATAAAATAAATAGTGAGGATTTGCGAAAAGACCAAAAAGGCGCGATCGACAAACGCACAAAACCATTAAAGAGTAGCAATAACTCGGTATGCTTCCATTTTTCTTTCGCAACATGTTTTAAAGAACTGCACATATTAAGTTTTTATTAAGGAATTTGTTTCATTTTGCCAAAACTGCAAACAAAAAATTAAACTAAATTTTGGATTTTCTATTACCATTAAAATAGAGCTATAATCGATCGATTTCACAACGATCGTTTTTAAAAGATGTGACGAATTTCGAGGGATTGAAAAATCCATTTCAGAATTATTGTCTGAATAACAATAAGAATAAGATTATAGACAGGAAATTAGCAGAAAATGTATTAGAAATCAATTGTTTAAGATACTGAAAACGTTTAATCGTTTAGTTTTCTATGCCATTTGGTAAAAGTGTGTTGTCAAGATGTCTTTAATTTTAATACGATTGTACTTTCACTGCAGACCCAAATTAGAAAAATATTTAAGATTTATACCGAAAGTTAAAATATTTTCGACGAATTGTCCGATTTTTCGATTAAAAAAAATATCAGGTATGTGATGAAAAACGATCGGTTTTAGCAGGTGTGATGAATTTTGACGGAATTTAAAATCTATTTCTGAAGTAAAACATTAATTTTTTGTTCGAAATACATATCAATAAATTAAACTTCCCTGCGGAAAATTTGTGATAATTGGTGCAACAGACTGGTCCTGGGATTTGTGAAAATAGAACAAGTACAAAAAGAAAGGACTCATGACCAGTGAAAGACGTACCAATCCCTAAACTGGTTTATGAAGAACAAAAAGATAGATGGTGGTGTGACACATTTTTTTTGGGACTTTCTTAAATTTTGTTCTTACAATTTAGTTCTAGGACTTGTTTTATTGAAATAATTCTAAATTTTTTCGAAATAATACTACATTGTAGCAACTGACACTAAGCACGTTCATTGAGAATATATGTGTGACTGACCAGATGGTGTCAAATCACCACCTTCAATGACGACCCCATGTAAAAGTAATAGGTCTTATTTATATAAAGTGTTGGAACTAGAACCGGTCTCTACCACCAAAGACCTATCATGGGATTACTTTGGTGTCAGTCCTCTTCCCTCTAGGGTTTATTTAAAACAATATATAAAGAAAAACAGAGGAATATGTATTAGAAATCAATTGTTTAAGATACAGAAACCGATAAAAATCGTTTTTAAATCGTTTAGTTTTCAAAATCGTTTTTCATCACATACCTCGAATCTTTTAACTTTCTGACTTCAGAACATTTATTAAAAATGCTCATACCTCAACAATAGTCAATGTTTATTTTCGAAACAGAAATTATTTAATAAATTTTGAATAAGAAACAAAATAAATGCTTTCATTAAAACGGAAATGACATACTGCCTTGTTCTGACAATCGCGCGTTTTTTAATTCGCAAAATGCTCGTCAAACTTCTCGTGATTGCGATTTACAGAACATCTATTACAAATGTTCAAGTCAGAATCGCAAATGTTAAGCGTTTTGCAGTTGGCAGAACATGCCCGATCAACATTTTTTTAATTATTTTGAAATATAATTAACTGGGATCATTGATGATAGAATTTTTTAAATCGCTTTTATAAAAGCGAATATAAAGTAAAAAAATTTCAATATTCGGAGAGTCGGTTGAGAAAAGTTTGGAAGCTTTTAAAATGTCAATATAAAGAACTAATTTGAAGATACCTTATTCTAAACGCGTCCTACCAAATAATGAAGGAGTATGAACCTTGAACGATAACTAATTAAAACTGTAAAAAAGGAAAGTCTAATTTTTGGGACACATTATAAGAAATTATTAGGCTCCTATTGCGGTTTACAACTCAACTCAGTTGAGTTGTAATTTCTTAATTTTTGCATTATGGTTTACAACTTTGCTAAATTACTGTAAACAAAAACATAACAAAAATTACAACTGGTCTTGATAACAAGTCAACTGAGTTGAGCTAGAGGCAGAAGGGATTTTTCCTATATCAAAACAAACGCATACCTTGAAGCACCTGCCCAGATATGGGAGTTGTATTCCATTTTCGGTCGGATATAGAAGTTTAATACAATAGTTTGATTTATAATAGTTTTTCGGCTCTCCGGAAAAATTTGATTTAAAGACATACGCAGTAAGTAATTTTATTTGTATGATCGCTAATATCCGGACAACCGCTAGGTAAAAAAAAATAGTCTGGTAGTGTATAAAGTCATTTCTGAAAAATTGAAGGAATAGGACTATTACAAAAAAGCTTTATAAAATACATAACTGAAATTTAGCTCATAGAATAAATTCGAAAAATAAAAAAAATGTTGAATATAATATAAAGTAACCTTCGGAAGGAAATAATTCCCAGTTTCCAAGGTATATTTACACAAGGTAGACTCATTTGGGAGTGTAGACATGCTGCTCTATAAAAATAACCGAGTGGAACGGAATTGTCAAAATTGTCTTCATATAAATTTAACGCACACATGTACAAATTTTGGCTCATATACACGGAATTTGACATTGGTGTTCCAACTTAGGTAAACAGCTGACAAACATATGGGCCAACGAGTTTACCTTGTGTAAATATACCTTGCCAGTTTCTATTTGAAAAAATTTTTGTTTAAATTGTTTTTCTTTCAAAAGTTTCAAAAATTTAAAAATACTTTTAAAAATGATTTTGATAATATTTTCAAAATATTTTTTTAATTTTAAGGGCCATTATTACAACTTGCCAATAATTAAAAGTCAGTTGCCAATAGTTAAAAGTCGGATTTTGTTGGACCGATAAATAGCTTTGCATTATTACAACTTCCATTTTTTATTGCTGTTATTTTCAATAATAATAATATTTAATAGATAAAAACATAATAAATTAAGGTTTTATAATGCAAAGCTATTTATCGGTCCGACAAAATCCGACTATTAACTATTGGCAAGTTGTAATAATGGCCCTAAAAGGTTTTTCAAAAGAAACTCTAATTTAAACCTTTAATCGAAACAACAAGGAAAAAAGATCGAAAACAATAACATTTCCCAACAAAAATTTCTCTGAGTGTAACTAGAGATATTTGATTTTGTGTACATATAACTATTTTTGTAACTGTTGTGTTATGAAAAAGCTTTAACTTTCTTGTTTTATTTAATAGTTTTTGTTTATTTATTGTAATTTATATTATTTTTTTTTGTTAAAAGCAAATCATTATTATCAGTTTGATTTGTTAATTAATCAAAAAGGATTTATATTTTTGTTTTTTAATAAATTTTTTTGTTTGTTTGTTTTATTCATTTCATTGTTTTCTAAATTGTGTAAAAAAATTTGGTATTTGTTTATTTCTTTTCCATTTTTATATCTAATTTATGTATATAATTTTATTGTTTTTTTTTTATTAATTTTGGTTTGAATATAGAATGTCCTTTTCTTTTTTTAATTAAAAAAAAAGAAAAATTGCTTATTTTTTTAGTAAATATATTCTTTTGTTGTTTAATAATTTGATTATATATGCATCAAAACATATATGTACAATATATTGGCGTTGTTAAATTTTTGTTCTTGTTGTTGGTTTTTCTCCATAAGTTTTAAAACTAAACAAATTAAAAACAACAACTAAAAGTGGAATATTTCAGTTCCATAAAGTAGAAAGTATGTAGTTAATAAGAAATTAAAGTAGGAAAGTAAAAAAGATTAACATTTGTTTTTAAAGGAAAATTAAGGAATTTTTCATTTTTTTTTTTTTTTGTTTTTTTTTTTGTTTTTGTATGTAAATATTTATATGTATGTATATAAAGAACTTAAAGTAGTATACCTAAATATTGAATATTTATAAACTTATCCTAATCTTGCACCTCTCGATAGGGCACCTCTGACGTCACCGAATACGATTCAAAGTAATGATTTAAAAATTCGAACGTTGGTCTCTTTTCCGGTACCGCATCCCAACATTGTAACAACAAATGATAAATATTATCGGGGAAATAATGATTTGTCGGCTTTGGCATACGGAAGCCACGTTCAATATTTTCAATGACTTCACGACTATGCATACCAGGATATGGCACTTGTCCGTATGTAAATAATTCCATGAGCAGTATACCATATGACCAGACATCGGATTTTATTGAAAATTTTCCATAAATTATGGCCTCCGGTGCTGTCCATTTGACAGGGAAGCGAGAGCCCTGTTTCGGACAATATTCATCGTCCGCTATAACTCGGGCCAAGCCGAAATCACAAATTTTCGCCACATTATTTTCACCGATTAGAACGTTGCGTGCGGCCAAATCCCGATGTATTAATTGTTTCGATTCCAAATATTCCATACCGGAGGCAACCTGTGTGGCAATGTAAATGAGATCTTCAAAGTGTAAATAGCGGCCATCGCCTTCGCGTAAATAGTCTAATAAGCTGCCTTTGGACATGTACTCTTGAACAATGTAAATCGGTTCCTCCTGAAAGTGATTAACATTTTCTTTTACAAGGATACTTGAAATATTTAACAACATTAGAAAATAGAAAAATAAATATGATTTACAGCCAAGTTCACCAAGTTTAAATTCAACTTACTATCAGTTATAATTGTCAAAAACATATTGTTAACTGGAAGCTAAAGTTATAGTTAGTTTTAACTAAACAAGAACTACACTTATGGCCCATTTCCCCAATTCTATTAAACTATCAATTCATAATTAATTATAATTTTTCATATAATTTTATTTTTATTTGACATTTTAAACATAAATTGATATTTAAAAAAATTGGTCAAATTGGCCATTAAACTGATATAACACTAAACTAGAACTGAACTCAGTTAATTCATTTAAAAATTTTAACTATTTAGAAGTGAAATAGAACTGGGGGCAAATTATGGCAGTCGTGATCGAGTGCTTTTTCGATTCGAAAGCAATTTTATATCTCATTCTTTCTGTTCATACTGAACGAATCGAAATTATTTTTTTAGTGTTGTAAAGCATTTATTTTAGTTTTCCAACACTGAAAAAATAATTTCGATTCGTTCAGTATCGACTGAAATAACATTGCTTTCGAATCAAAAAAGTATTCGATCATGACTGCCATAATTTGCCCCCTGAACTAAACAAGAACTGAAGCATCTAGAACTCAACTAGACCTGAGCTATCACTAAACTAGAAACAAGAACTGATCGTTAACTTAGCTAGAACTGAAATAGGAAAAATAAGAATAATTTGCAAGAAATTAAGGATGTTTTTAGGGCCGATAAGACTAACGAAAGGGTAAGCTGTCAAACGAATAATCAATTTTTGACATTTTGACCAGTACTCTCTGGCTAGCCATCATTAACGATTGGCAAACGCTAGCAAATTATACAAATTTACTTTACAAATCAGTCAACAATGTTTTACCGCACATTTCTATTCAGCGATGAGACGACTCCTTTTTGGCTTAACAAAACAAAACAAAATTGCAGCATATGGAGTGAGATGAAACCACAATAGACTTTACAGACTATATTAAATTAAAAAAAAAACAACAAAAATGGTGCGGTATGACATAATGGGAGTTTATTTCTTTGAAATTAAGCCGTACCTCGCCTTGCTGTCAATGTAGATCGTTACCACACCTTGACTTCAAACATCGACTTTTAAAACTAAAATTTAGTTTTATGCTGATAAACCAGCAACAATTGACGCCTTGAAGACCAACATTGTTGGTTATACTCGTGACATACGGCCAGTATTGATAAAAAAAGTGCCTAAAACTGGACGACCAGAATGCTCTTCGCCAAAGGCAGCCGCGGTGAAATTGTATTAATGCCATTATTTCAAATAAAAAAAATTTTCTTGTTGTATGTATTCATAAAAAAATTTTTAAATTTAATAAAGGTTTGAAAAGTCGTCGTCCATATTCTGAAACATTTGCTGCAAAATAATTGAGTTTGATGATGTAAGGGTAAAAAACGAATGAAAAGGTGTACTTTGTTTCGTGTTCAAGCAATTTTTGTGAGTTTGTTGTTAAGGGGAAAGAGAAGAAAGAGGTAAGGTATACAAAATACTTAAGTGCTGCAAAATAAATATTTCATTCAATGGACATGAATGCAGTTTTCAAAAGAGAATTGAATACAGTTTTTGTAGCAAATGTTTCATAATATGGACGAGGACTTATAAACGTTTGTTAAATTTAATAATCGTTTATGAATACGGGGGTTAATTTTTAGTTCTATGGGGGTTAAAAAAAACACCATTTATTTTATAAATTTTAACTTTTTGCTATTTCGGATTTTTCATGATTTTTATAAATACAAAATTTGTAGTGTTTTTTTCTAAGCCATTTTTTTTGGTGATTTTTAAAAATTTAAATGTCTTTCAGAGCAAACAATTACATCTTTCAAAATAAGAAAAACGTTTGTTAAATATCCTTTTTTCTTAAATTCCTAATCCGAGGTTTAAACTTTAAATTGTCTTACAAAAATTTATTTTATAAAGTTTATTTTATTACTTAGTTTTGAAACATCACAATCTACATACTAAATTAATTAATTTAATCTAAATGTTTCACATTTGTATACATACGCACATTTCACATAACTTTCCTCTAAAGTTTGTATACAAAAGTTTCATGATGCTTCTTAAGAAACTAACAATGTAAGACTTTTATGAACCAAACTTTTCCATAGCATTTTTGCACCATTTAAAATTGAAACGGTTTTAATGATTTAAAATATTTTCTACCCACTTGGTAGTAAAAAAAACTTTGTAAACTTCAGTAGAAAAAAAACTAAAAATAAAAAACGTAAAAAAAGTAAACGAAGAAAAGAACAACTTGAACTTTAGATTCTAATAACATTCTTATGCCACAATAGGTAAGTAGCAAGTATTAAGTTTAACAGTTTAAACAGCAGAAAATTTAAGAAGAAAATACAAATAATTTTAAAAGAAAAAAAAACTATTGTATTATTTGCTGTATAAAAAAAAGGTAAAATGCACAAACCTGTGAACAAACCGCATAAAGTGCAACTAAACGATTATGACGAAACTTTTTCATAATGGCAGCCTCTTGTAGGAAGGCAGCTGTCGACATTGTGCCCTCACGTAGTGTTTTAACAGCAACATCAATGCTATTACGCCATTTACCATAAAATACTTCACCAAAGTTGCCGCGACCTAATTTACGTATTAGTTGAATTTCTGAACGTGGTATTTCATATTTATCTCTTAACTCCGGGCCCAAATCCCACATTTGTGGTTGAGGTTTGGGACAAGGTCGTGATAATATATGGCAGAGACCCAAAGCGTTTTCTTAACGAAAAGAAAGAGAAATTAAATGAATGAAAGCATTAGAAAACAATTTCAATACAATACTTACTGCTATAGGCCATAACTAGAGCTTGTAGGGAGGGGAACGTTTGATTAGTGGCAATATAGTAGCCACCATTATCTAAAGGTTTTATGCGATAATGTTTTACATGATAGCCCCGACCATCTTCCCAGTCTTTAACAGATAGTGAAAACCCATTTGGATTGTGTTCTGAGGGTCTTACCAAAAATGTACCCCGAGGATTTTCCTCCGCCAGTAAAAGTTTGTCGGCCTCCTTGCGCAGTACATTTTCGAAAAACCAACTGTTAAAGAGAAATTTTTGTTTAAAAATTCAATGTTTTCAACAATATTTAATTTCTTAAATCTCTAAACTTACTCTTCACTGTTCACACTACGTTCTTCGGCTACAAAATTTAATGGTATCAAACCCTCTTGTCGTGTACTCAAATTGACTACACGCCACCAATCCGATTCTGTATCATCGATAACTTCCATACGGTCTCCTTTCATAAAACTTAAATCAGACTCATCACGTGATTTATAATCGTATAAAGCCACAACGACACGTCGTTTAGGGAGACCAGCAGCTGCCTGTACGCCGGCTGTGAAGGAAATTTAAAAAATTAATAAGGAAATTAGTTAGAATTTTTTTTCTTTCTTTCTTTTTTTTTTTGAATTTCTATCAAGTTTAAGGTAAAAAGAAAAAACAACTTGTGTCTGTTTTCCTAAGGGTTAAAATAAATTGAAAGTAATTGAAGGGAAACGAGAACTGCATTTAAAAAGTGAATGTAATAAACATGGGTTTCTTTAACAATATTCTTTAATAACTTTTTAAATGTGCAAGTACTAAACTAGTAAAAAGTTTTAAAAGCCTGTATATTATAAGACAAAAACAAGAACTTAAAAGGCTTCATTTTCATAGTGTTGAGGATTATATTTTGTGATATTTAGAACCTAGATTTCATTTTTAACTTGTAGGGGTTAAAACAATTTTAATGAGATTCAAAGACAATAATTTCCTTTTTATTAAAAAAGAAACTATGTATATACATACAATAATATGTATACATGGTGGCCCAAAATTAACGAAAGGTTTTGAATTCTTAATTACTTTTTTAATTGTATTTTTTTTTTCAACATTCAACAAAGAAGACGGCGAATTAAGTAGGAATAACTTACAATCCAACAAAAATAATTACACTCGAAATTTTGGGAAAAGTTATCACAAAAATGTGCAAGAATGTGTGAAGCAGAAAATGGACATCAGTTCCAGGCTATCATTTATCAAAGCAAATTGAAAGAAACTCCCCAATAATCGTGGTTGTTCAAGATTCCGAATTCACTCGAAAGTTTATGACTGCAAAATTTTTGGTGTTTTGCAATTCACATTTGCATGCTTTTATACGTTTTCAAGAGCAGTAAGGGGTTGGTGAAAGTAAAACGAATCGACTTGTATTTATGTAATAACCAGGGAAACCAGAAATATGCTCTAAAACATACACACATTTTATGCGCATTAAATATGCAGCAAAAGCTTGAAGATATGCCCTGAAATTTGTTAAAAATATCTCTAAAAAAATTGCTAATTTGAAAACAAAACAATATTTAAAAATTTTATACCAGTTCCGTTTAATAAAAACTATCCTAAAATTATAATCGGAAAATCCCAAACACCAAAGTATTTACACAAGAATTTTAAGTTATTTGGAAATTATGGAAATTCATCTGCTCAGTTATGTTAAGGGATTAAAATTCATATAAGAGTTAGTTGGGCCAAATACTATCTAGATATAAACATCCATACGGTCGCTAAATTGGTAACATTTAAAAGGAAGGATTTATAGATGGGAGTTTTGGGTAAATGTGAACTAATTCGAAAATAGCTTAGTTTGCAGTAAAATATTTTTGGAGCGAATTTAATCAAAATACCAACATAATTAGATGGTTAACGGACACAAAACTTCCAATTTAGAAAGAAGTTTTTATGGGGAATATGCAAAATTGGAGACCAATTCTTCGATTAAAATGCATTTACCAAATTTGATTAAATTATCTGCAAGATTGCAACTTGCACTCTGCGCATAAAATTATCATGGAGTGTAGAGTAGGGTGGGTCAAAAAATGTTTTTTTCTGTTATCGACATCTAATAGCGTACATATGTTGTATTTTTGTCTGCATTAGACACCTGTAAAATATTATTAATTTATTTTTAGTGTAAGAGCCCGCGCTTTGACCTTCAATTTTGTTAAATTTTGAATATACCAACAATAGCATTATTATATTACTGTATTCTTGCTATAAAAAATCAAGATAAGGTTTAATATTGACGAAACCTGAATCAAGACGAGAGATGCCCAGATTTGAAAGTAAACAACATTTTGTGACCAAAAAATGATTTTATTGTTTTATGTTGTATAATACAATTTTATTATACCAGCGGTAACTAGAATGAGTAAAAAGGACTAATTTAGCAGTAACAAGCCCTTCTCGCCGCATTCCATACTTATTAATTTTTTACACAGGTTGCCATTGGCAGCAAGCCCTTCCCCACTGCCTTTAATATCAACTTCGATCCCTTCCCAAAGAATGGAGTAAGGAAGTTCGCTAAAAATAAAAAGTAAATAAAACTGAACAACTTCCTTTCTCCCTTCTTAAATATTAGATTTAATAGAATTTTTTTCAGTTGCTAGGCCTCTTCATCGTCATTAATCTTTTACACTTGCATTGTGTGTACATTTTTTTAAGGTTCTCCTTCATATCCAAGGAAAATAATGCTTTCTTTACTGTTTATAATGACTTTTTAGTTTTATAATTTTATTTCTCGCTCATTTTATATCACTTAAAAAAATTTGCGCTTTTTACTTGCGGCGAAACAAAAGTAGTTTGTATATACGCTATTAATAATGACAGTGCGATACATATTTGACAACAAGGTGTTGTCAATTTTATCTTTCGGCCCAATTTGACAACATTTTGTTGAAAATTTAACAACAAATGTTGTCAAAATATTAACAACACTTTGTAATCAATTTATTACCATTGTTTGACACTTTTTAACGTCTTTTTTCGCTCTGTGTAGGGTTCCCAAGAAAAGTTTTTCCTCATCTACTTTATATACCAGGCCTTGTCCTGTCTAATTTATATTTTTTTTGATAGAGTAAAAAACCACTTTGAAATACTCTTGAATTCAGGAAGGATTTAAAAATATATAATAAGATATAATGACACGGCCAGCCCATCAGTAAAAATATATTTTGAAAACACCGGGTGAACAGTTTTAACTTATTTATATAATTTGTAATTGTATTTGTAACTCTTATTAAATAAATAAATTAATACCCAGCGGTAAATAATGAAAGGTCCTCGAGTGGCAGAACTTTTTGAAGGCCTCCATACTCCTTTCTAAAATATTCGTTTCGCATGATATCCCGCCTTCAGAAGTATGCCTTCTAGAAGGTATAAACTTCTATTTAAAAGACCGTCTTTAATATTCAGTACACATTCGCTACTCCCTTCTTTAACAATGAAGTTCCTGTATTTTTAAAATTTTTATTGTACATTTTGTTAAAGTTAAACAGGTGATTTATATTAATTTTAATTTTTGAACACAAACGTAGTTGGCTTACTTTTGACAACGAATGGTGTCAATTTTGGTACTTTTATGCCGGATTTTTCCCTCTGTGTAGACGAAACTAATTTCAACAAATGATTTTAGATCATTAAGAAGAGATACCTGGTAAAACCGGTGTTTGCCTGTTCGGGTGATTTTTCTGTAATGGACGAATTATTATGGGTATCAGAAAGACACAATGAAGGGCCTAAGTAAATAAGTTAAGTTAATAAAGCAGAAATCCTCACAAAAACAAAAACTTTTTTGGATTACCATTTCCCATTTTCGCAACAATGAAAAACCATGGCAATTATTCTGTTTTTAAACGAGATTTTATTAATACTACCAACTAGGGGATTTCCCCATCCTGAAATTTCACTGACAAAATAGTTAACTTTGAGTCCAACTTTTGCGGAAATTTTTCGCGAGACTTCCAATAAATCGGTTGAGTTGAAATTTTTTAATTTTTGTATTATGGTTTAAAACTTTGCTATATTGCGGCGAACAAAAACATCAAAAAATAACAACTCAACACAACCAGTTGTTTTATTAACAACTCAACTGAGTTGAGTTTTTAATGGGCAGTCGACACGAGGACGGCTCACTTGGGTCCTTATAGCTGTCCCCTTATGATTAAAAATTTATCAAGTTCCCTAAAATAATTTGTATTTATTTTATTCGAATATTTTTTTGGTTTTTGGTCAAATTAATCTAAATAAATATTACGCCACCTTGCGAAAAACGTCACATTTAATTATATGTTTGGCCTGGTTTTAAAAAAGTCGAACAAAACATAAATTGATAATATAATTTCGCTGATTAGCGCGTGCCAGAAGACATTCGTTTATGACCAATAAATGTTTTACTTGTTTTCCGTAATTTCCCTTTATTTACAGTTCTTTGGTTTGTTTAACGTTTAATCACGTTTTTTGAAAAGTGTTCTTAACCTAATTAAGGCAGCATTTTGTAGCCTCGCTCACACTAATATTTTTAGTTTAGTTCTTTTTATTATTTTTGTAGCCATTTCCTACAGTTTGTTCACCTTGGCCTCATATTAAATTCTTTGTCTTTTTATAAGTATGTCCTCATTTGAAATTCTGTTTATTTAATTTTAGTTTTCTCACTTTTTTCTGTTAAATCAAAGTCAATACAACATGAACATGATGGTAAATGTGTTGTACGTGTGAATTATAAAAGCCATTTGTTTTTTGTTAGAGATTTTCCAAATTTTCAAAAAAAAAAAAGGGTTAAGCCAAAAAAAAAAGTTTTCAGAAAATGAAACGTTTAAAAGGACCATAATAAACAAGCCATCATCATCATTAAAGAAAATACACCATAAATAATTAAAAGTTACAAATAAAAATAGAAACTACTGCAGGAAACATTTGCCAGAATTTTTAATCATCAGACAGTTTAGTAAAAAGGATATGATGAAAACTTTCCTTTCTCCTGCATGCAAAAACAAACAAAAAAAAACCGGACAAATGGAAAAGAAAACAATAATTTAAAAATCAGCATTGAAAAAATGTCACAAAAAACAAAAGCTGGCATTGAATTCCGATTTGTTTACATTTTTATGATTTTGTTTTTTTCCAAATCGAATGCCAGCCAACATTATCATTGAATATTATTGAGTAGTTTATGGTACAACAAAAAGATAAAAACATATACTGGAAGTTTGTGGTAAATAGGCAGGAAAAAACATGTTTGTTGATTTAAAATGCGACAAAGATATTAAGAAATCATTAACTTTTCATATTAAGGCTCTTTTTTAGAATATACAGAAATTTAATTTAAATACTGAAATTGTTTAAACAAAACGGGGTTTATTTAAGCCCAATAGAACAACAAATTTTATTTTAATTAAAAAAGGAAAATTATTCGAAAAAAGAATATGTACATTAGACCGGGTCGACCTCCATACAAAAAAAAGTTGTGCCAGTCACCCTCAAAAATGAAAGATATGCCAATAAAGTTTCTAAAACAGGAAAAATTTTGAGGCGTGGCATAAAAGTGAGTATAATAAAAGCTAGACATACTTAGTTTTACAAGGACTTTTTTGGCACGTTAAAAAAATTTACATTTGGGGGAAGGATCCGAGATGGCATAAGTGGCGCCCAAAGTTTGATTTCGGATTGAAAAGTCACCAAAGGCAAAAATGAAGGCACTGTCAAGCCATGCACAACGACATGTGCTATGATAAGAACGGACTTTAAATGGCAGCGCTACATATAAAAAACCAAAAGTGCTGTAATTTGGGGCGTGGCAAAAAAAAATTGTTCCTGTTTTAGAAACTTCATTGGCATATCTTTCATTCTAGGGGGTGACTGGCACAACATTTTTTTTTCGACTCACCCTAATGCACATGGCATTAACATTTTAAAATGTTTTCGGTCATATGGGCATCACGGCTGCTCTTGACGAAGTGTATTCTAGAAGCCCGACTATGATAGAAAACAACGTGTGTGAAGATAAATATGAAAAGTTAAATTCGTTTTTAAAAAATATCGCATGCGATAAAAAATATTTTAAAAAAATATCGCATGCGTATTATAAAGAAAATACGACTACTTAAGCGAAATTTTGCAATTTTTATTAAAAATAAATAATTTTTATTTAATATTTAACAATAATAAGATATTTTATTAGTCTTTTAATATTAAAATGTATGATTTTTCAAAAAATACGACTTAGAGTGAAATTCTCATGAAAGTACTGTGTGAGGGATATGGCCACTGTGTCCAAACCCTTCGACCTCAGGGAATCAAACATAATGGAAAATGAAGCTTATGGATAGGGCTACAATAACCTATAAGCACTTTTTCCGAATTGTATTTGTGAAAATTTTTATACATTTTTGAAAATTTGACTTAGAGTGAAATTCTCATGAAAGTGCTGTGTGAGGGATATGGCCACTGTGTCCAAACCCTTCGACCTCAGGGAATCAAACATAATGGAAAATGAAGCTTATGGATAGGGCTACAATAACCTATAACCACTTTTTCCGAATTGTATTTGTGAAAATTTTTATACATTTTTGAAAATTTGACTTAGAGTGAAATTCTCATGAAAGTGCTTGATTCCCTGAGGTCGAAGGGTTTGGACACAGTGGCCATATCCCTCACACAGCACTTTCATGAGAATTTCACTCTAAGTCAAATTTTCAAAAATGTATAAAAATTTTCACAAATACAATTCGGAAAAAGTGCTTATAGGTTATTGTAGCCCTATCCATAAGCTTCATTTTCCATTATGTTTGATTCCCTGAGGTCGAAGGGTTTGGACACAGTGGCCATATCCCTCACACAGCACTTTCATGAGAATTTCACTCTAAGTCAAATTTTCAAAAATGTATAAAAATTTTCACAAATACAATTCGGAAAAAGTGCTTATAGGTTATTGTAGCCCTATCCATAAGCTTCATTTTCCATTATGTTTGATTCCCTGAGGTCGAAGGGTTTGGACACAGTGGCCATATCCCTCACACAGCACTTTCATGAGAATTTCACTCTAAGTCAAATTTTCAAAAATGTATAAAAATGTTCACAAATACAATTCGGAAAAAGTGCTTATAGGTTATTGTAGCCCTATCCATAAGCTTCATTTTCCATTATGTTTGATTCCCTGAGGTCGAAGGGTTTGGACACAGTGGCCATATCCCTCACACAGCACTTTCATGAGAATTTCACTCTAAGTCAAATTTTCAAAAATGTATAAAAATTTTCACAAATACAATTCGGAAAAAGTGCTTATAGGTTATTGTAGCCCTATCCATAAGCTTCATTTTCCATTATGTTTGATTCCCTGAGGTCGAAGGGTTTGGACACAGTGGCCATATCCCTCACACAGGACTTTCATGAGAATTTCACTCTAAGTCAAATTTTCAAAAATGTATAAAAATTTTCACAAATACAATTCGGAAAAAGTGGTTATAGGTTATTGTAGCCCTATCCATAAGCTTCATTTTCCATTATGTTTGATTCCCTGAGGTCGAAGGGTTTGGACACAGTGGCCATATCCCTCACACAGCACTTTCATGAGAATTTCACTCTAAGTCAAATTTTCAAAAATGTATAAAAATTTTCACAAATACAATTCGGAAAAAGTGCTTATAGGTTATTGTAGCCCTATCCATAAGCTTCATTTTCCATTATGTTTGATTCCCTGAGGTCGAAGGGTTTGGACACAGTGGCCATATCCCTCACACAGCACTTTCATGAGAATTTCACTCTAAGTCAAATTTTCAAAAATGTATAAAAATTTTCACAAATACAATTCGGAAAAAGTGCTTAAAGGTTATTGTAGCCCTATCCATAAGCTTCATTTTCCATTATGTTTGATTCCCTGAGGTCGAAGGGTTTGGACACAGTGGCCATATCCCTCACACAGCACTTTCATGAGAATTTCACTCTAAGTCAAATTTTCAAAAATGTATAAAAATTTTCACAAATACAATTCGGAAAAAGTGCTTATAGGTTATTGTAGCCCTATCCATAAGCTTCATTTTCCATTATGTTTGATTCCCTGAGGTCGAAGGGTTTGGACACAGTGGCCATATCCCTCACACAGCACTTTCATGAGAATTTCACTCTAAGTCAAATTTTCAAAAATGTATAAAAATTTTCACAAATACAATTCGGAAAAAGTGGTTATAGGTTATTGTAGCCCTATCCATAAGCTTCATTTTCCATTATGTTTGATTCCCTGATGTCGAAGGGTTTGGACACAGTGGCCATATCCCTCACACAGCACTTTCATGAGAATTTTACTCTGTCGTATTTTTTCAAAAATCATAGATTTTAATATTAAAAGACTAATAAAATATCTTATTATTGTTAAATATTTAATAAAAATGTTTGATTTTTAATAAAAATTGCAAAATTTCGCGTAAATAGTCGTATTTTCTTTATAATACGCATGCGATATTTTTTTAAAATATTTTTTATCGCATGCGATATTTTTTAAAAACGAATTTAACTTTTCATATTTATCTTCACACACGTTAGAAAACATTGCTGGCCGTATTCCATGAGGTGTTTAATAGACCTCTTATAAAAATTACCTTTTTAAAATGTATTTTATATCTACCTGATCACAATATCAGTTCTGAATATTTAATCGTTTTTACTGAATATGGGGTCAATTTGACAGCAAAAAATTGACAGTAAAATTTTAATAAATAACTGAATATTTAATTGTTTTAACTGAATATGGTGTTGAATTTTTGACAGTAAAATTTTACAAAATAACTGTTGAATTTTCGACAGTAAAAATTAAATTAACTTTTCGTTGCTTTAAATTACATTTTTATTTACTTTAACATAAAGAAGAATTTAACTCAATCAACGGACAATATTAACTGCAACTGAAAATCCGTATTAATATGCACTTAGTTTTTTGAATAACTGTTAGAATCAGTTAAAAATAAATTTGCTTGGAATTTTAAATGTTTATTTATTTAAAAATGACTGAACGGAATATTTCTTAAATAAACTATAGTCCGTTACTGTAATAATATTGTGAGTGTATATATGTATATTCTGGGTCCTTGAGTGATTCTAAGTCGATTTAGCCATGTCCGTCTGTCTGTCCATCTGTTGAAAACACGCTCACTTTCGAACAACTCAAAAGATATGAACAAACTGGTGCCAAATTGCTTGTAGTTATCCTAAGCAGTTTGGGATTGAAATTCAGCAAAATCGGTGCAGTAGGACCAGAGCTATGAATCAAAATGTGGAACCACCACATAAAAAAAAATGATAATTTTGTTACAAAAAATAACATAAATGGTGGAACAAGGCACGGAATGAGATAAGATTTTGCAAAAATTTGTTTTATTCGACTGGAAATCACGCTGCAAAATTTCGTGAAGTTTCGTCCATAATTTACCCTAGGCCCCATATAAACACTACTCCCGGAAAACAGTTTAGTATGCCTAAAACCGTAAAAAATAATGCTATCATAACAAAATTTGGTACGTCACAGTTTTTTAGGACTAGAAATTACACTGTGAATTTTCGTGAAGATCGGTCTATAATTCACCCTAGGCGCCATCTAAACCCTACTCTCGGAAAACAGTTTAGTACGCCTAAAGCCATAATAAATAATGCTATCAAAATAATAAATTTCGTGATGCTCGGTTCATAATTTACTATAGGCCCCATATAAAGCCCACTGAGCTGTCGGTGGAGGGCATTCTAACTCTGTCTAGAAGTCTTCCCGGAATACTTAAAAAAAAGCCGGCAGGTTTTGATTTTAATATTAAGAAATTTGGTTCAAAATTAAAAAAAGTTTTAATTTAAAATTTAATCAAGTTAATTAAATGCTTATTCAAGTGAATTGAACGTTTAATCAAGTCAATTACACGTTTAATTGAAACTATTTTTTTGTAAACTGTTGCAAATTTAATTAATTTTTTTAATTAGTTTCACAATTTTTTAATTGATATTAACTTTTATTTTTTTCTGTGTTCTTATTACAAAACAAAAATTCATATTATTCAAATGTGTATTCGAAGTCAAATTACAATCCTGAAAAGCTTTTATACTTTAATAGTCTTATTCCTTCAATATGTTCCAGGAATATTTTGTATGCACTATCAGAATTTTTGTTTTGTATATTTCTGTTAAGAGGCTTTCTTTAGCTATCCTTTGGCTAGCAATGAAGTAAATTGTAAAGAAAATGTATACAACTATTAGATACCAGCAGAATGTAATGCATTTTCTGGCCAGCTAAGGCCTTCGTCAGCATTCTTTGTATCTTATAACTGGACACCCAGTAAAAAATGGAGCTTATTGGTAAGCAGCTTTGTAAGGGAGAGAAGCACAATACCCCCTTACAAACCTGCTTACAAGAGGAATGATTTTTATATAGCGAATTCCCACTTGGAAGCACTACTTTTTTCCTGTCTGTTAAAAAAAAATTTGATGACTGATTGTGTTATAAAAAAAATGTAATTTCTATGCTCGGTAATATTTCGGGAATGATCGTAAACACATTTTAAAATCATTGCAATACAACCTGCTTCCATGTAAGGAAATAACAGAAGCACTAAGAATATTGTTCGTGATTTATTTTTTTTTCTTAAAAATAATGATTTTAATTATTCACTTACAACCTGCTTACTTATAGCGGATAATGCGAAGTTATTCAATCATTTTTATTTACTTAAATTAAAAATTCACTTAAATGGTATTCGCTTCTCTGGTGCTTCTTAGTAGTGTGTAATAGTCAGCGCATATATAAGCGCTCATGAAGCTTCCATGCTTCCAGAAAGCTTAAAATTTTTTACTGGGTAGTGCCTATTGTAAATTGTTTGTATTTAACATAATTAAAAAAATTCTTGGAAAAACTTTCCAGATCCCTATCAACTTTTCTTATATAGATTATTGTACTTACTTGGCGTTGTCCTGGGCCTTATTATATCAACTCCACCTTTAGCACCAATTTTCAAGGGAACACGATTTGGATCGGGTGTATAGCGCGAGTCCAGTGAACCGCCATTATTATGTTTTTGGCCGGTATTATTAATGTGTGTTTGGCCAAATGTATAATCGGACTTTTTATAGCCGGTTGGATAAGCAAGAGCTAGTTCCTGGTCCTGACGTTTGCTGCAGCACTTGTTCCCCATTGTTAGAAGGCAAATTGTAGATTGCACACACGCTCACTCACACCTCTAACACACACCAACACAATGGAAAACTGTAGTTGCAATTGCAATTAATGTTGAGACAGTTGGTATGACAGACAGGAGTGTTTGTTTGTATTGTTTCGTTGCTGTTTCAGTCACTAGGAGGGAGCAGTGTGGAGTTTTAGAGTGATTATTTTGTAGAATACTTTGTTTATGTTTGTAAAAAAAAAGAATTAATGTAAAAGTTGGAGTTTTAAATGCTTTTTTTTTCTTGTATTTTTCTCAGTTTTGTAGAAGGAAGTAGACAGTTTGAAGTTGAAACAGCAGCAGCATTTAAGAAAAATATATATTTAACAAAAAAAAAATAAATAAAAAACAAAGCAGCTTTACAAATATAAAATAATTATCTTCTTAAGCATTATGGAGAATTTAAAGCTTTAGATTTTTTGTTTGTATTCTTTTTTTTTCTTTCTGGAGATCACTGGTTTCGAGACAAAGAAGAAAATTAAAAAAAGTTTTAAATTTTGTTGTAAGGAATAATAATTCAGCTAGTATAAATTGTTGCTTTTGTTGTTGTTGTTATTTTTCGTTTTTTTTTTTTGTTTCGTTGAGGCTTAAGCTTATATAAAAAAGTTAAATTTAATATAATTAATATAAACTATCAGTCAAGTTTTGTTTTGTTGTTGTTTTTATAATTATTATTTATTAAATTAAGCCATTGAAAAAGAAAACTTCTGTTTCGTATGATGATTTGTTCTTTATATTTCTGTTTTCTATTCTCCTCAATAAAAAAAATTACAAAAAAAAAGTGCCAAGAATCGAAAAAGGTTGGAGGGCGCAAGGATAAGCTTTTTTGTTAAATTTTTTTTTCAGGTTTTTCTTCTTTATCGTGAATATTTTTGGTTGGCAAAAGTTGTTCTAAAGAGTTGTAGAAGAAACGGTAACGTAGTAAGTCACAGCTTATGAATCATTTCACTTATTGATGACGACGTTGATGGAAATAGTGACGTAATTAACAGTGATGTTTTTAAAATGGCGGTGATGTAGTCATTTGGTTTTCAAATTACTTTTTTCTCAATTAAAATTAACACGTTTATGTGTTTTTTATCTTCTTAGTTTTTCCAGGGAGAGATGTTCTAAGAAGACCTAGAGTTAGACTGGGTTAGGAAAAATATTCAACATAACCTCAATTATATTAAGGTTATGTTGTTATTTCACTTCGTTTGGTTTTGCAGTTGGTGATTAATTTTTTCTTCTTCTTTTTTTTCGCTTTCGCTTCAATGGCTGGTTGATTTGATGATAAATCACAGCAAATGAAAAATTGTTTAATGCGAAATATAAAATTATGTGATTTTTGCTGAGGTTTTATTTAAGTATATTTTGATTATATCCGTTATAAATGATGTCATTGCTGTAGAAGACGCAGTGCTGCTTTCGCTGTTTACAAGTAGAAATAAAGTCCTTTGGCGCAAAAGTTTAATCTGACATTAAGTGCTGCTGTTCAGTGCAAAATTGGTACGTTAAAAACTGTAATCGAAAAGAAAAAGAAAAGAGAAATGTTAAGATGAGTATACTAAAAATATAAAATTAAAATACTATCAAGCATTTTTGTTAACTTCTGTTTAGATTATTAATATTTATTTTGTATTAACTTATTTATTTATTTAATAAGAGTAAACAAATACAATAACAAATTACATTCTGACTTAATTAACCGAGCAATAGTAACGTAGACATTCAGCCTGTTGAAGTGAAGCAGACCAGAGTCTGCCACGAATCGAACCCGCAACGCCCGCACTAATAGACTAGCTCACTACCAACTAGCCTACGAGGGCACCATATGTAAACTTAAAAGTCATATTTACTTATATTTTTACGCAGTTGTAAAGGAAGTTAAAGTTTAAGCTAATTTTTGGTGGCAAATACAGTTATATGTTAGTTCTTAATAAACTCAATTAAAAATCGTGTCCAGTTTCTTAATTAGGTTCTTGTTTGGGTTATAATTTTGCTCGCATTTTTGCCCCTTTTTGACTGCAGTGCAACTTTTTTGACCCCTTAGTTTTAAATCCCCTTTTTGAACCAAATATTTTTTATACTGGCAATACTATATTACTTATCATGGAAACCCATGGGGCTACTCCCTATTGCGATGCGAAAGAAAATTGTAGCAAATCTAGCGATTGGTGCTCTTGAATACGTCCCAAAAAACTCAAAAATTGCTAATTTGAAAACAAAATATTCCACAATTTAATAACAGTTCCAATTAATAAAAATAATCTTAAAATTATAATCCGTAAATCCCAAACACAATAGTTTTTAAAGAAGAATTTTCGAGATTTTAGCCTATTTGGAACCGAATATTATCTAGATATTAACATCCATATAAGATCTTTTGTCTTAAAGAGATTTTAGGGACGGTAACTAAATTATAAATTATTTATTAATGTTAACATTTTAAAGGAAGTTAAAGCTATTAATAGATTAGAGCTTTGGCCAAATGTAAACCGATTCAAAAAGAATTTAATTTACAGTAAAATATTTGTGGGACGAATTTAATCCAAATACCAAATAAATTAAATAGGTTATGGACACAAAGAGTCAAATTTGGAAAAAAGTTTTTATTTACATAGACTTCGCCCTTGTTCAAATTGTCTGAAAGATTTCAAATTGTGCTTTGCGCCAGATGGGCGGATGGACATCGTTATATCACTTTAAAAAGTGATTCTGAGTCGATATACTAAAATATTGGTCCAGATTTCTGTTTTTAAAGTTGCTCCTTTTTTCTCAGAATTCCCCTTTTTGTGACACTTTTTTTGGAAATCCCCGTTTTGTGCCCCTTTTTGAAAATTTTGAACGGAAACGCTGGTTCTAGTTCAGTTCTAGTTTAGACTTTTTTTTCATTTTAGTTAACGTACTTATATTTAATACAAATGCATCACTCCTATTGGAGCTTCTAGCAACTTATTATTTGTGTTGTTTCGTTAATCAGATTTAACTAAAAATTATGCAGCAGCATTCGACCCTAGTGCTGGTACGTTATTCTCTAGGTACCTAATTGAGTTTCACTTACATTGATTGTAACCTAATTACCTGAGACATTGGCTGCGGTCAAACAGGTGTTTGAACGACATTTCCAGAGAAAACGTTATTTAAACGAAAATCGAACGTTCTGAGCTCCTCTCTGTCTATTATTCCCAAGTGAAAAGAGCTTTCCACACCCAGGTGAACCTCTACGTAAAACCTCATCCCTCTCATCAGTTATGGTAAGTTCTAATTCAGTTCTAGTTCAGTTCTAGTTTAGTTCTAGTTCAGTTATGGTTCAGTTATGGTTTAGTTTTATTTATGTTAGTTCTAATTCAGTTCTAGTTCAATTCCACTAAGTTAGGTTTAAGTTTAGTTTCGAGTTAAGGTTATAACTGTTTCAGGTAAAAATTCAAATTATAGTTCATTTTCTTGGTCATGTTCTAGTGCAATTTAAAATCGCTTCAAAATAAGATTTAAAACTAAAAAAAATTATTTCCTGTGCAGTTAATAAAAACTTTTCTATTTTTACTTTCAGCCTTTTTGAAATACAAAATCTATTTAAATTTTTAATTGCTACAAAGTTCGTAAATAACACACAGGCAAACGCACACATTGTTACACATTTTTATTGCAAATAACTTTTACTTTTCGTTGTGTTCCCATTGTTTGGTGTTTAATTTTTATTTTATTTGTTTTGATTTATGAACCCATCATATTATCCTGCTCAGTCATTAAAGTCCTTTTTATTGCAACTTTAAGTTTTACAACGAACCAATAAACTGCTCGTGCACAACACACAAACACACACACACAGCCATGAATCTATTTTTTCGATGGTGTCAGCTTGTCAAAAATGTACAATTGTTGTTGTTTTTGCCCCGCTACGATTTTCATGGGATACTTGTTATTGTAATTGCCCTGTTTGTTAATTTTGTTGTTGGCCATGCTGAAATTGAGAAATGTCATTAAGTTTATTTACGCAAATATTGTAGTTTTTGTTATTATTGTTGTTGTATGTGTGTGTGTTGTTGTTGTAGGACCATAAAATGAGAGAGAACAGAGAAAAAATTGTTACAACAACAACAAAATTTAAACTCATTCCTTAACGGACAACATGGCGACTTTGTTTCCGTCGTGTAAAGTAGGAACAGAATGCTAAACTTTAAAACATGATAAATTACACCATTTCAATTTAAGAATTTTTGGAGGATTAGAAAATGGTAGAAAATGTGTACCATACATTTATACCATTAATCGCTTTAAATAAATAGTTGTTTTATTTATTTATTTTTTTATTATACATAATTTTTTAACCAGAAAAATATAATAATATATCTGTGGCATTTTGACAAAACATCTTAAGTCGACATAAGATAGCAGAAAAAGTTTAAAAAAAAAATCATTTTTTATCAAATAATAAAATAAACCAACCGAATTTAAAGAAAAATTTCGTTAATAATACAAAATTTTAAAATCGTAAACAAAAATGGTTTTTTGAAGGAAAATTCGTATATTAACAGCATTTTTTTCAAATTTTAAAATTTGACTTAAGATGTTTTGTCAAAAGGCCACAGATATAATATCTCACATTTAAACTATAGTTCTAAAGGTATGTTACAATACGCCTTTAAGCCGATACGATATCGATACTCAAAAAGAAATATCGGCGATACCGATACGAATACTAAATTTGAATTCAAGGTAAAATTGAACTCATGGAGAGTAATTAATATTATTTTGATACAAATTTATAGTGTGAAAATTATTAATATTTAAAATATACTAGCTGACGCGGCAAACTTTGTTTTACCATATATCTTATTTCTTGTGAAAGAAAGAAGAAGTTAAAACTAAAAAAGTGATGTATTTTTTTATCCTGAAGTATAAAAATCAAAGAGAGGTAATGAATTTTCATTACGAAGACAATTGTTTGTACGATATTTTTTGTCAGTCCGTCTTTGTCCATCACAAATAAGCTCGATGACTTGCCGACGCGAGAACATGCCACATATAATTGTCCGTGCGTGGTGTGTCCAAATCTAAAGGCTCAGTTAGGCGAACGTTGCTGTACCGTATCTGTACTGTATCAATCAGCTGTTCGCTTTTTGTTATATGAAACGCAATACAAAAGCTTACCGAAATGTAATGTACCGTTGTTACAACGTACCATTCTGTATAAAATAGAATTTCATACCGTTGTTACGTGACATTTGTAAAACAGTGATGGGTGACTTGTATGTTTCTTGGAATGCGGGTATTTTGCTCTTTTTTTGGTACTTTTTAAGTAAAGCTATGGAATTGTGACAAAACAACTAACAGTACAACATTTTTTCATATATACAAATATATGTACATACATATGTTAAGATGTATAAAATAAACAAATGCATATACACACAAGGAAATGTGAAACATATAAACGGCTTTAAATGGTATCAAAACCTTGTTTGGTGTATGCACATTTACAATAAACTTATGCTTAAAATATATACATTAAAATACAAATTTGTTAATGGTAAATCAATAATATAAATATTATTAAAAAACTGTTTTAAATACCATTTAAATCACTTGGTACTTTTTCTGCACAGCGGTCACCATTTAAAAATTTTTGATTCCCATCACTGTGTGTATTGTTTTATGTATACTATTTCTTTTTGTTTATGTATGGGAAAAACATATGACACGTTTTTAAATGTTATATAAGTGCACCAACGTGCTTACAGTACGGTGCGGTACATTACGGGTACAGCAACGTTCGCCTAACTGGGCCTTAAGCCGCAAACAAACGGCGTTTGGCCTTGCGACTTATAAATAGTCATTGCAAATGCCAATCTAAGTAATAGGAAATTAAACGCGTTTAAATTCACTTAGGCCGTCTGTGGGAATCACCGGAGTTCGTGGCAGCAAAACATTTTCCTCTCGAAATTTGTCATTCAAAATGGCAGCTTCGATAACGTTTTACAAAGATTTTTTAACGACAAATCGTGTACCATTGCATAGCCGTGGTGGCATCCCACCAGCAGGTTTGAAGCGATTTGAGGTATTAATTCCTACATAAAACCTGCTCCTTTTGGAGCACAGTTTTTACTGGGTATATGGAGGAGGAGCTTTTGCCCTATTCACGCCCTAAATATGTAATAAAAATTATTGGCGAAAGCGCATTTCAGATGTTACACTAATTGCCTGCCAAATTTTATGACCTCTAGCGATTTGAAGTATACATTACGATCTATTCCAAATTTCATTGTACACATTAGACATTACGACACATGGTTTGGTAACTTTTCAAGTGAAAATAAAAACTGGAAAATGGAGGACATTTTGTTGATATTTGAATGGGAATATATGGGAACATCTAAATGCCATATCTTCGGAACCACTGGTACTATTTCTTGGAAACTTAAACCATAGTCTGTAGTATCCCTAACGTTCCCTGAAATTTTGGTTGAAATCGGTCGAACCGTTTCCGCAGTTAGTGCCATGGTGACATCAAATATACATAAATATAAATAACTAGATTAATATGGTTTGAAAAACAACGAATTTGATTTTATGGTAATGTTAAAAAAAGAAAATAAATAAAGTTTCATAGAAAAGAAAAGTGTAACAGATTGCGAATATTTAAAATTGAAATTAATTATAAGATTTTTGTTAAAAATACAAGGTATTCTCAACTTTTGTGGGGATAGCGTCCGAACCAGACCTGCAGTCGAGAACATTCTCTCAGATGTGACAGAACTCATTTGCGAACTTAAGTAATTCTGCACCAAGCGGATCTGCGTCGCTTGAAATATTATTATTTTCTTATAATTTGATCACAAACGCTTCAAAGGTCATTTTTAGACGTATCAGAACTTTGCGAGGTGAAGGGGTGACATTGGCATCCACAATTTCGGAATGCATAGTCATAGTAGGTTAGTAAGACGTTTTTCGATACGATTGAAACCGATTGTTTTTAAAATTTCCGAACTAATGCTAAGTAAGTCGCCAATTTTTGGGTCTCTGAACTATTCTCAGTTTGTTCATTTTTAATATTTTTAATAAAATTAAAAGACTGTTAACTAGCGGAATAACGTCAGAGAATGGAGCAGTGGTATTGCTTATGGATTTTATAGCCCCTTCAAAGTAAAAAGTTTCAGCAAAATTATCTCACAAGAAGTAGAATCAGTGTAAAATTGTATTGACAAGTTACGCAGCAAACGCGTATAATGCAAATACGAAAAGAACTCATTAAATGGGATTACTTTTCACATTTGCATGCGTCTTCATCGCGTGGTGTGGAACTCCAGCTACAGAATTAAAAATAATTGTAAGTTCCAATTTCCACAATGAAAGTCTAATTGATAAACTTATCACATTTTCTTCTTTGAATCAGCTTCGGCGTTTTCACGAGTCAAGTCTTATTATTTATCTGTTTTTCCATTTGTATGAATGTATATGTGCGTTTTGACATTTCGTTTAAAACATATTTCTTATAAAAATGTATTTAAATTCAAATCCGTGTTGAATATTTTAACAATTGTTTAATTTAAAATTAAAGTTGTGTAAAATGTACTTTTAATTATAAATTTCTTTTGTTTTGTTAAATAACAAATATTTAAAAAATTCACACACAAAAAATTACACACGCTACGAAATTAATTTTGTTCAACGAAATTAAATATGAAAGATAATTGTCAAAATAGACCTGCTGAAAATTACGAATGAGAAAACAAAACGCATATGACGAGTACAGCAGGCTGAGTACTTGTTTCTTTTCCCCTCGCCACAGCTGATCAATAAGACTTGCATTGTCGAAATTGGGACTAATTTTCGAACTGCAGCCGCAAAGCTTTCATTATTTTTGAAATATGGTTCTAAAATGAAAACACGTTATTCTATCGTGTTACGCTCCATTTTTACTAACCGTGAACTATCAGCTGTCGAAATTTTCTTTTTAGGGATGGCAACACTTTACTGCACAAACGGAGAAATATTTAAATCTTGCTTTAATATTGGGTCTCCCTTTATAAATACATAGTTTAAAATTATTACTTTTTATGTTATTTAGATATTTGTCAATCACAATTTTTAACTTAAATTTGCAAATTCCGTCGGCTGGCAATTTCAGGAATAAAACGGATTTAAATCGATTTAAAACTATAAAATGCACGTGCAAAGATCAATTTTAATATACTATATGTATACGTATATAGTATGTCCTGTAGTTCCTATTAGGAGCACAGGTCCACTGTACCTAAAATTTAAAAAAACAGACAAATATTTCAGGGCCTTTAAGCGATTTATGTTTCAATCACTTCAACTATTAAAATAAAACTATAATTATATCCTCTACGAAATTTTACAAAACAAAGGACCGAATGTCACTTTGTAGTTTCATAACCAGTTAAAAAAATAAAATTTTCCTTTTGACTCGTTTCACTACATGAAGCCTAAATTCTGACTACCTACCCGTAATAAAACCAAGATATTTTGACCCATACGGAAAATAGAAATTAATTATTTTTAAACGTAAAAACAGAATGTGGCGTTTACCACTGATTAAGAAACAAATTTCTTTTTGCAGGAAAAGAAGATAAAATGGGAATGGAGAAGTAAATAAGTTTAACTTGTTTGGATCCAGTGTAATTGCGGTAAATGATATGGCGAAATAAATGCCCCCTTACCGACAATTGAAGCACTTTAATAATAACAGCAACAATAACATCAACACTATGTATTTTCTTTCATTCCACAGAGAATGGTTGACCTTTATGCAACTGACACCAAACACACACACACACACAGACACACACACACGCACGCTTTCACAAAAACAAGCATACATCCAGGAACAGCAACAAAAGGACATTGAATGAATAAATGAAATGTTTTCATTGTAAAAAGGGGTTGCAATTTCTGTATTTTTTTATGATGATGACGACGACAACAGCGATGATAATGGCGATAAGGGCAACAAAGCAATAAGAAGGATGACATCCTTAGAAACATGAGCATGAAATTAGAGATATTAAACTGCAAGTTATATTTTAATATGCATTCAAATATTAAACAGGACACATGTTGAATTTCAAAGAATGCAAATATTTATAGATGT
Organism: Pollenia labialis; assembly: GCA_949318255.1. Lineage (NCBI taxonomy): Eukaryota > Metazoa > Arthropoda > Insecta > Diptera > Polleniidae > Pollenia > Pollenia labialis. The sequence continues at coordinate 117,447,916 of OX439140.1, forward strand.
TATTTAGTTACACAAATTCAAAGAAACAAATACGAAAAAATTATACTTGGTAATAAATCAAAAGTTCATAATAAAAATGTTGACCCATATTTTACTAAGAACACTTTATTGAAGGGGTAAAAAGACTTTTAACAATTTTACTACTGAACACCACCCCGATGAAGCAGAAAATATTTAAATATGTATCTCTATAAGTTTCATAAATTTGCAAATAAAATTCTAGTAAATTTAAATTTACAACACGTTTTTCAACACTTAACAAAAATCAACTCCTTTAGAAGGGATTTTCTTGTATTTGCTTTTGCCTTCTAGCAAAATGAGGACACGTTTGTTTGTAAATGTGGAAATTAAAGTTTTGAAATATTTAAATTAATCTAATTACAGGTCACTTGCTTACAAAAAGACAAAAAAAAATAAGGGGTAAAAACACATGAATGAATAATATTAAAGTTAATTTGATATAATTTAACTTAATTCAAGCTTTTAGCAACACAAGTTGAGATACAACAATGTTGTTCTAAATGCTTAATGGCAGGTACGTAAAAATATCCCCAGCGGGAAAAAGTAGTACGGATGCCTTCTAGAAGGCCTCTGTACCCCTTCCTTTGGATGTACAAGGCCTGCTCGCTTCATTCCATACTCATATCTTTTTCCACACGTTGTCATTGCGAAGAAGGATCAGCTTGTGCAAAAAAAAAAACCAAACAAAAATGTTACTCCTTCTCTACTGCCTTATAATAGAAGCGAGTGTGGAAGGTGTATCATATATTTTATACCAAAGAGCCGAGGCCTTATATGAGGCATTCATTCATTAGCAGTTAGATAGGAACAGTAATTGAATCAAAAAAATTTTAAAGCAGCCCTTTAAAAAGGCCTGAAGTAAGAAGGTCTTCTAAGTTTTCCCGCTGGGTCATTTAATATGTGTGTGTGTGTGTGTGTGTATGTGTGTGTGTAAAAATTATATTTGTATGTATGTGTTAGTGTACATATGTGTAATAAAAGTAGAGTTAATATTGTTTGTACCAATTTAACTTTAACTTTAATGGAATAAAGTTTTTTCTGTTGCACAAAAATAAATAAACAAAACAACCAGGAAAATTAATAAGGAATGAGTTCAAATGAAAATTATACGTTTTTAGTGGTACTTTGATAAAAATGATGTTTAGAGTTTAAAAAAAACAGTACTATTTTTGTTGTAATTTAAAAAAAAAAGTACTTATTAAAAGAAAGTTTCTAAAAAATAAGTTTTGTTTTGAAATTAAATCTAACTAAAATATTTTGATTAAATTTGATTTTGAGGTTAAAAATTTACTTTAGATCAGTTTTGCCAATTTAGCTATTTGGAACTTAAATTTAGCCATTTTTCATCCCGTTTAGGTATGGAAAAAATAATTTAGCAGTACTGAATTGAACAACGCGCCCAAATTGTTGAGCTTTAATGTGCGGTTTAGACCCTCAGAGTCAACAATAAACCGTCTAGTTGCAAATTTTCGACAACAAGGGGCATTAAGGATCCTTCCTGGTGTTGGCAGAAGACGAACGGTACACACGGATGACAATATTGAACTGGTACAGAGGAGTATTTGGGAAGATGGAGAAACATCAAGCAGGAGACGTTCGACACAATAGGATAATAGGAATGTTTCTATACAAGATTCAGCTTGTCCAAGAATTGAAACCGACAGATTACCAGCAACGACTTGATTATGCAGTTTTTTTTCGGCAAAAAGCAGAAGAAAATCATAATTTTATTCATAATTTTATTATGAGCGACGAAGCCCATTTCTAATTATATAAGTGGGTTCGTTAATAAGCAAAACTGCAGCGAGAATTACACCCACCTAAGTGTACGGTTTGGTGTGGTGTTTCATCGGAAAGGATAATTGGTCCTTATTTTTTTGAAAATGAACACGGGGTAGCCGTTTCCGTCAATGGTGTCAGATATCGGACAATGTTGGAAAATTTGTTAAGGACAGTCGTGAAAAACCATCCGCAAGAAAGGGTCCAACAAGATGGAGCTCCATGGAGCACACTGCAAGGGACACAATGGCTCTTTTACGGGACATTTTTGGTGAACGAATTATTTCGCGTACAAGTGATTTTAATTGGCCTCCGCGTTCGCCGGATTTAACCGCCCCAAACTGTTTTCTTTGGGGTTATTTGAAAGGAAGAGCCTACATTAATAAGCCTAGAACCATCCACCAATAAAAAATAATATACGCGACGAAATAAAACAACATAAGACCTGAAGTTTTGCGAAAGGTTATGGAAAATGTGTTGGAAAGAGCACGAAATTGCGAAGCAGAAAATGGCCACCACTTGCGAGATATTATTTTTCATAGCTAAACTAAAAATATTCCTCATTTATATACTGTATTAAAAAAAATTAATAATTATTTCTTAAATAATATGTTATAACGAATGTTTACCGTTAAATTCAGAATTCTGCTAAATATGGGATCTAAGGTAAATTATGGACTGTATATCACAAAATTCATAGCATTTTTTCTGGCCATATGAAGCTAAGTTGTCAGAAATTTTACCGCAATATCTATATCTGCTACGGTTTTAGGCGTATTTAATTAATTAGCAGAGTGGGCTTTATATGGGGCCTATAGTAAATTATGGACTTATCTTCACGAAATTTCACAGTGTCACTTCTAGTGCAATAACACTGTGACGTACCGAATTCTATTGTGATAGCATTAATTATAACGGTTTTAGGCGCATTAAACTATTTTCCGGGAGTAGGGCTTATAAGGGACCTACGGGAAATTATGGACCTATCTTCACGAAATTTTACAGTGTGATTTTCAATTGAATAAAACGAACTTTTGCAAAATCTTATATCATTCCGGGCATTGTTCCACCATTTATGCTAGTTTTGATTCATAGCTCTGATCCTACTGAACCGATTTTGCTGGATTTAAATCCCAAGCTGCTTAGGATAACTACAAGCAATTTGACACCAAGTTTGTTTATTTCTTTTGAGTTTTACGAAAGTGAGCGTGTTTTCAACAGACGGACAGACAGACGGGCATGGCTAAATCGACTTTGAATCACCCAAGAAGCCAGAATATATATACTTTATGGGATCTGAGATAAATAATAAAAATGTTTCACACGGAATAACAAACTTAACCCTCTTCACTACTAACTAATTGTGGTGGAGGGTATAATAAAATGTCGATAGCGAAATTGACGCAAGGCATATAAAGCTCTTATGACACTACATTTTTAAACATTAAACATTTTACATTTTGCTAAATCAGCGGTTTATGGGCAAATTCAACGATTTACCGCTTTTTGTTTTTAGGTTTCTCATAAAAAAGTTGGCAACATTTAGGCCCTAATTTTGTAAAACACAACGCACGCGAAAGTATTATATTGAAAGCAAAAACAAATTCATAAATATTTTGTAATTTTGTTGTTGCTTTGTATAGAAATTTATTTACCGTTTTAAAATTTTCAACGCCACAAGCAATGATGCGTATGTAATCTTAAAAACCAATGTGAATTTCTGTTAGAGGCAACAACAAAATTACAAAATATTTATGAATTTGTTTTTGCTTTCAATGTAATTCTTTATGGTTGCGTTGTGTTTTACAAAATTAGGGCCTTAATAAAATTAACAGAACAGGAATGGCTAAGTTGTTTCAATTGCATTTTTTTGTTGATACTTTTTAAACTAATACTACATTTACATTAGGCCGAAATCTTATAGATTTGATTTAAAATCTTCTTCGAAATCTAGTGCGTTTACATTACACTTTTTTGACATTAGCGAGATTTTGTTTTTATAACAAAACAACTAACTAAAAGTCTTTTAGTTACACATACAAACACAAAAAGAAATATACATTAAAAAATTTGCATTGCCTTTTATTAATAATCAACGATATTTATGTTATCAATATTATTCGTCTTTTTTATTTTTTTACACTTTTTTATTTATTTATTTTATAAAACTTTTTAATTTTTTTTTAACAATTTTTGTTTTGTATTTTTTAAATGTCATTTTTTCTTGTGCAGGGAAGTATTTTTTAGTGCTATATTGAAAAAACCATAGTTGCATCATAAAGTACTACTAGATTTTGAGTAGATTTTGTTTTGTATGGGAAATCTAGTCAAAAACAACTAGATTTGGCTCGAAATCTCGTAAGTACTAGATTTTGCGTAGGTGTAAATGTAGTAGAGTTTTTATACCTTTTTGTGGTGTTTTTTATGAACATAAATAAAATAAATTTCAACTAAAAAAATCTTTTAGTACAATTAGGGTAAAAAAAAACAATTTTTAAAGGTTGTCGGTACAATTTAAAAATTCTCAACGCCATCCCTGAAACAAAACCATAACAAGAGAAAAAAAAAACTAAAAAAACTTTGTTTACATTTTTTATAGTTTGCTCTTTCTAGCATTTACTGTTTCTTTCTATCAATTCTATATCAATTAATGAATAAAAAATGTAGTGTCATAAGGGCTTAAGACTTGTTGAATTCATTTATCAACTCATTAAATATTAAATCTGTAAGGCTGCATTTTTATAAAATTTTTAAAAAACTGTCCAGTTCTCCAATATGCTTCCAAAACATTTCTGATAAGACAACCATCTTGTGGCAGATGTTCTTTAAATTTTTTGATTTTCTACGTTGAGCATTTCTTGAAATTCTTTTAACTCAGAGCATCTTTTAGAGCTTCCGGATATACATATCGAGCCTTTGCTGCAATAGAGTAATATCTTAATTTTGAATTTTCTAACACCTTACAATTTAATTCTCCTCTCAAGAGTTGAGTATATAACATATTTGTATAAAATTTGTACACAATATGAAGAATCGATATGGCGATTTACTCAACATTTTTTGCCTGTAGGCGGCCCTATGTTCCTCTGGGAATTAAAGAATCAAATACATTAGCTCAAATATTTTTTTTTCAGTTATTACTTAATTGCAGCAAAGGCTCGATATATGGTCCAACTTAAATTTTTAAACTTCTCTTTATATTCAAATTGCTTTTTTTATATACTGAAATTCTTTTCTATAAAGTAGTATATTTCACCGTGTACGGCATGTTTAGGAGTCGTAAAAGTATTTAGTACTTGGGTACTTGATACTCAAAAGCAATTACTCAATAACAAAGCCATATGCTTTTATACCATAGAGATTTTTTCATAAGTCATTTAGATTATATTTTAATTTCCATACAAAAGAAAAATTCCTTACATTTTTACGAAAATAAAAAATCTGTCTTTATCCCCGTCAGTGTTATTTTTCGACATCACTGGTCTAATCACCGCATTCGATATCGAGCAAGCTATCGTATCGAATAAACTATCGTATTTTTCTGCATACGATAGACACTGACATATCGAATGGAAATTCGAGAGATTATATGTTTTTCGTTATTCGATGACTCGAGTGCTATCATCTGAAACTGGTATACATTTCATTATGTATCGACTATCATGATACAATTACACATATTTTTTTTATCAATTTTGCTCGATATCTTATGCGGTGATTAGACCCCAGTTAATTGTTGTCATTTGAGTGTTACTTTTTTTGAAATCGGTGACGTTCGACGATTCTATCTTAGTTGTTAATTGTGGTACATACTTTTTTTTAAAAATTTTAATACTCATTTTTAAAAGAAGAAAGAAATTTTTTTTTGATAATGTTTTTAGTGAATATTTTAGAAATTTGCATGAACTCATTCCTCTAAAACATATGTACATAATATAAAGGATACACTTGTAACAAGATATAAAATGTTTGCATGATGACGTTAGTAATGATAATTTAATGTTGTTATTGTTCTTTACGATACAAATGCAAACACATGTAAACACTTACACACGTTCATATCCATATGTTTAACTACAAACAGTTGTAAATACAGATATATTAACAAATACATTTATATAAACCACATCCTTGCAAAAGTTATAAGTCTGTGTACATTAAACTTCAAACCCCACTTTGACATAATTTTCACGTCTTTAAAGTGTGTGTTTGGATGTGAACGATTATCTACAAGTGTGTATATATGTATGTATGTATATGGATTAGTGTTTTCAGCTTTTTTCTTCAAGTATGTAAAGATATTTAGTTATATCTCAGTTTTATTAACAAATTTATATATCGGAAAATTTATTGACTTTTTATATTAGTTTCATTTTATTTTTGATGTTTCAGTGTTGTTTTTTGTGTTTCCAGTTTTTTGTTTTCCTTTTTTTAAATTAAATAAAGAACTTAATGCATACATAGTAAAAATTTTTATGTCAGTGTAAAAAAAAGTGTATTTGATGGCATATTAAAGCATTTAACGAGAGTGATGGTGTTATGACGGGAAAAATATATGTATATAAAGCTTGAGGTCATCCTAAAAAAAGTATGTCATAAAGTAACAAAAGGGATAACAGTTGAACAACGTGGTCTTAAAATACAACCTTATTTGCATTCTGGCGTTACAATAAAAAAAAAAAGCGACTTTTCGCTGAAAATGCCCATATGTACCTAAAAACCAGCAAAGATTTTTAAATTTGATAGCTTGAAAAATAAATCTATATAAGTCCAAAGTTTACTAAAAAAAATGTATTATACAAAACGTCTTGCTCAATTCGCAGTCTTATTCAGTTTTGTAATGCAAGTCAAAATCCAGTTCCGTTTTTTAACGTCACGCAAGCGCACAATTTTGCTTAAATCTGCAAATCCTTAGCGTCGATTGCTGTAATTTTTTTTGGAATATAGTGCTACATACTTCATTACTTTATATATATAAAAACCCTTTTTCCAAATTTAACTTCTTCATTTAACTTTTATAAATTTTGTTGTTCAAATATCACGATACGTCAAAATGGAAATGCCCATACACATTCGCTACTCTTATCTATAAGTAGGGAATTAAGTTGTTATTAATGGCTTGCTCCTAATAACAACCTGTTAAAAAAAAATAAGTACGGAATAAATATATTTATGAAATTCTGCAGAGCAGGTACCCAGCAGAGCAGGAACGGGTACAGAAAAAAATATTTAATATAAGTAATCTTGAAAAATATTAAGTCCTTTCAAAATAACAAAATATGAGGAAATAAAAAATCAAGTAGGTACGCAGTTAAACTACATTTTTTCTCAAGATCAATGAATATAGTAGCGTTTCTGCACGGTGTAATTTGATGCCACTAATGTTTTAATAGAATTTTGGCTTTATATATCTTCATTAGGGTGACCGTTAAAATCACAAGTTGGATTTCTTCAGGTCTCACCCACCAATACAATTTTTTTAGGAAAATCGGCGAAAATTCCCTCACGACCACCAAAGTTTATTATATTTCTACATGAAATCTGACTTTTCTGTTTCATAACTTAGAAAATATTAATTTTGTAGAACAGTTGTTAGAAAGTTTTTCCTTAATATCTCCTATTTAACAAAATAAACTGAAAAATATCGAAAATGTCACTAAAAAAACTAATTTTTAATTTATTAAAGAAACGCATTATCTATGAATCACGTATCTTTAATTTTGTTGAAAAAAATTTGTATTATTTAATTTTAATAATAACACTGTTCTAGCTGAAGAACAGACCAGCCAGCCACCAGCACTTGGCGTTTTAACCTAATTCGCTGAATACAGTGCTTCTAACCGTTATTTTAGGTTAGCTCTTGTTTTCGAGATATACCGTTATTTCAAAAATGGACGATGTTGCACAACATATATTCGCGTAACTCAAAAACAAAATTCCGCAATGTTATTACCTTTATGAAAGGTTAAAGGATTTTCTTATATGCGCAGTCGTTTTAGGAAAATATATTTTTTTTTTTTGTAGCAAAATTTCAAAATTTTAGTTCTTTAAAAAATCATACTAAATTTGGAAAACGTAGATATGCTTATAATTTTTTCTAGACATATAAAAAACGAAGTTGCAAACAAAAGAAGCCACAAATGATTAAAATCTGTTTACAATTTTTGATTTTATTCACAAAAGACGAACAATTTCCATTTAATTTAAAAATTTCATAAAACGCAATATTTGGAGCCTCCCTAAGGAGTAGATATAAGGAGAAAGTATGTTTTGGTTAAATGTTAAGGACAAAAAAACTAATTGAGGTCGGTCATACATGTTATCCCTCTAGGGCCGACTCCTGGACAGTTATGGGTATTTTTCTTCAATATATTTTCAGTCTGTATTGCAAATTTTGTATGGGAGCCCACTTAAGGAATAGGAAAAGTGGGATCGGTCAAACACTTCACCTATTTAGGGGCATCCTAGGCGCTGATGGGATCAAATTTAAGAATTTCATTAAACCCCATATTTGTATGGGAGCCCCCTAAGGGGTGGAGATAAAGGGCAAGTATGTTTTGAGGAAATGTTGAGGACAAAAAGTCAATTGAGGTGTGTCATATATTTTATGCCCCTAGGTGCGATTCCTTGGCAGTTATGGAGCTTTTTCTTCAATATATTTCTAGTCTCAAACACAAATATCGAAGCTGAATCGACGTGTGTAAGAAAATATAGTTCTAAAGAAAAAATTCGCATCATTGCTACTGTTGGTTTTTTTATTTCAGTTAGGTTTGTTAAATATGAGATTTACAGAAAACTTGTTCAGACAAAAGTTGTTGAAAACTTCACTAATAACAAGTTCCTAGTAAGCGATTTTTATGTAATATTAAAATTTTCCAAGTTATGAGGCATAAAAGTCGGACTTTTCGATTTTTCTTAAACTTTGGCAGGCGTGAGGGACGGATTGTCCTAAAATTTTTTTGGCGTCGTTTTTCATTAATACCCACTGAATTGGGAAGTGAGAGCATGGACAAATAGAAAACAAACCTGATCCATACAGTTAACGACCACCCATATGTTCATATACTTAGGAATTATTTGTATACACTACTAGACATTATTGTATCTTCCTCTTACATGTTGTACCTTAGCTATCCTTTGGTTAGTAATGAAGTGGTATATTGTATGTACAGAAAAAAATAGGACTATTGCATTAAAGCTTTATAACATTGAAAACTACCACAAAGAATTCATTCGGAAAATAAAAATGTTGAATTTAACCAAAAAGTAACTTATGAAAAGGATTTATTCTCAGATTCTATTTGTGGAAATTTGTAAAATTAAAAATTTAAAAAAAAAAAAATTATATTGGTAACAATCTGATAAAGAGTGACGAAGCTCATTTGTGTACGTCTAACTTAAAAGCAGCGGTGTTCCCAGCCCTGGGGTCTACTTATATTGAGCGGTATTGACATCTTGAGCTGCCGACGTCATCAACAATTAAGTAAATTTTAAGTTTAATTTTAAATTTGTATGTACTTTCGATAAGTTTGCTTCTGCTTTAAACTTAAGAAATGTTTAAATCGTTGCTTAACCGCCATACTAAAAATTTGTTTTTATTATATTCGCGCGGTCAAATTGAACTTAGATTTCAATAATAATAATAATTGTATTTAAAATCGGTTGCAAACCTTGGGTAGGGGCAGAGAATACCTCGACTTAAACATAATATTCGAGAAAAAGTTAGAGCGACCTCTAAAAAGAGCGCGACTATGCGCAGCCAAGAAATGGTCGGCACTTACGCGTCTAATAACTAAAATTCTTCATTTACGAAAAAAACAAATTAATTGATTTTAAAATAAAAAATACTTAAACCGCTTTATTTTTCTATTTGACCATTTTGTACTTTGTTTTCCTTGACAATTTATCTACTAGAAATATATAATCCCCAAAAGTCTCTTAGCAAATTTCTCTTTATATTTCCAATTTATATTTCCTTTTCCTGTTTTATTGCTGTATTACTTTTTTTAGCTTATGTTTGCATAAACAAATCCAAATGAATATTTTATTTACATGTAAAAGAGATTTACACAAAAACTTATTGATTTTACTCCACATAAAGACACACACAGACATAAAATACTATAAATTTGAAATAAAATTAAAACGTTGAAATAAAAATTGCAGGGAGACACTTCTAGAAAAATATAATCAATTTTAATGCGAATAAATAACCAAATACACGCAATAGTTGTACAATACAGTGGAATAACTCATGACCAGACACGGCAGCAGCCATTGAAATGTATCCGTACGAGAGGAATGTCCTATAAAAATAACTCTCATGAGACCAGACAACAGTTTCTGTCTAAAGCGGGTGTCCGCTTAAGGAAGATTTCCGTTAAGGGAGATTACACTGTATGCTGCTTTAAGTCACATTAAAAAAAATAAGAAAAATTAAAAGAAAAACTAAATTCAAAACTAGAACACACAATAACAACACGACTGACTAAAATTCCTTTTCGTTTCATTGTCTGTTTGTTACAGATTTCAGCGGGGAATAAAAAACAAAAATAAAACAAATTTATTCGCACTTCATAAGCGTAACGAAACGATAACAACAAAGTGTTAAAAGAAAGTCAAAGATATAAAAGCCAGCATATGTAATTAAAGTTTTTCAGTTTTCATAAATTTTGCCTTTACGCAATACATTTTTGCATATTTCCATAAAAGAATTAAAAACAAAACAAAAAAAAAATAAAACTACAAGCCTTTGTAAATGTGTAATTATGATAATTATTTTATTCCATTAAAAAATAAAAATATATGAAAATATTCTGCCAACATCAATGCTCTCACAGGAATTGTTACCCATGGTTTTTTTTTTATAATTTTGTAGGAAATTAAAATGTGTGCGCAATGTACAGCAAGGGAAGCCACAGTGCTGCGATTACTTATATATGTTTCTTAAAACAAAAAGAAACATGTAAAAAGAATATTAAAAGAAAAAAAAAGTTAAACACAGAAAACTGAGAGTGTTTAAATTGCCTAGACGAACACCGTAGTGGTCAACCAATTGAGATTGGTCCACAATCGGCTGAAGGTGCGTGAGCTTGATGAAATAATAGGCATTTACCCTTTTAGTCCTGGATTTTTTTTGGGCGGTCCAAAAAAAAAAGTCTTAACACGTGTGGACACAAAAACAAACAGTTTGGAAATGAACCCTATCAAAGCAACTTGTATTAAATAATGAATACACAATGCCAATATGCATACCCTGTAGGAAATGTTACTAGTGAAACAGTACTGATTTACAACTACCCCTAACAATGTTCTGTGCTATTGCTACTACTGACTAGGGTAAATGTGTAGAAATTGGACTGACTTAGTAACTATAGTTACTAAACAATGAAACCCGTTATTAAAATAAGATTTTCGGCAGCTATAAGCAATTTAATGACAGCTTGTCATTTAATTCAGCCTAATGCGTTATTTTTCTTATGTTTCTGAGTCATTACACTGATGATATTTTTTATTAAACTGACTCCGATGCCGATGTGTCATCACATTGATGACATAATTTCACCTGATGACATTTTGCCCAATTGATTTTAAAGCTGACATCACAATGATGAAACGTGTCATAGGGAAGACACTTGTCATAGTGCTGTTGTCAAAATACATCAGCGTTGTGACGCCTTTTCCATCAGTGTATAACGATATTGTTAATATAATATAAGTTGTACAAATCACCATGAAATTGCCCGACGCTGCCTTATCCTATTTCCGTCAAATTTTATTTTAAAGATTGTTAGCCTTTTTCGAAAAAAAAAAAATTCCATTTATTAAATTTTTTCTATTATTATTTAGTAAATTACACTGTGTGACTTCAACTAAGTCGTGACCAAATGAATCTGACACCTAATCTTTATGTAAAATTGTCGGCTGAATCCGAATGTGAAGTCAGAATGGTCAAAAGTAGAACAGTTTTCGAGATATTCCGAATAAACTTCAAATTTTGATTCTTTTATTTTTATTCAAAGATAATAATAATAAAATTACTAAAACAACAGGTCGTTCGTAACAATGATTAAGTTACAATGGACTGACCAAAGTTCAAGTTTCACAAAAATTTTAAAGGTTTTTTGCAATTTTGCTCTTTTCAACTTATTTTTTTAAAACCAAACAATAACATTTTTTTAAGATTTATCAGTTACGACATTGGCTTATTTCAAAAAATTACAAAGTTACAGAAGATTATTTGAAATATCCCACTTTTCGATTTTTACCAAATCACAAAAAACACACCAAGAAAATACACATAGCGAAATGTTTGGTAACAAAAAATATTAAAAAAACCCTTAAAATGTTAAATTACTATGCGGGTTAATTCACAAAAACTTCTGTAGCATTATAATTTTTGGACCAAAATAGGTCTTGTTGGGCGTAAAATTTTCGTATTGAATTAAACTAATGCCCCATGCAATAAAACGTTACAATTTTTAATTCTTTAGTATAAAAAAAACATTAATTGAAAAGATCAAAATTGGAAAAAAATTATAAAATTTTCAATGAAATTTGAACTTTTGTCCCTGTTACTGTGTCATTTACAGGGTCCGGCAAATAACTTTTTTTTTTTTTAAAATGCTATAAAAAAAAGCTACTGAATATTTTCTCAAATGTCTTTTTTTATTTGAAAGTACAATCCTTCCGGTTAATAATGGAAAATAATTTCATTCAAATGGCTGCATCGGCTGGCCATGCAGTAGTCTACACAATCGGTCCAATTTTTAAGCACATTATCGATTGTGTGCAGCTGTATTTCACCAATGGCTTTACGAATATTGTCCTTTAAAGCGTCAATTGTCTCTGGCTTGTCGGCGTAACACTTATATTTGACGGCACACCACAAATAATAGTCCAACGGTGTCAAATCGCAGCTCCGAGGTGGCAAAACGACATCAGCTCTGCGGCTGATAATGCGATCTTCAAAAACAGGGCGCAAAACATCGAGTTTAGCTTCGGCTGTGTGGCACGTAGCGCCGTCCTGTTGAAACCAAATGTTGCCAATATCCTCCTCTTCAATTTTTGTGAACATAAATGCGTTCAATATGGCTCGATAACGATCGCCATTGACTGTTACGGCCACACCTTGTCCATTTTCGAAGAAAAATAGCCCAATCATGCCTCTGGACCAAAATCCGCACCAAACAGTGACTCGTTTTGGGTGCAACGGCTTTTCAATGTATGCGTGCAGGTTTTCTGTGGCCCCAAATGCAACAATTTTGCTTGTTTACATATCCGCCAAGTTAAAAATGAGCTTCATCTGAAAAGATGATTTTTTGGCAAAATCGGCATCTTCTGTAAGTCGATCGCAGGCCCACTTAGCAAAGCGAAAACGCATATTTCCCAGCGTTGTTCAAGCGTATACACAACCATATTCGTTCAGCGGAAGGATAAAACTAATTATCTGTCAAAGCAGACATGAGCTAAGTGTTACCATTCACAAAATAAGCACTAGTTGAAAAAAAACGTTAGATGGCGGACCCGTTATTGACTAATCTTCACTAGCAATCCATTGTTATTTTAGTAATTTTATAATCTTTCATTTAAAAATTGAAATACATAATCCGTTTGATATTTTTAAAGATATTTGCATTTAAGAGTTATCATCTTTTTCAAAAACACAAATACCGGTTATTTTGAAATATCTCGAAAACTATTCTATTCGGATTCGGCGGTCAATTTTACATAAAGATTAGGTGTCAAATACATTTGGTCGAAAAACCGTCACATAAGGTTATTTGTGCATGTTCCCAAAGGGGAGCATTAGGCGCTAATGAATTAAGGCGATCTATATACTTTTACCAGTAAAAGGTAAACGAGTATTCGAATAAAAATAACAAACTTCAGATTCGTGTTTTCTACCCTAAATTTATGTTGATATGAATTTTTGAAGCCAAACAAAAATGTGCTACTACTAATGCCTCAAATTGCTGCGTTGATGGTATTTTATAAATATGTAATGTAATAATAAATTAATTAAGAAGTCCGTTTTTTAAACCCACTGTTTATTTAGCAAATACTCTTCTATTTTTACCTCTACAGTTCATATGTTAAATTTGAGTTCAAGTTATATTTTTTTATTAGAAATAACTTAATTTATACATTTCCTTTATTTTCATTATCGTTTTTTTTTTTTTTTTTTTTTTTTTTTTTCTTTTACTTAAAAGTATCGATGTCAAAGTTTTAACAATTGTCTCACATTTAGTGGAAAAGTTAGGGTTTTCAGGATTTCGTTTTACAGTCTCGCAATCGGTGCATTTAACTCACTCGAAGTATTTACACAAACTCGTAAACTTGCGCTAAACAAAAAAAAAAAAAAAAAATACAATCAACAATTTCGTCGAATGTTGGCTTTCAATCAATATTTTTTCAATTAAATAAATTTCCATATTAAATCGAATGTGTATTCTTAGTCAATGTGCTGTTTCCAGGTGACACAATTGATTGCGTAGAAAAATTTATATGAAAATCACTCAGTTTTTTAAGTGCTTTTCATATAAATTTTACTACACAATTAATTTTTTGTCACACAATTACAATTTAAATTTTTTTATTTGCCTGCCTTAAGCCCGTTATTTCTACAAAAAGAAATCTAGTTGTGTATAGAAACCTATGGTGCAAAAGCGGCCATATTTTAAAAGAAACCTGAAGGTTAAAACACGTTGGCCACATGTTGGTTGAAATAGGTAAATTTAACTGTTAGGTACGAACACGACCAGCTTTCTTTGCGTAGAAATTACAAGCATTGATTGAAAATAAAAATTATTATGTTTTTGTGTATATTTGCATGCACACATGCACACAAACTTCCAAATATATAAAGTTTCAAACAATTTTTTAATAGTTTCAATTAACTGCTGATTGAAAAGAATATTATGTTTTGTATTTACGTTTTATATAGCCTCTTTTGCTGTTGGTCACATTTCAAATGAACCAATTGGTTGAAACACAACAGCAAGAAAAGCTCAAACTTAAAAAAATGTAAATTGATATGATCAATTTGTTTGCAGGCGGAAAATTAGTACGGAATTTAATTAATAGCACAAATTTCTAACAAATAAGTTAATTGAAGTTGATTTTCCATTTCTTCTATGTACATTTTTCAAAGCCAATTTCAATTTTTTTTTGCATTGACGTTTCTTTTAAACTGACTATAATTGTTTAAAATTGCACAAAAGTTAAAAGGGTCTTCAGAAAACAAATCTCGCAAGATTGCCCATTTGCACAAATTTAAATTTCAAGCGATTTCATGAAAACCCTTTTACTGTATTCATATGCAAAACACAACACAAATACATACTCATAAACACATCTACACATTTGAGAGTGTAAAACTGAAGTATTTTAGGTCTTAAAGTATGGGAAAGGGTGGTAACTATCAATATGTGCGTATGTAAGTTTGTAAGTTGCAACTTTTTTGTTGTTGTTTGAAACCCACTTAAGACTCGTCTGTTTAAGTGGTTGTTAACATCTGCATACACAAACAAACATACATTTTCGTACTTTACTTTTCTCTACTGTTTAGTTTAGTTCAGTTCAGTTCGCTTCTGTTCTGTTAGACAGTCGTTCACCTTTAAGACTCACGTGCTATCGATTAATATTCTTTTGTATCTATGTATGTATATGTGTGTGTGTGTATGTATAGAGTAATTTGTATCTGTATGTATTTATGTATCCAGCCAATGTGTGCATAAGCTTTATAAACATTATGTTTAAGTAATGCTAGTAGCTAGCACACATCCTTCCTCCCATCCATAACCCAGCGAATATTGTGTTTTTCAAAAGCAAACGATATTAAAAATAGTTTAGCTACTATAAAATGGAATTTTAAGTGACATAACATAATTGAAAATACATATCTGTGGCATTTTGACAAAACATCTTATGTCGAGATAAGATAAGATAGCAAAAAAGTTTTAAGCAAAAATCATTTTTATTAAATTATTAAAAATAACAAAATTAACGAAAAATTTCGTTTATAACACAAAATTTTAAAATAGTGAAGAAAAATTTTTTTAAGTAAAATTCGTATAATTAACTGCATTTTTTAAACCTTTTAAATTTGACTTAAGTTGTTTTGTCAAAAGGACACAGTTATATATTATATATTTATATGTATATGTATAAAAAAAGTTGAAAAGAATTAGAACAAACCTAAAAATTTAAACAAAATACGTAAGCGATACGTAAGCTTGTGATTGTGATTGCAGGCCAATGTGTCTCAGTTAATGAAGTTGTTAAAATTATAGAAAAAGTGTGAAGCGATTTAAACAAAAAACTATGTCAATTAAAACTATGCCAACTTCTGATATGACCAGAACAAGTCACACAACAAAGTGGCATAGCCTTTAAATTCGCATAACCTTGGGGATTAAGGAGCATGCTAAAATCCTTAACGTTAACCCAATGTATTGTGACTAGAGGTCGAAAACCAATTTGTGAAAGAGATTCATTGTCGTGAAATAATTATTTAAAATACAGCTATGAAGACATGTAACAGCAGCTATACACATACACTTTTTTACTTGCTATTATTAATTCGCGCTGAATTACAGCAATGAATGCAAACAACAAGAATGGCAGGTGTTATGAATTGCTTAGATGTGCTTTTTTACTGCTAAAAGTGATTCTAAATCGATCGGTATACTTACAGATTGGTCCAGATTTCTATGTATTACACACATCACCAAAAACGTATATAATTGATTCTTTCTTAATGTTTCCTTATATATAATATTAATAAGTTTAAAATTACGTAATTACATTTATCCTTAATGACAACCTGCTTTGTCTTACAATTTTCGAGTAAAAATTAAAAGTAGATACGAAGATTGCCTCCTGCAAACAAACATTACGTCTTTGTAATTTAGTATAAATGAAAAGAAATGTTTCTCTTTAAAAACGGGAAGCTCGATTTTGATTTTAGACCCATGGTTTCTTTGGCAAACCTTCTTAGAATTCGTGGTGGATTACGATTTTGACAACCGCTTGGTGATTTTTTTTAATGCGTACAAATTGACCCACTCTTATATGCATACAGTGTAAATTCGATAGTCCGGACTCCACTAATCCGGAATATTCGGTTATCCGGACAGAATTTTGCAGCTCATTGCGTATTCTATAATCCGGATTGATTGCAACTCTATAGTACGGATTGTATAACACCCGTTTTTATATATTTTTTATTCAAATCACAGCATGCTTTGAAAAATACAGTCATTGCGTATTCTATAATCCGGATTGATTGCAACTCTATAGTCCGGATTGAATAACATCCGTTTTTATTTTTTTTTATTCAAATCACAGCAGTATGTAAATGTGTATTTTTTTTCATTTAAACTGAACTGTACAAATTAATATTTATGCTTTTATGCCTAATTTTACTATGAATTATTATAATTTTTAATAAATACATACATGCGGCAATCCGGAAAATTCGCTACGCCGGATTGGGGATTATCCGGATTATCGAATTTTTACTGTACGTAAATACCTAAAGTTGAAGGTTCCATCATTAAATTTTAGCTTTTAAAAGTTTTGGGCACAAAATAAGTTACTTTAATCCTGTTTAATTTTAACTTTTTTTACTTTATTCAAAATTAGGAAAAATGCATAAACTTTGACAGTACACTGCAGAAAAAGTATGTGACTTAGAAAAACAATTTTTGTTACTAGTGAGGAAGAATTTTGTCCGCTTATACCCGGTACAAAATTTCATAAAAAAATATTAATTCTTAATAATCAATTAAGCGCCACTTTTAACATGATTCAACCCAATGTGCGTGCAATGGCCGATTTTTCGACCACTGAAGATGATTAGCATTTATAACGTCGGAAAGCTGGTCAACTACAAATTGATTTTTGTCGATTCTTAAAAATAATGAAAAACAAATACAAAAATTAATTTTTATTAATCCTCTTACCAAAATATTTTATAAAATCTTTAGAAAATCAATATATTAGAAATCATTTCAGATTTTATTTTTGTGAAAACAGATGAAAAAATTATAGTAAACTTTAAAGATACTGGTCGAAAAATCGACCAGGGGCAAAAAATGGGTTAATGGTATATTACAAAGCATTTTTTCGAATAACATGAGCTACATTAGCCTTGTTTTAGAAGAAAACATAAAAATTCTATATTTATTCGAAAAGTTTATTTTAGCACGTACTAAACATTACGACATATGTACGTACATTGTTATTTCTAGCAAAAAAAAAACCCCCATTAGATTTTTTCCAATATTAAACTTATTAAAACTTCACCATTTAATTACTTTGTTTTAGAAACTTTAATTAGGAAATATTCGACGATGTTCTGCTAATTGAATTCAAGTAAAAAAATTAGAAAAAAAAATTCTGGAGTCAAATAGGAATACAGTTAACTGTAAGTTCTGATGGATAACCTACCATTGATTAAATTATTACTTTTCTTTGTACATATTTGGTGTTTTTTTTTTAGCTGCATGAGAACTTTCGAAATCGATAGCTATGATTTGACAGCTGAGAATCTCAAACTGTGTTGACATTTTTGTTCAGCAAGATTTGGCAAATCACTGTAATGAATGTCAGCTGATACCTTTTTAAGCAGATAAACTTATTGTTGAAATTTTAGAATCACCATGTACGACAGCAGCTACACGGAAAAAAATTCTCGCCAATTTTTTTTTTTTTTTTTTTAAACCATAAAATAAAAATATTTAATTGATTTTGTTAATTTTTTTACTGGTACATATTGAATTAATATCAACAAATTATTTTAATTAAAATCAATTTTTTTCACATGCAAGCTTTTTTGCGTTTAATACAGTGTTCGAATATAAACACTAAATATCGCTCCTTAATGTTCATCCCTTTTGGCTGGTAAAAAAACCAAAATTTTTTACAAAAACAAAATACACATACGAAGAAAAAAACAAAAAGCTGTTCGTGGTGCTGTCGTTGCTAAAAATTTTTGTTTGTGCATTTCTTTATCAATGTTAAAAAAGGAAACATTATAGAACATTAAAAAATAATGTTTGTCTACAGTATCACAAACATTGTTCTGTTTCTTAACGAAGAACAGAACAATATATAATGTTCGGCTCTTTCTTGAAAATAGTTACAAACGGAATTAAGGGTTGTGTTTGTCTACACAATCCTTAAAAAAAAATAATATATCGTTCTTGGGTGTGTGAGCCGAACGCTGAATAGTGTACTGTTTATTTTCATACACTGAGGCCTAATTTCTCAATTCGAAAGCAATTTTATTTCTAATTCTTTCAGTCGATACTGAACGAATCGAAATTATTTTTTCAGTATTGTGAAACTCAAATTAACGCTTTACAACACTGAAAAAATAATTCCGGTTCGTTCAGTATTGACTGAAATAATTAGATATTAAATTGCTTTCGAATCTAGAAAGTACTCGATCACGACTGCCAGAATAACGTTTTTGTTTTGTGTCAGCATTTATTAACCACCCTTTTTTAAGTTTTCAATTTTCACTGAATTCTAGTTCTAAATTATGATAGATTGTTTAAGTTTCATTCTACTGAATAGATCGACAACTATTAGACTTAATAAAAATTACGCTTTTCACAACTTAAAAATCACACATTTCACTTTGACAGAATATTGATGTCACCCGATTTGTTTATTAATGAATAAAGAGAACATTATTTTTAACATTAAATAAACAAATTCTTATAAATCGTTTAATAATACGTGTCTTTTACTCAAAAATTACAATTGTGTCATAAAAATGAGAAACACAAAATTTAATTTCTATCATTTATTTTAAGGTATCCCGTGTTATTCATAATGTAACGAATAAATAAGTTATTAACTGTAATATTAGAAAATTGTTAATGTAATTGGTTGTTTGATTTACAAAAAAACTCAATTTATCATATGCAATAAAACAGAAAATTATACAGAAAAAAGAACAAATAATATAATTCGTTTAAATAAATAATTGTATGGGTTTAACGAAACTGAAGTTGAGATGCCAGCAGCGAAATCAGGCAACGCCGCTCATGTTAAAATATAAGATAAAAATTTTTTTTGTATTTTTATAAATATCGTAATTATGTATTTTTCGTACTTATTCAGGATGAAATTCCCGGGAAGAAATTTTGGAAATTTTCTTCCAAAGTTTTCGACTTAAATTTAAGCTTTTGTGACTGTTGTAATCAATAAAATCAAACTTTGTTTTATACTCTGCAGGTGAAAATGTTCGTTTGTTTATAAGTTTGTAGAGTATACAAATTATGGAACCTTATTAGTATCTGAGTTGATTCAACTATGTCCGTCCTTCCGCCAGTTTGTCTGTCCGTGTGTATGTTAAAATATGGTTTCTGAAAACCCTAAATATGATGGGGACTAGGTTGTTATACATTAATATCGCGTCCAAAATCGTTTGCTATTTATTAATTTAACAAATGGTTGATATATGAGCATAAAACAATGACCGCCTTAAATTTTCAACCGTAAACATTTACTTTTTGAAGTAGTCTAATTATAATCTATGAACTTAGTGGAATAATTGGTAGAGAAGATTTACAAAATTTGGTCATAAAAGCCCTATAAGTGGCCTTTAACATATTGGAAATTTGTAGTTAGACAGAAATTTTTCGTTTCCTTTTTTTGTTACTTTCGCTCTTGGTGGAGATGAATACTAATATGACATTGGTGTGAAAAAAATAATATTAAACAACAAGAAAATAGCGAAAAGTAACAAACAGAAACAAAAAATGTCAGGTACCCTCTTCAACAAAATTCGTATGTCTGCCCATTGATTTCCAATATGAAAAGAGCACTAAGCTATATTTTTTTCTATCCTAAATGCTGCACTCAAAAGAAAAATCAATCTATCCGTACTCAAATTAATCCGAAGCGGTATTAATAGTAAGGTATGTACGGATTTTCTTGAATCAAGTACAAAAAGATTGATTAAAGTACGGACTGTCAATAGCGAAATACATACTTAAATTATCCGATTTCGCGCTTGATTAAAGAATTACAAAATTGATTTTATTCCGAATTCGTGCTTGAAAAAAACAAAAAAAGAAATTAGAAAGAAAAAATGATTATGATTGATTAAATTACCCGTATTACACCTTACAGAATGATAAAACACCAAAATCATGCCCAAAAAGATTTTTACTTTAGAAATCTAATGAACATATTTAACCAAAAATATAAACTAAATAAGAAGCAAGAGTTCAAATTTACTTTTTTACCCTTCGTGGTACACATGAGTCAGGCCAAACCTTTTTTCAATATGTATAGAAAATCAAAACATGCGTAAGTTTGAGGGCTAAGCATGAAAATAATATCAGCCTGTTCAACGATTTCGAACGTTAACGTATTTGTATATGTTTTTCTTCTTGTTCTGTTTTTTCTACACACAAGAAGCAAATTTTTTTTTCCAAACTCGTGTTGTGTTTTTGTAAATCAACAATTGTAATTGTACTCTCAGAGTGGCACTAGCAACGAAAACTTTAATCTTTTTTTTACTTGATTTAAGCATTTTATACTTATTTCAAGAAATTCCGGGATTGAATTGAGTACGTTTTAGTGTTATTCGTACTTGAATTTTTGAGTACGACTCGTACTTAAATTAATTATAAAAAACTTGATTTTCACCGAGTGTTTTTCTTTCTGTGTGGCAGGGCTGACAGGTACTTTTTTCCTTGTCCCCAAAAAATTTAAAAAAATCCTGTTTCTGTTTTTTTCTGACCAAATTTAAATTTTTTTTTTTTTTTAATATTAAGAAATATTTAAAAATTCCCAAATAAATATTGTTTGTAGCGGCTGGTTTCGGCATGTTTTTTTAAAACATTTTTATGCGATTCTAGTGAGGAATTACAAGCAGAACAATATGCTGTTATTGAAGACGAATGAGCCAATTTATAAGAATTTGGAGCTTGTTCAATCGGCGTTAGCCATCATATTCAACAATAAAAATACATACATATATCCGTCATTTGTTTAAAACTTCGATGCATCATAACTACTAACCAATAGAATAGCATTCTTTTCCCCAAACTTTATTATATTGTCTTTCATATTTACTTATTTTTGGGGAAGACATACATATTTGCTTAAAAATTGTCTTTGAAAAATCAAAAATTGTATGTGCTGTCAACGATTTTAGATTCTATTTTTAAAAATTTTTTTTTTATTCACTCACTCAAAAAAAAATAACATAAGTTTTGAAAGTAATAAGGACCCTAAGAGTAGGATAAAAGTTTTGCTCGTTTTTTTCATATTTAAAATAGAAAAATAAGCGTAAATATTAAAAGGGAAAATATATTAAAAAAAGTGTAAAATCCCCCAAAAAAATCCCCGATTTTTTTTTTATTTCAAAATTCCCAAATGACTTTCTTTATCCTTTTTTCTCACATGAAATCCCCAAGTCTGAAAGCCCTGCTGTTTGGTGTTAACGTAAAAGAGCCAATACCATATGAGCGAGGAGGACTAAATTAACATTAGATATGACTTATATACATATAATAAGTCACCTGGTCTCCATCTGGTCTCAAAAGTTCCCTTCGGCTCTTAGGGTTTTGGTATTAATTTTAATATGTACTATTTTGAAAGGTATTTAAGATTTGGCATAGCCGAATGTAGGACCCTAACATGTTTTTAAATTGCTAATGTAAGACATTTATAAGATTTTTTTTATATTTTTTTAAAACAACTAGAGAATAACAAAATTTTCTTCGGAATAGTTAATCCTAATTTATATTTCAAATTCAAAAAGCATTTATAGTTTTATTGTTAGTCATATGTTTTCCCTATATTTATGTTTATATACACACGCACGACATATATTGGCATTTAAAGGGACAGGGTGATGCACTTAAAGATGTAAATTAATATATGAACATAAATATAAATTTGTAAATAAAATTTAATTAAATAAAGGGGTTTTAATTAGGACACTTGGCTTTCGAGGTTTTGTGTGTGATGCTACTGTAGCGGCGCTACCTACCGGTATATTCTCCTTAAGATCGCTGCTTGTAAAGAGAGCACTACTAGGCACCAGAGAATAACATATACCCTGAACTGGTTTAACATTGTGAAGCACAAGTGATGCTTGAGGTTTTAACTGAATTTGCGGGTATAGTAATCTTAAAAATTCCGGGTTAGTGGTTAATTATTATGAAAATATGAAAACTCAATGCAAAGCATTCAAGAATCGGAAAAATTTCTTTATTTTTTTGTTTTGCTTTGATAAATATCCAATAGAATTAAAATTATAATTTTTTTTTTTTTACAAATTTAATACAATAAACGAAATACAGTGGCACAGAAAAATATGCATACCCTTTCATTTGTATACACTCCCCTACTAGTGATAAATCAAACATAAACTTTTTTATTTTTATAATTCATATCAGACCCCATAAAGTATTTATGTACATACTGGGTGCTTGAGAAAAGCCGATTTAGCCATGTCTGTCTGTCTATCCGTCTGTTATATAAAAAAAAAAACAATATTGGTCCCAAATTGCTTCCAGTTTTCCTAACAGTTTGGGATTGGAATCCGCCTAAAACCATAACGAATTAAGCTATTGGGATGAAATTTGTTCTGTCATAGATTTTACCATAAGCCCAGGGCTGCCAGATAAATTTGTGGGAAACTCGTCAGTTTCCTGAGAAATAATTAAAAAAGCGTCTCTATCATTTCGAAAAATCGTCAAAAAAAAATGGGACAACTTAAAAGCTAGTTTTTTTTAAAAAATTTTTTCGATTTTTATTAAAAAAAAAACATTCAAACAAAAACATAATTACTTCATACCCAGCTAGCATTTTCAATCGGGTAAGAGTTCGTCGATCGTCGATGACCGCATTTTTTATCGTAGAAGATTCATCACACGGTAAAAACTGTAATACAAGTGAGATTTTTTCATAGCAAAGCGAAACACGCGGCTTCAATCGTTGTGGGAATCGTTTAAGACATGGGTAAAGAAAATCTAACAAAACTTTCATTTCAAGAATCAAATGAGACTCAAGTAGATATTGTCTTACAACTCGTGGAGTGCTTGCCGTATAATTGTTTTAAATATGATTAATACGGCGAGCCGTAATAGGTTCATTCGATGATGGTTTACGAAAGATGAACAAAGCGTCACTTTGTTGTTTTTGTACTCTGAAAATAATCAAAGTTTTTGTGAAGACTTGCATATTACAGACGTTCCTAAACAAAAGCGGTACGCCTTTTCTAGTTTTTGAATAGGGCGGCCTATTCGTTTAGTAGTGAATTTTGCCGCTATTGTTATTTAATAATGGGAACTTAGCTATTTTTGGTCAATCTAGCGCCTTTATCTCTATTTTTATTTATATTTTGTGGGCTTTATTAGACAAGAATGCTATCACTACTATTCGTGACATAACGTTGACGCCCTTGCTTTGGGATATAGTTACTGGGAGTTATGTAGACTTTTGTGTGCCACTGTATGTATGTCTTTAAAATTAACTTGAACAATTGTTTCCAAGCATACTATCAGCTGCAATTTGTTTCAAGCGCACTTCCAGCTGGGTTTTCTAAAAACCAAAAAAACACTTAATACCAAACCCTCTATCCGTATATCTTATTGTCAATATTTTATGTAGTTTAAAGAAAAAAGAAGGGAAGGAACAATTAATTTTAGTCAGGGTTTTGTGGTGGTTTCTTTATGCTTTCCCCCTTACAAAAAAAAATAATCGAACGAACATGCAATGAGATCTGTGGTGGGGGGATTGTGGGTTTTGTAGTGATATGACCACAAACATATTCACTCCTCATCAAACTCAAACAACAAAAATAAAATGTCTACTTTAATGAACGAATATTATAAATACTCATACCGAGTACAAACAAATTATTGGCAAACATTAAAAACTGTTTTGTAAAAATGTTTTCGGATAAAGAATACCCCCAATACAAAGCAAAATCAGTAAATCCTCCCTAAGCGCATATAAAATAAAGAAATGGAAAAAACGTGGCAAAACTAAAAGAAAAAAAGAGATCCTTTAAGTAAAGCCCATGATTTATGGTAATATTTAAGTAATTTTTGTTGGTTTTGGTTGGTTTCGAGTTTGTTGAAATGTATAGAAGCGCAAATAATAATACAGTTATTGTTACAAAATTGGAAAGATTTTAATATGAAAATTAATAATGATTTAGAAAAACAGTCTCTTTTTAAAAATATGTATATAATTTTAACAAAGCATGAAATCTTTTTGCAAAGATTTTAAGAATTTGAATACAGAAAAAAATTTTAAATGGATAATTAGTTTAGTTGTAAATTCAAACTTAATTGGATTATAATAATTGAATATTAACAGACGTTAAAGATTTTTTACGACAGATTATTTTTTTAGTGGAGGATTGTGATAAAGATTTGTTTAAAACAGAGTTTTCTGTTTTGTAGAATTCCTTATTTATCGGCTTTTTCTCCATTCCCAGAAACTTCTAAAAATTGTCTATTTTATTTAACTTTTATTTATTAATTGTCTTTTATTTTCAGAAATTTTCAAAATTGTTGGCAAAAAACCTAAAGTAAAATTAAGATAAAGGAAGGAAACAACTAAGTGGTGGTTTGTTTATTCCGGACTTTTTTTTTACTTCCCGACAAATCGGGAAAAATTTGGATTTTTCCAGTATTCCAGAAATTGCCGATCTAAAGAAAAATAATATTATCATTTGTCTACTTTTGAAAAATGTTGAAGAATTTTGATAAGTTTAAAGATGCAGTTGGCTGTTGGCAACACAACTTCAGTTTAGTTGCAATCCGTAATCGACCCATGAAAGATTGTATGTAAAGAGTTTTTCTATAGTGACTTCCGAACTTTGACAGTTGATGGTGGCCATATTATTAACGATGCATCAATCGAAATGACCATCATTTATTTAATCTGTTGTGCCCAATCACCATGGACATATAAAACGTGAAACAGGACGTGTAAATTCTGGATAAATGGTTACATCAAGAAACGAAATTGTAGAATTTGAGACGATACCAAATAACATTAGATCTAAGAGCGGCCAATACTTCCCGATAAATAACAGTTTGGTGTGGACATTGGACTGGCGGCGCCTTCCATCCGTATTTCTCTGCTATAACAGGCCATAACAGTCAAAGCGCTATCAGTCAATGATTACTAACTTCTTTTGTTCTGAGTTGCATGATATGGACATCAAAATCATGTGGACATATGAGGTGGAGGTGTTATCAACTGTATTCAATCAAATATATTGTGCCATCGATAGCTTTTGGCATGAGGAAAACAAGTTCCACTACGACTTATCAAAAAATAATTTTCGAGGCGCCCAAATTAAATCGGTGGCGATCAAATTTTTTTTTTTATTATTTTTTTTTAGCCGAACGTTCTTTAAAATACCCCCAAAGAAAATAAATCGAGATGTGTTAAATCATTACACAAAGGTGCATAATTGAACTTTTTTTATGTCTTATCTCCGTTTTTCCATCAGATCGCATTTTTAAGTTACAGGTACTAATCGTGTTTTAAAATTTTTTCCAAAAATTAAAAGTTCAAAAAATAATAAGTGTACTCTTCATTAAGGGCTAGTTTACACGGCAATAAAATGTATTACGACATTGCAAAAAATTATGTAGAAGGAGAAAAATCTCATCATGTAAAAGCCAAATATATTGAGTAAGAGGTAGTTTACACGGTGTCTTCCCAGACATGTCTGTTTTCATGTATAAGAGGGAGTTTACACGGTGTCTTTCCAGACATGTCTGTTTTTGACATTCTCTTATGAACATGCTACCAAAAACATTTTGTATTTTCACGACGTCTTTCCAAACATGTCTGTTTTCATGTATAATAGTCAAATACACATATATAAAAACATGAAATATGAATATATTAACAAACATGAAAACTCATTTCGTGTCTTTCTTCTCCACCCCGATGGCCTAAAAACAAAACAAACATGTTTATTAGACATGTCTGAAAAGACACCGTGTGAACTCCCTCTTACCTAGGGTTTACACTTGCAAGTGCAAGTTCGAAAAACTCAATACACTCACACATTTTCACTAACAACATCACATTTTTCGTACTTGCAGCCCAACTTGCAAGTAAAAATTTGACACTTGCAGCAAGTAAAATGACAAATGAAGAAACAGTGTTACCGTGGATGATTGTATCAATTTATAAAAAATAACAAATAAAAAAAGCACAACTATACAACAACGCATCTTAATGGCAATATTAATCATAAATTTTAAGCATTTTGAAAAAAAAAATGGTTAATCAAAATATTTTCTCAGTAATATTATGACAAAATTTAATTTTGATTTTACTTATACCATCCGTGTAAACATGAATTAAAACCTACAACAGATTTTTAGTTTTTTCTTTTAAACACGGAGAGAATTTCATATTATTTTGACTCATCAAAGTCGTAATACATTGTATTACGGTGTAAACTAGCCTTAAGCGATTTTCAAAGAAAAACATTTTTTAAGATGTAATTGTTAGCTTTGAAAAACAATATAATTTTTGGAAATCGCCGAAAAAATGGCTGAGTAATAAATAAAGAAATATAAATTTAGTATTTTAAAACATCATGAAAAATCCAAAACGAAAAAAAGTTAAAGTCTTCCTACTTTTTGCGTAAAGTTACATAACCTATAAACAAAATGAGACCTAGATTATAAAAATCGATGAACTCGTTTCGCTTTTATTCACAATGAAGTGGAGGTAGCTCAGGAAAAAAAAACATCCAAAAAAGAACAGATGCAAACACACCCAATGTATGGAAGTCGCGTTTTTTATCAATTGAGTTTTCTCAGTAAATTGTGCACAAAAGAAAAGGCTGTGCACCGACTACAATGAAATAAAGCTTACTTGATTCGAAATATGTTTAACTAAATAAAACAAACTAAGTTTTAAAGCACATTTTTTTTAAGAACAAAAATTTTATTACTTTTTAATTGTTCTTTTTTTTAACACTTCAACGATATCTCTGCAAATTAAAAACCAATCTAAGCGTAGTTTAAAAATAATAACAACTTTTGATTTTTTTTTACTGAATATGGTGAACCGTTTTCAAGTTATTCCAATATATGTAGCGGAAGTGCCTTAACTATGGACATAACGGTATATCTCGAAAAGTCGAGCTGATAGAAATAGAAAACGTTAGTGCAGATTTGGATCCAGCGTCCGAAATTACCTCAAAAATAACATTCAGTTTTTTAATAACAAAAACCTTGTGCCCTTGTGTTATTAATCAAGGTTTTCTTTAACTTATTTTTTTTTAAATTAAAAAAAAAGCTTAAAAGAAAAATTACATTTCTCTTGGGCCACCTCATTTTAGGGCAACACTTTTCACAACTTAAAAATAACACTTGTCACTTAGACAGAATTTTGATGTCACCCGATTTGTTTTTGTTATAATTAGCAAAAAGGAAATCAATTGTTTTTTTCTTCTCTTAAATAAAAAAAATTCTCATGAATCGTTTAATATAATACGTGCTTTTTACTCAAAAAACTAAAAAAAAAATTAAATTTTTATCATTTATCTGGAAATGCCCCCAGTTATTGAGTGCATTATTAGAAAATTTTTAATGTAATTGGATATTTGATTTACAAAAAAGATTAGTTTATCATATTCAATACAGGTAACCCTCCTACAAGACGGCTTCCTACAAAACGATTTCGATCTAACACGAAAAAAAATTTGCGGAAATTTCCTCATCGACAACACGGTTTCATTCTAACACAAAAAAATGGAAATGCAACTTTATCATGATTGAGTTGTTAAAATTGTACTAAAATAGTACAAAAGTACTAATTTTTGCATCCCTATTACGATTTAGTTAGATTAGAATAAAAATTTAACTCTTTTTTATGTTTGTCTTTGTATTTTTTTGTATGTATGAACATATTTCTAATAAAAACAATGAATTTAAAAAAAATATTTAATTAAAAAAAAATTTATTTATATTTTACACTGTCTCCTTGCCTCATATTACACGTTTTCCTACAACACGGCGTTTTCTAGGAACCTATATACCGTGTTGTAGGAGGGATACCTGTACAACTGAAAATTAAACGAGAACAAAACAAACAAAATTATTTGTTAAAATAAATAAACAATTTGAATAAATATGGTATTTATTTTGCGTACGCATGTCAGGTACAAATATTAACGGAAATTTATTTAAATAAGCAGCAGGTATTGAAAATAAAAATTAAAAAAAAATATATATTTAAAATACACATATAAATAAATTGTAATATGTATTTTCATACGTTATTGTTTAATTTATGGCAGAAACTCCAAAATATAATGAAAAAAAATTTTTACAACCATGAAAAAAAAAATATAATAATAATAAAATAAATATTAAACGTTTGCCACCCATTAAAATGGTTGTATGTACATTAGGGTGTCCCAAAAATTTTTTTTGTCAGAGGCTCGTGCATAATTTGAAAGCTTATAGGGTCCAGTATTTTTGAATTTTTTTTTAGATTTTTAGGAAGAGGTTTAGAGGTCGCGCAATTCAAGTCTTTGTTAAAAATCTGGGGTTTCGGGCTTTTTTCAAACTTGACTCATAACTTTGTCAATAACCACGTTCATTTAATTTTTTGACCGAATATTTCTAAAGAAAATTTCCCAAACTTTATTTCCATATGCAAAAACTTTAAGTTCTGGCAATATTTTTGTCCATTACGATTCCACATATTAAGTATTTTTGTAATTTTTTAACAAATTCTGTAAAAAACGGTTTATTACTTTCCAAATTTATATGAAAGGTATAAAAACTAGTGACGCGATTTTAAATACCGATAAGTTCTAAACAATTAAGAAAAACAAAAATGGAATTTTGTCCTACAGTTTCCGAGTTACACTATTTTTATAGTTTGTACCTTAAAAATGGTGATACTTTTTTCGTTATAATTATTGTATATTTCCATAAATTTTTATAGTTGGGTTTTAATTGTCATTAACTTCTGACATTTATTGATCTAAATCGTTACACGCTGTCATTTTCACTTTCTATTTTATGTGTATTCTCCGCTATAATATTGTCGTTATACGTTTTTACATAACACAATTTTTTGATTTAGCTGACCGACGAATCAAATAGAAAAGTTTTTTGTGTATGTGGCAGCGCATAGATGGGGACATCATCTGAGCATCGAATGAGACCGATCCCATGCCCCAAAAGTGTTCCCTCCCAGAGATATGCGCGTTTTATGAAGTGATGGCACACCAAAATGGCTCTCCTGAACAAAACCGGGGTTTTCCCTTAGGTCCCTTTATATTTAAGCGTCACATAAATGTATAAAAGTTTTTGTCGACGTACCGGTAAGAATTTTTTTATTTTATTATTTTTTTTTTGTTAGTTCAAAAATGTGTAATTTTATTCAAAATATATATGAATTTTGTGACAACAAGAAATGTGTGGCTTGTGGGAAAAATTATAGATGCCCTTGATCCCTCCAAACCGCCGACAAAAATGCAAATGCTGCAAAGATTTTTTAATAACTTATACTGGGTATAAAGATAAAAACGGGTATAACTCAGGAACGGTAAGAATAAATTTTAAAAATTGTTTATTCATATTAATTAGAATTAATTTGTCTTTCAAACTGCATCATTAGTTTTTTTCGTTTTCATTTAAATTTAAAAAGTTGTAAAGCGTTATTACAAAATTTTTGAAAAAATTACGAAAAATTGCAATTAAGGGTATCTAAATGAGTAACCTCATCACCAAAACTTATAAGATTTTCACACAGGAATAAAGCTTGGATATTTTTCTTTAAAACTGTTTCCTCAGGAGTGCAGAAACTCGTGGTATTAACCAAGTTATCAGTAAAATTAAAAAAAAGGCCGAAAACTCCGGTTTTTTATGAAAACTCCATTTGCGCGACCTCTAAACCTATTCCGAAAATTCTTAAAAAAAAACCAAAAATACTTTACCCTATAAGCTTTTAAATTTTGATTGAGCACCAATGAAAATCATAAATAAATAATTTTTTGGGACACCCTAATGTACATATGTGTGCGTGCCTGCCACATACAACAGTGTTGCATGTGACTGTGAATGACAGTGGACAACAGTTATTAAACTTTTTCAATGTCATATATACTCTGGCATTCTTTTGTTCATATACGACGGTCCACCCCTCCTCAGTAAACATTTGATCGTTGGTTCACTGGTGCGTTTATTGTGTTTTATGTCATTCAAAATTGTCGTTGTCGTCATCATCATAATGATTATTACTGTTATTGTTGTTGTTATGGTATGTCAACAAAATTATGATCATTACACTTGGTTTTTATGAGAATTTGAACGTCGTGTATGTGCTGTGTATTTTTTAACAATAATAATGATGATGATGATGATAAAATTTATAACTATTGAAATCAATCAAGAATTTAACAAAAAAAAAAAAAAAAAACGTCAACTATTTATCGTCAACCACCATCATTCAGCTTAGCCAGTCAGCCAACAAACAGACAATATAATATTGATGAAATGTCAGTATGTATATTTTTGTATCAGAAAACTGAACACACAATAAATCAGTGATGATAATGTGCTGTTGTGAGTTCTTTAAGAGCCACTTGAAATAAGGTAAAGGTAACTGAATCATTTAGAGCCATTATTACAACTTGGCGTTAGCTAAAGAAAGGATTAACTTGACTGATAGAAGTGTGTTATCTGCTAAAAAGCGTCTGTTACCTGTCCGAAGACAGCTAACGCCAATTTATTCTAATGGTTCTTTAAGAAAAAACAAATAGATGCCAATTATTTTTTGCAAAAGACTTAAAAAGAGTTTTAAATAACTACTTATTCACCGCTATTACGGTCGAAGACGACACAACTCGACGAAAACGGAACAATAATTGCATTTTCATAGTCGTTAGTAGGATATTCAATTAATCGATGTTTTGTATTAATCGGTATATCGCGCAAATGATTATTCGAGGTAAAAATTTAATCAAATAATAATCGAAATATTTAATATTGTTCGGTTAATCGAATAATTATAATTTTTTTAGTTTGGAAGTATAAAAATAAGTCGAAAAATTATATTTTTTAACATACAAATTTTATAAGTTTCAGTCTTTGTACTATATTTCAAAAATTGTCGATTAATCGACATAAATTATTCGTTAATTGAAAATAAGCAATTTTAAATTATTCGTCAACTTAGGCGTTATTGACAACATCGACAGTCAGTTGGTGTTTTCTACGGTGCATTTGAGTAGACGTCAGGTAGAATTGACTCAAGTAGATGTCGACAGCGATATGGAGGGCGACGGAGGTTATACTGGAGCACATCGTAGGGGGTCTGTGGTGACAATTTACGTAGATAGTCAGGCCGCGCTCAGGGCATTGACAAATCATACGGTGCGATCGTGCCTGGTCGCACAGTCCAGGATTGCTCTGAGAGAGCTCTTGGAGACATTCACGGTAAGGCTGTGTTGAGTACCCAGACACTGCAGGGTGGATGGAAATGAGGTGGCAGACGAACTGGAGAGAGAGGGTTCGAATCTTGACATAGAGGCAAGCGACGGGGGACGGGGGTTAAAACTCCCCTTATGGCACTACTATGAGGCAATACAGAATATATTCCGCGATGTCGTTAACCGACCTTTGAGAGATAGAACGGATTGCAGGGTTTCTAGGTAGGGCACTATGTCCTTGTTTGGACGCAGGACGCAACTAGGGTCATATTAGGATTGGATAGTAGTGGTCTCAGGACACTTATGGGGGTTTTAACGGGTCATTGTTCTGTAAGGGCTTTTACGAGTAAATGGGATAATACCATACCAGACTTCTGCAGGTTATGCGATGATTCTAAGGAACTAGAGACGATTGAGCATGTACTGTGCCACAGCCCTAGGATGCAGGGTCTCAGGCAGAAATGGCTAGGAGATTTATTTCACGGCGAACTGGGGAAATCGCTGGATTTACTGATTTAAAAAAAACATATTTCATAGAATCCCTAAGAATCATGTGGATGGGTTATTTCACTCGTGGCCAAATGCTCTTTGGAATAACTTAAGCCGTCAGAATGAATACTTTATTACATCAGAAGAAGGAAAAAAAGTAATTAGAGATGGGATTTTTTTCAGATTTTCGATAAACAGTCGACATCGGCAAAACAATTTTAGAAACGTTTAAATGTTCAAAGTCCGGAAAAAAGAAAATTATTTTGGTTTATTTAACTCTTTGCATTGGCTTTCGTCACGCCATACGAAGTTCGTATTTGACATTTCTATAAGTTCGATTTTTTTAAGAACACATTTGAAAGTGACTACTGCGTGAAAGTATTCTCTTCATTGTTTGAATGATGAGAAAGAAAACGCGTACGTTCTTACTCGAAAAAATTAGCAGTTTCTAGTGTACAACAAAAATGTATTCAATGCAAACCTCTAAAATAAACATATAGCAACTTAGTCCCCTTCGTATCTAGATTCTAGGCACATTTCTTTCTGGAGGTATCAACAAACCTCAATGGTTCTATAGTTCTAGCTGCAAAGTAAAAGCATGACACAATGTTCTTAGTAACGGGATATTCGAAAAATACTGTTGTGTACAAGATCATTCTCGCTCCAACGCCATCATTTGTGATTCACTAGTCCATCTCTTTATGTGACAGTAGCAATAGGTATCAGCTATGTATTTGCATTTTGCAAAAAGATTAGGGGCGCTCAATTTTGCAACAAACGAATATATAAAAAACATAATTTTCTTTAAAATTTTTAAAAAGATTAAGACTGGATCTTTATTATAACTTATTTGCTTGGGGAAACTGGCATAACCATGAGTTTGTTTAGACAAATATATTCTTTCTGTACCATTCAAACAGTTATGTCTGGGCATTTAGGTAAAAAAAAGTCATAATACGAATCCAGTCTTAGAAAATCTAAAACGATCTATATAAAATTATAAAATTTTAAATCGAATTCGAAAAACTTAAAATAAAACACAATTACATATAGAAAAAATCTCTGAAAACTGAAAATATCTTATATTTCTTTCGATAACAAAATAATCTTTTAAAGCTCTTAAAACTCCAACCGTAATAATTCCCAAACAACTCCCCATGTAAACCTTTAATGCAAAATCGACAATATACTTTATTTATTCCACAAAAAGGGCACAATGTAAACGGATGTCAATATTAAATAGCAGTATTAACAATTCCTACATGACAAGGGTGGGTATAATGATTTTTTTTAGTTTGGGTTTTTCTTATTTTTTTATAAAAAAAAAACAAACAGAACATAAAACAAACAAAAAAAAAGTAAACAAATAATAATTGTCACGTATTTCATTTCATTTTAGTAGCAAAACTGAAATTTTTTAAATACTATTGCAATTGTTTTTTGCATGTCGAGTTAATAAAAAGTGTAAAACTAAAATGAAACAAAATAAAAAAAGCACAAATTTTATGAATTGTTGCGCTACTGCAGTTCATAAATATTTAAATGGAAAATTTTTTTAACAAAAATCAAGACATCAAATAAAAGGGAGTTGATGAGAATTAAATATGAATGAAATTGTTATTTCGTTTAAACGAAAATTTTTTATTTGCAAAAGGAAAAAAATAAGCAAAATATTTATTGAATAATTAATGAAAATTTTATTTTTTAACATTTCTATACCAACGTTAATTTTTGTCATAGACTGTATGTTTAAACCCATCTTCTTCATAGTTTTTTTTTTTAAACAAAACTTTTTCGATTCGAAGGCAATTTTATTTCGATATCTTTCAGCCGAATCGAAATTATTTTTTCATTGTTGTGAAAATTCAAATAAAGAATTAGAAATAAAATTGCTTTCGAGTCGAAAAACTATTCGACCACGACTGAAAAAATTAGCTCCCAGATAAAATTTTTTTTTTTTTAAGATATATATTTGAACGATCTTATACCATGTTCGCACGACAGCGTTTTTTCGTAATTCACTCTCTCATTCGTAATCCACAGCCAAATTATGATCCAAATTACATAATTCGACATACAAAATTTTGAGAGCGGATTATCTCATTTGTACGTAATTTAATTTTTATTACCCTGTGGATTACTTTAAACTCAATGAGATCTCTAATTTTTATCGGTTTTTTTCCATCACCAGCTGTCAAAGCACTAAAAAACATGAAGAAAGTATATATTATAAAATTTAATCGAATTCAAAAAAGAAAATAAATATTTTATACATGTATATGTATGTATTTCTTTGAAAAAATATTTTTAACATTCTTTTTCTTTCCATTCTTAATACAAGTAACCGCAAACAAACAATTAAATTTAGCAATAAACAAAATTAATTTAAAAAAAGAAGAACTGTCAAAACCGATTAGGAAAATGCCGTGCGAACATGGTAGTTCAAATAAGTAATAAAAACAGAGAGCGAAGTAATCCAAAGCACCGTGCGAACATTAGGAATGGGCAAAAAATATCGATATATCAAAATATCGATATTTAAAAAAAATATAATCGATATATATCGCCGATATTTTAAATACCGATATATCGATATTGAAATACGACTATCGAATTCGATATTTTTTAAAGTCAGTCTTCATTAAGAACTCAAAATTTTAGCCGTTTTTCAAACAATATGTTTTTTAAGAATTGGAACTATATGAAGTCTAAAATAAATGGCATTTATAAGAAGCAGTGCCGGATACAAGAAGCTCAAAGCTGCAAATCAAAATACTGGAGTACGAAAACGATGTTAAAAAGTAATTAAAAGACTATGCTTAAATTACGTATTCAGGTATATGTTTTCAGAAGTCCATTCTTCAATTATAATATTTATTTTTTATGAAAATTGAGTTGATGCATTAAAAACCAAGAGGGTTATGCCACTTCTCTAATACAAGTTTTATGGTGGGTGAGCAGATATTTTTCAAATTGCACACAAATGATTAAGTGTTTTTTTAAAAATGCTATGTGCCAAAAGTAATGCCGTAGGTCAAAATTTATTTTTACTTTGTATGGGTGGTGGGCGTAAAAGGTGGCGGATCATTTTGATTTTTCCATTTTTTCTTGATTCAAACAAAAAATGCCAATGTGCCAAGTTTCATTATCCTTCGACAACTGCTTCTATTTTTTGCCGCTCGTTCTATGAACTTGAACCAGTGTGCAGCGTAGCGTGTTAGCCCCAGCAAAAGGTGAATTTGCCAGGATGTAAAGTATTCCGTTGTGGCTGTCTAACTTTATATGCGGTAATTTTCTTTATTACAAACCCGCTAAGCCAAAAAAGAACCGATCGCCATAACAATTACGAAGTCATCTAAAGTTGAGCGAAATGATGAATGAATTTCAAAGTAAATTTGGATAACTTAGTAGCGTTGTTCAATCGTGAATTTATTAATGACGATTTGGCTGCCTTAATATACTAAACTGTTGGTCTTTTTTTTGCAATAATAAAAACAAAGTAAAAACAAAGAATTGTTTAACAAAACTAATTTAGATGCATTTTCAGAACCCCAAAAAGGCATAGTTTCGTATGGAGTAAAAATAAACTTAAATAGAAACGAAAAATTGTTATAAGGACATGTCACGTTCAACGCATGCAAGTACAAACACAAACAAATATCTAGTTGTACTACAACAAAATACCAAGAAAAAAATAGAACTTAAACTAAATGCAACACGACAAGTTTGTCATATTGTAAAGCATGTACATTTGCCTTTGTAAAAAGTGTTTAGAAGGGTGTTCCCTAATTAAGATTTTTATTTAAATTTTAATTTTTTGTGTTTGTTTTTAAAAACAGAGATTAAAAAAAAATATTAATGTATTTTTAAAATTATAAGATTTTAATTGAAACTATCGTAAACTGCAGATCCCCTATACAACACATACCAAACGACCACATGCAGTAGAACTGCATAAAAATACAAGGTGTTTAACAGACAAGTAAATGTATGTATTCACGCAAATGCTTAAATTTATATCAGTGATGGGCATATTCTCAAATTTTTCGGTACGCGTGCTTAAGCAGCGTTAAATTTTCTATCTGTTATAATGTTTTTTCTCAAGAGTGGAAAAAACTTCAACATCT
Source organism: Pollenia labialis (assembly GCA_949318255.1). NCBI lineage: Eukaryota > Metazoa > Arthropoda > Insecta > Diptera > Polleniidae > Pollenia > Pollenia labialis. Next base: position 117,484,807 of record OX439140.1, read on the forward strand.
TTTTCGTTCCAGTGTTGCCAGAACTTGATGACCAAAAAAGGGAAAAAATATTTTTTTTTTTTTTTAATTTAAATCAGATGAAAATTTAACACCAAAACGTAAAAAATTAATTTAATCAGGGGTGTCATAGAAACCAATCTTATCGGTAGTGGATTTAAAATCGACAAAAAAAATACGTTGGTGTCATGAAATCCAATGTTGTCGGTTTTTTGTTCGAACTTAAATTAGTGTCGGTTCATGGTGTCGCAGAAACCAATGTTATCGGTTTTTTATTGAAAATAAACCAAGCAGCGTACAGCTCTTGTTTTTTTTATTAGAAATAAATATTGTTGTTAAAAGCTTAATTTTTATTTTATTTTTTCAACAGTTAGATTTTTTCCACAGATATAAGTCTACTGCAAATCCGCAAAAGCCTTCTTCTCACTTTTTCTGCAGACAGCAAATATGCAACAACTGCAGTGGTCATTCTATTTATTGATAACGTTGAACAACAAACTTGTTTATATTTTTAATAAATTCGCCTTATACCTACATATTGTTACAAAACAATAAAATTACACAAATGTAAACAAACAAATGCAATGCAAGTAGTACAATGATGACATTTTTTTTCATGCAAAACCGACCATGAGCAAAACCGACTTGGATTCTCTGTGACTCCTAATTGTGTTTGTTTGAACCTTGTAGGCGCCTAAGCCGCTGGGCCGATTTTCAAAAAATGTTGACAGTTTGTTACCGATGGTCTGAAAAGAACAATAGGCTAAACAATTGTTCGTGGGCGTGGCACCTCATATGCAAAGTTAACACTTTTTTTTCGTCTATTTGAAAAACTTTTTGGGCTAAAACTTTCAACCTTTTTATATAAGGAGCTCTTACAAGTAGAACTTTTAAATTCTTCTTGTGTTTTTCTGGTATCAAATTGCAAAGTTGAGCTAAATTATGCGGTAGATATTTTATATACATATGTATATGTGCCCACACTCAAAAACATCTTAATTCGATTTCGGAAAGTGCTCAGCAGAGCATTTTTAAGCTTGAAAACCATTGCCCAACATCACTATTTTAATTTTTAATGAAACATCAGTTAGATTAGGAGGAATAAAAAGATAAGTTAAATTTTTCCTAACTCGACTTTAGCTGTTATTGCTTGTGGGCAAAGATATATAGATGCTTTCAGCCAAGTGGAAATAGTAAGAATCATATTAATCGGGCGTAAATCGCAAAGATATTTGACCTAGTCCTTAATCTAGAAGTGTTTTAGCATTAAAAGTAGCAAAGCATATACACATATTTAGCGAATATAAGACGGTCATACTAGGTATGACATACTTGGCATGTTAAGAGAGAGTACTTTGATTACCTAGTATGTGATACATCATTACAAACATTGAAAAGTGAAGGTTGTATGTGTGATGGCGCATCAATTAGTTGCTGCTTTGCTAATTGATGAGCAATTGGCGGACAACAACGCAATGTATTTATTATTTTCTTTACAACTTTAATTTCTTCTTTCGGCGCAGAATTGCTATTTCACGAGTACGATGGTATAATGGCACGTTAAGTGCTGTCAAAACGCATATTAAAAAAAAAACTTGTGCGGAATATATATGAAATAATGTTGATAAAGTTGCACTATGTTCATTTTGAAAAAAGGTTCCGAAATGTTTCTGGCAATATATTTTTACAACTGCGAAATAATATAAGCTGCACTTATTTCGCGTGAAATTTGAAGCAACAGAAAAAAATTTTTGAATAAGAAATTAAAAATTTTAATAACACAACCGGTCCATATTAACTACCAGTCCCACAATGTCGACAAAAACATTTCTTTGGAATATTTACAATAACAAAAAACTAACATTTGTTTTTGTTTTCAATATGAATATTCGAAAGAAATGTTCTTGTCAACATTGTGGGCTTGGCAGTTACTTTCTTTTTTATTTAGTTTTATATTAAAAAAAAAATTATTTTTAGTAAAATACATCTGGGGTTAGTTTACATACGCAAAACAATGTCGCATACTTTAAAGGAATAAAATCGTCAAATTGTCGCAAGATAGGTGATATTGATAAATGTCAAAATTTTCGTTTGAAATAATCAACAATCACACATATATTTAGATATGACGGCGAATATTAGTGCTGAACAAGCATTTGACAAGTGTATTTGTATTTCATAAGACTTGTGTAATAGTGCAACGCAGCTATTAACACTTTTCACAAATTTGAACAGAGTACTAGGCTTTACACGAGTATGATGGTTTGATGGCATACCATTCTCACATACCAAGTATGAGCGTCTAAAAGGCGCTTTATATGGTTAAGTTGATAGTGAGTTGCAGTTTAAGACAGTTTTGGTGTTGTATGTACTAATGACATACACAATTTTTAAAGTTCAAAAAAGCGGAACTAAAACCAAAAATTGGTTATTTTTGCATTAAAAAAAAACTAACCAAAATGGAAAAAAGTACACATTGAAAAAAAGTAACCAATTTTGGGTAAAAGTAACCAAAACGGCACCGCTGCTGATTTTGCGTTCTCATGATTTTTTATAAATATATTGTTACCCAACAAACACGAAATCCAACCTTTGATATAAAATTACTTATCATTATTTTAAGCATAACTCTCAAGCCATATTCAATAGTTTGATTTAAACATTTGAATTCAAATGATTAGAAAATAAACATTTGACATTTGTACAATATTTTACCGATTTGATATTAAATTGTTGACAAATGCTATTCTCAAAACAAAAATAAACTTGGTGGCACTAATGCGAAAAATTAATGCAAACATATTTGCCGATTAAAGTTATATGTGTTTTACAATTAAAGAAAAATTACATATTAAAAGCTTGTTTACATAATAACACATGTATTACGACATGTCAAAAAATCATGTAGAATGAAAAAATCTTATTAAAGTTTTTCCCAATTTTTTTTTAATACAGTTTGTCGTTGGAGAAAAAAAAGGTTTAATTTTAAATCATTTTTAATTTTTTTTACGTTTGTTGGGTAGCTGATTTACACACACGCAAGCGTAAGCATCGTAGTATGTGGGTTGCCCACTACTGATTTACATAATAAACATACTTATGTATGCATGTGTGTTGTTTATGTGTTTTTTTTTTTAACCAAACCGAAAACAACATCCAAATATTAGAGCATTGAAGAAGCAGCAAAAAACTCTTTTGAATGCACTCATACTCTTGTGGTAATATTTGCTAGAGGAACTTGTTTTGATAGGTTTTCCTTAAAAATTTTGCTGCACAGTCTTTATGTTGGTGTTTTTTTTTTGTAGGGAAACAAGCTGGGTTATTTTTAGCCATAATCTAAAAACTAAAAAATTCATATGTATAAACGTACAATCATGTAAAATATTTTAGTCTTAAATATCTCGCAATGACATATTTTTTCTCTGATATTAAATATTTGACACATGATGGTGTGAATAAATTTTGTGTCTATGTTAGAGCAGTGCGCGTGAGTCCCCAGGCAGAAATTGCCAACCGTACAAAAATTGTAACAATGAGAAAGCAGTTTTACACAACGGCTTGCCAACGATACGGTTTACAATGTGAAAAATTGTGTGCCAATACTTTATTAATAAGAAAATGTTTTTATTTTTTTGATTGGTTTTAATTTTTATTTACTTAAATATTCATAAATATATCTAATAAGTTATATCATTTACCATGTTTTAAACCTATTTTAATTCATAAACGATTGTTAAATTTAACATCTGTTTATTAAGGAACATTTGCATACAAAATTTGGAGTACCTGTTGTAAAAGTTTATAAAAATACTTTGGCTTATATATATTCTTCTTATTTGGAGTAGCACTTAAATATTTTCATTAGAACTAAACTTAAAATTAGGTAAAACTACGGTAATTTAAAAAAATTTAACTAAAAATTTTCATCTTCAACGGTTATAACTTTATGGCCATAATTGTTAACAAAAACAGTGTTTTCGATTCAAGTGTGTGTTGGAGTTTAAAGCATTGGGGGTACACAGAAAAAATTATTGCCGAATTATTTTCAAACAAACGATTGTTTGAAATTTTTTTTTATTTCTACAAATTTTTTTACTGATTCAATTAATATTTTTGTTTGATTTTTATTTAACCAACAAAAATGTTGACAACTTTTCAATAATATAATATACGCGCTATTGGTTTCAATTTTTCATAATTTTGTATGAAATATTTAACGCTCTTTAATGTTGTCGTTTTTTGCATTTTTTATTTGATCGTAAGCAACACTTCTTTATGAGAAATATAAGAACAACAACACAAAACACATAGTTTATTTTTGGACGCTTTAAAAAGTACAACAAGAAGAAAGATGATAAAATAGCGCGACGAGGTTATTAGTAAAAAAACAAAAAAAAAATAGCAGGTAAAAAAAAGGTTTCATTCTTTTTTAAACAACAGAAACAACAACCACATTATAAGAAACAAAATTAATTTTTGGTTGGTTTCAAAGTTGGAAAAAAAAAGAATGAAAAACAAAATCCCGTATTCAATTTTTGAAAACTGTTTACTTAAATACCTACATCAAATACAAAAATAAAGTGATGACGAAAAACATATCGAGTCGGTCTGCTGCCGTTGTTTGTTACATTTCTTCTTCTTTAGCCAAGGAAAGGATACAGCAACAGTGAGTGATGAAGAAAAACATTGTGTGTATAAACAAGACTTCGTTCAAAAATAATTCCAACAAAACATGTGTCTCAAAGCCAGCCGCCGCTCTGCTTCTGCCTTCATCTTCTCCTTCAGTGATAGCTTGGGTGCGCGTCATTGCTTGTGCAAAAAATTTTTGTTTGATTCAGCAAAATTATTTGTTTGAAATTTATATGAATTTCAGTAAACTTTTTGTTTGATTCTGTAAATTATTTGTTTGAAAAAATCAGTGTTTTTTTTTAGTAAACAAAATGCAAATAAATTGTTTGAATATGCGAATTTGTTTGTAGGACCGATGTCAGACAAAAAATGTTTTGATTCTACAAATTTTTTGTTTGAATTCGAAAAATAATTTTTTCTGTGTATGTTATAGTTTGCAAAACAATTATGTATATCGCATGCTAAATCGTAAACAGTCAAAAATTTAAAAATGTTCAAGAGAGGCAAAAACAGCTGACTTCAAAAACATGGTTGCAATTATTTTTTGTTTATCAAATTGAGTTCCTAAAATGTTAAAGAAGACAGTGACGCAAATGAAATTTCCTAATCGTTATTTGTGTAAAGACAAATACGTATTTAACAAACGGAAACATCCACCACATTGGTTTACAATTTATTTACTTCATCGAGATCTTAAAAAGTAAATTCCCAACTTTTATTTTTGATAAATATGTATGTACACTAAAGTTTATTGTTGAGGGAATTTTGTTTCTAAGCGCTTAGAAACTGGTTGCTTAGGCCAGATAATCAGGAAACATTTTTTCAAAGATTTTGGAAAAGCTAAAAATAGACAAATTTTCAACATTTTTTATTATTCGAATTTATTCTATGAGCAGTTATGTATTTTTTAAAGCTTTTTTGTAAAAAGTCCTATTCCTTAAAATTCCTTAGGGCCATAATTACAACTTGCCAATAGTTAAAAGTCGGATTTTGTCGGGCCGATAAATAGATTTGCATTATAAAACCTTAATTTATTATGTTTTCATCTACTAAATATTATTATTATTGAAAATAACAGCAATAAAAAATGGAAGTTATAATAATGCAAAGCTATTTATCGGTCCAACAAAATCCGACTTTTAACTATTGGATAGTTGTAATAATGGCCCTTAGAAATCGAAAGCAATCCATAATACATTCTGCTCTTTTCCTGGATTTCTCTAAACATACAAAACCTTCAATTATACCAAACAGTTCTGTTTTAATTTTTTTAATTTTTAACACTTCTAATTGTTTCGGGTTGTTGATTTACTATCGAGAGTTTCTTCTGTTGCCGGGTCATCATCTAACTCATCCTGACAAAGATCAGAACCGAAAATTCTGCAAAAAAGTTCATTTCCGAATTCCTTAATTTCTGTTTTTGTACAGTATTTTAAGAATGTATTTCTAGAAGAAAATATATTTTATGAAAAAATATTTCTAAACACAACTTTTTTGGTGCACTTTTTGGTGAGCTTCAATACAGATAACATTGTAAAATTCTACAAACTTGCATTGTAGAATTCGTTTAAAAAAGCGAGTTTCTTTGCAACTAAAGTTTTAAAACACAAAAAATATGGTTTAATACTGCAAAATATTAAAAATTTTTGTTACATCGGTTAATCGACTTAAATTAATTGTTTAAATGGTTAATCGATCAGTAAATCGGGTAGTAATTAATTTGTGAACCGATTAACGGTTAACCGAATGAATACCCTACTTTTTACTTAACTAACAAGAGTCCACGTTGTCAATATTCTATATGAAAACATTTGAATTTTAAAAATTACAAATTTATTTATAAATTAATAAGTAAGTTAACAAATATATTGAAAACAAATTGGGGACTTAATTTGGGAACATTAAGAAAAAGTTTTCTGGCAACACTGACTCGAAAAGACTTAATTGTGCTTCTCAATCTTCATCATTACTTAAATTTTTCCTTTCAATTACCCGCTGTGGGGCATTTAACATTCACTACTTTCTTGTGCATATTACTTTTGAGTTTCATTTAAATAACTTTTATTTTTAAAGATTCTATAAACATCTAAATATCTTCAGGTAATGAAATTACCATAAGCTGGCATGAAAAACTACAGTATTAGGTAAAATTATTAGGAAAGCACATATTCTTGAAAAATTCTGGTAATAAACATAATACTGCACAGTGGCATAAATAAAAAAGGTGGCAAACCCGGACTTTTTTACTGTTCGTAAAAGCGGAAAATAATTTTATGATTTCCGAACTTAAACCGGTCTCTACTGTCACGTGACAAATTTGGTGTTAGTTCCCTTTCCTCTAGGGAAATGATTGCTTTAGCTTAAATAAACAAGCACTTGTATCTTTTTGCAACAGATACAAATTATATGAAGATAAATTTATTATTATTTCTTTTAAAAATATGTTTAATACCTCTTCTGAAGTGGTGCCTTGCTACAAAGCCATAGGCATGGCCGCATTTCTCCATGGAGTGAGAAATAAGGCCATATGGTTTTAATTCCATGTAAGAAATTAAATAAAGCCATAATGGTTTTATTCCTCATTTAAATATTTTTGTATTATAAATTTAATTTTAATTGCAATATAAATTTATTAAGCTTGAGGTTTTTCTTTTTTATATAAAAAATTAGATACCATTTATTTTATAATTCCAATATTTCGATACAGCAATGTGTATCATCTTCAGGGAAATTATTAAACAATTTAAATAACGTTCACAAAATAATGAAAAAATAATAACGATTTACAATTAGAAAAATATACAAATAATCTATTACATTCTAAAATTTTTTTTAATTTCCTGTTTTGTTTTTATACACTAAATGTCTATAATTTTGTGCTACATTTTCCGTGTCCGATTTAAAATTAATTCTTAACAATTCTGGTACTTTAATGATTTGCAACATTAAATAAAATTAAATCTATAAATTTAATTTATTTAATTTATTTAAAACTTGTTTTGTGGTTTCCCTATGGGTGTATATATTAAATATGTAACGAAAACTCTTTCGGGAGCAAGGATTTTCTCCTTTATGGTATAACAAATACCGGCTGCGCTAACTAAAGTGTCTCGGCATAGCCGGCATTCGGCCGGGCTCGAGGATTTTCTCCTCTATGGTATAACAAGTACCGGCTTCGATAACTAAAGCTATTTGCCAGGATTTTCTCCTCTATGGTAAAACAAGTACCGGCTTCGCTAACTAAAGTGTCTCGGCATAGGCGGCATTCGGCGGGATCGAGGATTTTCTCCTCTATGGTAAAACAAGTACCGGAGAAAATCCTTGCGCCCGAAGGCCGGCTATACTTTGGAGTTTTAACACATGTTGTGGCGAACCCGCCGTGGGCGCCGTGATCGCCGTCGGACGTGCTCTCCCCTTCCACCACCTGTATTATATTGACAATGGCAACTCATTCCTTTGGCAATTTGTAACCATAACAATTACACTTTTATGGCGTTATTTCTACTTTGGTTGGAAAACGGTTATGGTAATATTGCACTTGGATGATGGCAATAAAGCCATATGGGTTTATTTCTCACTCCATTGAGAAAAAAGGCCATATGGCTTTATTGCCTATGTCTTTGTAGCACGGCACCATCTGAAGTTATTTTGTATTTGACTACTTAACTTGTTTTCAATATTTAAAATTGCTTAATTTGAATATCGTTCCTGAATCATGTTTTTATTCCGCGCACAGCAGAAGAACTTCTTTCGCAACTATAAAATATAAAAAGAAAGGCTCATTGCCACTTGTAAATGTTTGAATGAATATTATTGTAAATTTTTGATTTTATCTTATGTAAAAGAAATGTATTAAGCCTATAGTACACGGAATGTAAAACGCCACATTCGCACGTGGTTCTGACGCAATTTTGACGTCACTAAAGAGCCATAATAGCAAGTTCATGATGTGTGATGACGAGAAAATTACGTCAGAACCACATGTGAATGTGGCTTTTTACATTCCGTGCACTATAGGCTTTAAGGAATATTAAATCGGCTATTGAAAATGTCAATACACTAATAAAAATTGTCAAACGAAAACAGCAATTAAAAAAGAACGGACGGGTGGGTTTGACCACCACAGCCCCAGCAAAGGGGATTTTCTTATTTTGTTGGCCATTTTAAATTCACTTGCCTCATTCGAAAATAAACTTAAAAAAATACGTCAGGTTTTTTAATTTTTTTTATTTTTTATAAACAAATTTTAATGCAACATTTATTTGTTTTTAAAAAAATGGATTTTTCTTCTGTTTGTCGCATATAAAAAATCTTTTGCGACAAAAGTTTAGAAAAAGTTTAAGGAAATAATGGCGAGAATAGCGGGAAAAACCCCCGAGTAATAAATTTGGAATTTCTAAGCAAAAGCCATTTTAAAAATTTCCGTTTGCTTTTTGTAAAGCTTTTTGGAATATGCATTATTAAAACTCTAACTATTTTTCATTTGTTTTTATTTGCAACGAAAATTTAGCTGCAAAAGTTGTACAAGTATATTTTAATAAGCAACAATGTTTTTAGAAAATAGTAGTTTTTGACCGCCGAGGTATTTTTTTCTGTCTCTTTTTTTGTTAAGCACTCAATTTACATGAGGGCTTTTACGACGTCGCTTTTTCAACGTCGCTTTTTCGACGTCTCTTTTTGTTTGTGGGCAAACGGTGTAGAGAAGAAAGAGGGGTGAACAAAACGACTCGGTTTGTATTTTTCATGTCGTTTTTTATATTTATCTTTAAACTTTTTCTCGTTACGTTTTATTCTTTTTCCTACTTTGAAGTGTGAGGTTGAAAATACAGTGAGACCTCGATTATCGATAAGAGACGGGACCGGGAGTATTCTTGATAATAAATTTTTTTTTTGTGTGTTTTCATATTTTTTGTAAATATAAAATGAATTCAAATAAAATCTGGGAATTTATTTTGCATGGTAAGTACCATTTATTATATCAATTTTTATATTACTCGAATGTTTGTTCTAAGTCAAATTACAATTTACAAAGCTTTCAACTTTAATAGAAAATATTCCAGGAAAATATTGAAGAAACAGGACTATTTAAGTATAAAAGCCCTATAAATTGTAATATGACTTAGAATACAAATTCGATTAATATCAAAATTTATATTATAAAATATATTATTATGTTAATATTTAAATATGAGAAAAAAAAGAAATTTTGGGAGAACATGTTTTGTTGTAGTACGTTGGGATATTCTCTTTCTTTGTTCGTTTGAATTTTTTTTTTTTATTGTTTAAAAGAAAACGAAAAAAAGGATAAGTTGCTTATAATTTCGGATAACAGAGGTAATTCCGGATAACAGAGGTAATTTAATTTAATTGATGCGGCCGGTTAATCGAATTACGGAAAATCAAGGCCCTACTGTAAGTAAATAAAAACATGAAATCAAAAATCATCGTATAAATGCAAAGGGATTTTGGAAGTTGCTTCAAAAGGGAATCAAGAAAAAAACGACGTCGTAAAAGCCCTCATGTAATTACAATCAAATTGCAATTTTTACCCAAAATTTTAAATGCGAACCTCATATCATTATTTTGCTTAAATAAGTTACCCCCTAATAAACATTAAATGTATAATTCATATTTAGATAAGTATGATGCCAAGGTACTAACTACATACATATGTATAATGTTTAGTCAAATATTTTAGTTGCAATATTTAAGTAGTTAAAAGAAAAACAACAAAAACTATATAAAAAAAAACAACTTAATAGCACTTACTTCCTAAACAGGTATAAGATTATATATGAAAATGAGCAGAGATTAGATAATAAAAAAAACAAAAATTAGAAAAGGAAAAAAAAGAAAATGTATGTCAAAATGTCATTTATGCTTAAATTTTATAACATACGAAAAATAAAATGTTAAAATATATTAAAATTTCATACACATCAACATCAACCAAAAAACCCCACCCCTCCCGTATATAAAAAAAAGCATTTTCGGTCTTTTTTTGCTTTTAAAAGGGTTATAATGATTATGAATTTGTATATATTTTAGGAAAATGTGTATTGGCAAGGAAAACTAATTTATTTATTATTTATTTCGTTTACTTTATTTAACATCTACATGATTACTAAATTATTATAATTATTATTGCTTTAATAATAAAATACATATTAAAACACCTTAAATGAAATGAGGTTACATTTATTCTCCATTATATGTATGTTGCATTTGTTAGAAATCTGCCAAACAAAAACCTTTTAATTTAAGCCCTTGAGGCGGGGAGAGGGCAGTAAACTTAATAAATTTTTAAATTTGTTTCTTATATGGGAATATTTGTTGTAAAAAAGGAAGGTTCAAAATGTGATAAGTCAATGTGAATTTAATCAATAGAACGTATGTGGTTTAGATACAGTAGAATCGCGAAAAAGTTAACTCTCGGAAAAGTTAATCTCGTGGATAAGTTAACCGAATTTTAAGGTGCCTGTGTCGCTCGAAAAAGATAACTTTTCCGAAAGTTTTGATAAAAAAAAACATCGGAAATGAGCAGAAAGTAGAGAATTTGAACAAAATTAAATATTAGAAAAAAAGTTTGAAATTCTTTAGGCTGTGGCGAATAAATACGAAAAATCTTACTTTTTTTTTGTTATTATAAAAACTAAGCCATTGGAATAATATAAGTGTGTTTTTTCTGAAAGGTCGATGTTTATTATTGTATATTTTTAAATTTAAGCCCGCTTAGAAAAGTTAATAGTACGAAAAAGTTAAAAGACCTTGGGACATTTTGGTAAACTTTTTCGCAATTCGACTGTATTTTGGTTATTGGGTTAATATACATAAAGGGACAAAAATATATTTCAAATTGTCAAATTTTGCGTTGTTAAAGGTAGAATAGGCAATAATTGGATGATATTAACACCCACGGCATAAAGTTTTAACTCTTAGATAAATGCATCTTAACATTGATGATGCTCTTACCTCAGAATTGGGACATAAATATTATTACAAATGTCATCAATGAGGCAAAAAGTGAGATCAATCCAAAAGCGAACGTCATTATAAAATTTTGTCATATTTTATGCGTCATCTATGCTATGAATAAAGTGACATCAATTCGAAGTAACATTTTGTGTATCATTAACATTATTTTCATATTTTAAGAGTAAAATAAGAAGCGAAAATTCCCATATTTTATTTGTTTAAATTATATAGTTAAATACATCAAGTTTTCAAAGTAGAATTATTACAAAAATCATATCGGACATGCTGCTGTCCGATATGACAAAAGTGAAAAAACAGGTGCAAAGGTTAAGTAAATAATAATATTTCATCACTTTTACTTAAGTTAGTCCCAACGACTCAATTAAATGGCAAACTGTCATAGGCTAATGAGTCATTTTTTCGATGTTACTGAGTCGAAGCCATGTTTAAATTTTTTATTAAGCTGACTCCTTTTTGTCATTTCTGTGATACCGATGTGTCATACCATAGATGACATAATTTCACCTGATGACTATTTGTCCAAGTGATGCTAAGGTGTTGACATCACAATGATGACAAGTGTCATGTGATCAAAAACGAAGATTCTTGTTATAGTACTTATGTAAAAATACATAAGCGTAATTCGCCATTTCAATCAGTGTACGTGAGCTCTGCGACTCTTGCCACATTGGACATGCTGCACAAACGAATTGAGAATGGAAATTGGCTACCAATATCTGGCGATCAAACCCAGTTAAATTTTCTGTTGTGGGGTGTCGTAAGTCGCTCAGTGACAAACTATAGCAGGCCTCAAAAGCAGCATCGGTGAAATTCCGTCTTATTTATGCGCCAGTGTCATGGAAAAATGGACATTTCGAATGCGCGCCAACCAGCGAAGATGTGGCAAACATTTTCATGGCGTTATTCAAGCGAATAAAATCTTTCGATGAAACTCTTAAATAAAAGAAAATATGGGTTTTAATGGGTTTTTTGCATAATTTAGTTAAAAGAGCCTTTTTGAAGCATTTTTTAGTTTATAGCGCATATTTTGCCTTTTTGAGGCATATCTTGATAAGTGTTCAATTTCTTTAGATACATACCTACAAGAGCTTTCGCATCAAATGGCTTTTCTGGCCTTTCTGTTTTAAATATCTATCTCTTTACCCAACGTTTTTCCTCAATTTCTTAACCCACATTAAATGTTTACTCTAAAAGTGTAAGACAAAGCAGTTTTTCATTAGAGATAAATGTTATTTTAAACTTTAAAATTTAAATATAAGCAAAAATTAAGGATAAAGCAATTAAAGAAATTTGGACCAATCGTTTAGTATATCAACTCAGAACCATTTTTTAAAGTCCGTCTGGCTAGTTGTCTGTCCATGTTAACCTTGTGCGCAAAGTACAAGTAGATAATTTCATCAAATTTGGGTTTGGGTAGTTTATGATACGACGAAGTTCGACCAGATTATGGGACTCTGTGTGTGCTGTTCCTATTAACCTGAATATGCTATAGATTGTTGGGATACAGATAGTTTTGTAATTAAAAATTCACCTGAGTGTTTCTGGCTACCGTTAAATTAAAAAAAAAAATATGAATTCTAAATACTGGAAAATTGAACTTCCAAAAAATTCGATATTTATGATACATCATGGCAAATTTTTGTGTGCATTTGGTATAATTTTTTTACTATTGTAGATCAGGTTTCTCCATAATTAAATCCATTCAAAAGATGATTGATTTTCTATAACGTTAACAATCTCTTAAGCAAAAACAGCAATGCGTTCAATTTAAAATCAAAATTTAATTTTCATTATCCCTTAAATATTTGAAGGACATTGATAAAAAAAAAACTTCATAAAGAAAATCCTTAATAAACTCCCAAACGTCTTTCACAATTGTTATTGTTTTTCTTGGTTAATATTTTTTTTTTTTTATATTTTAAAGCTTAAAAATTGAAACTAAATTTAACTTTGATTACAATTTCCCCCTCTGGGGGGTGGTTCTTGTTAAGTCATAAAGGCGAAAATTTCTATATTTTCTAACATCTTAAAGAAAGAAAAAAAAAACTAAAAGTATTTCAAATACAGAACAAGACAACAACAACAGCACTGTGAAAAAAATCAACTACTAAAGAAATGCCTTGGACGCCACTTGGTCACACAGCCAAAGCCAACCAAAGCAGAGAAAAATTCAAAAAGGGAATATTTTTTGCTTTGAGTTTGTGTGTGTGTGTGTGTGTTAGTCTATTTTGTAAATGCAAATGTGTGTGTGTGTGTATGTGATAAAATGTGTATGTATGAGACAACTACTATAAGTACCCTAAAGCATAAAGTAGAACAAGTTTAGTGGATCTCATCTTAAAACTTTTCTTTTTTTATTTTGTTAGATAGAAGCTAATTATATTTACAGCGACAAACTACAAGCGAAAAGGTCTAATTGGTTTGTATAAATATCATACAGCAGAGAACTAAGATTTTTTTAACATTTCAAGACTGTTTAAAGTGCTACATTCACTAAAAATTTTAATGCTTTATATGCAAAAATACTGTAGCCGTAACAATATGTAGCATTAAAATGTTTTCTAACCATATGAGAGAGAATTAGTTTAAAAATTTTAATCATTTGCTTCTTCTTTATTGAAAGTTTATTTTATTTTCATTTTTTAATTAATAAAAAAAAAGTGCTACAGGTAACAATAAAGTAGTCAAAACACAGAATCGGCATCAGTGCTGATTCAGAAGAAAAAAAATTGTTATGATGTTGTTAATAAATTCGGCACTTAAATGTAAAAAAGGTGTTGTCCGTATCAGACTTCCGTAAAATCGTAGCGTGTTCTGATATGAATGCGATTAAAAAAAGTTGATGGTTATGATTTGTTCATACGCTACTTTCTTGCAACTACTATTGCTAAATCATCTGTTGCTACAATTGTCGCGGAAACGTTTGCTACCTCTTCTGCTATTTCTGTTAGTTATGTGTATGATTTTATTTTTACACTATTACTATAAATGTATTTTCACTGCTACTGCTACTTGGTTTGTCTTCTAAAAATCTACGTTATACTTTAATTGAATTTTAATTACACATCGAAGGGTTACTCTTTTATTAGAAGTAAGTCAAGATAAGCCACATTAAAAGTAAGAAAAATTAAGGCACCACCAATAATCGCAGTTGTATCCGCATTAATGTCTGGCCACCGTCGGAGTTGAACGGTATGGAGTAATAATTACAAATTATTTGAGACCGTAATTATAAAAGTCATTTAACGTAACGGTTTTTCTTAAAGGTTCATTTTTGAGAAAGCACTATCGGCTCATAAAGAAGTAGCTAATCACCCCTATTATGAAGGTGGACGTCGATTAGAATTGAAATTGTTTTAGTGAACAGAAAATCTTGCGACGCCTCAAATTAAAGTTAAAGAAGTTTCGATTAGCAAGTAAATATGTTTGTTATTTGTTATTTAAAAGACACAAATTTTATTTATAATTGTTAAAACGAAATGAACAAGTTTTTTTTTTTTTTTTTGTACGATGGAGCGGGGAGGTTTCCCCACAGTGACAGGTACCGCGACCAGACTAGGTCTATTGTACCCACTCCCCTTAGTTGGCCAAAAGACCCTCTGCTTCCCATAGGAACCCAACCAGGGCCTTTGCCGGTATATCACCGATTTGGGACGCACACATTGTACCATGCCCCAAGTGCCTCCTCCTGGCCCATGCCAGCGCCGGGCAGTCACACAGTACATGCTCAGTCGTCTCGTCCCCGTCTAGACATAGTCTGCATTCCTGATCCTCAGCCAGGCCCATCCGATAAAGGTGGTATTTGACCGCGTGGTGACCAGTCAAGTAGGCCACCAGCAGTCGCAGATCCTGTCTGCCGAGACCATTCGTCCTCATTACTCTTCCGGGAGAGATAAATCTCCTTGCCTGACGCATTCCCGGTAGCGATACCCAGTATCCTCTATGTTCGCCCCGAGCCCAGTCCTCCATGACGGACTGAACCCCTGCCCAACTTAGTCCACAGAAGGGCTCGGGACCCACCATCTGCGCGCTAGAGCCAGCCCTGGCCAGTTCATCAGCCATTTTATTACCCGGGATCCCTGAGTGCCCCGGCACCCAGCAGAGCGTCAATCTGCTCCTTGTTCCCAGCTCCTGTAGCTTTCCACGGCACTCCGCCACCAGCTTCGAGGACATTCTCCAAGAAGAGAGTGCTTTGATGGCCGCTTGGCTATCAGTAAAGATCACATTACCGCCACCAACCATTCCCCTATCAAGAATGTTGCTGCAGCACACATCAATGGCGAAAATCTCGGCTTGAAAAACACTCGGTGATTCGCCCATTGCCATCGAGAGTCGTGTATTAGGTCCAAAGACCCCTGCACCCACTCCGTGCTCCGATTTAGACCCGTCAGTATACCAGTGCAGTTCACGGTTTCCCCGACATGGATTCCCAATACTCCAGGACCTTTCGTCCGGAAAGATTGCCCTGAACCTTCTGTTGAAGACCAGTTCCGTGGTCATTATGTCTGCCCTTGTACAGACAGATAGACCCGGAGCCACGTCCATCAAGCAAGCATGCCCCTGGACCTCAGCAAGTCCCGATGCTAGCTTGATCCTAAGGAGACCGGACATAGCAGTCCTCCTTATATGGATGTGTAGTGGCAATATGCCCACTATAACCTCAAGTGCTGCCGTGGGACATGTGCGCATTACCCCCGTTAGAGCCAGACACACCATCCGTTGCAGCTTGTTGCACTTTCTCACCGCAGTCTCCTGCCGAATCTTAGGCCACCATACCAATGATCCGTAAGTGATTATCGGCCTGACCATCATAAAGTATAGCCATTTTACCATACCTGGACTGAAACCCCAAGTTCTCCCAAAGAAGCTCTTGCATGCCCAGAAGGCCCTAACTGCCTTTCCGAGGGTTTGATCCAAGTGCGAGTTCCAATTGAGCCGTCTGTCCAGAACAATTCCCAGATATTTGACCTCATTGGAATACTCAACCTCAATTCCGTCCACTACTAAAATGAACAAGTTAGGCCACTTAAAGTTGACCAAACACCTGTGTTTTAAATAAATTAAATACATTTTGGACATCGGGCAAATGCCCACTTTAGTTTCCCAAAAACACACTTTTTAATTAAATTTGTTTAAAAATGTAAATTACCTGCCTGTTCTACGATTTCGAACGTCAACGTTCGCATAGAAAACTACATTTAAAGCAAAAACAAATTTTCGAATATTGTTTTTGTTTTACATATAATTTTCAATGCGAACGTTAACGTTCGAAATCGATGAACAGGCTGTTATTAAAAAAAAAAAACAACACAAAAAGTCAGAAAAAAAATTAAAGACGATATTTTTTTTTTGTCAGATTTTCGATAAAAAAAAAAAGTCGACATCGGCACAACACTCATATAAAAGACTAATCAACGTCGAAGTATTGTAATCGTCGACTTAACGTGACAAGAACTTTAAAATATCTCAAACATAAAATCGAAAAATCTTTTATATATCGATTGCAGCTAACCACAGTCATAGCTTTAAGCACGATAACGAATCGACTTTTATCGATTCTGTAGATAAAAGCCCTTTAGACTGTATGTGGTGACAAGTCCAAGCCCCAAAATTTTGAAGAACCCTAAACAGCAATAAAAAGTCACCAATTTATAGAGCTTCGGTGCTTTCGAAATTTTTACGATCTTTCAATTTTCTCAACATGCAATGCATACACACACGTTAAAGTATAGATCAATATGGTCACAGACAAATGTTTAAGTGTGGTTGCAGATGCTATGACAATTTACATTTTTAAATTTAACAATCTCATTTTGCTATTTATTATTAAAGCAATTATATTTTAAAAGCAAAATGTTATTATTGGTCAAATAATACAATAATTATTATGAACCAATTAATAATTAATGGTAATCATAGCAGTTATCATAATTCATCACAAACATTTACCATAAAAGTATTTTTAAGTATTTGGCTCCTTCTACAAACAGAGGGGATGATTAACCTGGGACAAGATTTATTTTTAAACTATAAAAAATTTCGGAAAATTGGCTAAAGGCCTTAAAACTATTGATAAAATAATCCATTTTTTTATATCAGGTTAATATTATGGATGTCCGAGTCTCTTCTTGGATAAATACATCGTCGGGTTGTTGCTGGTTTGCCACATGGTACAAAAATGTTTTTTCCAGAAAAACGATAACTAATGTTTGGATTAAATTTAAATATAAACTACACGAGAGATTTTTTTTGTTAAAAATAACGTGGGTCGCGAGTGGGTTGCCAGAAACCAAAATTCAAACTGGAAAATGTTAAAAATTTACCTGGATTTTTTCATAAAAATAATTTAATGTAAATTAAATTTTATGCACTTAAGCCTAATTAAAATATCAAAACTTTGCAATAAATATAAAAAGGTTTTGAAATTCAACCAAATTAATGCAAACCTCTTTTGTGCCCCATATACCATTGATTACACTAATATTTTTAAATGTCTTCTAAGTTAGTCAAAGTGTTTGTTAAAGCAAACACAAAGTAGAAAAAATGTTTTGGTCTACAGTCTTTGACTAGAACATGCAGCATAACAATTTCAAAATTAGAAAAGAGGGCGCATTTATTATATAAAATTGATTTATTACTAAATTTTAGTAAAAAAGTGCCATGCGGCATACCAGAAACCACCCGACCACATATCTAAATTATTCTAATTTGTAATTTTCCAAATATGTACCTTTAATAAGTTTTGCAGAAGACATCTAGTATTGTATGTGTCAGATTCTCTCAATTATATATGTACTTAAGTTTAGAAAAAATGTTTTTTAACTGTGTAGGTTCTAAAAATAAAAATTACACCCCTACTAATGATAAGTACACATTTCTGGTATACAAGTAGTGGTATATCAGAGTTGGCTTTGTAAGCGTTCACTTTTGTGTGCATTGAAGTATGAGTACATTTGTGGTAGTGTGTAGTTACTAGAAATTACATGAATGGTTTGTGCCACATTTTCAAAGTTTTCTTTTTTTTTTTTTTATTATTAATTTTTCTGAATACTCTTTTTGCGTACAATAATGATAACATTCTTTTAGACATTCTAACAACCATCATAATTTTTTTTTTAACCTACAAACAAACATTGTACAACTTGTACATTTTTTATTTTATTTTTAGAATTTTTTGATATTCATTCATGTAAAAAATTGCTACCGGCAGCTACGACACCACTAGCAGTCATCACCAGCAAATAAGCAACAAGAACGGCTTAGATTTTTTCCAAATATAAAATAAATATAAAAACCTTTGACATGATTTCAGTAAATTATCATTTGGTTGTTTTAGTTCTGTGCTTGTGCAACGTTTTTGCAGGTTTTTTTTTTAACTTTCCAAAGGTGCCAGAGAGGTGGCAAAGTAGCAAGTGGAGATTATATGGATTAGAAGCAACTTATTATTGTTATTAACTTACCATCTGTTAGCTGTTTTTTTTTTGTATTATTTTCTCAACTTCTTGTGCTGTTTGTTCTTTCTACTGGGTTTAATAGTCCACGTGTTATAATTTTATCCTTGAATGCTGAAATGGAACAAAAGGAAGTAGAAAGAAGGATGTTAAGAAGTGTTATTATAAATATGAAATTAAAAGTGCAAGAAATAAGTATTTAATATGGTAAATTTAACAGAGTTTCAGGTACATAATTAAGTGTTAGTGTATGTGTGTATGGCACTTATTGACTCTTTAAGAAGAAGCCAAAGAAGTCAAAAGCTAAAATAAGGTATAGTTATGATTTAGCTGTTAGTGATTTTCTTATTGGTTTAAATTTGATATTAACTAAACTGATTTGTTCTAGTAAGAATATATAAGCAAAAAGGTTGTTTAATTAATCTTTCCAAATATAATGCAGCAGAAGTTGTAAAATGGAGAAGCAAAAATACCATACCCCTTTCAGACCGTAATGCATCGATTAGGCGTTTGGGTTTCGGGCTCAAAATTTTCGCTTCTAATGTCAAATATACCCGCATTGATCGATTGCACTGTTTGATTTAACGTTACTTGAATTTTTGCGAAATTCAGTTTTATCAAAGTGAGTTGCAAAAGTAAGTTGTGGTTTTTTTAATTACAAAAGTGGAAATCGTTACCAAATATTGAAGTGGGCATGTTTTAACCAAAAAAATATAAATTTTAATGTCTCAAACCAATTAAAGACATTTAATGCAATAAACATGCGTTTAAGCAAAAATTTTAACGAGTTTCATAAATTGCGGGTGTCTTAGGGATATAACAATGGTAAAATTTAAACATTGATTTTATTTTTATACGATATACAGATCATATATTCCAAGAATTATGAAAAAATTCCCAGTAGTTTGGCGTCTGGTCTAAAAGGGATACATTGTAAAACCAAAAACCCCTGTCAAACAAGAACAATACACTCCACCCCTATCGGTATATATCTAAAAAAAAAAAGTTAAAATAATAAAGTTAAAACGTTAGTTTTTTATGTGTGTGAAGTTAAATTTCGAAATTTATTGCATAACAGAGCTCTGTTAAAGCTCTAACATAGCACTGTTAACCATATAGAATTGTGATATATGTTTTCAAATTGGAATTATACCTACATTTATGGATCAAATGGACTGGAAAAAAATATACAGCTTAACACACATCCCACTTATCAAAAACTTTCATTACTTTAGGTATATAATATGACTTTTCATGTTTTTTTTAATTTTTTAAATTTACAATTTCTCTGGAATATGTTCCCGAATTCCAGGAAAACGGGAGGAGATGGGCGGATGAAATTTGATGGAATTTGTGGATAAAGTGGACCTTTATGAAAATTAATAATCAGAAGCTTAAAGGTGTTGCGTCTTTATACGAATTTTTCAATTTTTCCATATTTTTCAAATTTTGAATTTCACTGTAAGATGAATTCCAGAAAAACGGGAGGAGATGGGCGGATGAAATTTGATGGAATTTGTGGACAAAGTGGACCTTTATGAAAATTAGTTATCAGAAGCTTAAAGGTGTTGCGTCTTTATACGAATTTTTCAATTTTTCCATATTTTTCAAATTTTGAATTTCACTGTAAGATGAATTCCAGAAAAACGGGAGGAGATGGGCGGATGAAATTTGATGGAATTTGTGGACAAAGTGGACCTTTATGAAAATTAATAATCAGAAGCTTAAAGGTGTTGCGTCTTTATACGAATTTTTCAATTTTTCCATATTTTCAAATTTTGAATTTCACTGTTAGATGAATTCCAGGAAAACGGGAGGAGATGGGCGGATGAAATTTGATGGAATTTGTGGACAAAGTGGACCTTTATGAAAATTAATAATCAGAAGCTTAAAGGTGTTGCGTCTTTATACGAATTTTTCAATTTTTCCATATTTTTCAAATTTTGAATTTCACTGTAAGATGAATTCCAGAAAAACGGGAGGAGATGGGCGGATGAAATTTGATGGAATTTGTGGACAAAGTGGACCTTTATGAAAATTAATAATCAGAAGCTTAAAGGTGTTGCGTCTTTATACGAATTTTTCAATTTTTCCATATTTTCAAATTTTGAATTTCACTGTTAGATGAATTCCAGGAAAACGGGAGGAGATGGGCGGATGAAATTTGATGGAATTTGTGGACAAAGTGGACCTTCATGAAAATTAATAATCAGAAGCTTAAAGGTGTTGCGTCTTTATACGAATTTTTCAATTTTTCCATATTTTTCAAATTTTGAATTTCACTGTAAGATGAATTCCAGAAAAACGGGAGGAGATGGGCGGATGAAATTTGATGGAATTTTGGGACAAAGTGGACCTTTATGAAAATTAATAATCAGAAGCTTAAAGGTGTTGCGTCTTTAAACGAATTTTTCAATTTTTCCATATTTTCAAATTTTGAATTTCACTGTTAGATGAATTCCAGAAAAACGGGAGGAGATGGGCGGATGAAATTTGATGGAATTTGTGGACAAAGTGGACCTTTATGAAAATTAGTTATCAGAAGCTTAAAGGTGTTGCGTCTTTATACGAATTTTTCAATTTTTCCATATTTTTCAAATTTTGAATTTCACTGTAAGATGAATTCCAGAAAAACGGGAGGAGATGGGCGGATGAAATTTGATGGAATTTGTGGACAAAGTGGACCTTTATGAAAATTAGTTATCAGAAGCTTAAAGGTGTTGCGTCTTTATACGAATTTTTAAATTTTTCCATATTTTCAAATTTTGAATTTCACTGTTAGATGAATTTCAGGAAAACGGGAGGAGATGGGCGGATGAAATTTGATGGAATTTGTGGACAAAGTGGACCTTTATGAAAATTAATAATCAGAAGCTTAAAGGTCTTGCGTCTTTATACGAATTTTTCAATTTTTCCATATTTTTCAAATTATGAATTTCCCTGTTAGATGAATTCCAGGAAAACGGGAGGAGATGGGCGGATGAAATTTGATGGAATTTGTGGACAAAGTGGACCTTTATGAAAATTAGTTATCAGAAGCTTAAAGGTGTTGCGTCTTTATACGAATTTTTCAATTTTTCCATATTTTCAAATTTTGAATTTCACTGTTAGATGAATTCCAGAAAAACGGGAGGAGATGGGCGGATGAAATTTGATTGAATTTGTGGACAAAGTGGACCTTTATGAAAATTAATAATCAGAAGCTTAAAGGTGTTGCGTCTTTATACGAATTTTTCAATTTTTCCATATTTTTCAAATTTTGAATTTCACTGTAAGATAAATTCCATCAAATTTCATCCGCCCATCTCCTCCCGTTTTTCTGGAATTCATCTAACAGTGAAATTCAAAATTTGAAAATATGGAAAAATTGAAAAATTCGTATAAAGACGCAACACCTTTAAGCTTCTGATTATTAATTTTCATAAAGGTCCACTTTGTTCACAAATTCCATCAAATTTCATCCGCCCATCTCCTCCCGTTTTCCTGGAATTCATCTAACAGTGAAATTCAAAATTTGAAAATATGGAAAAATTGAAAAATTCGTATAAAGACGCAACACCTTTAAGCTTCTGATTATTAATTTTCATAAAGGTCCACTTTGTCCACAAATTCCATAAAATTTCATCCGCCCATCTCCTCCCGTTTTCCTGGAATTCATCTAACAGTGAAATTCAAAATTTGAAAATCTGGAAAAATTGAAAAATTCGTATAAAGACGCAACACCTTTAAGCTTCTGATAACTAATTTTCATAAAGGTCCACTTTGTCCACAAATTCCATCAAATTTCATCCGCCCATCTCCTCCCGTTTTTCTGGAATTGATCTTACAGTGAAATTCAAAATTTGAAAATATGGAAAAATTGAAAAATTCGTATAAAGACGCAACACCTTTAAGCTTCTGATAACTAATTTTCATAAAGGTCCACTTTGTCCACAAATTCCATCAAATTTCATCCGCCCATCTCCTCCCGTTTTTCTGGAATTCATCTAACAGTGAAATTCAAAATTTGAAAATATGGAAAAATTGAAAAATTCGTATAAAGACGCAACACCTTTAAGCTTCTGATTATTAATTTTCATAAAGGTCCACTTTGTCCACAAATTCCATCAAATTTCATCCGCCCATCTCCTCCCGTTTTTCTGGAATTCATCTTACAGTGAAATTCAAAATTTGAAAAATATGGAAAAATTGAAAAATTCGTATAAAGACGCAACACCTTTAAGCTTCTGATTATTAATTTTCATAAAGGTCCACTTTGTCCACAAATTCCATCAAATTTCATCCGCCCATCTCCTCCCGTTTTCCTGGAATTCATCTAACAGTGAAATTCAAAATTTGAAAATATGGAAAAATTGAAAAATTCGTATAAAGACGCAACACCTTTAAGCTTCTGATTATTAATTTTCATAAAGGTCCACTTTGTCCACAAATTCCATCAAATTTCATCCGCCCATCTCCTCCCGTTTTTCTGGAATTCATCTTACAGTGAAATTCAATATTTGAAAAATATGGAAAAATTGAAAAATTCGTATAAAGACGCAACACCTTTAAGCTTCTGATTATTAATTTTCATAAAGGTCCACTTTGTCCACAAATTCCATCAAATTTCATCCGCCCATCTCCTCCCGTTTTCCTGGAATTCATCTAACAGTGAAATTCAAAATTTGAAAATATGGAAAAATTGAAAAATTCGTATAAAGACGCAACACCTTTAAGCTTCTGATTATTAATTTTCATAAAGGTCCACTTTGTCCACAAATTCCATCAAATTTCATCCGCCCATCTCCTCCCGTTTTTCTGGAATTCATCTTACAGTGAAATTCAAAATTTGAAAAATATGGAAAAATTGAAAAATTCGTATAAAGACGCAACACCTTTAAGCTTCTGATAACTAATTTTCATAAAGGTCCACTTTGTCCACAAATTCCATCAAATTTCATCCGCCCATCTCCTCCCGTTTTTCTGGAATTCATCTAACAGTGAAATTCAAAATTTGAAAATATGGAAAAATTGAAAAATTCGTATAAAGACGCAACACCTTTAAGCTTCTGATAACTAATTTTCATAAAGGTCCACTTTGTCCACAAATTCCATCAAATTTCATCCGCCCATCTCCTCCCGTTTTTCTGGAATTCATCTTACAGTGAAATTCAAAATTTGAAAAATATGGAAAAATTGAAAAATTCGTATAAAGACGCAACACCTTTAAGCTTCTGATTATTAATTTTCAT
Organism: Pollenia labialis; assembly: GCA_949318255.1. Classification (NCBI taxonomy): domain Eukaryota; kingdom Metazoa; phylum Arthropoda; class Insecta; order Diptera; family Polleniidae; genus Pollenia; species Pollenia labialis. The sequence continues at coordinate 117,509,111 of OX439140.1, forward strand.
AAAGGTCCACTTTGTCCACAAATTCCATCAAATTTCATCCGCCCATCTCCTCCCGTTTTCCTGGAATTCGGGAACATATTCCAGAGAAATTGTAAATTTAAAAAATTAAAAAAAACATGAAAAGTCATATTATATACCTAAAGTAATGAAAGTTTTTGATAAGTGGGATGTGTGTTAAGCTGTATATTTTTTTCCAGTCCATTTGATCCATAAATGTAGGTATAATTCCAATTTGAAAACATATATCACAATTCTATATGGTTAACAGTGCTATGTTAGAGCTTTAACAGAGCTCTGTTATGCAATAAATTTCGAAATTTAACTTCACACACATAGTTTTTTTCACATTTTAAATTTTATGTAGTATCATATTTTCCAAAATTCTGCGACCACGTCTTTCGAAAGCTTCACAAATCCGCAGGCAATCCACCCGTTGTTTTGCATTTTGTTTGACCGATATATCAATATATATAAACGGATCTAGTAGCCCTTAATATTCGATTGATACACGTAGAGAAAAATATGTTTAAATATGAACACCTCAAACAAAACTATTTTTATAGCAAAATTTAGGCATATTTTGTTTAATTTAGCCATATTATTGTCACCGACAACCATATTATGGTTAAATTAGTCCTCCATCAAGAAGTTGCAACAATTTTATGGTTGCATCTAAGCAAAAACATTATGAAAAATCAAGGTTGGCAAACGATACCGTTATTAATGCCGACACCTCTAAAATATCGTTTAAAATTATACCGGTATGTAATTTTAAACGGTATTTAAGTTGTATTCAGATATCAAAATTTCTTTCGGTTGCCAACAAACATATTTTCTCCTTTAACACAAGTGTTGTCTAGAATGAGCACAGTGCATTTAAATAAGAACGTCATGTTATCAAAAGACAATACATTTTTAAAATAAGAGCAATTATTTTCAAAAGTTGCAATATTCTATAAAAACACGGTTAGGACACGTTTAAAAACGGATAAGATCAAGGTTTGGTATTTTTCTTCCAGTTTTTTTTATCTCTGTCCAAAGTCCAAAGTCGTTAAATTCGGTAATCGTCGCAAACAAATTGCATCAGAATTTCGTGTGCACATACAACGTTTACATGTAGACTATTCACAAATAAAAGTTATTTGCGATTAACTTACTTGCTGTTTATATGTCAATTTTCTTACTGAAAATTCTTATTTTTATGTGATGCCGGATGGAAAATGTAAGCACTAGGTAGCACTGTATGAATATAAACTTTTCAAAAAATTAAAAATTGTTGTGTATAATTTTATTTCCACAATTTTTAATTAACTTTACTTTTATTGTCGTATGAATTTGCCACATCGAAAAAAAAACTTAAAACGGTTCAAAGTGTGGCAATGCTTTTAATCTTATTTGCAAATAGTGTCGTTAATCAGGAATTGTTTTCGTGAGTTAGCTATTCGCAAATAAAAACTTAATTCACTGTTTATACGGCAATTTTCTCTACTTGCAATATATTTATTTGCGAATAAGTGGTGTGTATAATCGTAGTAGCAGTCACCTTTAAAAAGCTTGCGTACAAACATCCATTTCAATAAATTTTGAACTAACAAACATCCTTTTAAATACTTTTACCTCCCATACAGAAAGTTTTCAGCCAAATTTTGCTAAAAATATATAAAGTTTATACTTAAATAACAAATAATGTTATGCTTATAAATTAACTTTTCCCAATTTCCTTTCCAAACAAAAATTTTCAATATAAACAATTTTACTATAAAATAGAACAAAAAAAAATTGTTATTGCAACAAAAACCCAAATATTGGTATGTATTTATAAATTTAGCTGTTGTTTTTTAAGGTGCATTTAAAAATAAGTCCTCTCATGTATTTTGTGTATAAATTTATAAATATTTATAGAACCTAACAATGCTAATTACCAATTATGTGGGGCTATTTTTCCACCATGAAGTATGTATTGATAAATTGAACGCACAAACACACACCCACATATTAAGTACATTTATTAACGTACACAACAATAAAATTAAATAAAAACAGAAAACACATTTGCACACACGCATGCAAGTGCATTAATTTTATGTATTAATAAAATTACAGTCTATACAAAGGACCACCTTAAATCTGGAACAAATTTTATAAACAACCGCACATTACGATATTTACATACACGCACTCCAAAACAAACTTACGTTCAGGGTTATCAGATGTTTTCCAAGCCTTTTCCCCAAATTGTAAATTTGTATCCCTTAAAATCCCCAAAAAGTATTATATTTTGTCATAAAATATTTTATTTGTATTATTGCATCTCATTTGTAAATTTTGTTTTATTTGATATTTAAATCAGTGTTCACAAAATAAAATCCCCAAATTGGGAATGAATCCCCTAATCTGACATCACTCTTTACGCCCCACAAATCACCCTGAGCGACCGTCAGACAGAGAGAAAGAGAGACTATCATGCAGCCAGTCTGATTGTCTGTCTGCCGTCCAATGATTACTAGTATGCACAAGTACAATAAACATTAAAAGTAATTTTATTAAAGAATACTTCAATTATTGTGTCATATGGTACAATGTGCGAGGGTTGTTAGGTGAGTTCAGAATTTTGATAAAGTCCAAATTTTTTAAGAAAATCTATGTTAAAAATATCCAAGTTCTTTAAAAATTTAAATATAAAATAAATTTGGCGACAGATACTCTTAATAAACCTTGAAGCGTGGCCCATATTTGATACTTATGAGCAGGGACACCAGAAATATGCTCATAAAAACACCCTGAAAATTGTTAAAAAAAATATATGCCCTAAAATATTAAAAAATTGCTAATTTGAAAACATAATATTCAACAATTTAATAACAGTTACATTAAAAAAAAACAACTCAAAATTATAAACGGTTAAGCCCAAACACCATAGTAACGGGTCCGCCATCTAACGCTTATTTCGTGAATGGTAACACTTAGCTCTTGTGTGATTTGACAGATAATTAGTCTTATCCTTCCGCTGAACGAATATGGTTGTGTATACGCTTGAACAACGCTGGGAAATATTGCGACATTACTTTGAACAGAAGATGCCGATTTTGCCAAACTAATCATCTTTTCAGATGAAGCTCATTTTGATCTCGGTGGGTATGTAAACAAGCAAAATCGTCGCATTTCGGGCACAGAAAACCAGCACGCATACATTGAAAAGCCGATGCACCCAAAAAGAGTCACTGTTTGGTGCGGATTTTGGTCCAGAGGCATAATTGGGCCATTTTTTTCCGAAAATGCATTCGATTTTCTGTGTAACTTTTCATATACAATTAAACTGATTCTACTTTATTGTCAGATGTATTAAAAGGACAGACGCATAAACGCATGGTGTTGACCTTCAGCTTTAGTCACTTTTCGATCACTTTTCTGAAGCAAATGACAGTTTCATAACACTTTACGTAAAGGAAACAGTTTAATATGGTTTGACACATATGATTAAAACATGTATTAGCACAGTTTCTTAAGTCAACACATGCACATTATGGTTTGGCCTTAACTTTTGAGGTTGAGCCTAAAAGCTTAAATTTACACAAACAATGGGAACTAAATTCGGGAATAACAAATTCTCAAGTTTAATCGTTATAATTTCTTCAATTTTTTTACATATTTAAATTATTTGTTATGCCTCAAAAATCTTTAATACCTTCCTCGAGTCTGTTTAATAAGTCTCATTCATATACGTACACGCATCATTTAAAATAAAATTCGCATAAACTCATCTAAAACGAACATAAAAACAAATGGAGATAAAACATACAAAACAACTGGTCTCTGGGGAAACACACAAAATCCTATTAAAATGGGGTTTTGATGTAAATAAATATGACATTAGTACCAGAAGACATTAAACAACAACAAAAATTTCGATCCGAATGATAAAGAAATTATTGATTTTTGGTAGGTATCTTCTCATTTATTTCAGGAGAGGAGTGCTACACACAGTAGTAGAGACTCAGTGTAGCACTCCTCTCATGTATTTTTTCTTTTTCTTTTTATTTCAATATGTTTATTAAGTCTAAATTTACACGTTTCATCTTTTGATGCTCAACTTCTTTTCAATTCCCTTTTAAAGATGCCAATATATTCACACGCAGCAATCGGTTTCAACTTTTTCAGTACAAAACAACAACAATTTTATTAATAGCGAATCAAAGAGAAAAAGAAAAGAAAAAAATTACATGCAGCCATCGTTGTACATATACCAACGAATAAAAACACAAAGCGTACTGACCGAGTACAGGCATCTCCGTACTAACCCCCTTTCTTCTTTCTTCTCTCACCTAAAAACATAAGAGTTGAGCATCAAAAGATGAAACGTGTAAAAGCAGACTAACTCGCAATTAAACTTACTCAATTCCGAGCAGTGTTGCCGTTGTGATCTTAAAATGGCATTTTAAACACTATGTTTTCCCCATTTTTTATTGTGCCATTTTGTACCATTTGACATTAATTTATGCTACTTATTCGCCCTTTTTTAAATTATGTCACCAAATTTTATTAAGAATTAAAAAATGTATACAAGACTTTACGGTTTGAAGATTGTTCAATATTAATTATTGACCTGTGTCGATTATATTATTGTTGTTTTTTGTTTGGCTAAAAAAAATCCGCAAATGTTTGTCGACTATACATCGATGTTAATCTTCAGGGGATTTAAACTGTCAAATTAAAAAACTACAAAAAAGTTGATTCGTCCTCACTGCTTGTCATACTTTCACTAACAGTTGATGGTCGAAATATCCGATTAAAAATACAAAAATTTGCGGATATTTTTTTATATTTTGTATATGACCTTAAGCCAAACAAAAAACAATTACGTTTTTAAGATTTTTCAACCTGGGAGCTAGTTCTGGCACTCGTGATCAAATATTTTTTTTCGATTCGTAATCAATTTTATTTCTAATTCTTTCTGTCGATACTGAACGAATCAAAATTATTTTTTCCGTGTTGTAAAGCATTTATCTAAGTTTTCACATCACTGAAAAAATAGTTTCCATTTGTGCAATAAAATTGCTTTCCAATCCAAAAAGTATTCTATCACGACTGCCAGAATTAGCCCTCAGGTGTTTGTTTATAAAATCATATCATGTGTATATGTAAGTATGGTCTGCAAAATAAAAGTTTTGCCAGTCACGACCTAGAAGGACAGATACATTAATGAAGTTTCTAAAATAGGAAACATTTTTTGCCAGGGCCCAAAGTATAGCACTTTTTATTTTTTTATATATAGCGCCGACATTTATAGTCCGTTTTCATCATAGCGCATGTCGTTGCTCATGGATTGACTAAAGGCTTAATTTTTATCTTTGGTGAGTTTTTAATCCCACATCAAAATCTGGTCGCCCCTTTTGCCATCTCGTATGCGTTCGGTCAGACATTATTGATTTGTAGTATATTTTTTACTCTGCCTGATAGTAGTAACTTGGATAAACGAGTTTTTTTAAATTATTTTAAATAACTTTCTGACGTAGAAACTAGCGAGTCTATTCATTATCCTCTTAATTTTTTTTAAAACAGAGCATTAAAAGTGGTCTATGAGTTAAGATTTAATTACGTAGAGTTTTTGTTAAAACATTTTTTACTACTTTTAAAGTAGTTTTGCGATAAATGAAGTCCAAATTAAATCATCTCTGAAAATATTTAAGTTATTAATTAAATTGGCAAAATATTAAATATTAAATAATGAATATAAATCTATATTTATTGAGCACAAGCTGCCATGGAAATTAGCTCAATAATTTATATACCTGCGAACTTGTTTAATTCTAAATTGTTTATGAATACTGTTTTTAATATAATTATAATAACGACAGCTTAATTACAAAACATGTTAAGTAGACTTAGTAAATTTTTAATTTGTATTAACTCTTTTGCATTTTTGATATTGATTGGGTTTTATCCAAACCAAAGTAATGCAACAAAAAGTAACTAAGCATGCAACTGAATGTTTTATCGCCCTCACAATTTAAGAGCTTCTCCTGCAAAACTCAACTCAGTTGAGTTGTAATTTCTTAATTTTTGTACTATGGTTTATAGCTTTGCTATATTGCTGTGAACAAAAACATGACAAAAATTACAACTGTGTGTAACCAGTTGTCTCAATTACAACTCAACTGAGTTGAGTTGTAAACCGTAATAGGGTCCTATACTTAAATTAACTTTTTTTCTAATTTTATTAAATAATTTATAAAAATTATTTTCTAAAACTGAAAAATCTTTCAGGGGTGTGCTGGAAATCGCAAACGAAAGAATTTGGAAGTTGTTTTAATAAACTTTAAACCTAATTCTTATGATTTTTGGTTTAAAATCCTGTTTAATAGGGAAATATTTGTTTAATATTTGCCAAAAAATTATTTTATTAAAAAACGACTTTAAAAATTCTTGCGTTTTACGTTTGCGATTTCCAGCACACCCCTGTTTATTTTTTTTTTTATTAACTTGAATTCTTTCTTTAAAACATAAAAGTGATGCTACCCTTTTTTTAAATCGCCTTTTTGTGCCTCTTTATCAAAATATTCAACGGCAACACTTATTCTGGGTACAGCATAGAAAATATTTTGCGACTGTTTTGTGTTAGTTTTTATAAATTTATAGATGGATTTTTATAAACAAAATGATTTTGTATCTAGAAAAAAGTATAAACAATACCCTGAATGCAGGAAAGATAAAACAGAAAATCAAAACAAAAATACCAACAACTTTGAGAAACAAGCAATTTTACTAAAAAACATCTCACTAAAAACAAAGAAGAACAAAAAAAAAAGAAATGCAAGAACCAAAACAAAACAAATGTACAACAATAACAAGAAAAAAGTAAAGAAATATGAGTATAATACTCGAAATATTAAAGAACATCTAAAAACAAACATTCGAAAACTTTATTATTATTTTTTTATTATCATGCCGACAAAGATGAAGACACTGAGTGTGGAACTGAAAACAACTGCAACTAAAACAGAGTGAAAATTTTTATTTTTGTTATTCGTGTGGTGTTTCTTATCTTGAACTTAAAATGTAGCTAAAATGTAGAAAATTCAGAGGTGAAAACAAAAAAATAGTAAAGATGAATGGGTTGACTGTAAATAATATGAAATGATTTTTTTATTTGTAAAAAAAAATAGACATTATTTATGATTTTAGAGTATGAAAAAAACGAATATAACTACGAGGTCAATCCAAAAGCACTTGAAATCAAAAACTTTATTCCAAGTCTTAGGACTGACACTATAAGCCGCGGATAACTTTGGCGTAGATACATAAATTAAGAAAATACATCTCTCTGTTGATAGATTAATGGTCATTTTCTCAATGTACCGTCAAACTGCCTGTTACTTAATGTCAACATAAATTTATTAGACCGATATACTGTCTGTTAACAATTTTGGATTTCTCAATATACCGACAAAAAACATGGTTTTAAGCTGGCAACACCTCTCAAAATACATGTTAAAGTTGTGAGTCAGCTGATTGAATTTATCTGTACGGCAAATAAAAGGAAAATAAATAATCGGCAGATGAGTGCTGGTTAGCTTTGCGACAGAATAGAAGCAAATGAGACATTGAGAAAACAAAATTTCTTTAATGTGCAGTTTTTCGTTGGGAAAAAAGTTAATCGTGTAATGAGAAAACGGCCATAAGACTATTCCAACTTAAACCCATGATCTTTTCAAAAACTAGTGAAAAAATTCGTCTACAACGGTGAATGTACAGGAATGTTCGAGCAAATATGCAACTCTGTTAAATAACAACAATTCGTAGATGAAGTGAGGGTGGGGTCCTCCAAAAGCCTAAACCTTGCCAATTAGTCAGGCAGAAAATTATTCCCTAAGCCGATATTTTTAAATTATTTTTTTTTCAATCAACGTGATCACTAAAAGAGCATTAAGCTCGAGTTCAACACCACATGTTCAATACTTTGATGCGTTTATGTATCTCTTCAGCTCATTCTTGGTTTGGCGCATATGCCAAAATGTCGTAGTGGAGAAAAAGGACGACATAAAGTATTCTAAAATATATCCGATAGAATTTTTTATATTTTTAGCACTGCTTCTGGTAAGAAAAATTTTAATTTTTGTGAACGTTCATGAACTAATTTAGAAGTCAATAGTATTTTATTGAAAGTAAAAATTATAGTTTTGTGCCACATATATGAAAAATTTACAGCATTCGCCAAACAGTGGCGTATAGAGCAAAACAAACTTTAATAAACTTTAAAATAGTTGATATGGAGCAAAATTAATGCGTAATATCTTAGAAACCATAACAAATTTCGTGAAAAAGTTTTTGGATTCAGAAAGGTGTATTCAAAATATATATCGTCGGTCACAGGTTGACAACTCTTAACATTTTTTTTTTGTACTTTTCAGGAGACAAAAAAAAAGTTATTACTCCGTTACTAAACCGTGTTGGAAGTAAATAAAAAAACCAAAATTAGTAGGAGATGTTTATTGTAAGATGGTGTAAAGAAAATAAAGGTATTTAAATTATTGCAGAAGGACAGACAGAGTCTTTTGGCATCAAAAACCCGATTCGATTTTTTTGCGAGTTAAGAGTTGTCAACCTGTGGCCGACGATATACCCCATACCTAAATAAATTTTTTATTAAATGGTCATTAGGTCAAACCAATAATGAGCGGACGACCTGTCAAAAAATAAGAAGTAGAAAAAAGGTCAGAAAAATATAATCCTAAAGCTTTAGCGACAATAATTATCTACACAATTCTGAGCAGCAGGTGAGACTCTGATCAGGTGCAATCAACAATTTTAGTCCCCATTTTTGCTCAAGATATTTGATTTACCTCTTTGCTCTCACCATGTGATCGCTAACCAAAAACCTGTCTTGAATCTCCAAAGTTTAGGTATTTCCAATTGCAGGTACTTGTGCTCTGATCGACCACGATCTGCCAATTTTATGAATGTGATCAAAAATACAACCAATATGACACAATATGAACCAACCAACCATTTCTATGAGTTCATAAATTATCTGACCTGGATGAAAATAAATTGTAAATTATATTACATTTTGAGCACTCTTCATACTACCCTCAAATATTACGATAAATTACCCCCAAAACAAACAAAAAACGTTAGTGTAACTAAGATAAATTTATTTATGTATCCCCGGAATATGTTAAATCCTTACAATAAAATTGCAAAAAGAAATGCTAAAAACTTAAATGTAAAATGTTAAGGAACTTTAGAATTATTTATAAAAACTACAAAACAGAAATAGACGTATGAAGTAAATAATGCTAACGCCAACACTCAATTCACGTGACATGTTTACAAATGAGCTGTAAAAACTAAAAAAAAAACTTCATCATAATCTAAACATTTTAAATTTATGGCAATGTACGAAGTTTCTATTTTATGTTTACTAAATATTCATTGTGTTTCAGAGACTTTTGTGGTTTGTTATGGTAAGTAGCATTAGAACGATTTAGAAATTCATATGCAATTATGCAGGGGTGTAAATGGCTGCAAATATACTTCTATTTATTACAATTAAATGATTATGATGATGGCTGTTAGATTTATCTTAGTTTTTAAACAATAAATGCGTATGTTTTATTGAACACACTATTACTTGGCTTGATGGTTCCACCCATATTTTTCGATTGTGGCTCATATGTAGAGTGTTTCTTTTCCCGGACTTTTTAATTTCCCGGGAAAGCGGGATTTATTTTTTAATTTCCCGGGATCCCGGGAATTTCCGTTCACTACAATCGAAGTAAATGTCCAAAAGCCACATTTAAAGTTTTAAATTGTTCTTCTATAAAACTATATACATATGTGTATATATAACCACTTTTTGCCACAGAATTAATTCAAAGCCAACAATCCGCATTTATATATACATATAAAAAAAAGGTAAGTTATTCAAACAAATTATTACAAAATATTTCTGTTAAAAATAGGATTTTAGTTCAAAATAAGCATTAACAGAATCGTTTGAAAGCCTATTTCTAATTTTGATCTAGAAAATTTCAACTAGAAAACACGTTTCCTTTCTTCGGATATTTGCCTTTATAGTCAAACAAACACTAGCACTTCCTTCAAAACTTGCAATTCTTTTTTTTTTTTTAATTATTTTCTTCGAATCGAATAAACGTTTTCTTTACTTATAACTTTTGTCATTATTTCTTACAGAATCTAATCCGAAAAATCGTTTATGCAGATGCTCTGAACATAAAATCATAAAAAATTTTGAAGCAAGTGGGTTTTTATAATTTAAATCTGGTTCTTTTAACAAATTAAATATTCTGTATATTTTTAATCTTTTTCTTATCGAATATAAATTGACACCTCTTTGCCGTTTGGCAAAAATATCTTAAGTCAGAAAATGTAGATTTTTGTTATGTTAAATTGAAAAATTTTTATTTGGTGTATTTCAAAGACTTTCTTCCTAAGAACAGATGATAACGCTGAGAAGCAGTTGTGCTAGACTAAAGTTATTTAAACCAAACAAAAGAGAGAACAAAAATTAAATGTTTGCCAATTAAAAACTTAAAATGCGTATTTTTTTACTTAAGATATTTTTGCCTTACAGCTTGCTTAGATCTATTTCATGACACAACTTATTTACAAATATACATATCAGCAGTAAAGTTGCCATAATTAAATAAAGAAATTCCAGAAATTCCCGCACAAATTTTCGGGAAAAAAATCCCGGGAAATCCCGTATGAAAAACACTACTCATATGTGATAAAATAATTTTGTTAAAAAAAAGCAAAATTTTAAATGTTAAAATGTTTTTGCTTAAAAATGAGAAAGCGGTAAAATGAATATGCTGTTTAATCTTAATATTGATTTTTTATTTTCTACACCTTTTTATGTTGAAATTGAAAAAATACAAATTAATATCGAGAAAAACTAATTGATGTTGAAATCCAAATTGATATTGAGAAATTACAAATTGGAATTGAGAAAACCCAAGTTAATATTAAGAAAAAACAAATTAATAATGAGATATAATCTCACAAATTCGAACCGTCACAAAATCGAACCGTCCAGAAATTAGAACCGGCCATTTCTGTGTTTCTAATTTCTGGAAATGTTTTTTTTTTTTATTTTTTTTATTTCTTTATACTAGGAACAATTTTTTTAAGGTATTGATCTTAATAGGCGAAAAACCAAATTAAACGCTCTAAAATTAGAACAGGGGGTTCTAATTTCTGGAATTTTTATTTTATTTTTTTTTTTTTGTATTTTCACTACAAATTATTTTTTTCGCTCATTAAAGTAAAAATAAAACGGGGAATCACCGAGTTATTGGTGGTGTATATAATTCGATCATATGCGTATGAAATTTTTTATGCTTGTACAAATTTGGGTCAGTTGATAACTGAAGGTCAAAGTGAAGCGTTCATACATGTGAAAGATAAACAAATATATATATAATATGTTCAACTAATTAAATGTTATTAAATAAAAACTGTTTTGAGTTAAAGTAAAGCTTAAACAACTATTCATATCTATCACTATTTCATTATATTTTTATTATTTTCTGTAAAAAAAATTGTCCAGAAATTCAAACTTTTCAGAAATTCGAACTGCCCGGTGCACAAAGTGGTTATAATTTGTGAGATTCTACTGAATATGAACATATGCATAAAAAGTTATTCACCAAGAGGAATATTCGCAATTTCTATTGCCCTTTGGTAAAATGTTGTAGGATGTTGTACTGCTCTTGCACATTGGTTATAAAAGACTTAGCTTCGTTGATAATGCCTTCTAAATAAACAAGACGTTGTTCGCAACCACCAGGAGGACACACAATTGGTATACTTAGGTGGTTTTTTGAGTGTGTTTTTATTTTGGATCATATAAACTCAAACGTGTGTGAAGATAAATATGAAAAGTTAAATTCGTTTTTAAAAAATATCGCATGCGATAAAAAATATTTTAAAAAAATATCGCATGCGTATTATAAAGAAAATACGACTATTTACGCGAAATTTTGCAATTTTTATTAAAAATAAATCATTTTTATTTAATATTTAACAATAATAAGATATTTTATTAGTCTTTTAATATTAAAATGTATGATTTTTCAAAAAATACGACAGAGTAAAATTCTCATGAAAGTGCTGTGTGAGGGATATGGCCACTGTGTCCAAACCCTTCGACCTCAGGGAATCAAACATAATGGAAAATGAAGCTTATGTACAGGGCTACAATAACCTATAAGCACTTTTTCCCAATTGTATTTGTGAAAATTTTTATACATTTTTGAAAATTTGACTTAGAGTGAAAAACTCATGAAAGTGCTGTGTGAGGGATATGGCCACTGTGTCCAAACCCTTCGACCTCAGGGAATCAAACATAATGGAAAATGAAGCTTATGGATAGGGCTACAATAACCTATAAGCACTTTTTCCCAATTGTATTTGTGAACATTTTTATACATTTTTGAAAATTTGACTTAGAGTGAAATTCTCATGAAAGTGCTGTGTGAGGGATATGGCCACTGTGCCCAAACCCTTCGACCTCTGGGAATCAAACATAATGGAAAATGAAGCTTATGGTTAGGGCTACAATAACCTATAAGCACTTTTTCCAAATTGTATTTGTGAACATTTTTATACATTTTTGAAAATTTGGCTTAGAGTGAAATTCTCATGAAAGTGCTGTGTGAGGGATATGGCCACTGTGTCCAAACCCTTCGACCTCAGGGAATCAAACATAATGGAAAATGAAGCTTATTATGGTTAGGGCTACAGTAACCTATAAGCACTTTTTCCAAATTGTATTTGTGAAAATTTGTATACATTTTTGAAAATTTGACTTAGAGTGAAATTCTCATGAAAGTGCTGTGTGAGGGATATGGCCACTGTGTCCAAACCCTTCGACCTCAGGGAATCAAACATAATGGAAAATGAAGCTTATTATGGTTAGGGCTACAGTAACCTATAAGCACTTTTTCCAAATTGTATTTGTGAAAATTTGTATACATTTTTGAAAATTTGACTTAGAGTGAAATTCTCATGAAAGTGCTGTGTGAGGGATATGGCCACTGTGTCCAAACCCTTCGACCTCAGGGAATCAAACATAATGGAAAATGAAGCTTATGGATAGGGCTACAATAACCTATAAGCACTTTTTCCAAATTGTATTTGTGAACATTTTTATACATTTTTGAAAATTTGACTTAGAGTGAAATTCTCATGAAAGTGCTGTGTGAGGGATATGGCCACTATGTCCAAACCCTTCGACCTCAGGGAATCAAACATAATGGAAAATGAAGCTTATGTACAGGGCTACAATAACCTATAAGCACTTTTTCCCAATTGTATTTGTGAAAATTTTTATACATTTTTGAAAATTTGACTTAGAGTGAAATTCTCATGAAAGTGCTGTGTGAGGGATATGGCCACTATGTCCAAACCCTTCGACCTCAGGGAATCAAACATAATGGAAAATGAAGCTTATGTACAGGGCTACAATAACCTATAACCACTTTTTCCGAATTGTATTTGTGAACATTTTTATACATTTTTGAAAATTTGACTTAGAGTGAAATTCTCATGAAAGTGCTGTGTGAGGGATATGGCCACTGTGTCCAAACCCTTCGACCTCAGGGAATCAAACATAATGGAAAATGAAGCTTATGTACAGGGCAACAATAACCTATAAGCACTTTTTCCCAATTGTATTTGTGAAAATTTTTATACATTTTTGAAAATTTGACTTAGAGTGAAATTCTCATGAAAGTGCTGTGTGAGGGATATGGCCACTATGTCCAAACCCTTCGACCTCAGGGAATCAAACATAATGGAAAATGAAGCTTATGTACAGGGCTACAATAACCTATAAGCACTTTTTCCCAATTGTATTTGTGAAAATTTTTATACATTTTTGAAAATTTGACTTAGAGTGAAATTCTCATGAAAGTGCTGTGTGAGGGATATGGCCACTGTGTCCAAACCCTTCGACCTCAGGGAATCAAACATAATGGAAAATGAAGCTTATGGATAGGGCTACAATAACCTATAAGCACTTTTTCCAAATTGTATTTGTGAAAATTTGTTTGGGTTTTGGACAGTGGCCATATCCCTCACACAGCACTTTCATGAGAATTTCACTCTAAGTCAAATTTTCAAAAATGTATAAAAATGTTCACAAATACAATTTGGAAAAAGTGCTTATAGGTTATTGTAGCCCTATCCATAAGCTTCGTTTTCCATTATGTTTGATTCCCTGAGTTCGAAGGGTTTGGACACAGTGGCCATATCCCTCACACAGCACTTTCATGAGAATTTCACTCTGTCAAATTTTCAAAAATGTATAAAAATTTTCACAAATACAATTGGGAAAAAGTGCTTATAGGTTATTGTAGCCCTATCCATAAGCTTCATTTTCCATTATGTTTGATTCCCTGAGGTCGAAGGGTTTAGACACAGTGGCCATATCCCTCACACAGCACTTTCATGAGAATTTCACTCTAAGTCAAATTTTCAAAAATGTATAAAAATTTTCACAAATACAATTGGGAAAAGGTGCTTATAGGTTATTGTAGCACTGTACATAAGCTTCATTTTCCATTATGTTTGATTCCCTGAGGTCGAAGGGTTTGGACACAGTGGCCATATCCCTCACACAGCACTTTCATGAGAATTTAACTCTAAGTCAAATTTTCAAAAATGTATAAAAATTTTCACAAATACAATTTGGAAAAAGTGCTTATAGGTTATTGTAGCCCTAACCATAAGCTTCATTTTCCATTATGTTTGATTCCCTGAGGTCGAAGGGTTTGGACACAGTGGCCATATCCCTCACACAGCACTTTCATGAGAATTTCACTCTAATTCAAATTTTCAAAAATGTATAAAAATGTTCACAAATACAATTTGGAAAAAGTGCTTATAGGTTATTGTAGCCCTATCCATAAGCTTCATTTTCCATTATGTTTGATTCCCTGAGGTCGAAGGGTTTGGACACAGGGGCCATATCCCTCACACAGCACTTTCATGAGAATTTCACTCTAAGTCAAATTTTCAAAAATGTATAAAAATTTTCACAAATACAATTGGGAAAAAGTGCTTATAGGTTATTGTAGCCCTATCCATAAGCTTCATTTTCCATTATGTTTGATTCCCTGAGGTCGAAGGGTTTGGACACAGTGGCCATATCCCTCACACAGCACTTTCATGAGAATTTTACTCTGTCGTATTTTTTCAAAAATCATAGATTTTAATATTAAAAGACTAATAAAATATCTTATTATTGTTAAATATTTAATAAAAATGTTTGATTTTAATAAAAATTGCAAAATTTCGCGTAAATAGTCGTATTTTCTTTATAATACGCATGCGATATTTTTTTTAAATATTTTTTATCGCATGCGATATTTTTTAAAAACGAATTTAACTTTTCATATTTATCTTCACACACGTTAAACTCAATTGGATTTAACATTGGCTTATAAGGAGCCAATAGAAGAAGTCGCTGATGAATTTTCAAAAATTATTTCAATTTGGCTATGACATGGTGCATTATCACACACAACAACTAAATCTTGTAAGAGGTTTCCTAATTGCTCCCATCGATTTATTAAGCGGTTTACCCACTCTCCTGCGTCTTGCATTTTGATGATCCTCGTTTTTTCGTCATAAGAATAATTCCAGAGGGTGAAATTCCCCCAATTAGGTGGATATTAGGACCTCTGGAAAATGGTACGTGTACTGTAGATCTTGGTCCTTTCCTGGACCAGCCATGAGTTCTTCTGCAGAGCAAATTGAAATTTGTTTCGTCAGTCCAAATTATTTGTTTTCCACTTTGAATGAAATTATTTAAATAATAAAAATATTACAACTAAAAAATCTCAATATAAATTTGTTTTATCTCAATTTCAATTTATTTTTGCTGAATATTAATTTGTATTTTCTTAATATTAAATTGGATTTCTTAATATCAATTTGTATTTTCTCAACCTCAATTCGTTTTTCTGAATATTAATTTTTGATTTCTCAATATTTATTTGTATTTTCTCAATATTAATTTGGATTTTCTCAATTTCAACTTAAAAAGGTGAAGTTTATCAAATTTTTTTTCATTAATTTGTTTTTTTAATGAAGGAAGAAAGTCGACAATAAAAATTTAATTAAAATTATTTGATAATTTTTATTCATACCCGATTGAACTCGGGTCGAGCTTACATGTTTCAAGTATATTCACATTCTCATCATCAGAGTTCTTTGCAGTCAACTCATTTAAGTTGTAATGAAGATAACTGGTTGTGATCAGTTGTAATTTTTGTTCACAATTACAACTCAACTGAAATTTTAAATGTTCGGAATATAAATTTTTAAAGCAACACAAATTTTTAAATTTTCTAACATAAGACTTGTATAATTTTTAAATTTTAGTTTTTTTAACAATATAAAATACAAGCTGTGTCCGCGGCATTTTTAACAAACTATAAAAGTAAAACTATCTCCTTTTGCTCCAAGGTTTGTATCAATTTACATACATATGTTTAACATTTTATTAAAATCGGAAATATAGTTTAGAATAGGCAGAAATTGCCCATCTGTCTCTTCGTATTCCAAACTTTGAAAAAATATACAAACCCTAAATATATTTTTTACGATGATGATTTAAACTTCATAAAAATTGGTTTAATATATATTTGGTAAGGCAGTATTACTCCCTATGTTCACCACTTGGTTCTACTTTAAGAATAAATAGCGTATATTTATAATTTCATCCAAATCGGTTCAGCTATTTAGCCGATGAAGCGTAACAAACGCAAGTCACTTTCGACTTTTGAGGCGGAATAAAGGGTGAACAACGTTCTCGATAAAATGGCTTTGTTTTTGTACAGAAACTATTGCTTGATTATATTTCTTCTAAAACGATAATAAATATTTTCTGAGTATAGGCGCTTTAGCGCCCCTGGACCCTATCCTAATCACTTTAGTGTAATATTTTAAAGCCCATGATCTTTAGGAGGTTGAAATATTGTTAAAAACGGAACGGTAGTTCCGATAATTTTCTCTTACATAAATGTATATGTATAATAAAATTATGTGTTTTTAGGAATCTTCGAAAATTCGAACTTAATTTATAATTTCAAAAATCAAAATAATAATAATTCTCTTGTTAAGAGTGATTTAATTTTTTAAAAACTAAATAAAAATTCAGATTTTCAAACAAATATATTTTAAGTTTTACATAACTGCTTGCACATTCGAACATTAAATTTGTTCGATATTATAGTAATTTTGCATTTAAAATAAGTATATGTATAATAAAAAGACATTATTTTCAAACCCGGACAAATAAGACTTTGGTTGTTAGAAGTTATGAAGAATTTTAAGATTAAATTGTTCTTTTTATAAAAATACTAGCTGTTTGGTCCCGGCGCTGCTCGGGATTTTCTAAAGAAAAATTTTAATACTGGAGAATTTTGTTAATAACTTGACCCCAGCGCTATCTGCAGGGTCAAAATTTTATCAGCAAACATATTTTTGTTTAAAAAATTTTTTTTGTGAATCAGCCAAATCGTACTTTAAATAAAAAAATTTAAATATCACGACAACAACGCCAACTTTCGGGATTAAAATAATTTACTGTCCAAGTTTGGTGTCAATCGGTCCAGCGGTTCTTGAGTTTTATAAATAAGTTGGTAAATATTTTTATAAACAAAAACTGGTTATTTAGCACGGTATAGACTTATTTCCACTTCTAATATTGATTTTTTAATCTTTAGAAAACATATATAAAACCATTTACACTTAATTTTAAACCGCTTATGACAATACTAATTTTAAGTGAATTATAATTAAATAACTGATTTGCTAAAGGATAAAAGGAAGCTACATTTTTTAGTAAAATGTTTTATAATAAAAAAAAAAAACAGACAATCATCCATGTAAAAGCCAAGTGACTGTAAAATTTAAATTTTCTTCTTTCGTTCCAAAACAACTAGGAACATTTTTGTAATGTACACATAAAATTCCATTATACAAAGGCATATTAACAAAAACTAAAAAACAACAAAGTATTGAAATTTTACTTAAGAATTTAGAGCATACACACATTCATGGATACACAAGAACATACTTTCATAGCAAGATACATTTACAGCTACATGAAACACACATTCACAATTTGCAAAGTTAACACACACTTACAAACTCTTTTAACGCAAACACATACAAACATAAACTTTCTACAAACACATTCATACAAATTACTTTAAAATCCCATCTAGCGGAATGCTAGATGCTCGCTAGCTTTTTTTTTTTGAGGGTTTCTTTCATTTTTTTTTTTTTTGAGGGTTTCTTTCTTTTTTTTTTGAATTCTACTCAGTCACACGCACACACTCCAGCTTACTTTTATACATACATATTCACAAAAAAAATCTTTCATTTCCCTGTAGTTCATTCATAAATTTTATGCAACATATTTTCATTAACACCCCAGACATGCTCAAACCTTCTTGCCTTAGAAAAAATAGCTCAAAAAAAATGTTTAAAGAAGACTTGATTATAGCAAAAACAACAACAGCAAAATGGATTGTAGCAGCTTGCAACCATGCAAATAATATCATATGGTAGATAGATTGCAAGAGGGTTGAAAATCGTCCCTAAAACTTTTAACAAACAGAAAGACTGGCTAAAGGCAGTTTTCTAAGTATGTATGTACATAAATGTTGTCAACTAAACAAAGTCTGTCTTGTTTGAAAATAGATTTTGAATAAATTTATAAGTTTTAATTTGGGTTAAAAATAAATAATTTGATAACTTTTTCAAAATTTTTTGAAAAAACAAAAATGGATTTTCGAAAAAGGGTAATTCAAGTACATACAAATAATTCAAAAGTATTTTTTATAGGTTGTTTAGCAAGCATACGCAATAAAAATAAACTTTTTAAATCATGTTCGAAATTTCGAAATTAGTTTCGAAGTTCAAAAATTCATCATAAAACAAATGCATTGTTTTTAAATAAAAGAAAAAGGTAAAAATTAATAACATTTTGAATATTTTTATAGAAATTTTTCTTTTCGAAGTTTTATCGTTTCACTGTTTTTTTTTTTATTTATTCTAAAATTTTTTTGATTTTTCTAAATTTTTTTATTTAACTTAATTAAAATTTAATTAAAAAAAAAAGATTTTTGAAACATGTTTAAAAATTCGAACTTAAAAAACTTTTAAAACCTAAAACCCATAATAATCATATCAATATTAAGTTTATAAATTTTTAGGTTTACTTTAATTTAGCATACCAAAAGCCCTTAAAAAATGCCAAATTATCGCTCTAAGATTTGCAAAATACTTTTAAATGTTATCAAATTATCAAAAAAAAACAAATCAAACATAGTTTTGAAATTAGTAAAAACTATAAATAATCACTTTTAGATATATTTATGTTTTTGAAATATCTGAAAAATGTTTAATACTTATTTAGAATATCCATTTATTGCCCCGGAAATAGATTTTACATTTTCGAACTTGAACTTTTCCAAAAAAATTTTAAAACAAAATTTTTAAATCTAAATATTTCTAATATGTACATAAATTTAATATCCAGAATTTGTATAGCAAGCAATTTAATACTGAAATAAGTCTATGCAATTATTTAAACTCAATTTTGGAAATTTTAACTAAATTTCAAAGATTAGAAAATGATTTTAAAATTGGAAAATGTCCTTAAAAATTATAATTCGCCGGAAAAATTTTAAAATTCTCATAAATATTTTAAAAAAATATCAAAAATTATTATTTTAAATTTTCTTTCGAGCACAATTTTCTCTAATTTGCCCATCTTTACTACCTTTTTTTTTTGCTATTATTTGAATTCTTCAGTATTTTCAATATTCCGTTTTTTTCTATATCAAGACCTTGTCAATACAGTCGAACTTCCCTATAATGAATCTCCACGGGGACAGACAATTATTTCACTATATAGAAACTTCATTATAAAGAAATTTTGTTTTTTTGTTTTTTATTTATTTAAAATAATCAGGTATTTCTGTTTGAACTACATACATATAACTGACTTGTTTTTAAAAATGTTTGATAATGTACTGGGAAGAATTCCAAACTCTTTAGCTATATCTTTTTTCTTTGGTGTCCCTTCTTCAACTTTATTAATTACTAATAATTTTTTTCAAGAACTCGGGCGACTGGTGTTAAAAGTCAAATCATTAACTTTTTTGTTTTCGTTTACGGTACATTTCTTATTTTCTTAATAAATAGTGTTGCTAACAAGTGTAAAATAAAGCTGCAAAAAATAGTTCACTATATGGAGGCAAAAACACACGTAAAATGTATTTTTGGTTCCAAAATTTTGTTCATTGTAAAGAAAAATTCACTGTATGGAAATTCATTATACGGAGATCAAAATACATTGAAAGTGGAACGAAAAAGTTGTGTTCTTGATTTAAGTTCATAATAAGGAGAACTTCATTGTATAGAAGTTCACTATAAGGAAGTTCGACTGTATATTAAAATGTTTACAAATATCCTTTTCCTGTCAATAATTCTTCAAGTATCTGCACTCTCTTGTTAAAATCACAACCAGAGACACACAAACAGACAATTTTAACTCTTTCAAACACTGCAAGAAAAAATATTTAAAAAACATTGCCTTTGTCCTTGTTTATTGTTTTTCTTGCAGTTTGTTTTACTGAATTGTTTCTCTGTTTATAAAAAATTCGTCAACAACCCTCTTTTTGGCTTTTGAGGTTTTTTGTTTGTGCCTGTCTGTCTGTCTGTCTGTATATTTGTTTGGTTGTGAGATGACAAAAATAAAGTTTGAGGGTATGTGTGAAGTATGCAAGGATGTTCAGCGAATGTTTGCAGTATTTTGCAAGTGCTATGAATTTGTGTATTTGTTTAACAGTGCAAATGAGTCTTGTAGTCATACATCTAAAGCACAGTGTTGTCAACTACATTAAATTTGTAACGAAAACTATAGAGGATTAAATAAATTCCAAGAAAATTTATCATAAAAGCTTTTAATTTATGCGGCCAATTACTTAAAATTCTTCAATAGATTGAAACAAGGACAATCAATAATGTCTGACTTAAGAGATTTTTTTCACTCATTTAGTGCAGAAAAACTGAATTTAGCAAAATTTCTAACATTTATTACAATTAAATGATTTTGTTATTCGTGCTTAATTCATAAATTTAATTTTTGATAAAAACACTGAAATTTATTGTCGATGGGATAAGCTATTCCTATGCGCATTTCACTGGTTGCTTAGGCCAGATCATCAGGAAACTTTATCCATAAAGAGTTTAGATAAACTAAAGATATTTAAGCAAATAAAACTGTTGAGCGTATAAGAATTATTTTGATAATAAACTGGCAAGTTCACGGCCTAAAAAAACTGACTGGCAACCCGCTTTATATTTTGTTTGCGAAAACAATAAAGCAAGTTGTTTTTTTTTTATTTTGTTTTTTCTTAACCTACTTACAACTACAATTAATGTTGGAAGAATTCCAATCAATTGTAGTGGATAATGTAAGAAGAGATAAACTTACTGTTTATTGTTGATGATTTTGTTTAAACTTTGATATTGTTACAAGTAGAACTGTTGCTATAATTCTTATACGCTTAACACTTTTATTTGGTTTAATATCTTTTGTTGCAGAAAGCCATTTGGAGCAGATATTCAGAGATATGCTAGTTTCTTAGGCAAAAAGAGTTACCATAAAACTTCCCTTTCATAAAAATTAAGAAAACATTTAACAAATTCTTAATTGAAGACTTAGTTATGGCAGTTGGCATCCCAGCCAAGGAGTAGTGCGATGTAGAAAATCTAGTTAAGACTTTACAATATCACTTAAAACCATGTACATATGTACCATTTTATGTTTAAATTATTTTTTTTCTTCTCTGTCATGGTGTTCATGTTCATCACATATTCATATGCATGCTAATCTGACTACAAATGTTAAACTTTAAATTTAACGAAAAAAACAACAACAAAAGCAACAAAAGAGCACACATATTTAAACATAACAAAAACAAAATATAAAAGAAATTAAGTTTAAGTTCGAGTATTGCAGCATTTTTGTCCCTTTTGTCCCTCATCTGTCGTTCTCAGACTCTTATAATGGAGTTTTTTTTTTGTTAATTCAGACCAAAAAGCACTTGCTACAATTATTATTATTGCTTTAACTACTATTGTCGGATAAACTATACCGAAGACATGTATGTATATGTGAATACTGCCAGGCCAAAACCGTCTCATCTCTCCAAGAGTGCAAAAATAAAATAAAGTATAAAAGAATTATTACAATGGAAATATCAAAATCTCATTTTGCAGTTTCATTTCAAGTATTACTGCAGCAGTAGAAAATTATTCTATTGTATGATATAAATTGACCATAAAATCACAATTGGCATAGATTGCCAGAAACCAAATACCGAATACCAAAATAAAAAAAAAACTCAATACAACAACAGCAATAACAAAAACATATCAAAACAACAGAGCTGCATTTAACATAGCACAATGGCCGGGCACTTTTTGTGAAAAAAAAACGAATTTACATTTTCATTTACAACAATAAAACAACGAACGCTAACAAAAAGAGGTGAAAATTTTTCTATTACACAAATAAAAAAAAAAATATTTTTAGAAAAAAAAAACAAAATTTGTTACAATTTTGTTGCCAAATTTTTTGGCTTAACCACAATTTAGTTTAAAAATTTCTCAAATGGAAAAATAATTTAATAAAAATAATGGAACTTTTCTTGGAAAAAGAAGTCGAAAATATTTACTTTATTATTGCTCAATTAGTTTAAAAATATACATACATATACACATATGAAGGAGGGCTGATATATTCGAGAAAAATATACTTATAAAAAGGCCACAATATTTTTTCTTTTAGGGTAAGATAAAATGGAACCAGCACACGTTTCGAGAAGCTTTTTTAAGAGTTATGGCTGACTTCATTAACGCGGTATTGCAAAGCCTCAATAAAACCAATGCGTTGACAAAGCATCACAAATAAAAACATTGCACAAGTTTTGCAACTTTGTGCAGTAAATACGGTTACCATGCAATAATGAACCCATGACATTGTCTACAGAGGATTTGTGGAGTTTATGAAGCTATTTCTTTCAGTATTGAATTGCAACACTATGGTTATGAATTCTGTTCAATTGCAGGTTTACACATATGGACATTGACAAAGGGGGACAATCTTAAAGAAAAAAGACGAAAGTTTTAAGCGGAATGCGAAAAATATAGACTAGACTGTGATAACAGGGCTTTAAATTATCTACCCCATATCACAGTTGTGGAAATTAATTGTTAGTCGTTGATATACATGCGCTATATATATATACTTATATATATTACTAGCTGAACCGGCAAACGTTATTTTGCCATAAAGCTTATTTCTTTCGGATCTGCGTGCAAATTTTAAGAAAACCTAACAAATACACAAACAACACTTCATCAAAATCGTCAAGCCATTTAGAAGGAGTTCTACTAGGCAAAACAGTTTCTTGCTTTGTTTGTCAACCGAACCTATATGGGAGAAAAAAATGTCGAAAAGGGAAAACACGGAAAACTAATCTTCTTTCTTTTACTTTTCCATGCATCAATGTAATAATTTTGAAATATTCTATAATATTAAACTTAGAAACATAATATTACAGGTTCAGTTTACTGAGTGAATGAGAACCTATAAGATAAAAAATGTTGGTACTTTTTGTTTTTCATCGGGCACTTATTTAATGTTTGTTAATATTCGACCAACAAAGATAAAAATAAACATGCATGGTACTGAGTGAATAAGAATGTATAAGAGGGAGCTTTTTGGTACTACTTCGTTCTACATCTGGTACTTTGATTAATTTTCGTTAATTTTAGACATAGAAACATAAAATTACACATGCAATGCCCTGAATGGATGATAATCTATAAAGGAAACTTCTATAAACTTTTTTGTTTTGCAATTGATATTTTCTGATATTTTTTTATATTGAACTTACAAATTTAAATTAACTCACGTAGAAGATAAAATATGAAACAGAGATTGGTCCCTCGCCAGATCGATCCACTAAGACGAACAAAAAAATATTCGAATCAGGTAAATTCATATACACTTAGATGAACTATGTTTCCTTCATATTTACAAAAAAAATTATGGTCGAATTTTGACCATTAGGCGACCACTGGTAATAAAAAAAAAGTTAAAATTTATAAAAAACTAAATGAAAATTAAATGTTTTTTTTTTTCTATTTTTGTAAAATAAAAAAGTCATAGATGTTGACTTTTTATTAGATTGTAAATATAGAAATTTTCATCTCAACAACAAGTTACTCAATACACAGCAATTAATATACGTATGAAGCGCAAGAAGCTACTTTCTTTTTTTTTAAGTGGCGTATGCGGCACAAAACATATATTTTTTAGTTTTAAAAAAATACTATTAAATTCTAACTTCATTAATGAAAGTTCACAATAGTTTACATATACTGGAAGCAGTGGTGATAACATAAAAAAAATGTATCGGGTATATTTTGAGAAATCTTCATGTAAACCTTCTTTGTCGTTTTTCTCCACTTTGACTATTTGGCATATGCGCCAAACCAAACCAATAATGCGCTGACGTTATGTATATGAAGATAGCTAAAAAAATTTAAAATACATATAACGAACGATATTTTACAATGACAATATTTGTGACGATATAAATAAGTAATCAATTTGACGATTTTTACGATTTCGTCCGCAATATTTGCCGATTTTCAACAAATTTTTATTGTCAGCTATGCACGAACGGTGCTTTGAAGACCTCTGATATAAATTTATTATTTTAGTTAAGGCATTTTTTTCCGACATTTAAAAGAAAACACGAACAGTTGGACAATTTTTAAAGAGTAATATCTGTCAAAAGTTCTCATGCTCATACAAAATGTATGAAGCAAGTAGCTTTTATTTAAGTAACGGCAATTTATTTATTTTTAAGTCAATCAAGCGCGTTTATCTATATTTTTTATTTATATTTTGTGGGTTTTATTCTACATAGCACAAATTTGGAACTAAAATACATTACGCTTGCCGCATTGATTTCGGTTGGTATGTAAGGGCATTTCACATATTAAAGTTTTCTTAACAATTTTATTATTAAGACATATTTTAATAATTATCAATACATCATTACAAAAAAATTTTAAACATTTTTGTCTTTTGGTACAAATAAAATTAAGTTTCTGACAATATCATTTGAATGTGCCTGAGCATATGAGGAAGAAAAATCGGTACAATACTAGGAATTGGTCAAAGTTATTTTTTTTCTGGGCACTCTGAATGAAGAGAGCAAGAAAGAAAAGTATTGTTTACAGTAAGCAAAAAATTACACTTTATATTTTTTTTATATTTGAAATCCAGTCTAAGCAAACATCAAGGATACAATACTCCTGTATAAAAAAGGAGTTTTAGGGTCATTGCACTGTTGCTCTTGACCAACTAAAAAATTGTTTCCAACATTTGATTTTCCTTTTTTTTAATTTTCAACAAATGTACTGCCCCTCAGTTTTCATGGAAACTAAAACACAATTCACAATGCAATAAGTTAAAAATTTCTTGTATGTACTTGTTCGTACATGAACAACAATGTTCCCACATGCATTTGAGCTGTAGAGATAGAGAGAGTTTAAGCATGTTGATGTTGCAGCAGTTGAATGGAAACAATTTGCAACTTTTAATTTTATTAAAAATTTTTCTTTTAATTTTTTGTTGTACTTAATTAAAAATTAAAATAAGTAGTACAAAAGTGAGAAATAAATGAATGAGAGCAAGAAAAGATTTATTTAAATTATAGAAATATTTATGTTAATGAATAAATGGTTTGGGTAAAATTTGTCCATTTCAAAAATGGTTAACTTGTGAGAATTATATAGCACTTTTCATACATTATTCTCGATATAAAAATGGCATTGAGAAAAATACTTAAAGTTTAATCTTATCTTTTGTTCAAATAAATAACAGAGAGAAAATGAATTGAGGGATTAGAAAGACAATTGGCTTTTTTAGAAATAAAAATCCTTTGAATCAATGAGCATAAAGAAGGACATTTGTTGAAACGTAAACAATAAGTAATGGAAAGTCAATACTGAGACTATAATAGCTGAAGTTGGCCATTTACTGAAGGAAGGTTTCCTTTTTTTAAACTCGTAAGCCTGTAAACTGCATACATTACGTTTTAGAGGGAGTTTACACGGTGTCTTTCCAGACATGTCTGTTTTTGACATTCCCTTTTGAACACGCTACGAAAAACCTTTTGTCTTTTCGCGATGTCTTTCCAAACAGATCTGTTTTTATGTATAATTGTCTAATCTTCTTTATATACAAAAACAAACGCACGATTAGCAAACATGAAAACTCGTTTCGTGTCTGTTTGGCAACCCCTGTTTCTTCTCTACCCCGACCACCAACAAACAAAACAACATGGGTGTTAGACATGTCTTAAAAGACACCGTTTGAACTCCATCTTAGTCTTAATCGTTGCTCACTGCATCGATAGTAAGACAAATAACGAATTTTTTGCGATCATAACACCGCGTTACAAAAACGAGCTTTTTTATGTCCTATGAACCAAATATACTTTTTCGGAAAGGGGAAAAAATAAAAATACACGTGTATCGGCGATTTTCATGTACAGTGCTATTGAAAAGCACTTTGGTCTATTTGTCGCGATACTGACACAAATGCTTACAAACGCAAAAATAAAAGGCCTAAGTTTCTTTAAAAGCATTGAAATTTTTAATGTAACAATTTATAATTTTAATATAACAAAATTAATAAAAAAAATTCGATTTTTTAACAAACTGAAACCGTTACAAAAAACCCGATAACCATTTTTTCAAAAAAAAAAAATTCAGGAAAATCTGAGAATTGATAAAAATCTATTTTTTTTCAAAATTTGGCGTGATACAGACATTTCCACGAGTCTGCGCAAAAATTCAGCTCGATTGGATCACGGAAAAAGGGTTAAAATCGATCCAAAGTCTTTCACACAGGCGGACAGACGGACAAAAAATGCTGACGTGTACATGAAAATCGCCCATACACGTGTATTTTTATTTTTTCTCCCCTTTCCGAAAAAGTATATTTGGTTCATAGGACAGAATGTGTGTAACGCGGTGTAATGACACATACTTTAAAATGATTTCCTTTTAGAAATCTTAAGGTGTTTAACAGAAAAAGAATAATTCATTATTTCTGGTATTCATTAGCTTTAAGCCTTAATCACTACTACATATTTGCTTTTCTTTGCGATTAGTTGACAATTTAATCAAAAAGCTTTATTTTCTTGGAATAAGTTTGCAATAATTAACTATCGCTCTAACTATTTATTGTCTAATAATTAATTGTATACCAAAACTTTTTGCAAGTTCTTAAATTCGTAATTCAATCCCTTAATTGATGTACTCCCTTAAGGGATCCTTCTTTTTGGCAGCATTGAAATGTGAACAAAAAATCAACAGGATTACAATAAATTGATTCGACTTTGGCATAATGGGTGGAACCAAAAGCAAAGGACTCTAAAGCAATTAAAGTGTATAGAAAACGATAAAAAGTAAATAATCATGAAGGGTGAAATAGCAAAAACAAACAGTAGTAAATTTTAGGGATTTGATTTGCTTTATTTTCATAGGGAAACTAAAAAAATATTGCTAGCCAAGCAATTGCTAAGAAAAATATAATGACTTAAGTGAAGCATGGTAATAAAGATGTAGGGCAGTGTTGCCGAGTCTTAATGACCAAAAATGCAAACATTCTTTACAAAAGATCGCTAAAAAATATCTAAACCAAATTTTGTTGTACATTTTAAAAGCTCATTATCATTAATCCAAAAAGTAATATTGTTTATTTTACAATAAAATTGTTGACAAGATATAATTTGTTTCATCAAACCATCTCTGGCTGGCAATAAAAAGAAACATATGCGCAATAAGTTGCTAACTCCTTGGGAGTGAAACAACTATCAGCCTGTTCATCGATTTCGAACGTCAACGTTCGCATAGAAAATTATATTGAAAATATAAACAAAATTCTTAAAATTTAAATCGTTAAACAGGCAGTATATTATCACCCCTATCGCAAACAAACTCCCATGACAATATTCCCATATTTTTTAAAAACTTAAAAAATTTGGCATCGCCAGTGTTTTCTCTCGCTAATTTATTTTTAATAAATAGATTCCCAACAAGTGTTAATGGGAACATGTACATTTTAAATTTGTATTCTAAGGATGGACTCAATTAAATTACTGTTACCTTTTATTTAAGGAGTGTTACTAATGAAAATTAAGAAAAACACTATTCATTATTTATTTTATTAGTATTTTATTTTGTATATTTTTCTTTCACAATAAAAGCACAGACAAATTATTCACAATAGAGACTTTTGTTCATAAAGCACTGACATCGAAACCGCGATTTTAAATGCCTAAAAACCGAAAACCAACAAAAAAAAACCTCGGTTTTAGCTTTTACTGTAACAATATATTTATGCTTAAAGAAATTGCAAATTACACATATTACTCGAACTAATATACAAAAACTTTATACATAACAGCCTGCAACAATGGCAAGGTATTTCAAAATTCTTAAAATTCTAAATAAGTACTAAGAAGAACAAATGTTACCTTTTTAACTTTTAAGTAGGCACCTAATCTGTGTACCACAAACTACCACCTGGGCCTGGCTGGGACCATTAGTATTTTGTATGGAGTTTTTGTGGCTATAACGAGTCATGCCCAAGTGGATACAATTTTCCCAAAATTTTCATTTGGTCAATTGCGACGCCCACGATGTTTACACTTTTTTCTCATTTTTTTGTAAAAAACACTTTGATTGAGGAATACATAAAGTTTCATTCTAATAAACTTAATAATTGTATAAAAAAAACTGGAAAAAAGTTAAAAAATGCTTGGCCAGGCCCAGGTATAAATATAATAAAAGTACCTATATTGCAACAAATAAAAAAAATTTACCACATACAAAAAAATATGTATATGTATGTATATGTTTATAGATGAAGTTTAACTTTGATATTTTCAAAACCGAAAACCGAACCGAAACCGACCGGTTTTAATCATTTTAAACCCGAAACCACGGTTTCACATTTTTATGCACAATTTTCAGGATTATTTTTAAATCTATATTAAGTTAATTTTCATAAAAACTTAAATCGTATATAAATGCAGATTGGTTTTTTGCGTTTTATTTGAAATGTCTTATTTAATTAAGATAAAAGTATGGTAGCACTACTAAGTACAAAAAAAAAATATAAAAAGTGTAATTATTTACAAGGTGGTCTGAAAAAACAGCTGACTGTTAATGCTTTGCCTGTTGTTGTATTGTTGTGATATTGAGGTCACCTTGCTAAAATATTACAATGGAAACTTAAGTTGAAATTAAGTGTACCACATCGGTGACTTCAGTTCCACTTAAGTTTTAAGTGAAGAAGAGAATTTTGTATTTAAAACGATTTTAAAAATAAATGTGTTTTAATATCAAACCTGAAAATTGGCCATTACTGTTTTTAGCAAAGTCTAGTTAAAATGGTCTTTGTAAGTGAGTGAGAAATCGTGTGTAAGTTTAAAATTTGTTCAATATTTAAAGTAATCACAATCACGTGTATTATTACCTTTTGTTCCTAACGGGAACCACAGGACAAAAACATATACAGTTAAGCCTCGATTATTCGAAATGGTAGGGACTGGGAGCATTCTGGATAATCAATTTTCCCGGATAATTGAGGTCCAACTTTATTTTCAGTTGTTAAGACTTTTCTCGGTTCACACTTCTCAACTTTCTAAACGAAATCTGTACAAATGCTTTCCAATCATGTTATGCAAACAAGGGAATTCCCCTTTTTCGTTTTATGCACATTGTGTTTGATTGTTATAAAAAATAAAAACAAAATAAATTAGGCTTATAATTCCGGATAATAAAGTAAATCACGGTTAATCGATGCAAAAATTTTCTTTTTTCCAGTATTATTGATTTTCTCGGTTATCGAATCACGGATAACCCAGATTCAACTGTATATACAGAAAATCTTATTTGTGACAGTCTGGCATGGGATAAAATTTCATGTAAAAAAACTTGTTTAGAACTACATTTTTAATAGAAAATTTCAAAACTTTCAACATAAAATAAAAAGTTAATGAACTATTCCTAAAACAATTTTATGAAACTTAAAGTTTATGTTGGTTAATAACCCCTTTTTTAACAATAAAATCAAATCCTGATTTCAAAATCTTTACAAAATCATACTACTACTACACGACCATTCCTACACAATTCAAATTGAGCAATCATAATTTCAAAACAAAAATAGCAAAAAAAAAACGTAATTTTT
The DNA here is from genome assembly GCA_949318255.1 of Pollenia labialis. Classification (NCBI taxonomy): domain Eukaryota; kingdom Metazoa; phylum Arthropoda; class Insecta; order Diptera; family Polleniidae; genus Pollenia; species Pollenia labialis. The sequence goes on from OX439140.1 coordinate 117,539,511, forward strand.
TTATTTTCTCTCAAAAACGTAAACTTAACTAAAAAATCCTTTTTATTCTGGCATCGAAAATGTAATCGAATGAAATTTTTACAGAACATTGAACTCAAAAGTTGTATTTACTGTGTTAAATAAACTATTCTACTACTTGCAATAGAGGCTTTTTTATGTACTTCATATGTACATTGATACATTGATATAAATATATGCATACAGATTTAAACAAACATATGTACATACGAATACAAATAAAAATATATATTTTGATATACCACTGGAAATATACATTTAACTATGTAAACATTTGACAATAGTACAATAAAAAGCAGAAAGAGAAAAACTGGTATAAAAAATACGTGTAGGTTTAAGAATAAAATTGTAGGCACTCACTTTTTTTTAATAAAAAATTAAATAATAATAAAATAAAGCAACAGACAATTTATACGACCTCAATTTGAAGGATAGATAATAATACGAGTGCAATACCACTGTACGAACACTGCCACTTTCTGCACACATTGATACAAATTTTTGCATACAAGTAGTTTACAAAGAGAACACAAGTTGCAATTCAAACAAAACAAAGAGAAACGGATAATTTTTTAAGTGCAGCAGAAAATAAAAGCAACACTTAATTAAAAAAAAAATAATAAAATAAAAGTTCTAGTGGTTGATGTTAATAAAGGGTTCCATAGTAATTGGCTTTGGGGAATAAGAATAGATGGTAATATTAAGCAGATAGTTTGTAACAGCACAGTGGGTCAATGACAATGAACAGAAAGAACTTGATGAATTAAGGCATTCATATTAAAAATAAACAAAAAAAATTGGTTTTACAGGTGTCTGGAAAAAAAGCATTTTTTCATAATTGTGATTTTAAACCGGCCAGCTAAGTGGAATCCGATTAAAAATTACTTGCAAGTTAAAACTTTTGTTGTTTCCAAAACGCCCTTAAATCACAATTGTTATTTAAAATTTATATGTGATTTGAAATTTTGTGATTTTCAGAACATGCCTGTTAGAAAACATTTTTTAAAATTTGCGTATTCACAAGACTCCTTGTATCGTTGTATCGATTGTATGTTGTATAAAAAACAATACGGCAATTGTGTTTAATAAAAGTCTTGTCAAAGAAAATCGTGTTTGTGTCAACACAAGGATTCACAAGGTGTGCTATCAAGTCATATCGTCATAATGTCCTAAATAATATTTAACAATTGTTTAAAAATACTGTTGTTGTGTTTCAAACAAAATACATTTTTTAATGTTGTGTTCGTTAATTCGTCATAACTATACAGTAGATATCTAAACTATAAGCGGTTGCCCACAGCAGTCTTATATATTTCTTGTAATTATTTTAAGACATATGACTTTACAACTTTATGACAACCTTGTGTATCCCCCAAATATTCATTTTTAAGCTTTTATATGACTTTATGTATTTCAGAGTATTTAATTTATCTGCAAATAATTATTTATAATAAAACAGTAAATTTTATTTTAAATAATAACAATAAATTTATTTAAAACAACTTCTCTTTTGCACTAAGATGATGATGAGTGCCATGGATCTCCTTCCTCTGTTTCTTCAAAGTCCCCTTCTGTAATAAAAAGGCGCTTGCTTTTTATTATCTCTAAATAAAACTCCGTCAGTCAACGAGAATAAAAGTTTTTATTTTTTTTAAGATCTTCGTTGTTCTATACAATATGGCGAACTTAGTATTAACAAAAATAACGAGCTAACTTATCCAATTACTTTTAGTTAATTACATATGTATTAGTGGTTACTTAAAGTAATGGTGTTGACAATGTTTTGCATATATATTTACACGCTTTTTTTTTTTTTTTTTTTTTTTTTTTTTTTTTAATAAATAAAATTAATAAAATATTATAATAAGTTTTAGTAAGATTTATGAAAATTAAAGTGGCTAGCATGTGGACAAAGAATCAACCCCATAGTCTCTACCAAATCTAATTGGCGGTCTCACAGTTCGACCACTTCTGGTTATTGTAGGCCCGCTGGAATTCTCACGGTTGGCCCTATCGCTACTAATGTGTGACCCAGTGGTTTCAGGATTCATTTCGATAGGGGCAGAGGCCCCTCTTGAAACAACTGGCTCATTTATACTACTTGGACCATCAGTTGTACTATTGTCACAAACCTCCCCTGGCGATGGTCTGACGTCTGTAATTTTATCCCGTGATCCAGTACCACCTTCTTCATATAATAAATCAGATGCATTAAAATCATCATTCTTTGTTCTCACAATAAATCGTCTATTCCGCCTAAAATGATTGTCAAAGTTATCTTTAACAATATATGATCTATCATTGTAAGCCGATACTATCCTACCATAGTGCCATTTTCTCCCATCTTTCTTAAATAAAACTAATTCATTGTCCTGCAACTTTGACAAAGGCCTAGCATTCTTATCATAGTAGTACTTTTGTTTTTCCCTTTTGTTCTCAATTCTGTGTCTAATTTCCTTTTCATTAATGTTGTTCGGTTTAAGAAGTGAACCAGCAATTGGTAATTTTGTCTTAACAAGCCGTCCAAAAAATAGTTCAGATGGAGTAACACGCATATCTGCTAATGGGGTTGTGTTGTATTCTAGGAGTCGATACTGAAATTGGTTTTCCTCACCTGTCTTAACACAGCGCCTAAGGATATTTTTCGCAATTGAGACCCCCTTTTCCGCTAGTCCGTTACTCTGTGGATATCTTGGGCTTGAAAATCTAAATTGTACATTGTAATTCGCAGAAAATTTCGAGAATTCGCCAGATCTAAACGGACTATTATCGCACCTAATTACAGTCGGGTATCCCAAATGATTAAATATTTGGCAAATAGTATCAATGACATGCGCAGACGTCTTTTTGTGAATAGGTAAAGAAATAAGGAAGTTTGAATACGCATCAAACACTGATATATACGTGCGACCAGCATAATCGAAAAGATCCATTGCTACTATATGAAATGGATAATTTGGAATCTCATCCTGAAGCAATGGTTCCTTTTGATTATTTCTTTTAAATCCTTCACACACTCTACAGGCAGTCACTAAATCCCTAATCTGTTTATTCATACCAGGCCAGTAGTAAAGTTTTCTTGCCCTGGCAAGCGTTTTTTCTATACCAAGATGCGGTGAATGAAGCCACATTGTCATCCTGCGTTGCATTTCAGTCGGTACAACTAATCTGTGATTTAAGAATAATAAACCATCTTCCACGTGTAATTCAGACTTGAGCTTGTAGAACAACTGACTCAACTCGTCAAGTTTGTGAAATCCGGGCCATCCATTTACAACATAATTACAAATCCGTGAATATGCGCTATCCCCTCTTAAGATTTCCTGATAGTACATGTAATTTTCTGGCGTTAAACAAACTGATTTTGTTACCGAGTGAATCATGCCGGAAAGTTCTTCCATCTCCATAACATCTGGCAATTGTGCCCTCGACAAACAACAAGCCAGTAATAATTCCTTGCCTGGTTTATAGACGACTTTCATTAATGGATATTTTAATAAAAACATGAACATGCGCTGAAGTCGCATCGTCACATCATCTATGTCGCGTTTTATTAAAGCTTCCAATGGCTTGTGGTCTGACTCTACAGTAAACTCCCGCCCATATAAGAAAAAATGAAAGCGCTGACAAGCGAACACAATTGCCAAAAGTTCTTTTTCGATTTGAGCCCATTTTTGTTCACTTTTACTCAGAGTTCTAGAAGCAAAAATCACAGGATGACCATTTTGGATAATGACACACCCCAGTCCATCCTTGGACGCATCCGTCTGCACTATTACAGGTGCCTTTGGGTCAAATATAGCCAATACTGGCTCAGCCGTAACTATTCCCAATAAATTTTCAAACTCCCTTTCATGTGTGGCCGTCCATTGAAATTCTACATTGTTATGCGTTAACTTCCGCAACTCAGCGGATTGCCTTGAAAGATTTGGAATAAACCTTGCTAAATATTTTAAAATACCTAAAAACCGCAAAACATCTGCCTTATTCTCAGGTCTTTTCATTCTTAATATAGCATCCCGATATTTTAAATCAGCTTTAATTCTTCCTTCACAAATAATATTTCCCATGAATTTTATTTCCTTTTGCCTATATTGAATCTTATCCGGGTTAAATCTTATGTTATTCGCCCTAGCCCTACTCATAACCATTTCCATAATCCTATCATGTTCCTCCCCATTAGCTGCGCAAATTGCGACATCGTCAAAGTACACCAGAACTTCTTTTATGTCCCCAAAAATTCGGACCATTTCCTGTTGAAACATTTCCGGCGCACAGTTAAGACCAAATGGCACTCGAATGAATCTGAACCTTCCAAAAGGAGTTAGAAATGTTGTTAAATCCGAACTCCTTTTGTCCAGCTCCATGTGCCAGAACCCACTTTTCAAATCTAACACAGAAAAAACACTTTTATTCACTTATTTTGAAGTTAGGTCATCTAATGTAGGGATCAAAAAATACTCGCGCTTAATACAATTATTTAATGCCTTCGGGTCCAAGCAAATACGAAGCTCACCGTTCGGCTTCTCAACTATTTGTAAATTATTTACCCAATCTGTTGGGTAATCAACGGGAGCAATTATACCCTCATTCTCCATTCGTTCTAATTCACCCCTTAGTTTATCTAACAATGAATTTGGTACTCTTTTCCTATAGTGTAATACTGGATGAGAATCCTCCCGCAATGAAATCGAAAAAGTTTTCGGAAATTTCCCCACTCCCTGAAAAACATCTGCGTATCTATCCATGAATACTTTCTTTGACCCCTTATCTTCACAACTATTAGCATCTACACGTTTTATCAATCCAAATTTTTGACATGTTTCTAATCCGAGTATAGGTTCACGACTCCGATCAACAATAACAAATTCAGCAATTTTCTCAATCCCCGAAATAATTTCTACACACTTAAGAATACAAAAACCAAAAATCTTTATTCTATTATTATTGTAATCCACAACTGAAATATTTCTATTCGTATGATATGCTTCAATTCCTAATTCATTAATAATGTCAACTGGTATACAGTTTATATCCGCCCCAGTATCTAATTTAAACGTAACAACTCTGTTTCCTACTCTATAGTTCTTGGTCCACTGCTTAGTCACCGCTGCTATTGTATTTAACCTAAGAATATTTTTTTTACTTAATATGTTTTTTTCTAATAGTATCCTATTGTTATGTTTACCTACTACATCGCTCCAGTTGAGTTCAGCTACTTTCGGTTTGGCATTACCGGTTTCATTTCCTGTAGATGTTTTTTTTGGCTTACGACACATGCGTTGGAAATGACCTTTCTTCTGACAGAAATAGCACGTTGCGTCTTTAGCTCGGCATTCCTTTACATGACTAGTAGTCCAAGAGCCCCCGCAGTTAAAACAAATTTTAGTGACTGGTTTAGTATGGTCGTCGGTTTTCAGTGCATTAACTACCGGCTGTTTGGCATCCAGTATACTTTTGTTTGAGTTCGCGGCTTCATGCGTTTTGCATATCTCAATGACTCGACTCAATTGTTCATCACGGCCATCCAAAAGTTTGAGTTGTAACTTTTTGTCATGGACCCCCACAATGATCCGATCGCGTAACATTCGATCCTCATATAGTTTGCCGCATTCACATTTATATGCGCAATAACGCAATTGAGTTCGCAATTCGGTTTCAAATTCCATAAATGATTGACCTTCTTTTTGGGAAATAACATTAAACTTGTACGACTCCATTGCGATATTTCGCTGTGGTAAACAATGTCCATCGAATTTCACTAGGACATCATTAAGTGTACGCTGAGTAACATTTGTACCCACTGTAATGGTACCTAGCAACGAATTTTTTGTTCCATCATTCGGGAACAACGTGTTGTAGATATTAGCACCATCACTCCCGATTAACCAAATGAAATTTGCAATTTTGGTATCTTCTGGCTCCTTGTCCTTTCCACTGGCAATCATGTATACTAAAAAGTTCCGCTTCCAGTCGGGCCACTCGTTGGCTAAGTTTGTACAATCCAACTCTGAAGGCAGACGATCATTCGATGCCATTTTCACGTGGTGTTCTTCTCGAGAAAATTAAATTAATTTTTTCTTTACCTGGGATATGACAGGATACTTATTTCGCTGTGTATCCCACTTCTGACACCATGTAATAAAAAGGCGCTTGCTTTTTATTATCTCTAAATAAAACTCCGTCAGTCAACGAGAATAAAAGTTTTTATTTTTTTTAAGATCTTCGTTGATCTATACAATATGGCGAACTTAGTATTAACAAAAATAACGAGCTAACTTATCTAATTACTTTTAGTTAATTACATATGTATTAGTGGTTACTTAAAGTAATGGTGTTGACAATGTAGCGGTTTTGCATATATATTTACACCTTCCGAATCTAACGGCCTGTTTAACGATTTCGAACGTCAACGTTCACATAGAAAACCATACTTTAAACAATTCCAAAATTTGTTATAAAAAAAAACTACTGAATATTTTCTCAAATTTCTTCTTTTATTTGAAAGTACAATCCTTCCGGTTAATAATGGAAAATAATTTAATTCAAATGGCTGCCTCGGCTGGTCATGCAGTAGCCTTCACGATCGGTCCAATTTTAAAGTACATTATCGATTGTGTGCAGCTGTATTTCACCAATGGCTTCACGAATATTGACCTTTGAAGCGTCAATTGTCTTTGGCTTGTCGGCGTAACACTTATCTTTTACGGCACCCCACAAATAATAGTCCAACGGTGACAAATCGCAGCTCCGAGGTGGCCAAACGACATCAGCTCTGCGGTTGATAATGCGATCCTCAAAAAATAGGCCGCAAAACATTGAGTGTAGCTTCGGCTGTGTGGCACGTAGCGCCGTCCTGTTGAAACCAAATATTGCCAACATCCTCCTCTTCAATTTTTGTGAACAAAAATTCGTTCAACATGGCCCGATAACGATCGCCATTGACTGTAACGGCCACTCCTTGTTAATTTTCGAATAAAAATGGCACAATTATGCCTCTGGACAAAAATCCGCACAAAACAGTGACTCGTATTGGGTGCAACGGCTTTTCAATGTATGCGTGCGGGTTTTCTGTGCCCCAAATGCAACAATTTTGCTTGTTTACATATCTGCCAAGATAAAAATGAGCTTCATCTGAAAAGATGATTTTTTGGCAAATCGCCACCTTCTGTAAGTCGATCGCAGGCCCACTTAGCGAAGCGAAAACGCATATTTCCCAGCGAGATAAGCACTAGTTGAAAAAAACGTTAGATGGCGGACCCGTTACCTATGCAAGATGATCAAAAACAGAAAAAGGTGACATTTTCAAAAAGTTACCAAAAAAATGTCGCATAAACGCGCAACAACGCGCAAAATATAACATTTTTTAAAATGCAACTACATAAATGCACTTTAAAAAACTTTTTAATTTTTTTTTACAAAAAAGTGAACAAGAAAATCTTTTTTTTTTTAATTTCGAAAGAATTTTTTATCATAGAAATGTAAAAAAAAAAATCTTAAAATTTTTATAAGTAGTAAATATAGCCAGCCTTTCACGGAAAAAAATTCAATGTTACATACATAAATATTATTCGTTTCCTCACAAAAAAAAATATATTGTAAACCTCTTAAAACCGTGAAAGTCAATGAACACGCATGCAATTTACTCAAATTTCCTGATTTTAACAGTGTCCCAAAACCAAAAATCTCAAGTAAAAGACTAGAAAATTCATTATACGATGGAGCTGCTTTAAATTTTTACATTTCTTAACTTTAATTTTTTGCCTAGTGTCCGGCTAGATTGGCAAAAAAACCCCCCTATGTGCACCGCTAAGTTAAAACAAATAAAAATTCTGTAAAAGCCGCCTTTTTATTTGTTTTTTTTAAATGCCTCCCTAAAAACATTTGATTCCGTACGGAATGTGCGATTAGATCGCACCTTGCTTAAGCAAATTACAGTTTCAGTAAACTTGGCAAAAAGTTTCTTTAAGTTCAATATGGTTTGCCTCATACAATTAACATGTATCCGTACATTTGCTTTAGCCCGCTTAAGCACTTTATGGTTGGGCCTTTAGCGTTCAAATAGAGCATTGAAAGAGTGGTTTCCATTTATTCAACTATTTTATGCGATAACAGAAGATTATTTATTTTTTACAATTTGAAGAAACATGCTATTTGCTATACAATCAAAACACAATAAAATAGTTTTTCCATTTTGTGCCATTTTTTATACTTTTTCGTGCCAATTTTAAATATTTTTCGTGACATTTTAAACTTGCCCTGGTGATTTTCAAGAACAGGCCTGTACAAAACTAAATTTAAAACTCGTAAACAAAAATTTTTTTTTTAATGAAATATTTTTTTCAACTTTTTAAATTTGACGTAAGATGTTTTTTGTCAAAATGCCACATATTATATTCAGGCAATCATGTTTGTACAAAGTTTCATAAAGAAAATTATGTTTGGGACAAGTTTTTTATATACATAAAGTCATATGACAATTCAAAATCTTATTTGTTGTTCTGCAAAAAATCCTGTTTGGGTCGACAATTCCTATTAAAAAAATACAATAACAATATTTTCTATTTGGAACAATATTCTCTAAAAAAATCATATTTTTTATTCTTATCTACTATACTTTTTTCTTATGTTTACATTTTCTACAGAAACTATTGTTTGTGGCAAAAATTTTTCGCAGATAATTTTGTTTGGGGGAACATTTTCTAAAAAACAACTTGTTTGGGTGAACTTTTTATAAAATCTTGTTTGTTGCAATTGTTTGTTTGTAACAAATTCATTTTCTATCATGATTGTTTTTATTGTGATTATGTATGTTCAAATTCACGCACATCAAGTTAAGATGATTAGTTCTTGATTAATTTTCTTTTAAACCTGCGTTTACATTCATACACAAAGAGTTTGGTTCATCAAATTTTTACTTTTGAATATTACGAATCAAAGCATCAAGTCTGAACACCTTTTTATTTTCTTTTCACTTCTCTTCTAAAAAGTCAAGGCTCGACCATAATCTGATAGTGGTGTGAATCGGCACTATGTTTTACTTTTTATCATCTCAACTCTGCCCTTCTTCCTTTTATATCCTTTTGGAATCTTTTTAATAATAAAATAAAAAAATAACAAAAACCATAAAAGTTATCAATCTGCATTATAACACAACCACAACTATTTCTATGAACACCACTATAAAATAGATATAAAATAGTTAAAACAATTCTATTGACATTAAACAGCAACCAAGAGACAGACGGAAAACATACAGCTACAAAAGCATGGATGGACGTTGTAGTCGTCGACACAATAAAGAAAACAAACCAGAAAAAAGTTTTTATATTTAAAATAGATGTTGCCATTGGCAATTGAAATTTATAAATATTTAACAATAAATTGAAAAACTTGAAAAAAAACAAAACAAATCGAAACGAAACGAAACGATCACGAGACGTACTTATGTAAAAAAACTAAAGGAGTTAAAAAAAGAAATTTAAATACATAAATAGTTAAAAAATAATAATAATAAATAACACTTTTTATAGGTAAATCTATGAAGATGGATTTACCATAAATGTATAAGTACTAAAATTGTATACAACTGGTACTTAAATAAATGTCTTAAGTCTAAGTAAATAATATTGTTTACATAGGTATATACACGTACACGCAGACACACAGCCACAAACATCAATATTAATAAGTCTGTTAGGAATCCTCTTAAAGCAAATTAAATAAACAAAAATGTATAACAAGTATTGCATGCATTATGCCACCACCAAAAGGTGTTGAATGCTAATAGACAGACGGACGAAAAAAAACCATCCCATATTCGTAGTATTACTCCAAATGTAAAAAAATGTACAAATAAAAGATGAATAGAAATATAAACTAAATAAAAAGTTTACATTGTTTTAAAGAAACGCTTTGTTTGAGTGCATTTATAGATTTTATTTACCTTGTAAATACATAAATTATTTAACACAACAAACAGTATTGCCGGAGTGTGTAAAGAATGTACACGATATAATTTGAACAAAAAAAATAATTTATGTGGATAACAAATTTATAAAAAACCTTGTTTGGCACATAATTTTTATAGAAAATTTTGTTTGTGACATTTTCTAAAAAAAAAATTGTTTGTGAATATATTTTACATAGAACATCTTCTAGTTTCTTTATTGTGTCTATCGATAATCTTGTTTGTAAACTCTTGTTCTATAAAAAATCTTGTTTGTGAACTAATTTTCTATAAAAAACCTTTTTTGTGTCATTTTCGATAGAAAATCTCCTTTATTATATTTTTTATAGAAAATCTTCTTTATGACATCATTTTCTATAGGATTTTTTTTAACATTTTCTATAAAAAAAAATTTTTTTTTCCGACTTGTTGTATGTAAAGTCATGTTTGCGACAAATTTTCTGCGGAAAATCTTGTTTGTAACAAAATTTTATATAAAAAAACGTGTTTGTCACATTTTTTAGAGAAAATCTGGTTTGTGACTATATTTTCTATATAAAATACAGGTTTATGACGATATTTTCTATAGAAAATCTTGCTTATGCAATGTTTTCTGTAAAAATTCTTGTTTATAAGAACATTTTCTTTGGAAAATCTTGATTGTGAAATTTTTTATAGAAAATCTTGTTTGTAAGAAAACCTTCTATCGAAAATCTTGTTTGTGATAACACTTTCTATATAAAATCTTTATTGTGACAACATTTTCTATAGAATATCGTGTTTGATACAACATTTTTTATAGAAAATCTTTTTTGTGACCACATTTTCTATAAAAATATCTTGTTTATGTTTCTTGATTTTATATAAAGTTATGTTTGTTGCAAAATCTTATTTGTGACATTTTCTATAGAAAATCTTGTTAATGACTACTTAATAACATTTAAAATTTTCTATAGAAAACCTCGTTAATATCAATATTTTCTATAGGAAATATTGCTTGTGACCGCAGTTTCTATAAACAATTTTGTTTGTGAGAACATTTTCTATAAAATATTTGTTTGTTCTTCTTTACAAAAATTATAAATTATTATAACGGATTATCTATTTTTTTTTTTGTTTTAAAAGTAAAGTAAAATAAAGCACACATCAAACTCGAAATCATAGTCTCATCATGAAACTTTTATTTTATTATAATTCTTGGACCTTGCTATTACGTACGAAATACAGAGTCATTTAAATAACCGCCTCTATATTGTTTGCAGCAGGCAATCCTTTTAAGGTAGTTTTTAACCATTTTTTCGAACATTACGGGAGGTATCTCGGCAATAACTTAGCGAATGTTGGTTTTAGTAATCGTTTGTTTTTGAATTAATGTTTAAATTTTTATTGTCAAAATAATTTACAAATTTAATAATAAACAATTGCCGTATTCACAAAACCCCTTGTATCGTTGTATCTATTGTATGTTGTATAAAAAACCAATACTGAACTATGTATTTTAATACAACATACAATTGATACAACGATACAAGGGGTTTTGTGAATACGGCAAATATGTAACTCTGTGTTAGTGTAAGACTTTTGTCTTGTTAAACAGATTAACTATAAAAAAATAAAAATGCTCTAACGTTAGCGAATTATTCGCGTAGACACGGTCTTTGACGGGACTACGTAAAAAAAAAGTGTAACGGCTCCAAATCGCATGATATTTGTTACCAATTGAAGTCACCAAAACCCAAAGTTACGCGTTCTGGAAACTTCCCATGCAATAAAGACGAAATCGGTCGAGTTGTTTGGCACGTGGCACCGTCTTGTTAAAACCATATATCGTCCAGTGGACAAAATAAAGTGGGTTATTATATGCGTACATTGCTATTATGCACAGGACTGACCAAATCTGTAACGCTTTCAGTTTCATCAAATTTCTTTATAACCTTGCCGAATCCATACATCTGAGGACCATAATCACCCTGTAAAGCTTCAAAAGTGGCCACGTTTTAACTACCACTTTTGTAGTAAATTTTAACTATTTTTACGCGTTCTTCGGTTATAACGATCCATATTCGTAAATGACTAACCTTGAACTAAATAAATGACACTTCAGATGACAGATATTTAACAGATGACACCCTTGCCAGAGCGGCGGTTTTAAACTCCTATATGGATAATCCTGTATACCTACATGTGTATGTAAATAAAAACATTGATTAAAAAATTCGCTTTTGAATCTAACAAAACTGAAAACGAGCCTATAAATTTTTACTAACTACTTCTCTAGATAACCTCAATATTATTTAAGATTTTAATGCTCCGTATGTTTATTTTCCATAAATAAATAAACACTGCCACGAGAAGTGGCAGCAGTAGTTTTTATTCAACCCACTGGTTTTATTTTAATTATATTGAGGCAACCAGTAACGGCGAAGAAAAAAACCTTTGGTAATAAAAATAAAATACAGATTAGTTTAAAAGTAATACATTGACAGTTAAACTAATATATGAAACGAAATGTATGTATTTATAAAGGTATACTGTCAAATTAAAAATTAAGTCAATAAGATATTATAAGTATTATCAAGAAAAACTGAATTTTAAAAAGTATCTTTTGAAATGTTATTCTATTTTATTTTTTATATTCTTCAAGTTTGTAAGATAATTCTCAAAAGTTTATTATTTTAATGGTACAGTTTTTAAAGGTATTTTTTTTTTGTTAAATATACATCATAAGAATTTAGTTTTTCAAAATGTTAAAAACGCTTTTAATCACTTTTAAAGAACTTCTTTAAAAAGAACTCCCAAAGACGGGTTAAGAAACTTTTCAAAAATTTACGTTTTTTAAAGATAATTTCTTTGTTTAGTGATCTTTAAAAAGAATATTTTAATGACGAAACTAATACAGTACTTTTAACACACAACACGAACTTGCTATTGTGGCTATGTAGTGTCGTCAAAATTACGTCAGAACCTCATGCGCATGTAGCTTTTTACATTCCGTGTACTATAGACTTAAGATTAATTTGAATTCTTTGGATGACGAAATCAAACACAACATAAATATCTATTTCATAGGTTCTTTATCAAATATTAATTGAAATATGACATTTATAATATTTAGTTGCCAGAAAGGTAAATAAAAACATGTTGCCAGTTGGTTAAAAAAACATAAAAAAGAGTGGACTGTACGCGAACATTTTTGCATAAAGAATTATATACGCATGCTAAGAAAATGTAGTTTTTTAACGAAAATGGACTACAAGCGAAATGGATCTTAGAACAAATAATTTGTATAAAATTCGAAAAAAAAATCTGCATGTGAATATAACAGTTTTGGCTAAAACCCGTTTTTGGCCTTTAAGCGAAAAGTACTGTAGTGTTGAAAATCGATTAGAGCCAAATAACACAACTTTTTAAGACATGTGCATCAGAGGCTCATTTATTTAATAGTTTGTAAATCCATGAAGACCCATAGTTGAGAGATTTATTTGGGGACATTCCCTGCCGAATATAAAAAAGTTACAGTAATTAGAAGTTTTATAATGTTTTACTTCATTTTTTTTTCATTTTTTAGTTTTGAAAAAAACGGCGTGGATTACTTATACCCCTAATATTTCTGTTCTACTTAATAATTTTATTTATAATTGTTTATAGCATTCACCCCATTTCTTACAAAGAAAAATATAAAAAAATTAAAAATCAATTTTTTTATATAAAAAAATTCTCGTTTTAAGCATTTGAAAACGTTTGTTTGCTTTAATAAAGTATAATTAGTTTTCTCTGGAGTTTGTTTCTAATTGAGAAAAGCTTATAGATTAATGAGCAATACTACGTTCATTAATTTGTAGATTTTTTCTGAATTAACAAAAAAAAGTTTTATCAATATCTAGATAAGAATATTAATTGGAAAAAGTTATGCAAGTCTCATAATCAGCAAGACAGAAAGATGTATTATATCAATTTAATCTTTGGAAGTAAAATACAAAGTTCGAATTCATTAACAAAATTTTATCAATTCTCACAACCAGGGAAACCAAAAATATGCAATTGCATGTTTTTCCTTGTGCAACTAATGAAGGCTGAAACAATATATTTATCCGTTTTAGAGTTTTTAAATAATTTGGGCATCGATTTGTTAGTGCATATTTATGCATATTTTACCGTTAGTAGTATTTTTTTTTTTTTGCATAATTTAGTAAACAGAGCTTTTTGCAGCATTTTTTAATTATTAGCGCATATTTTGCCTTTTTTAGTCATTTTTTGATACATTTTTTTAGAAACCTACAAGAGCTTTCGCAGCAAAAAAAAAATTTTTTTTTTGCGAAATTTTAGATTTTCTGTTTTAAATTTCTATCTGTTTGAACAACGTGTTGCTTCAATGTCGCCATCTTTGTATTTTAAACTTTAGAATTTTATGTATAAGCATGTGTAATACATAGAAATCTGGACCAATCCTTTAGTATACCGATCTATATAGAATCACTTTTTAAAGGGACTTAACGATAACCATCCGTCCGTCTAGCTAGTTGCCTGCACGCAAAGAAAAAACATGGTTGTGGTAAACATATTCTAAGAGCAACATATTATGATAAGATTCATGATTGTAGTCACCATATTACGATTGTTATTAAATCATATTATGACCAAATATGTTCGTAATATTACATCATAATATTTTTCTCTTAATCATATTGTTATCCTGTTAATCATAAAACGTGAGGAAGTTATAATATTACTGTCATGGTAACCGTAATAAGATAAGAAGTAATCATATTGTTGTCATGGTAACCATAATAAGTTAAGAAGTAATCATATTACTGTCATGGCAATCATAATAAGTTTAGAAGTAATCATATTATTGTCATGGCAATCATAATTAGTTTAGAAGTAATCATATTATTGTCATGGCAATCATAATAAGTTTAGAAGTAATCATATTATTGTCATGCCAATCATAATAAGTTTAGAAGTAATCATATTATTGTCATGTCAATCATAATAAGTTTAGAAGTAATCATATTATGATGCAAAGTGACATGAACTGTTATACATAAATTTTTTACATCATAATATGATACAACTTTAAAAATAATATTTTTATTGGAAAAAAATACTTATGATTAAATAAAAAACATAATATAGTTACTGTAATCTTTTTGTCGTAGGTCGCAATTATTTATAAATTATTTTATGGAGTTTTCATTATTTTTCTCTTAATAAAACACAAAACTTACCAGTAATGGTGAATATTTTGCACCAATATTTCACAAATTTTTCCACCACTTTAAGATTATTAAAATTTTTAAGCAAAGATATTTTATTTTGTGACACTACAACCGATTTTTAATGTTTTTTTTAATTTCTTGTTTATTTTAATGGTTATTTTGTTATTTCTTTTTTAATATTTTTCTTTATTTTTTTTTTAATTTCTTGTTTATTTTAATGGTTATTTTTTTATTATTTAGCCACTCACTAACAAATAATTCGATATGTTTATGTAAAACACGACACAACTGATACAAAATTATTTTACAAATGGCGATACCAAAATATTATTAGAGTAACGATATTTTGATTGCATCTTTAACTTATTATGATAAATGTATATAAAGTTATCATGTTATGGCTATTAAATATCATGTTATGGCTGTGAGTAATATAATATGTTTTGAAAGTTATCATAATTTAGTTGTTAGAAAAATAATTATTTTTCGGTCAACAATACTCAAATTTATAATTGCGATAAACATTAATATGTTTACAGTAACTATAATATTGCTGATATTTAATAAAAATAACAATTATTTGTTTACAACAACAATATATTGTTACAATAAACACAGTGTGGTTGCCGTAACCATGCCCAACCATATTTTTTCTCTGCGTGTGTCCATTTTAACTTTGTGCGCATAGAACAAGTTGCAATCTTGTACATGATAATTTGTTTAAATTTGGTAAACACATTGTACTAAGAATGAAGTCTATGTTAATGGTGAGATTCGGTCTATAACTTTACATATTCCCCATATAAACTTCTTTCCAAATTAGACTCTTTGTGTCCGTAAACTATCTTATTATGTTGGAATTTAGATTAAATTCGCCTCAAAAATATTTTACTGCAAATCAAATTTTTTCGAATCAGTTCTCATTTGCCCAAAGCTTCCTTCTACAAAAGCTTTAACTTCCTTTTAAGTGTTAACATTAATAAACAATTTAGGGACCGTCCCTAAAATCCCTTTAAGACAAAAAATCTCATATGCATGTTAATATCTAGATATTATTCGGCTCAAATAACTCTTATATGAATTTTAACCTCTTAACATAGCTTTGTTTTTTTTTAACCGATTACAGCTTATCATTTCCAAATAAAGTAAAATCTCGTCTGTTAATAGCCACTTTTTGGGTTAGAGATTAGCGATTAAATTAACTTTAATCTCCGTATTTACTTTTTGAGTTGTATTTTTTAAACTTTTTTTGCTTGTGGGGAATGTAAGATGAGATGAAGCCACTGTTTATTGTTGATGTTGTTTTGTTTAAACTTTGATATTATTACAAGTAGAACTGTTGCTATAATTCTTATACGTTTAACAGTTTTATTTGGTTTAATATCTTTAGTTTTTCTAAAATCTTTATGGATAAAGTTTCCTGATGATCTGGCCTAAGCAACCAGTGAAATGCGCATAGGAATAGCTTATCCCATCAACAATAAATTTCAAGATTTTTTATCAATAATAAAAACTGGGAATTATGCACGAATAACAAAATCTTTTGAAAATTTTTTTGCTAGTTTAAGCGTCCATTGGTGGTGGTTTAAACCTTAACTTAAACTGTCAACATACACATGCTTAACATAAACAATTAATGCAAAAATATAACCAAAAAAATATTTTTTAAAATAAAATATATTGCTAAGCACTTTTATATAATTGTTCCTTTCTATATTTTTTCATTAATATATTTTTTCTTTAAACGTAAAAGATGTCTACCTTGTAAACAATATTAAATTCGCATATTTTCTTCGTCTTCTTTGAAAACATCCATCTTGCTTTGATAAAAAGTTTACATTTGCAAAAAAAATTTTGCCATTTATTTGTGCTCAGTATGGTAACACTACATGGTTTAAGCCACAACCCAAAAATATCAAATTCAATTTAGGCTAGATTACCTTAATTCTTAGATTATATAATTATAGAATTAAATTAACTTTAATTTCAAACCCAAAAAGTGGCTATTCGTGTTTAGGCTTTACCGGTTATAATTTTGAGATTGTTTTTATTAAATGGAACTGTTATTAAATTTCTGAATATTTTGTTATTAAACTAACAATTTTTGAATTTTTTGGGGCATAGTTTTAACAATTTTCAGGGCATATTGTCAAGTTTTTACAGCATATTTAATGCGCATAAGTATTTTTTAAAGCATATTTCTGGTTTCCCTGCTCATAACATTTTAACCTAAAAAAGTGCTTAAAATGAATACCAAAAAAAAATACATTTATGCTTTTAA
Source organism: Pollenia labialis (assembly GCA_949318255.1). Lineage (NCBI taxonomy): Eukaryota > Metazoa > Arthropoda > Insecta > Diptera > Polleniidae > Pollenia > Pollenia labialis. The sequence goes on from OX439140.1 coordinate 117,556,978, forward strand.
ATAGTAACATCTAAGAAAAGAATCTGTACATTTATAGTAGCTTTTCAAAAATCATAAAGGTATTCTACATACAGACATACATGCACATAAAACTATATTTGTACTACAAAATTATTGATCAATATTGTTATCAGCTGTACACTGGTGTATAGTAAGAATAAGTGTGTGTAATTGTGTGTTATAGTTTACAATTGAACCATTAAAGTTTATTACGACGCACTGCATTGGCTTTTATTATAAACATTGTACAAACATATTTTTTTATTTTTAGTTACATATCTGTGTGTTTTTGCTTCTTTATTTTATTTTTTTCATAGATATTTAGTTTAATATTATGGGATTTGAAATAACCATAAAAATATTAGTCGTTAACTCCGGATTATGATAAAATAAGCAAATAATTTTTAATTTCAAAAGTTTCTGTTATTCGTGCTCAATTCCCAGTTTTTATTCTTGATAAAAACACTTGAAATTTATTGTTGATGGGATAAGCTATTCCTATGCGCATTTCACTGGTTGCTTAGGCCAGATCATCAGGAAACTTCATCCATAAAGATTTTAGAAAAACTAAAGACATTAAACCAAATAAAAATGTTAAACGTATAAGACTTATAGCAACAGTTCTACTTGTAATAATATCAAAGCTTAAACAAAACAACATCAACAATAAACAGTGACTTTATCTCATCTTACATTCCCCGCTATTCCCAAAAATTGAAATTACTTTTTGATAATAAACAGGCAGGTGCACGGCCTAAAAAACACTTAATTGACAACATCTTTTGTAAGTTGTTGTTGTTTTTTATTTTGTTTTTCTTAACCTACTTACAACTACAATTAATGTTGAGAGAATTTCAACTAATTGTAGCGGGGAATGTAAGATGAGATAAAGTCACTGTTTATTGTTGATGTTGTTTTGTTTAAGCTTTGATATTATTACAAGTAGAACTGTTGCTATAAGTCTTATACGTTTAACATTTTTATTTGGTTTAATGTCTTTAGTTTTTCTAAAATCTTTATGGATGAAGTTTCCTGATGATCTGGCCTAAGCAACCAGTGAAATGCGCATAGGAATAGCTTATCCCATCAACAATAAATTTCAAGTGTTTTTATCAAGAATAAAAACTGGGAATTGAGCACGAATAACAAAAACTTTTGAAATTAAAAATTTTGTATTCCCAAAAATTGAAATTACTTTTTGATAATAAACAGGCAGGTGCACGGCCTAAAAAACACTTAATTGACAACATCTTTTGTAAGTTGTTGTTGTTTTTTATTTTGTTTTTCTTAACCTACTTACAACTACAATTAATGTTGAGAGAATTTCAACTAATTGTAGCGGGGAATGTAAGATGAGATAAAGTCACTGTTTATTGTTGATGTTGTTTTGTTTAAGCTTTGATATTATTACAAGTAGAACTGTTGCTATAAGTCTTATACGTTTAACATTTTTATTTGGTTTAATGTCTTTAGTTTTTCTAAAATCTTTATGGATGAAGTTTCCTGATGATCTGGCCTAAGCAACCAGTGAAATGCGCATAGGAATAGCTTATCCCATCAACAATAAATTTCAAGTGTTTTTATCAAGAATAAAAACTGGGAATTGAGCACGAATAACAAAAACTTTTGAAATTAAAAATTTTGTATTCCCAAAAATTGAAATTACTTTTTGATAATAAACAGGCAGGTGCACGGCCTAAAAAACACTTAATTGACAACATCTTTTGTAAGTTGTTGTTGTTTTTTATTTTGTTTTTCTTAACCTACTTACAACTACAATTAATGTTGAGAGAATTTCAACTAATTGTAGCGGGGAATGTAAGATGAGATAAAGTCACTGTTTATTGTTGATGTTGTTTTGTTTAAGCTTTGATATTATTACAAGTAGAACTGTTGCTATAAGTCTTATACGTTTAACATTTTTATTTGGTTTAATGTCTTTAGTTTTTCTAAAATCTTTATGGATGAAGTTTCCTGATGATCTGGCCTAAGCAACCAGTGAAATGCGCATAGGAATAGCTTATCCCATCAACAATAAATTTCAAGTGTTTTTATCAAGAATAAAAACTGGGAATTGAGCACGAATAACAAAAACTTTTGAAATTAAAAATTTTGTATTCCCAAAAATTGAAATTACTTTTTGATAATAAGCAAATAATTTTAAAAAAAATTATTAAAAATACAGTGAAACGTTGGAATAATGTACTTTGTTAATAAAAAACGAAATGTAAAAATATTTTTGCCTCTCCTAACAAAAAACTTTTTATTGCTAAGTTTTTTATATTAAAACGTGATGTAGTCATGGCGTAGAAACTCACAGCTAAAAGCCGCTATATAGCGAAGTAGTATTAGGAAGCTTCCACGAAATCAGTATAAAGTAAAAGCAATTTTAAGCGAAATGTTAAAGTCCCGTACAAAACAAATAAGTCTTAAGTCTTAATTACTAATTATTTTGTGCTTAACTGTTGACTTGCGAAAATTTGAGAACACTTCTTATTTATGTTCGATAGTGTGTACCATGCTTAAATATGTTAAAAGTGTTTGAATTTGTATTCAATATTTTAAGTAAAAAAGCCATTTTTTTGTATTTCGCCAAATTTCGAATCAATATACAATGTATATTACAAAGTAGAAACGGAAATTTAGCGAATTGCAACAAAAAACTAAAGTAATGATAATCATTCGGCATTATCTTATTCCATTAAGTGTTGCCAACTCTTCACTCAAAAAAAATATTTTTTTTTTTTTTTTTTTTTTCATTATTTATTTATTGAATCTTCATATAGTAAATATGAACTCACAATAATTAATCAAATCTTAACCTAATACTTTATTTTATGTCCTGCCAGTGCCAGACAAAATATGACTAAACAAAAATATTTTTAGATTTTAAAAGAGCTTTCGAGACAATTGACAGATATTTTAATACAAAAGCTTTATATGTACGGAATACAAGAAAATGAGCTGAAATGGTTTAAATCATATCTATCGGATCAGAAACAAATGGTGAAAATAAATAATATAAAATCTGAGTATATAGAAAATGAATATGGAGTACCACAAGGTTAAATTTTGGTTCAAATTATGCCAAACATTTTACAAAAATGCGAAATAGTGTTATATGCGGATGATACACTGATATTTACGGAAGGATGCATAGATAAACAGTGTCACGATAACATGATATATGATATAAATAATGTTAACAAATGGTTAAAGATGAATAAACTTAAGTTAAATGAAAATAAAACTAAACTAATGCAAATTAATATGGACAATGAATCGGTATTTAAAATCAATAATGAAGTAATAGAAAAAGTTAATCAAATTAAATATCTTGATAAAACACTATGATAAAACCACATTTTGAATTTGGCTCAACTATTTTATATACATGCTGCACAGAATCACATATTGAAAGACTGCAAAAACTGCAAAACAAAGCAATGCGATCAATATTAAAATGTAACATTTATACACCAATAGAAGGTATGCTTAATGCATTAAAATGGCTAAATATTAAACAAAGACTTGAAATGAATACATTAAATTTTATACACAAAATGAAAATGGGAAATGCACCAGATTATTTAACAGAGCAGCTAAACTATGTAGTGGAAATTCAACCATATCTTCTATGAAATGTTAATAACTTTAGGTTTCCAAGAGCAACAACAACTGCAAAGCAACGGTCACTTTTCTACAAAGGCTTACATCTATACAACATGCTGCCCATAGACGTCAAAAATGAGAGAAATACTAATGAGTTTAAAAGAAAAATTGTATATTTTGTTAAGAATAATAGTAACCAACAGAGCTTGTTATAATATAATATTTGTTTAACAAAAATTAAAATAAAGAAGTTATTGTAAAGTATTTTAATACTACTAAATTAATTTAAATATTATTAAAAATGTTATTACAAAAACTCATTAATATTATTCAAAAAGTGACAAATTATAAGCAGACGCGATAAGTAAAAAAGAAAAAAAATATTTTTACAAAAGGATTCGTAAAGAATTGGTGGCACTGTAAGAACTATACTAACGGCTAATCTAAAATTGAAACGAAAAAGAGGAGTTTTTAAATCAATTGATTATAGGGACGTCTTCATATTTATAAAAGTTCGATATATCGGGTGGTTCCATGCCCCAGAACGTCTCTGAGTTCAACCAACAACGAGCAAGTCTCGCTGCTACAACATAATTAATTATTATTTACTATAACTTTCATATAACATATTTTTAACTGACAGTTAAGGTTGAACCTAGTTAATAGACATATTTGGGTTAGTAGTTTATTTGTAGTTTATATACAGGGTCTTCCGATCTTTGGCTGTTAATAGCAGTGATATTGTTGAAGATGCATACATACATACATCTGTCGAATTGACTGTCATTTATTCATACGGTTTTTTCAAATCACCACAAAGTATTAAAGCGTTTAACATCAGGTGCAAATGATAAACAGCCGTATTCATAACAAAAAAGTAGCCATAAGCTTAGCTTAGCAGCTTGTTAACAAAGAGTCTGTTAACTTTTGACAAATCAACTCTGCATTTTAATCATCGCACATTATATTGTACAAAAATGCAATACGTTATGCATTTATTATCGTTGGTTTTGACATTTTTTAAAATTAAAAGTAAATTAAAAAAAAGAAAATAATTATACATAAAAATAATATGGTTTGGCAGCTCGTTAACAAGAGTTTAGCAAATATGTAGCCAGAGTTCGATAAGTGTATTATAAATAAACTTTGCGCTTATATAGAGCATAGATAAAGATCATAATCGAACAACGATTAATCGAGTGGATACTCTAGGTAATACCCTTTTTTAAATCTGCGATAAGTACTTTTTTATGCAAACAAGTATTTTGTAATGACTATTTTCTTGTGTTTGCGTACAATTTGTGTTGTATTTTGATTTTTTGTTATATTGTGATGGTTAAAAAAGATTTTAATTTTTCGGTCGTTTTCTTTTATTTAATAATTATTTTTTTTTGGCGCAAAATTTTTAACAACAGCAGACTTTAATTATTGAAAATCAGTGTTGTTAACGCTTATTGTAATTCAAAAAAAATTTAGCTACAACCGTGGTGAACTATTTTGCATTTACTATTAACACGCTAAGTACACATTAGTGTCGAGTGTAAAACGTAGCTTTTATTTTGTTCCATTGTAATTTAGAAAAATGTATCACTTTGTAAGGGTGCGTGTAACCTGAGAAATATATTACACAATTATAATGCATTATTATGTTTTAGAAAAGAACACACCATTAGTGAGACAATATTTGTAGGCAGCTTTTTTGAATGCAAGTTCAAATTTTGCACAATTTGAATTGAGTGCAGATTTTTTAATTCAATCTGCGTTTAGTGATAGTGAAAAAAATTTGCAATATCACTAAACATGTTTTAAATGTTTTATATGGTAAAGATGTTTTTATTTTTAGTAAACTGGAATTAATTTACAATTTTGTATTTTGCATAGAATGTTATGTAGTTTTAAATCTTAGGTATATTTTAATTGGTATCTAATATTTTTATATTGGCCACGGAGGCTTTATATTACATGTTATCATAAATAAATATAATAAACTTTTTAAGCGGTAGTCAAAAAATAACAATCATCACTAAAGCTGGTAAAAAAGAGTGCAAACTAATTTTTTGCAGTTTTATTGATTGATAGTGTTTTGCTGATATAAATCAATACTTAGTGCACTATCCCCAACTATGCTATAGATGGGATTCTACAGGGTATTTACCTGATGTCTGGGTAAATACGGGGTATATTTATTAATATTTATAAAACACAAATGCTTATGGCAATCATTAACTGTCAATCAACTTAATTTAAACAATAAAACGGATAATATTGATTTAGAAATGTGAAGAAGAAATGTGTTTATTAGTAAAGCCAATATTGATTAAATTAAACAATAAATTTTTATAAAATTTTGTAGAAAACCTTTTTATAGTCTGCTTACCTTTTTTTAATTTTCAATCAGTTAATCCTTTTATTTAATGTTTTTTTAGATTTTGTTTTAATAAATAATGATTAATATTGTCATAGTTTTAATTAATAATATTTCGTTATTGAAAACTTTTTATTTGGTATCAGAGTATTTACATATGTATGCATGTACATGTGCAATTAAAATAGTTAAAAAAATTTTCTCAAAACTTAAAATCTGAAATCAAAACACAATCAGTATGAAATGATTAAATAAATAAAATATATAGAGGTATCTTCTAAATAGGAAGTCGTATTTTATGCTCATATCACAGCGGTTTGTGGACCTAGCAGACTGAATTTCAATAGCGAACAATTCCGGATCATATATGATGTAATTGTATAATAACTGAGTGCCTATCATAGCTAAGGTTTTCGGAAAACCCATTTTAACGGATAAGATAAAGATCCAGAATATCGATAGTTTATAGGGTCTAGGTAGTATATTGTAGGAATTAAAAACGGAATGACAAGTTATGTATGTATGAGGAGCCGAAAAACAATACGTACACACCTTTTTCAAATTTTTTTTCTTTTACAAATGTCTGTTTTGGTATTTTTATATTATTTGGGTTTAGTTATCATGATTTTTTTCATCGAGAAAATGATTGGAGCTTTTAATTTTTTTTCTACATATGTAGGTACATTTATATCATTATTGTGGCATCACTGACAAAAAGGCATTTGTTTTAAAAGCAGCTTTACCATTTGTCAAGTTTTCCTTTTTTGAAAGTTTTTGTTTAATTTATTTTATACCTTTGTACTACACTATGTGACAGTTTTTTGACCGAATGTAAATGTAAAATGTTTATGTAAAATTGCACGCTAAATCCGAATATGAATTCAGAATGCTCATAGTAGAACAGTTTACGAGATATTCTTCAAAAATTTTAAACGGATTATATATTTAATTTTTCTTCATGAAAAATAATAAAATTACTAAAATAGCAATTGATTTCTAGTAAAGATTGGTAAAGCAATGACAAAATTACAAGGGAAAAAAGTGCAAACTTAATTTTTTCATTGTAACGTTTTATTGCATGGGGCATTAGTTTATTTTAATACGAACATTTTGCGCCCAAATTTGAAGAAGAAATGAAGAAGCTACAGAAGATTTAGTGAATAAACCTAACCCACATAGTAATTTAAAAGTTTAAGGTTTTTTTTAATATTTTTTTAATAAACATTTCGCTATGTGTATTTACTTGGTGTATTTTTTGTGATTTGGTCAAAATCGAAAAGTGGGATATTTCAAATAATCTTCTGTAACTTATGACCAATTTTCAGGATAGTATGTAAATCTTTGTATTAATATTTAATAAATAAATAAATAAATCAATCTATATTAAGTTAATTTCTAATAAACTTAGATCGTATTTAACTCTGCCTTTTTCGGAATGGTTTACATTTATTTATATAATCATTATTTTAACAATATAAATGCTTCATAGTTAACAAACTTGTTTTTATTAATGCGCGTTTCAAAAAATTCATCATAACAATACATTTAACAAGTTAAAACATAATTTACAATAATCCAGTAAAATTGCATTAAATTTTTAACTGAGTAACATTGTTTATCGTTTTGACATTTAATAGCATGCAAATGTCAAATTTCCACTCGCATGCATTATTTACTGCCACTGGAGCTGCCATTGCGAAAAATATGAGTGTATAAGTAAAAAGAGTGAGTGTATTGTGAGTGTAATGCTAGGTAAATACAGATTGATTTTTTGAGTTTTATTTGAAAATTCTTATTTAATTAAGATAAAAGTATGGTAGCACTACTAAATACAAAAAATATCATAAATAAGTTTTTAATCCAAATTTTTAATATTTTTAATCAGGCTTAAGTTCATCAAACATCGAAACATGTGTCATGGTAACCAGCCGCCTGGGTTCGAATCTCAGGTCAGTCAAGAATGAATGATTATCAATAACAATTTTAATTAATTTTCATGTTGTAAAATTCCTTTCTTCATAAAAATAATTTAATGAAAATTAAATTTGATGAACTTAAGCCTGATTAAAAATATTAAAAATTTGGATTAAAAACCATAAATAGTTCAAAAAAATAACCACAATTCTAATTATTGTTAAAGCTAAGGCACGAGCTCTATGTGTACATTTGTCCTTCAAGTTGTGCTGAAAAAGGTCAACAAGAAAAAGAAAGACAAAATGAAACAAACAAAAAAATGTACTTTGGACTTCAAGAAGAATTCTTGACAAAGTACGAAAAAACAGAAGTTAGGAAAATCATGTAAAATCGATTAAAAAATGGATAAACATTCAAAAAGCAAATTTCGATCTACCAAAGGTTAAAAATACAATTTGGTTTAAGGATTGATATTTGACTATTGACGTCAGCAGTCGGCGATGGCTGCGAGTGTAAGACGGCAAATCCATCTGAGGAGATCTAGTGGTTGCGATCGAAACATGTCATGGTAACCAGCCGCCTGGGTTCGAATCTCAGGTCAGTCAAGAATGAATGATTATCAATAACAATTTTAATTAATTTTCATGTTGTAAAATTCCTTTCTTCATAAAAATAATTTAATGAAAATTAAATTTGATGAGCTTAAGCCTGTTTAAAAATATTAAAAATTTGGATTAAAGACCATAAATAGTTCAAAAAAATAACCACAATTCTAATTAAATAAGTTTATTTAGAATTTGCAAGGTGGTCTCAAAAAACAGCTGAATGCTATTGCTGTGCCTGTTGTTGTTGTATTATTGAAGCCACCTTGCTAAAATATTACAATGGAAACTTAAGTGAATTAAGTTTCATTTAGGGCCATTATTACAACTTAAAGTTAGCTGTTACCCGGCAGATAACAGACGCTTTTTGACAGATAACACATTATTATGTGTCAACTTAATCTTAACTTTAGCTAACTTTAAGTTGCAGTAATGGCCCTTAGTGAAGAATAGAATTTTGTATTTCAAACGATTTTAAACATAAATGTATTTTAATATAAATCCTGAAAATTGGACATTAGTCATTTTTTCCGATTTAGATCATACTGGGCACAAAATGTTCGTATTGAAATAAGCCGACGTCGTAACTGATAAAACTTTATTTTATTGTTTGGTTTTAAAAAAATAAGTTGAAAAAAGCAAAATTGCAAAAAATCATTAAAATTTTTGTGAAATTTGAACTTTGGTGTAATGTAATTTAGTCATTTATTGACCAATTTTTACGAACAACCGGTCGTTGTTTTAGTAATTTTGTTTTCTTTGAATAAAAAATAAGAAATAACAAATCCGTTGAATATTTTTGAAGATAATTTTATTAAAGTGACATCTTCTTTTTTAAACCACCAATAATGGTTATTTTGGAATATCTCGAAAACTATTCTACTTTTGACCATTCTGACTATACATTCGGATTCAGCTGACAATTTTATATAAAGATTAGGTGTCAGATTCATTTGGTCACGACTTTGTTGAAAATTTGTGACACAGAGTTATTAAACAAAATTAATTTCGAATATATTTTGGTTTTGCCACTTGTAGAAAAAAATATTTTTTTTTTAAATTTTCAGAAATGGTGATATTTTAGATTGATAGTACTTGATTGATGTTTCAAGTGTGAATGCATGTTTCATATTTTCAACGTTTCCATTCGTTTATCCGAAATGTATGCAAGTGTAAAAAGGATATAACTAGATTAAGTATATTATTGTTGGGCCTTAAATCTAATCGTATTTTTAATTATGTATTCATTTATTTGACAATACAATACAACAAGAACAGTGACTTGCATTGCATATGATTTGAATTCGAGGGAATAGTTAACTCCAAAGACGAATCGAATAAATCAAGATGCGTTGATCACCTAAAATGCAAAAGGCCCTACCTAACATTTTGAAAATTTTACAGGAGAAGCAAAAAACTCTTGAATATGATAAATTGATAAATTACATTAATCTGTTTATATGTAATTAATTTTTCTTCTCTTTTTCATGTAAAACCTACCTGTTGTTTTGACAACTAAAGCGTTACATATTATACAAACTGTTTGTTATTGTCATTTAGCGTTTATCACATAATCTTTTGTAGATAGGTCCGTTTGATCATTGTCAATAAAATAGCTAATGTTGGTCAAAAAATTTCAAATTTTTGTGTATATTTGTGTTGATCATCAGATTTAGTGAAAAAATCGAATTTTAATTTTTAGTTAATTAACATTACCAAAATATTTTCGAGGTACAATAAATCTGTTGATACTAGCTTAAATTAAGTCAAACTATATTTCGTCAAATTTTTAAGAAATGTCAATATCGGATTTTCATCATATCCTCAGAAAAAAGTAAAACTTACAAATTCAAAAGCTTAGAGCTAATGCATTTTACAAGATAATGGAAGAGACCTGAAAACACAGTCGTTAGGTTTTGAGTGCTTCGGTAGGATAGCTATCAGCGCCGGGGTTGAGGTTTTCTATTCCCGCCAGAGACTCTGGTTTCTTTCCTGCAGATAATCGTAGAAGCTTCGCGGGATTAACTTAGTCTGGGATCACACTATGAAAGTTTTCTTTCAGAAAGTCTGAGTTTATTGGTGAGAGGGGAAGAGAGCATGCTTTTCTTTTCTCCTCTCTCACCCATAAACTCAGGCTGTCTGAAAGAAAACTTTCATAGTGTAAACCCAGACTTAGGGAATTATAAAAAAAAATGTTGCCAAAATATCCTATTCAAGAAGCTTACAACTCTCGTCAAATAGGTTTAAAGAATTTTTTTTTATTGTAGGCGTTGATATAAAAATGCATATTTTTATCTTGTTTTTAAAACAAAAGGTACTTTTTTTATTTTTTTAACAAGCCGTAATTTTTCCGAAATAAAAGTGTTTTGACTGATGGTGGTTTGATGCATCTAATGATAAGTAAAAAATTTGTTATCATTTCCATGTTCATCTAGTTTTTTAAAGAGATGAACTTAAGGTTTACTAAGTTAAGAAAAATATATTAAATATGTATTACATACCTACATTTATTTCTTGAAGGGTACAAAAAACAATAATAATATCATAGTTTTTCTTGGGATTCAAAATATTAATTAACAAGGTTTCGTCTAAATGTGCTAAATTCCCATTTCATACTATTAATAAACTGAAATTTATTGTTTTTTATGTTGGTGGTTGAGTGGTGCAGAACAGTTACAAAGTTTTTAATGCTTATAAATGAGGGTGAGCAAATGTTTTTAAGAGAAAATCAAAAGTGTATGTATCAGGAATAATCAAATTAGTACAATTGTTCTAATTGTAGAATTGATTCCAATGGCATTTTTAGTAAAATATAAAAATTTTAAACATTTAACTTTGAAGCTCTTTGGTCTAGGGTTGAAGAATTGAAAAATAAATTTAATGAACTTATGTTTCCATAAGTTCCACATTCGTCGGCACAAAGAACAGAAATCCTCCTTTATGTTTATACCTACGGTATCGAATTTAATTCATGCAAAATATTAACTACAGCCTAATGAAACTTTTTCATATACATAGGTACCTACATTTTAAACTAACAAAAAACTATAATTACTTTAATTTAGACTTTTTTATATATTATTTTTTATCAAGTTTTATGTCTCAAACTGAAAAAAAATTATATGTTAGAAAGGTACGCTCAAGGCCCATTGAAAAGGTCTGCGCAAGAAGCCTGATGATCATTGTTTATGCTCTTTTTAGTTGTCAAAAGTTGTTTACATGTGCATGTATACGTTTATGGTATGCCACACATACACGTTTTTTCCTTTTGCTTTGTATATGAGGTAGTAAATTTTTGACAACTAAAAAGAATCGTTTTTTGTTTTTGTACAAGTAAGCAGACCTGATAGATGGGCCTTGGGTACGCTTTTTCAAAATTAAAGTAACGTTGTGTTAAAATTATTAAAAAAACTAATTTTCTACATTAATCAGACTTTGATTTCCTTGAAAAATAATAATATCAAAAATGTGTTCCTTATTATAGGTATTCTTTAACCTTTGTCCGGCGGAAGAGGTACAATTGTACCTTTTTCGTTTTTAAATTGCAATAACTTTTTTTTTGTTAATACTAGATATCTAAAATTTTCTGACATCTCTAAACTTTTATTACGGATTGCATATTTGAAATTTAAAAAAAAAGATTTTGATTATTTCATACCGAAATAAGTCTTTTTTGACTTGATATCCCTAAAAGGCTGAAGGGGTACAATTGTACCTTCATATAAGTCGTAAGAAAAAAACAAGAAAATAAAGCAAATAATGTATACATGTGTACGTAAAATAAGTTTTTTTTAGCCACGGGCCTGTTCTATCATTTGTTTATTAAATAAGAACAGAATAATTTAATTATATTAATAGGAAAAGCCATACATATCCTTAAAAGGCTGAAGGGGTACAATTGTACCTTCATATAAGTCGTAAGAAAAGAAGAAAATAATTGCAAAAAATGTATACATGGGTACGTAAAATAAGTTTTTTTTAGCCACGGGCCTGTTCTATCATTTGTCTATTAAATAAGAACAGAATAATTTAATTATATTAGTAGGAAAGCCGTGTTAAGTATATAAGGGTACAATTGTACCCATACCGCCTTTTAACGTTGTAAAATTTTTCCGCTGGACAAAGGTTAATATGGCATTCAGACGAGGAATTTTTATCTTGATTTTTTAAAGTACGGTCAAACGCGGTATAAGGGCTTTTAGCGGGATACCAAATCCAAAAGAAACTTACTTTCTAAGGCAATCTCTTTTGGGCTTGTTATTCTGTTAAACATAAATATTTTTACACTGTTCCACTTTCATCCAAAGGAACTATTAAAATATATATTTTTGGGTTTTAGTACAATTTTGAAAATATCATTTCTAATCCCTGGTAGGAAGAAAAACAACAACAATACAAAACAAAATACATAAATGTTTTTGTGTACAGTGGGCGAGGTGTTGACAATAAGGAAAGCAAAGTATATTCATTCATACATGCATACTTAAAGTGGCGAAAATAACGGTAAGTTGTAATTTTTCTTATTGTGAATTTGTTGTTGTTGTTGTTAGTGTCCTTGCTTATGGTGGTGGTGGCCCTGATGACGACACGCAAAAATTCTACTTTGCACGGACACAAAACTCACCGAAAATTAATACATATACTACCTATACAGAAAAGAAAAAAAGGAGCACAATAAACAATAACGAATATACGCCAACAAAAAAGGAAAAAAAATTGAAACAGCATAAACCGAAAACTATGTTGCTAATTCAACATACACATACAAACATGTGTATTTTTCGGCTGGTTTGTGGATAGAAATATAATAAACATGGAATAAAACAAAAATAAGAAAAGAAAATCAGGAACAACAGACCGACTGGCAACAACAACAAACAGTAGCATAACAGACAAACTAAATACAGAAAAACACAACTTATTTAAAAAATGAAAAAGTTAACAAGAGGACAAAGAAAATAAGAAAACCTCTGAACCGGACTAGAAAATAATAAAGAAACATTTTTAAAAAGAAAAAAAATAATAAATTGTAAGATAGTACAAATGTAGACAAAAAATAAATGATACATGTAGGTATGTATATTTTTATTTTAACTCCAAACGGGTCTCCACCTTCCTACATTTTAAAAACACACGTTTGAACATACATACACACTAAAATTATTTTACTTTTTTATTTATCTATTTTTTTTTTTTAATCTTTTGATACATTTCACAAATTTTTTGATACATAATTTAAATTTTTGATTTTTAATTCATAATTTATTTTTTATTTATATTGTTCTTGTTTTCTTTGTAAGATCATTTTTCTATTCAATGGACATACATGTTTTTTTTATTACAATCTTTTTTTCAAATAATTAATAACTATTTTTTGCTACACTCTTTGTAAGCCGTTCTTTAAAACTTACTTTTTTCACTCTCGCACAGAAACTGCAAAAGAAATCACTGAAAATATTCTACTTTTTATATGTTTTTCTTTTTCAAAATTTATTTAATTGGTTTTAATTAAGTTAGATTTTTTTCTGTAATTATTCCACATATATATAATTTTTATTAATAAAAAAACCGTCTATAAACTTTTTCTTAATAGCAAGAGAAAAATTCTTCACACACGAACCGCACCAACCAGACTGAACGAATAGAAACAAAATCGCCGTAAATAATGCACAAATAAGCAACCCTGTGTTACAACGAAGTAAGTACTTTAAATAAGCAACTGTGGTTGTAAATGATTGAAAAATTTATAAAAAAAATTGTTTATTGTAATATCTTTAAATATTTACAAATATTACTTTTTTATGTAGAAACAGTTTCTTATATTTTTTTAAATTTCATTTATGAAAACATGTTACAGCAACTCTGTTTACTTTTTTCGCTTCCCTTTACACCGGCCATTTTGTGTTTTTATTTGTATTTCGTTTTGCTTTCTTATTCGTTTATAAGCGGCGAAATAAAGTAAACAATGTTGGCTTCTTCTCTTTTCTCTCTTAGTGTTGCCGGAAAGTTGATTTTATAAACTACTAAAACCCTTAAAAGTTTATTTAGAAATTAATGATATTTAATTAATTGAATTGAAGTTTGGAAAGCCCCACAAAAAATTGATAATCATGTGAAAACTTCAAATAATAAAATCTAAAAACCATATCCTATTTAGTAAGAGCATAATAGAAATATCTAATGTATGATTTAATTGTGATTCATCACAAGCTTAAAAATGAACATATCTCAAGGTGCCGACACATTTGCAATATTATCGGCCTGTTCGTCGATATCGAATAAAGACTTCGTTCGCTTAACTTACTTAACTTAAAAACTCGGAAAATCGGTTCAGATACAAAAAAGGTATTAACAAAATATTTTTTTTTTAAATATCCCTTTTCGGGAACCATAAATCTTCCCGAGTCCAAGTTTATGTATATAGAACTCTTACTTGTTTGTTAATATATATTATTTTCCGGGATAAAACTTTCGTACTGTTGGTTTGTGTGACCTTACGCCAAACATCGTACTATAAATCAAAATGTCTAGAAATGCTGTTTAATAAGCCTTATTAAACAGCAAAATAGCATAATTAAACGCATTGGTCTGCGGTTATACAAATTTGTTGGTTATAGTCAAGTCTGAAATGCTTGTCTAGATATGACCAAATTCTATAGATTATTTATTAAGATTACGATAAGCCGACACAATGTTTAAAACATGTAATAGCAAAAACTTTATGGCCGGTGCTTAGGAAGGTCGATTCGGATCGCATTAGGACCATGATAGATATTATCACCGGCCATTGCATGATAGGCAGGATGGCGATGGTAATAGGATCTGACTATTCGGATTTAATTAGGTTGTGCGAGGACCCAGAGGAGATAGAGACAGTTGAGCACTTTCAATGTTAGTGTCCTAGGCTACAGAACAGCAGACTGAAATGGTTGGGTAGTAGGTTTAAAGAAGAATTGGGAGATATCTCGAGGTGTGGGCTCGAGAATATGACGGAATTCGGAACGGAAATGACATGGCTGTGTAACGGACGGCTTGGGACTAGGCTTTTGTGTTAAGTAGGGTTGTTTTATTGTTGGTCCAATATTATCTTTTACAATTTCATATGCATTCACAATGGGCCATGCTAGGCTCTGGTTGAGGGTGTAAAGATTGACTTCGCTCCAGCCTTTCTACCTATTTAGCCTAACCTAACCTTAATAAGATTTCCAACATTTTCTTTAAATTATTATTTGAGACCCTTATGTATGTCTATCTGATTAGATAAATTATTAAATAAACTCTCGATAAATGCATTCCAAATTTTTAGGCTAGATTTGGCAATGATGCTTAAAATATTAAAGCTAAAGTTGATATACTTCCAATTAACTCTAAAGTCTGGAATGACCCCAAGCAACAAATTTTGATCTGATTTATTTCTAATTTTCTTGCTTAAAATGGTAATTAAACTTTTAAATATTTAGATTTTATACTTTTGAAAAATGTTCCGCTAAGTAATAAATTAACGGGTTTTAGTGGTTTTAAGCGAGCCAAATACATTGGTAAAATTGCTCATCAAGCGCTGTAATAGTATAAGCAAAATAACACCAACGATGCTGGAAGTAAAATCAAACTAATTTTGATATTACGCTAAGCACTGCTGCACGAGTGAATCGCCTTGGTGTAAAGATATTTAACAGTGTATTGGATCCTTTAAGTGCGATTTGGCGGCAAGTATTCAAAAAATATTGCCAGCAATGGCGACCACACAATAAAAGTTTTTTTTTATATTGCGTAACTTATTGAATAATGTGGAGCTAATCGACAATAACAACAACAATAATGCGCTCAATAATATCTATGCTCAGAAAAGCATTTTTAAATTGAAAAGCCATTGCCCAAAATTAGGGAGTTAAGATTAAGCTTATATATTCAGGGTCTGTGTTAGCAATTTTATAATATGTATTTTAATTTTTTATTAAATATTTAAGGAAACAGCAATTAGAGAAAGAGAATTAATAAGTAAAATTTGTCATAATTTGCAAATGTCCCTGAAAACAAATGGAAGATATCTCCTAAGGTAATAGCTTATCAATATTCCTAATTTGTCATCTAAAGCGGCTCATACACTTGCAATAAAATTGTTCAATTTTACGTATTGTACAATTATATCGCCAATGTGTATGTGATATACGATGATGGCACAATATATTGGCAACAATCAAAATACTTTTGATTTTTATTGCACAACGAAAAGAAAGTGAAATGTGTTGGCAACATTGTACAATGCTGTTTATGTTATTTCTATAGGTTATGTTCATCTTTTTATTGAATTAATGAAAACATAGTGCGACTTATTGCATAATATAGGACAAAATGGAAATAATATGGCGAATATCATATACAGTAATATTGCAAGTGCATGGGCCGCTTAAATTTTATAATTTTTGTGTAAATTACGCAATATTTATGACATATGTATGTACGTCATAAATAAAAATTAATAATTTAAATCTTAAAAATTTGTTTTCAAAACATTCTTCAAAAGGTCAATATTTAAATTAAATAAATCTGTTTCATATTAATCTCAAAATTCAGTTGGAATATTTTTCAAAATGGAAAATTTTCTTTTTAGCATCCTAATGATATTTTGGCGATATCTTCCTATTTTCTTTTGAGTGATTATCTGGCGATATTGCTAGTTTATCATCTAGCAGAATCGCTACCATTCTTTCGCATTGCTTAGGATTAATGCCATCGAGAAATGTTGCTTCCCGAAGAAAGTACCTTCCGCAATACGTAATCGATTATTGCCGCAATAATACATTTCTTTCAGGTAAAACGTTTGGCAATACATAGGGTATATATCTGTGTTTGTTGGGGTACCTTTAGTGAGTGCCGTACTTTCAGTTGGTCGCTGCGTTGCCAACAACAATTACGTAATAAATACAACCCTGTTGTAAAACAATTACTTTCCTACTGCAACCAACTTCACTTTGTATATTAGTAGTTGCATTCCGTTTTAACATTGCCATTCGCACAAAGGCAAATAGAAAAGGGATTTCTAAACAGAATTCGCCTTGTAAAGACGCGCTTTAACACTTGAATAAAATTAAGGACAACGTTAAACATTTTGGATGTTTTAATTAGTGAATAATTGTAGTTAAAGTTAGTTTAATAAACAAACAAGTGAATTTTCTAAAACTACAACTAAAGAGTTAACGATATGCAGTCTGCTAGTAAAAAAAGAGTTTGTTACTATTATGACAGTAAGTATTTGTTTTAAACAAAGTTTTTAATAATTTATAGTTATTTTACATAAATTGTTAAAAATTCGCTGAGCAGATTTTACCTTAAATTTTAAAGAAATAAAATTTTTGATTTCTGTTTTTTTTCTAAAATTTCCTAATTTATCTTGACTGTACCATCGGTTTTTGTTACACAGCACACTTTTTAGTGTGGCAAACGACCGTATTAAGACGTGTGCTTTTGTTGGGTTTTGGTTCAGAAATTGCTTTGCACGTATCTACCCAACAACCAGTGTTGCCAGAAAACTTTGAAATCTTCCAAAAATTCTTATTTCAATCAAAAACTACCCTACAAGAAGACAACCGGTCATTTTACTAGTTATATGACCGGTAGTGTTGACCAATATAGTGTTATAGTAATAGTAATTTTTTTAGTTTTGGTTATGCATTTCTTGTAGGGTAATATCCTAATGTCAAATTTCACCTAATCTGTTTAAATAGGTATCAATTCATATTTTAGTATAGTTTTTCATAAAATTTAATATTTATATGACATGAAAAACGAACGAAAACCTAAATTGATATTAAAATAAATTGATGAAGTCGGCCATATGTTCGTGGATCATTATTTAAGTTTATAAAAAATTTGGGACATAAAATTGTGTAAACTAATTAAATTTATTAATTTAAAAAATTTAATTTAATTAAATTTTGTAGATTCTTTATATAAATAATGAGTTATGAGTTTCGAAAATTTCGGTTTGCATCGAATTTTTTATCGACAACAATTTACCTTTCGATGCTGAAAATATATTTAAAAAACTTCTGAAAAGGAAAATATTTTTAGACTTATAAAGTCTAAGACCGAAAACAACTAATGAAAAAAGTCGGGTTCTTCTTGCGCGAAATTCAGGTCATGTTTGACTTTAATTAGGTATACATACCTATATATTTTTTTAAAATTGTTCTTGAAAATCTCCCAATAATTAGTTTTGAAATCCCCAATTAATCTATTATCTGGCAACACAACAACAAAAATAGACTTCGTTTTATTGTTTCTGTAATGCGCGCGTCTTCGTGTATGATAATATAACTACGGTCGTTTTGTGTGTTAAGAAAAGTAAACTGTGTGTTTTTGTTAAATGGGACGCTGAAGGACTCTCGTTGTAAACTTAAAAAATTAAAGTATTGGATTTATTTTTTTTGTAATTTTAGTGATTAGGTATTTGTAAAGATAACTTTTTACAAACAATTGCTAATTATTTTTTTTTATTCTATTTTAGGTGATATTGGAAACTATTACTATGGTCAGGGACATCCCATGAAACCACATCGCATACGTATGACCCATAATCTGTTGCTTAATTATGGTCTATATAGAAAAATGGAAATTTATGTGAGTATAAAAAGATGTTCATATGCACTTATTTTAAAGGCTATTATGAGATAGCTGATTTAAATTTTTTGATTTGAGCATTAGAATTTTGGAAATTTATATATCGTCGGCTAAATTTCTACTTTTAAAGTAAATTGAGATTCTGATGCCGTGTACGCTTCGTCGACCAGCATGTACATAGTTTTTCTTCCATTTAAGTCTTGGAAGTGTGTAAAACCAACTTTAATTTTGTTTTTTTTGTCTCTCCTGTAAAATGTGCTGAAAGGGAGTTACCAGGTTTGCATATTACGCTAACGATATCATTAAAATTGTTTATAGTTTCATTGATTATTAACTAATATTAATAAAGAAACGTTAACTACACCCATTTGAAAAATTTCTTCGAAGGGCTACACTTTGGTTATGTTTCCGTTTATTTTTGTGAAAAACTGTTGATAGGTATCTAAAGTCAAGACTCTCGACAAATAAAAAACATCTTTGAATAATACAATAAAGGTTCCTCATGTAAATGTTTCTTAGGGCCTGTTCGGAAATGCATCACTGCGCTGCATCAGAAAAGCAAACTTTTTTTAATGCTGATAAAAAATAATTTAATTATTTTTTTATTGTGTGACTATTATTTTTGTGGAGTATTTGACAATTTTTTGGTCCACATCTACTTCACAGATATAAATTTAAGCATTTGAAATCACTGATGCAGCGCAATGATGCATTTCCGAACAGGCCCATAGGTAAAATTTTATTCCAAAACTTACTACAGTTGAAATGATTCTTCAAATCAAAAAGTAATTTCAATTTTTGGGAATACAAAATTTAAATTTCAAAAGATTTTGTTATTCGTGCTAAATTCCCAGTTTTTATTATTGATAAAAACACTTGAAATTTATTGTTGATGGGATAAGCTATTCCTATGCGCATTTCACTGGTTGCTTAGGCCAGATCATCAGGAAACTTCATCCATAAAGATTTTAGAAAAACTAAAGATATTAAACCAAGTAAAAATGTTAAACATATAAGACTTATAGCAACAGTTCTACTTGTAATAATATCAAAGCTTAAACAAAACAACATCAACAATAAACAGTGCGTTCATCTCGTCTTACATTCCCCGCTACAATTAGTTGAAATTCTCTCAACATTAATTGTAGTTGTAAGTAGGTTAAGAAAAACAAAATAAAAAACAACAACAACTTACAAAAGATGTTGTCAATTAAGTGTTTTTTAGGCCGTGCACCCGCCTGTTTATTATCAAAAAGTAATTTCAATTTTTGGGAATACAAAATTTAAATTTCAAAAGATTTTGTTATTCGTGCTAAATTCCCAGTTTTTATTATTGATAAAAACACTTGAAATTTATTGTTGATGGGATAAGCTATTCCTATGCGCATTTCACTGGTTGCTTAGGCCAGATCATCAGGAAACTTCATCCATAAAGATTTTAGAAAAACTAAAGATATTAAACCAAGTAAAAATGTTAAACATATAAGACTTATAGCAACAGTTCTACTTGTAATAATATCAAAGCTTAAACAAAACAACATCAACAATAAACAGTGCGTTCATCTCGTCTTACATTCCCCGCTACAATTAGTTGAAATTCTCTCAACATTAATTGTAGTTGTAAGTAGGTTAAGAAAAACAAAATAAAAAACAACAACAACTTACAAAAGATGTTGTCAATTAAGTGTTTTTTAGGCCGTGCACCCGCCTGTTTATTATCAAAAAGTAATTTCAATTTTTGGGAATACAAATAGCTTATCCCATCAACAATAAATTTCAAGTGTTTTTATCAATAATAAAAACTGGGAATTTAGCACGAATAACAAAATCTTTTGAAATTTAAATTTTGTATTCCCAAAAATTGAAATTACTTTTTGATAATAAACAGGCGGGTGCACGGCCTAAAAAACACTTAATTGACAACATCTTTTGTAAGTTGTTGTTGTTTTTTATTTTGTTTTTCTTAACCTACTTACAACTACAATTAATGTTGAGAGAATTTCAACTAATTGTAGCGGGGAATGTAAGACGAGATGAACGCACTGTTTATTGTTGATGTTGTTTTGTTTAAGCTTTGATATTATTACAAGTAGAACTGTTGCTATAAGTCTTATATGTTTAACATTTTTACTTGGTTTAATATCTTTAGTTTTTCTAAAATCTTTATGGATGAAGTTTCCTGATGATCTGGCCTAAGCAACCAGTGAAATGCGCATAGGAATAGCTTATCCCATCAACAATAAATTTCAAGTGTTTTTATCAATAATAAAAACTGGGAATTTAGCACGAATAACAAAATCTTTTGAAATTTAAATTTTGTATTCCCAAAAATTGAAATTACTTTTTGATAATAAACAGGCGGGTGCACGGCCTAAAAAACACTTAATTGACAACATCTTTTGTAAGTTGTTGTTGTTTTTTATTTTGTTTTTCTTAACCTACTTACAACTACAATTAATGTT
Source organism: Pollenia labialis (assembly GCA_949318255.1). Classification (NCBI taxonomy): domain Eukaryota; kingdom Metazoa; phylum Arthropoda; class Insecta; order Diptera; family Polleniidae; genus Pollenia; species Pollenia labialis. Next base: position 117,578,553 of record OX439140.1, read on the forward strand.
GAGAGAATTTCAACTAATTGTAGCGGGGAATGTAAGACGAGATGAACGCACTGTTTATTGTTGATGTTGTTTTGTTTAAGCTTTGATATTATTACAAGTAGAACTGTTGCTATAAGTCTTATATGTTTAACATTTTTACTTGGTTTAATATCTTTAGTTTTTCTAAAATCTTTATGGATGAAGTTTCCTGATGATCTGGCCTAAGCAACCAGTGAAATGCGCATAGGAATAGCTTATCCCATCAACAATAAATTTCAAGTGTTTTTATCAATAATAAAAACTGGGAATTTAGCACGAATAACAAAATCTTTTGAAATTTAGATTCTTCAAATATTTTAAATAATGTTAAGCCTTAAGAAAATTATTAGGATACCTTTGTTTTTTTTTAAGTACACAATTTAAATAAATATGTAATCTTTGCTCGGATACCCAAATTGATTATGAATATAGTTTTGTAGAAAGAAGAAACTAAATGAAAGCATAGAAAATTAAGAGGTATGTAATTTTGTTGTTGAATTTTCAAAAATTTTAAAAATTTTATATGAAAATTTTCTCAACGCAAGGTGAAGTGAACAACAAAATTACCAACTAAAAGTAGAGATTCTTAAAGTAGGTAGTTCTCAACTCAGTGTTGCCAGTGGATTTTTCGGAAAAATACCTACATCTGATAAGAAAAATCCGACTTTTTCCTAGACGTTGAAAATATTTCCTCTACGCATTATTGTCATTGAAATGGAAGAAAAAAACTATAGTTTTAAAAAATAAATTTTATTCGAATATGTATATATGTATATTAAAAGTTTGATAAAAAAAAAAAATCTCTAAAAATCTCATATCTCTGGGAAGTACCGTTACGAAATAAGACCAAAGCAATTTCAAACGAAACCATAGACTTGAAGCAAAAATATTAAAAAAACCTTCTCCTGCTAAATTTTATTTTTGATAGTTACATCATTTTTGCTATAAGGGCTCGATATATGTATGTATGTATGTATATTAGTTACGCCAACTTTTTAAGCCACAAACAACTCTGGCAATACGAGTATATTTTAATGAGTTTTTAAGGAAAATAAAAAGTTTCAACCTTTTTGGACAAGAAAATATCACTAAATAAACATTTTTTTCTACATTGATTTCATAAATAATGCGATATGACGAAAAATCCCTACATTTTGGAGATAATAAAAAATCTGTCCGATTTCCCTACGCTGCTATTTTAGTATTAAAAATACCTACATGTAGGGATTTTCCCCTACTTCCGGCAACACAGACTCAACTTGAGAAGACATTTTGACTGTTTAACTTGATCGGCGTTCAATAGCAGGAACATGTAAAATAAAGATCATCGAAGTAGTAAGAAGTTAATTATTTGAGTGTGTGCTCGGCTTTCTTAGGCCGTGACCACGTATTGAGCGGTAAAGCGGCGAGTTTGCTTATTACTGAGCTTCATTTTTGAGCGGTTAGTTGTAAAAATGCCATTTTAAAGAGAGGTTTGTTTTATTTTATTACGCGAAACTCTCATTCATATTTATAAGAAACTAATGCATTTTAGAAAAAAAGAGTGTTTGGTGTTCATCCTATTAATCAAGGAAATATCCAGACAGATTTTTGGCAATAGTATGTCTGTGTTATCCTTTTATTTTCTGTTGCAAAAATTTGACAGCAGATTTGGTTAAAAGTTAAGAGAAAATTTGGTAATCTGGGGCCTGATTCTGGCAGTCGTGATCGAGTAATTTCTCGATTCGAAAGCAATTTATTATTTAATTATTTCAGTCAATACTGAACGAATCGGAATAATTTTTTCAGTGTTATAAAGCATTAATTTTAGTTTCACAATACTGAAAAAATAATTTCGATTCGTTAAGTATCGACTGCAATAAAATTGCTTTCGAATCGAGGAAGTACTCGATCACGACTGCCAGAATTAGGCCCCTGTTTTGACATAATAGCGGTCGGCTTTGTACACATGAAATTATAAGCCCACATTCACTTTTGACATGTTTATTCTTTGCCGCTCAGAAAACAATTAAAAATTAGAACAATGCCGCTCATTGCGTGGCCTCGGCCTTAGGCTTACATAAGAGTTGATTGATTAAATGTTAGCAAAGTTTAATTTCTGGGTCGGGACCTTTCTAAACATTACAAATGCAATGGTTATCCTACACAATTTCATCACAATGTGCAACATTGTTATTGACCTGCATTGTACATATGTATATGTACATATGTATGTATAACATAGTAAATAATAATCTAAGCTACATTTATTTCACAACTGCACGTAATTTCAATTGGCTAAAATAAATTAAGCTGAGATTATTACCTATATGTATATTTACATATCGTTACTTTAATATAGAGAAGCCCTGACTAATGTTTTCCCTACTTTACAGGAGAAGGAAAAAACTTAATAAAAATTATAGTTTTGTAGTCGCGATTTTTTTTAAAACCAGTTTTTTATTAAATTGCTTAGAGAATTGAACAAAAAACTTCGTTTAAAAAAAATCGTGACTGCAAGACTATAATTTTTATTAAGTTGTTTCCTCCTCCTGTAAAGTAGGGAAAACATTAGTTAGGGCTTTTCTATTTTAAAGTAACGATATGTATATTTGTTCATGTACATTGTCGCTCATTAAGATCAAAGTACAATTAGTTTTTTAAGAGCAACTTCAGCAACTTTTTTAAAAAAATTTTAAGAAACCCAGGCAGAAAAAGACAATCACCACGACGTTGTGTCGACGTTGCAGGGGGTACTATCAACATCAATACAACGTACTGTTTACCAAATTTACAATGTTGTCACAATATTAAAATGATAACGCCAAATGTGCGTCTTCCGACTCTTCTTTTTAGTGTTGCCACAGTACTGTAAATATAAATTTTCAATGTTGGATTCACGAATTTACAACGTAGTCACAACCGTCTTCCGACTCTTATTTTCAATATTGTTACAAAGCCGTAAATAAAAATTTACAACATTAAAGCAGTAAACACAAAACTTTAATACAAATCTTGATCTGATGTTGATAAACTGAAAATAACGTTCCCATAAAATGTTACAATTTGTATACCCATGCAATACCTCTTAAATAAGAAAACGTTTTAAAAATTAAGATTGATTTATATATTGAAAATTTTATTATAAATATTCATTGTTCTATCAAAAAAAAAGCATTTATAAAAGACAACCAAAAGAAGGAAATGGAATTCAGGTTAATATAATACATATGTATATATTTCGCAAACTAATTCCTACTTTTTCTTCCAAATTCCGGAATCAAGAGCTTGTTTTTCTTTTTTTTTAATATTTGTGGGTTTAAAATTACAACAACCCATCCTGATAATATATGTTTACTTCAAAATGGACATATACTAATAGTCACAGAAATTGTGGGCAAACAATTTTCCCAAAACAAACCTAATGAAATTTTTGTAAAAGGTAAAATTTTTCTTGAAATCAATGAATTTTTCGAATATCCGCTTTTATCAAAAGAAATTGGATTGTATAACGTCAAAAAACTTGACAATAATATCGTCGAGGTTAATACTGAACAAAGTTGAACAAAAATGTATTCTATTAAATTTAATGAAGAAATAATTGCTATTACTCTTTTACATTAATAATTAACATACATAATAAACAAGCAACAATTTTTATATTTTCTTACCGAAAATAGTTTTTGTGTTTTCATTTTAATACGACACTATTAAATAAAGACTGAAATTTTGTATATACAGCGTTGTAGCGGTATAGAATTATTGTTAACACGGCATTAGGAAATAAAGGTTTAATTCTTGTATATACAGTGTTGTAGCGGTATAGTTTTATGGTAAATGCGACTTAAAAAAACTAAAGTCGTATATTTGTATTTAGGGTGTTGTACCGGTGTTGAATCTTTTTTAGAACGGTATTAAAAAACTAAGGTTGTAATTTTGTATATACAGTGTTGTGATGGTACCATATTTTTGAGAGTCACAATTTTATTTACAGGGTTGTAGCGGTACATAATATTTAGAAGAGTCGTAATTTCTGCCTGGGAAGTTGCGAATTGAAAGATAAATAAAATTTAGAAAAGAAACAACATTAAGCGATCTTCTTTTCGTATTGAAATACTTAAAAACAAACAGAAACTACGATTTTTTTTTGTAGAGTAACACAATGATTACACTGTGCTAGAATTTGGCACTTTTTTTGTGACAAGCGGGACACCTTCATTTTCGAAATAACGGTATATCTCGAAAACAAGAGCTACCCTAAAAAAACTGTTAGCACCACTGGATTCGGCGTACTCGAACTAGGTAAACCCTCCATTTCAACTAGCACATTGTTATTAGTGTCGGACTAAACGCACTTTTTCATTCCGAACCAGGGAACGAATTAGAAATAAAATTGATTTCGAATCGAAAAAGTATTCGATCACGACTGTCAGAATTAGCCCCCTGCACTCGAACCGGAACTTCGGTTGTGTTTAATCATCTTCCTATTAATTTTTCTTTTATTTTTATGCATACTAATATCTTATTCAATATTTTTCTTTTACAGCGCCCTCATAAAGCCACTGCCGATGAAATGACCAAATTCCATTCAGATGAATATGTGCGTTTCTTACGTTCCATACGTCCTGATAACATGACTGAATACAATAAACAAATGCAAAGATTTAATGTAGGCGAAGATTGTCCCGTCTTCGATGGTCTCTATGAATTCTGTCAACTTTCTGCAGGTGGATCCGTGGCTGCTGCTGTTAAACTAAACAAACAAGCCTCCGAAATTTGCATTAATTGGGGTGGTGGTTTGCATCATGCTAAAAAGTCCGAAGCATCTGGTTTTTGTTATGTCAACGATATTGTTTTGGGTATATTGGAATTACTGAAATATCATCAACGTGTGTTGTACATAGATATTGATGTGCATCATGGCGATGGCGTAGAGGAGGCATTCTACACAACAGATCGTGTAATGACTGTTAGTTTTCATAAATATGGTGAATACTTTCCTGGTACAGGAGATTTACGGGATATTGGTGCTGGCAAGGGCAAATATTATGCTGTCAATATACCTTTGCGTGACGGCATGGATGATGAAGCCTATGAATCCATTTTCCAACCTATTATATCCAAAGTGATGGAAACTTTCCAACCCGCTGCTGTTGTCCTACAATGTGGTGCGGATTCTTTGACGGGAGATCGTTTGGGTTGTTTCAATTTGACGGTTAAAGGACATGGGCGTTGTGTGGATTTTGTTAAGAAATATAATTTGCCCTTCCTTATGGTAGGTGGTGGTGGTTATACCATACGTAATGTATCACGTTGTTGGACTTATGAGACTTCAGTGGCGTTAGGTGTTGAAATTGCTAATGAGCTGCCCTATAATGATTATTTCGAATATTTTGGACCTGATTTTAAATTACACATCAGTCCTAGCAATATGACAAATCAAAATACCGCAGAATATTTAGAGAAAATAAGAAATAGGTAAGTAAAATATTCGGTTTGAAAAATAAGCTTTTAATATATTTCTTAATGGTTTGATAGACTTTTCGAGAATTTGCGCATGTTGCCCCATGCACCTGGTGTTCAAATACAAACCATACCTGAGGATGCCATTAACGATGAAACAGATGACGAAGATAAGGCGGATAAGGATGACCGTATAACCCAGACCGATAAAGATAAACGTATAGTACCCGATAATGAGTTCTCAGATTCTGAAGATGAGGGAGAAGGCGGCCGACGAGACAATCGTTCCTACAAGGGCCAAAGAAAACGGCCACGTTTGGAAAAAGATGGTAAAGTAACCGATAATTCCGAAGCTCAAGATGATAAAGAAAAAAGTGAGAAACCGTTTAATAACTGTAGTTATTTTAAAATATTAATAATTGTGTATATTTTTCTAATTTGCAGTGGATACAACAGAAAGTGAAGAACCTGCTAAAAGTGAAGATGCCAAAAAAGAAAACAACATATGACGTGGTGGCCGTAATTGGTTATAGAAACCAATAAAACGTACATCAAAATTTAAACCTAATTTAACATAGCGTTTGTTTTAGTTTAACTTTTATGTATTTTTCACTATGGCGTTTTTAAAGTTTTCTAAGGCCAGGATTTGCTTTAATTTTTTGTTTTCTAGATTTTTTAAATTATATTGAGAATTTCTTAAACATTGTATGAAAATTTTATTCAAATTGCCTTTAAACAAAATTATATTTTCAAATCACACTACCCAATAGGCACTTTTGTAATAACAAAAAATATTTTTTAAAAGAATACTTTAGAAGTACTTGAACAGAAAAAGCATATTAAGAAAATAAAGCATATTTTTTAAGTTGTGTAATATAGAATTTCGCCCTTCCCATTTTTCAAATAACTTTTTGGTGAGATTTTTTTTTATTAATAAATTAAATGGGTTTCAAATCAGACCAATTAATTTTTCACTCTCAAATGTTGAAGCAAATTGAGAAAAAAATTGTAAACATTTTCCAAAAACGAAATTCCTTAAAATGTTTCTAGAATAGAAACGTAACTTAAGAAAAAGTCCTAAAAACAAAATGATATAAAAATATATATAAAAAATGTATGTTCTTTATTTATTTTCATAAAATAAAATAGATTTCTTAAATATTTAATGTCTACTATGTGTGAATATCAAATAATTATAGTAAAAAATCGAAGATTATTAAAGAGTGAAATTTTAAGAAAAAACTACAAAAAGTACTTTTTATTTAAAACTACATATTTTTAACTTATATTCCGTCGCAAACCCCCAAAACAAAAATTTCGTAGTTCTGGGGCCTGATTCTGGCAGTCGTGATCTAGTATTTTCTCGATTCGAAAGCATTTTATTATCTAATTATTTCAGTCAATACTGAAGGAATCGGAATTATTTTTTCAGTGTTATAAAGCATTAATTTGAGTTTCACAATACTGAAAAAATAATTTCGATTCGTTAAGTATCAACTGAAATAAAATACCTTTCGAATCGAGAAAGTACGCGATCACGACTGCTAGAATTAGGCCCCTGATTTCTATAAAAAATATGTTTGAATTAATTTTGGGTCGATTAAGGATGGAAACTCCACTTAAGTTCAGTTTCTAGCAGCGAAATCAGGCAAATCCGCACAATTCTTTGTTCCATATATAAAAATAAGGCGAAACAATGTTCCAATGTTTAAAAAAATTACTGTACTGTGTTCGTATCTAAATAAATAACATGTAGGAAGAACCTTTTTTATGTTAAATGCGTTTCGCCTCTGCTAGAGGTCGCTAAACTTGTCCTAATTTTTAATAACATTTTACAAGAAAAATTAAACTTAATTCATGTACTAGGAAAAAAATTATTAAAAATTTATTTTAAGGAAGTACCACAATTTTTAAGTTAGTATTTGGTAAAAAAAAACATTCTTCTTTAGTATGAGCCCACACATTATTTTAAAGTATGTATGTAGTAGTTAGTAATGCTCTGGATGCATCTTAAAAAAGTGTTGATGTAACTAAAAAAAAGTAAAAAAAAATTTTGATGGACAAATAAAAAAACTGAGTGAATACTTTTTCAAATTCCGTTTAATAAACCAAGTGTCCGTCATTGAGAAACAAAAGAGAAAATATCCACATTTTAGTTCTAACTTAGAGACATATGATCTTTTTTTTAGTACTTTAGATTAAATATGTATTAAAAAAATAAACAAAAGAAAGTGTCAAAAAATATGCCTTCATTTTTACTTAAATTTTACTTTTGTACATGCGAATGTGTCATTTAAGTATTTATTTGAACGTTTTCATTGTAACGTTTGCTTTTGGGGTAGAAATTTGGTATTTAGTGTTCCCGTACTTTTGTACCATAGTATAATAAGTACCAGGTATGTTCATTAGGGAGAGTTTTCATTATTACCCCATGTAATGTCAAAATAATTTATTTGATTTTTGACGCTTGTTTTTTTCTGTTCCTTATTTTCTTTTGTTTGACGTTATATGGGTTTTGACATTGAGAACAAAATTTCTAATGACTAAATTGTATTTATTCTACCATGCTTTTGTACATTTTTGTCTATTAGTGAGAGAAATTTTTGTTTACTCTCACTTTACCGAACTTAACCCATAAAGTACGGGATCGCACCTATTATCCTTAATATATATACAGTAGAATCGCGAAAAAGTTAACCAAAATGTCCCAAGGTTTTTTAACTTTTTCGAACTATTAACTTTTCTAAGCGGGCTTAAATTTGAAAAAAAATATACAATAATAAACATGGATCTTTTAGAAAAAACACACTAAATTTTATTCCAATAGCTTAGTTTTTATAATAACAAAACAGAAACTCAGATTTTTCATATTTATTCGCCACAGCCTTGAAAATTTCAAAAATGTTTCTAACTTTTGAGATACATAATCCAACGCTATTAGTTTTCCTGAATAGCTTAATTCATTTTGTTTGTAAGATTTCTGTAATTAAAGTATTTTATGAAAAATATTATACAAATACTTATCTATTGAACACAATTTTATAACAAAAATTTTAAAAATTAGATTAACAGTGTATAAAAATAGAACTTCAAAATTCTTGCGTTTTACGTCGATTTCCAGCAAACGATTTACTTTCTGAATATATACAGTTTATACCGGGCAAAAGCCCGTGTTTCATGGGATAAATCAGCAACGCTTTTAACTGACCATTTTGGATGCACCCAAATATCTCGGGAACAGACCAAACGGTTTTTTGCACGGATCGCTCATTTTGTTTCTAAAAGTGTATTTTTTAATTTGTATTAAATATTTTTTGTATTTTTATTAAAAATATTAATTATTTTTACTTCCCCCTTTTTAAATACCCAAATCCGACGCTATTTCGTCGCCGCTATATTGGCTCACGTTGAAAAAATACGACTGTTGTGAACAGTGTGCTATTTTAAATTTAAATCAGCTGATTTAAAACAAATATTTGGGGGATTCACAAGGTGTGCTATCAAGTCATATTGTCATAATGTCCTAAATAATATTTTACAACTGTTTAAAAAAATATTACTGGCTTCACTCTAAGGGTATTCACGTCACAAGTTGCACCCTTGCAAAAAAAGCAGAGTGCAAACACATAACAACAACCACAAAGAAAACTATTTACGCACAACTAATTGTCTGTGTGGTTGTTGTTATATTTATGAACTTTTGCTTTCATACTCCCGATGGCAATACACGAATACATGGGCGTAGCCAAGATGAAATGAAGGGGGGCAGCTCTTTTTCTTTAACAACATAATTTATAATCACACCCAAGAAAAAAATTAGCAGAGTATTTAACTCTTTTTATAAGAACTCATTAAATTTGTAAACGTCAAAACTGGGTAATCTTTTTTATAACCGTTACCAAGGTAGTGTAAGTGGATTTAGTGATCAGACTGTAATACAAAAAGTGCTGTAAAATTTTAAGAAATATACGTATGTATTACAAATCTAATAATAAATATGACTATCAGCTTCATCCACATACGACTCGCAAGCAGGTCCTTAGATTTTTGTTTCCATCAGCCTGACATTATTTTTATGATAGAATATACCTTATGAGATAATATATGTATGTATGTAAAACCTTTTTAATAAATTTCAAACTTTCCTGTAATGAATCTGTATGGAACCAGACAATTTCTTCATTCTATTAAAAGTAATACAAGAGAAATATTTATTCCACGGTTATTTAAAATAATCTGGTGCTTTTTGTTAGGTTTGCATTCTTCCAAGTGGCCCTTCATCAATATCCTCAAAAAGACAATTTTTATAATTTTTTAGAATAAATGCCATTTTTGAATTTTTTATTTATTTATGTTGATTAGCTATATTAAAATTAAAATCAAATAGAAGATAACTAATTTTGGCAATACATAGGTGCATACATACTTATTTTATAAATTACCAATTATCTTAGGCAATCAAACTCAGTTTTTTGTTTTTATGTGCAAATAAATTTCCTACCTCTCCTTGGTAAAATTACCTAGATTTTGTATGTAGGGTTTTAATTTTATTAATTAATGTTTTGACTTAATATTTTTTTTTTGAAACAAATGAAGTGTTCATTGAATTCCATTAAAAAAATACATAATTGGTTCAATATACTATGGGATGAAACCAACGGGAAATGTTATATCGGTAAAAAAAGAAGTTATAGTTGTCTCGGCGTTTCGCTGGGTCACGTCTAGGAATCGAGATATATCGATTAGAAAAATGGGATAAAAAACATCAACATTTTTATAAAAACCTAAATTTTAGGGCTGCCATACGTCCTATGGATATGACTTAATAGAACATGTTTTATAAAAGTAGTAGAACATATTTTATAAAAAATTCGGAAAAATCGGTTCAGATACAAAAAAGTTATGACGAAAATTTAATTTTTTTTTAAATACCCACTTTTGGGAACCATAGATCTCCCCGATTCCAAGCTTTATAGCTCAAATAAATGGTTAATTTCTTCTTAAACCCGTCGGTATATAAATCTGTCAAATCGGTTTAAAAATGGCTGAGTTATAACCGAAATACTGAATCCCCAAAAATTACTTATATATACCCTTTTTACCTTCGGTGAAGGGTATAAAAATTTTTCCGAGTTTTTTATAAAATATTATTATATATTATATCCGATATTTTGGTATATAAGTCACATCCATAGGACGTATGGCAGCCCTAACATTAAGGTTTTTATATAAATTTTGATGTTTTTTAGCCCATTTTTCAAATCGATATATCTCGATTTCTAGACGTGACCAAGCGAAACGCCGGGACACGTATAACTTCTTTTTTACCGATATAACTTTCCCCGGTAGTTTGAATCCTTCCCGATCACTGACCCCTTCCATTTGTCGCACAGTGTAATCACATTAATAAAATTATAATAATTTTCAAACAATTTATTTATGTAATTAATAAAAGCTTTATGAAAAATTCTCCTTTGTATTTAGGGTTGCTTCCTTTATCGGAGATAACTTAACATAGATAGCTACATATGTATTTATGGGAATAAGCTTTCCTGTAGGAAGTCAAACTAATTTTTAAGAAATTTCAAACTGGTTTTTTTATAACCACATCTAGTTGATTAAGTGAATTTTTTCTTTGTCGCCGACTCATTATTTTAACATAGGCATGTCATAGGCAGTAGTCAATTGGCCATCTTTGCATGACTTTAACTGTCTACTAACTACTTATTTTTCAACCTATTCGTAGTTAATTAATAGTATAGTCGGTTTATAATAAATTATTTAAATTTGAAATAATATTTGTCAAAAAAATATACCTACATATGTTCCTATGAACAAACATGCATATTTTTGAATATAAATTAATATTTAAGAACATTTTGCATCAAATTGCTTAAAATGATAATGTACAATAAATAAATAAATAAATAAATAAAAAAATAATAGTGCTGAAATAAATACGCTACATAATTACTAGTACATAAACAGATTTGAATCGTTTTAATTATTTTAATAAATTTGTATATATTTTTTTCATTTGACTTCATGGCAAGCTTGTTTTACCTTTTTTGCTTTTATTTGTGTTTTACGTGTGCCTCTATGCAATATGTTTGGTTGATATCTGCATGTGAATTAAACCAATTTGTAGTCATTTGAAAAATAGTTAACTTATAGTTAGTGTTTTCTGCAACTGACTATTTAATGCATACAGAAAAAAAGAGGTCCATTTATTAAACATAAATTAATTTTTAAAGTTTCTGAAAACATAATATAGTTTTTAAGCCGTTTCGTTTTCAAAAGCACATTCTCACATACATATATATGTATGTATGTTTCTGATTGTCATGCATTTATTTAACATTTTCTCTTTCAGTTCTTTTTTAGCCGGCATTTAGTGCAAACGCTTTCGTTATTAGATGTGTATAAAATTAAAAAAAACTCTAGTAAAAAGTGTTCAAAATTAATTCAAATTAGTGTCAAAATGTATATTAAAGTGCAATTTATAATAATAAAGTGTTTAATTATTAAAAACTGTTTGGTAAAAAGCGAAAAAACCGGAAATTATTTTGGCGTCTTTTTTTTATTTTTACAGTACAGACCGTTGTTGTTTGTTTGTTGTTGCCGATTTTCCATTCGTGCTCGCCGTTTGTTGTTGCAAAGTTCGGTCGGTTTTTTGTTTATTTTTGCTATAAGATCTTGTGTTTTTGTTGTTTTGTGTTTGTAAGTGGGAGGGAGATTTTTTGGGAGAAACTAAATGTCTTGAGTAAAAAAGGAAATGAAAATAAATGTTTAAAAATATGCAACAAAAAGTAAAATTGGTATAAGCATAATTGTGTTTTTAATAATGAAGAACAAATTAAAGTAAATTGTTTAATAAGAAAAAAAGTATTTAATTTCCAAAAGATTAGTGCAAAATAATAAAGTATGTATAATAAGAAAGGTGGAACAATAACAATTGAAAGGTAAGTTAAATAATAATATTGATTTGTTATCTGTATAATTTTCTAAAATTCTACCTTTAGATCTACAGTATATGTAATTCGAGTATAAAGGCTCAGTTAGCCGGGAGTAACAGTAACAGTAAAAAGTAAGACCGATCTATTTCTTAAGCCTATAGTACACGGAATGTAAAAACCTACATGCGCATGTGGTTCTGACGTAATTTTGTTGTCATCACACAACACGAAATTGCTATTGTGGCTTTGTAGTTTCGTCAAAATTACGTCAGAACCACATGAGCATGTGGCTTTTTACATTTCGTTTTACAGATTGAGACGTAACATCTTACTGCTAACTGTAATCGTTCTAATTGCTTTACATACAACAAAATTAACCAGCTGATTTGCAACGTTATTGTTACTCCCGGCTAACTGAGCCTTAAGCCAACACCGTCAGCGTTACCGTTGACGATCTGACACTTTTTGTGCGACTTTTTTTAATTCGTCTAATTTTGCAACTTTTTTCCATTTTTTGCGACTTTTTGCCCTTTTTTGTAAGTGAAATAATTTTTTTACGCTGCATAATTTCACATATTTTCCCTTAAAAATATCAATTTTGTTTTAAACATTCCCCGGGATATGTAACCTCACTCGATTGAGCAGGTTATTATTTTATATCCAGCAAATTTCAACAACTGAACTGTATTGTATTTGCCTTGTTTTGTATCGAGTTCACTGAATTTCCATGCCAATCTAGGATGAACGGCATTAATATTTTAAGCGTTTTAAACCCCAATTTTAAATACCGCTATTGATCTCATATCTTTATTTTAAAATGTTATAAATTACACATGCTTTTATTAACGAATTTGAGTTGTTCGAAAGTAAATCCAATGATAAATCATACAACTACATTTTTGAAATTACAAATGATAAACATTTTTGGCAAATAGTAGGAAGCTTAAAAAATGCTTTTAATTAACCACTGTACCTTAATTTAGACAAATAAGGAGCGCATGTATTAACTTTACCGCACAACAGTGCGTGGGCAGGAATTTTTTTTTCAAAATTAGTATTAAAAGAAAAATAAATTAACCAAAAGTTTAGGAGTGGAAATTTGTGAGTCCATGCCGTCAACTCTAAATTTTCTAGATACTGAAATACCAAGTTGGATGCTTAATAATGCACTTGTGCGAAAATACAAACAAAGCTAGGAAAACATAAAACGTAAAAATTATACATATATTATTAATAAAATACATCAGACACATTATTAAAAATCAATCAAATGTAAAATGAATACACAAAAGTGTATTTAAACACATTATTAAGAAATTATTTCTCAGCTATTTATATCGTTTTTTTGATTAACCGTCGACTTACCAAATATTTTTATGTACATCGTTTACCAATACCCAACCGGGTGTTACTGCGTGTCTTTAGCTAAGCTACCTAAACAAGAGCGTCAAGCGCTTTTTTAAACATGAAAATTATATTGTCAACATACAATTTTCAAAAAAATAAAATGACCAAGCGATCTGTCAATAGTGTTGAACTCGCGTTCTAAATGTTTGTTTCGTATAAACTGTGTGCGAATGAAACGTTTTGACGTTAAGCAGACACTTGCCGCTCTTATTTAGGTAGCTCAGTAAGTGATGAGGAAAAGTTATCGTCATTAAACTTTTTCGGTTTATGGACGCTTAGATTTTAACAAATGTGAGCTTTAAAAATAAATTGGGGGAAGATAGGTTTTTAATTTTCCAAAAACAAATTTCTTTTTATTTTGCCATTTTCAAATGCTTTAGTTGGTAGAATATTTTCTGTCATTAACAGTTTTAAACTAAATTAAGAAATAGATTGTCGGCTGAAATAATTTCAGTATATTTATTTACAAAATAACATATTTTTTTAAGCCCATGAAACTAAAATTTTTAAAAACTAACAAAAAAAAAACACAAAAAGCACTAAGATTTGAAACTGATTTGGGGAATAAAGGCACTACACTGCGGACATCTTTAAATAAACATTTTTAACATTGCTGGCTCTTTGTCACGAATAACAACGAATAATGTTGGCGTTCAATTGTTGGTTAAGCAGCAAAAAAAAAAATAAGTTATGATGATGCTACCAGCGTGTAAACTGTTATTATTGTTAATTAAAAAAATAAACGAACAGGTGTATGGTACTCTTTTGAGGTACGGCTTTTTTGGGGTGTAAAAGGACAAATAAAAATTATATCACATTCGTAGCTTATCTTAAAAATACAAAACAAATTTGGACCGGGTTAAATGCTCGAATTTAAACAAGTTAAAATCTAGAAAAATAAACTTTGGCATAAAAATATGTCCACGAAGGAAAAGAAGGCGCTAACGAAGTAGTGGGTTAAATGCTAGTCACTCTTATAAATTAAGACTTATAACACCACATACAGGTGGCGTATAATCGAAAATAAGCTATTGCACTTATCAGTGATGTTATACACTTTTTTGAAAAGTACATACGCACCCCGGAAAAAATACCTAATTTTTCCTACGCGTTAAAAATTGCCTCTACAAAAATTTCAACCACTTTTAAATGATAATTTTTTCCCTTTTGACATATTTGCGATCATAAAAAACTCCCATGAACCTTTTTTTTAGAGGTAATTCAAAGGAGAATAATAACGTGAAAGATTGTTCACAGAAAAATTCCCCTTATCGTAAATGGTTTTTTCCCTCGTTATTTGTTCACTTTTTCCTTTGATTTTATCACTTTATTTTTGCTGGGGAACAGAATATGTTATGCCAGTAGTTCTTCTTATAATTCAAATATTAAGAGCAAGATATGGTTTTAAGGCACAAACTGATATATTGCTCAACAAAATGAATTTTGGAAAATATAAGATCATAAATATCAGGCGGGCCCACTATTTGCCCCCGAAAAATTTCCGCTTAGAAGTCCTCAAGGCGGGACATTAGCAGAGCAGATGTTTCGACGTTTCGTCATCCATCTCACAGAATCTGCATATTTTGGTGGTAGATGTATTACCCAACTTATACTGGTGGTATCTAAAACCACAGTGCCCCGTAAATAGGCCAATAAGCAGTCTTAGTTCCGCTTTCTCAAGCAGCAGAAACCTGCCTGCCCTGCGCCGGGTTAGTCTCACAAATCGTTTGGACTGTCTTAATCCAGAATAATGTTGGCGTTCAATTGTTGGTTAAGCAGCAAAAAAAAAAATAAGTTATGATGATGCTACCAGCGTGTAAACTGCACCAAACGGTACACTTTTTTTGATGAATTAGAGTATATTTTGGATTAGTCTCACTCCATATGCAGCAACATTGGTTATTAACAAACCCGTTTAAAATAAAGAATATGTGTGTCATATCAATCATAATCGCGCGGATCGATGACTAATTTTCAAAGTAAATTTGGATAATTTGGTAACTTTTAAATAAAACAAGGGTTTGCCTAATGGTTGAAATTCGGCCATACAATTTTTTTAATATGAAAAAAATATAGTGGATCGATTCGGAGACTGACCAACCTCCGGTTCATATGTTATGTTCCACGTGAGCGGTTGACAATTAAATAAAGATATCGTTCTTAACTGGTTTGCCCGTGCCGCCTTATATATAAGATTTATATAGTCGAAATATTCGAAAACCGGTTTCTTGAAAATGTCGAATTATCGACCACCCTATTTTTTTATTATTTGATAATTGGAAAAAACTAAATTTTTATTTATTTGTTTTGCATACATATGTGTTAGTATATAATTTGAACGCTTATAACTCTGAAAATATTGAACAGATTTTAATAAAATATATATTGTGCACTTCTGGCAGTAAATACCTGGCAGAAACCCAGGATGATCCATTGGTCTTTTGTTACGATTATTAGACCAATATTGTCATACGCCGTCCTGCCGTGGTGGACTAAGACCGAACAGGTCAAGGCTAGAGTGATACTCGATAAGGTCTACCGCCTGATCTAAGTGTCGATCACGGGTACTATGAGGACCTATCCCATTCTGGCTTTGGGAGCTATCCTGCCTATCCCTCCATTGAACATTTCTGTAAGGGAGGAAGCCTACAGGGGTGCTAGCAGGATACCGCGCAGTGCTGAATATAAGGCATGTGACTTGGTGGGTCACATGCGGATCCTGGATATCATTAGGAATGATCCATCCATTGTGGTGGGTGATCATATGCTGCCTAGTTTGGCATTGTATAGGAATTTTAATGTCCTTGTACCTGACAGGGACCAATGGTCAGACCAATCCTGGTGGCGTGCATGCGCGGATCAGGTCTGGTTCACGGATGGTTCGAAACAGGTAAATGGTGCGGGCATTATGGGCCCGGGTTTCCAAAGGGGCTTGTCAATGGGCAAACAGCCTTCAATATTTCAGGCGGAAATCTACGCCATCATCATATGCGCTGGGGAATGGCTGAGGAGGAGGGCAAAGGGCTTGAGACTGTATATAATGTCGGATAGTCAGACCGCTCTTAGGGCACTTTATTCTTTGGAGATAAAGTCCAGGCTGTTCATGGACAGGTTAGCGTCTCTAAATGAGTTGGGGAAACACAATGCATTGATTTTGTGTTGGGTTCCCGGGCTGATTGCTTAGCAAACAGGGGCGCTCTTCTTAGACCCGTAGCCTTTCTTCGGCGTCCCTGTGGGTCACATCAGGGGGATGTTACAAGAACGGTCCGAATTGAATTCTTGAATTCCTCCACGCATGGACGTCCACTTTTCTGGATTAAGACAGTCCAAACGATTTGTGAGACTAACCCGGCGCAGGGCAGGCAGGTTTCTGCTGCTTGAGAAAGCGGAACTAAGACTGCTTATTGGCCTATTTACGGGGCACTGTGGTTTTAGATACCACCAGTATAAGTTGGGTAATACATCTACCACCAAAATATGCAGATTCTGTGAGATGGATGACGAAACGTCGAAACATCTGCTCTGCTAATGTCCCGCCTTGAGGACTTCTAAGCGGAAATTTTTCGGGGGCAAATAGTGGGCCCGCCTGATATTTATGATCTTATATTTTCCAAAATTCATTTTGTTGAGCAATATATCAGTTTGTGCCTTAAAACCATATCTTGCTCTTAATATTTGAATTATAAGAAGAACTACTGGCATAACATATTCTGTTCCCCAGCAAAAATAAAGTGATAAAATCAAAGGAAAAAGTGAACAAATAACGAGGGAAAAAACCATTTACGATAAGGGGAATTTTTCTGTGAACAATCTTTCACGTTATTATTCTCCTTTGAATTACCTCTAAAAAAAAGGTTCATGGGAGTTTTTTATGATCGCAAATATGTCAAAAGGGAAAAAATTATCATTTAAAAGTGGTTGAAATTTTTGTAGAGGCAATTTTTAACGCGTAGGAAAAATTAGGTATTTTTTCCGGGGTGCGTATGTACTTTTCAAAAAAGTGTATAACATCACTGATAAGTGCAATAGCTTATTTTCGATTATACGCCACCTGTATGTGGTGTTATAAGTCTTAATTTATAAGAGTTACTAGCATTTAACCCACTACTTCGTTAGCGCCTTCTTTTCCTTCGTGGACATATTTTTATGCCAAAGTTTATTTTTCTAGATTTTAACTTGTTTAAATTCTAGCATTTAACCCGGTCCAAATTTGTTTTGTATTTTTAAGATAAGCTACGAATGTGATATAATTTTTATTTGTCCTTTTACACCCCAAAAAAGCCGCACCTCAAAAGAGTACCATACACCTGTTCGTTTATTTTTTTAATTAACAATAATAAGTATTTAATTTTTTGTACCTCTTTTAGTTTAGGAGATATGAAGTTAGCGAAATTTTCTAATGAACAACAATAAGTGTTAATGTTTTTAACTCTTTTAGTTTAGGAGGTATGATGTTAGCAGGATCAATTTGGCTTCGGTCCAAATGTTAACCTTTTAGCTTCATACGTTAATGCTCTGCGGTGAAAGATAAATAAATGGAGAAAAAATCTTTTAAAAAAATAACAAACATATGTACAATTTGCATCGCTAATACGTTCGAATTTCGAAAAAGTAAGAAATATGCATTTGTATTTTTTAGATAAGTTACAAATGAAATATAACTTTTTTTTTAAGCGTATTGGTTCAAAAGCTAAACGGTGGACAAAAAAAGTTCCACAATACAGGTTTTAGCCGTTTACTACCTAAAACGGCTGAATTTCGTTAAAGTACCAGACATCTATTTGCTTTTTTTATTCAATGCCCAAAAATAAATATTAAATTAAAAAAAGGTCCAGTTTATTTTAAAAAGTTACAGTAAGAGAACGAAAAAGTACCGAAAATTCCTCTTACAGATTCTCATTCACTTAGGAACTTTCATGTTTAATTTTATGTTTCTAGATCCAATAAATACGGAAATTGAAAAGGTACCAGCTAAAGAACAAAATAGTACCAAAACCCTCTAACAGATTTTCATTCACTCAGGTCCTTGCATGTTTAATTTTAGCTTTCTAGGTCCAATACTAACGGAAATTCAAAAAGTACCAGTTAAAGAACAAAAAAGTACCAAAAACTTCCATCTTATAGGTTCCTATCCACTCATTACATTGCATATTGAATTTTATGTTTCTAGGTCCAATACTAACGGAAATTCAAAAAGTACCAGTTAAAGAGCAAATGAGTTGCAAAAACCCTCTTTCAGATTCTCATTCTCTAAGGACCTGGCATGTTTAATTGTATCTTTCTAGGTCCAATAATAACGGTAATTAAAAAAGTACCAGCTAAAGAACAAAAAAGTACCAAAAACTTCCATCTTATAGGTTCCTATCCACTCATTACATTGCATATTGAATTTTATGTTTCTAGTTCCAATAATAACGGAAATTCAAAAAGTACCAGTTAAAAAACAAAGAAGTACCAAAAAGCGCTTTTACAGATTCTTCTTCACTCAGGACGTTGAAAGTTAAATTTTATGTTCATAAGACCAATATTAACGAAAATTAAAAAAAGTACCAGTTAATGAACAAAAAAAGTACCAAAAATAATTCTATTACAGATTCTCATTCACTCAGGACCTTTCATGTTTAATTTTATCTTTCCAGGTCCGATACTAACCGAAGTTAAAAAAGTACCAGTTAATGAATAAAAAAGTACCAAAAATGCCCCTCTTATAGATTCTCATCCACTCAGGACATTGCAAGTTTGATTTTATAATTATAGGTCCAATACTATCGGGTATTCAAAAAGTACCAGCTAAAGAACAAAAAAGTACCAAAAATGCCCCTCTTATAGATTCTCATCCACTCAGTACATTGCATCTTGAATTTTATGTTCCTAGGTCCAATACTAACATAAATTCAAAAAGTACCAGTTAAAGAACAAAAAAGTACCAAAAAGTTCCGTCATAGATTCTTATCCACTCAGGGCATTACATGTTGAATTGTATGTTTCTAGGTCCAAAATTAACGATAATTATAAAAATAACAACTGTAAAACCAAAAAGCTAAACAAAAATATCAAATTTCCCGTATTTCCTGTTTTGGTACTATTTTTTCCCCCCATTAAAGTATCAAAAATTTCAGTATTGTAGTGGGAGCCCATAATTTAGTACGAATATGTCAAAGAATGGAGGAAAATGTTTTGTAAAAAAAGTACCAAAAATAGTTACGATTTTCACCCATTAAATGTTTGAATTTCGAAAAAGTACCAAATTTGTCTTCGTATTTTTTTGATAAGTTTCGAATTTGGTATAAACTTTGGTTCTATGTTTATTGGTTCAAAAGATAGATGGAGTGTCAAAAAAGTACCAAAATTCAGGTTTTACCCGTTTACTACCTAAAAGGGCCAAATTTCAAAAAAGTACCAGACACCTGTCCGCTTATTTTTCTTAAGAACAACAAGTTTTGGAGATATAAGGTTACCGTATTTTCCCGTTTTTACCCTTTTTTACCCCCTAAACATTTGAATTTCCAAAAATCCCGTCTTAGTGGATCGATTTGGAGAGCGACCAATCGCTGGTCCAAATTTCAAGTTATTAGCTTCAGGCGTTTAGGCTGTGCGATGATGAATCAGTCAGTAACGTTACAATTTTATATACATAAATAGATAGATAGATAGATAATCCAAACTCCAAATTTAATAACAATTTCTTAGGCAAAAACCGAGCAAAAACAATGCATCACTTTTTTATGCATTCATATTTCTTTTATGGTACATTGTGAAAATATGAGGCATTATTTATTTAACATTTTCTCTTTTAGTTCATTTTTAGCCGGCATTTAGTGTAAACTCGTTCGTTATTAGATGTGCATAAAATTAATAAAAAAAATTGGTAAAAAGCGAAAAATCCGTAGATATTTTTGGCGTCTTCTTTTATTTTTACAGTGCAGACAGTTGTTATTTGTTTGTTGTTGCTGATTTTCCATTCGTGTTTGCCGTTTTTTGTTGCAAAGTTCGGTCGGTTTTTGTTTGTTTTGCTATAAGATCATGTGTTTTTGGGTTTTTGTGTTTGTAAGTGGCTGCTTTTGGGAGCAACTAAATGTCTTGAGTAAGAGAGGAAATGAAAATAAATATTTAAAAATATAAAACAGGGATTTCCAAAATTTTTTTGGTTGTGTATTAGTGAGTACCAGAGAGTAAACAAATTGAGAGAATTCATTTATTTACAGCCGAAATAAAATGTTAGTAATATATTTTATAAGTTGTATAATACAAAGGTACAAAATTAAAAATTTTTTTTTTTTGATAAAAAATTTGTAGCAATTCCTTACCAATTCAATGTCGCTGATTTTAAAACTACACTATTTTTATTTGGAAGCTTTTTGACTCTAAATCAGTTTCAAATATCTTATCAAACAATTGTAAAAAATTAAAGATTTTTATGTTTTAAAAATTCATAAAAAATAAATATTGCACGCAAATCACAGTTGATAGAAAAAAGTGCAGTTTTAAAGTCAGCGACATTGAATTGGTAAAGAACTGCTACAAATTTTCTAGCAACACAAAAAATTTTTAATTTTTTCCCCTTGTGTTATACAAGTTATAAAATAAAATCTTCTAAATGTATACTTTTATGGCAGTTTCGTAATAGTAGAATGCTTTTCAAATGGGATGAACTTAATTTATTACGTTGCTTGGAACAAATAAATTTTAAATCCGAAAAGATTTGTTCGCATAGGTAAGTAGTGCCGAATAAAGAGAGTCACGTCAATGAATTTTTTTTTAGTTCAGGATAGAAATGGTATTCACGGTGTTGGGTTGCTCATACTTCAAACATCTGTGCATACATTTTTATTCTAGCTAATGGTATATCATAACTTTTTAGAAAATACCAAATGTGCACATGAGTTTGCCTGCAAAAATGTATAAAGTCATTATAACAGGTCAAAGTTACGTTTAATAATTACAATAAATTAGTAAGGTTAAAGGCAGAAGTACTGCCTGTTTTTAGAAAACGTAAGCAAGTGAGTGAGTGAGAAATTATATTGAAAACAAAAACAAATTTTCGTTTTTTATTGTTGTTTTCAATATAATTTCTCACTCACTCACTTGCTTACGTTTTCTAAAAACAGGCAGTTAGTCTTTACTTTCTGTTTCTGTTCTGTTCCGTGCCGTTCTGTTTCAAAATTGTAAAAGTTTCTTTTTCTGTAGCAACTGTAGCCATTTATGACAAATTTATTAGTTTTGCACCATCCATTGTTTTATTTCAATAACTTTTATGCACATAAATATGAAGAAATAAAATTTAATTAACGAATTTTTTATTATTTATTTTGCGGTAACTTACAATTACTTTACAAGTTCTTGATTTTATCAAACTGAACCGCAACAGAACAGAACAACTAATCAATTTCACAGGTTTTTTAATAACAAAAACAAATCAGCTGGTTCGTAACAGACCAGAAAGTAAAGGCTTACTGAGGCTTAACTCTTTGGGCTCGGTCATAGTGCGAAAAATAGTGCGAAACAATAAAGTTTCATTAATACATCAATAAAACACATCTTCTTACCCAAACATTTTACCTACTGTCACATTTGCTTTTATGTGTACAGGTTATTTACACATAAATTGTAGCAAAACAAGACTTTTTTACTTGTTTTTTAAATATTTCTACTTACTTAAGAAAAGGGTTTTCAAAGAAAGAAAAAACCCAACGACGCAATTGGTACAGAAACCAAAATATTTTTACAAGCAAAATACCAACAAATTCTTTTGGCTATTTTTTTTCTTAATAATTTCTGCATTTAGGTACGTCTTTTTAAAGAAAGCAAAAGGGACCCTTTTACAGGTAGCAAAGAATTTTTTTTCACAAACAAAACACATATCGTTAGCTTAAACGTTGCAGTAAATGTTATTGTTAAAAAAATTTACGAAATAAAATTTGCGCTAGCTTTGCTGTTAAATATTATCAACAATTTAAATTATGTTAAAATTAAATAGAAATGTTATAATACTCTGCATTTAAGTCTTAAAATTTAGACTCTAAATATTGCACGCAAGGCATTGGATGTTACCAAAAGCATTTTTGACCGCACAATATTTTTGAGTGTAAGCTGAAACAAAATAATATAGCATCCGCTAAACATGTACACTTGTCGAAGTCACACCGACGACTGAATTGAAGAGCATAAAAATATGTGTTTGTAGTGGTATGCACAATTGTGCAAAGAAATGGAAACCCCTGATATAAAATAAAAAGGAGAAGTGGTACCTATAAGTAAAAAGGTTTTTTTAAAAAATGCAGAAAAAACTAAAGTGTTTAATAAGAAAAAAAGAAATTAACTAAAAAGCATTTAATTTCCAAAAGATAAGGGAACATTAATGTAGGTTTTATAATAAAAAAGGATGATTTAAATGTAGAACAATAATAATTGAAAGGTAAGTTAAATAATAATTTTAATTTGTTAGTTGAAAATATCTACATAATTTTCTAAAATTCGACCTTTAGGTATACAATATAATTAGTTTTTAAATTTTAGTGATATGTATGTATGTTCCAAAATATTCCATTTTCTGTCATTAACCTAAAATACCTACCTATCTGCAAATTAATTTTTTATAATGTCCATTAGCGCAATAATCCATTTTCGATTAAACGCCACCTTTATGTTGTGCGAAAAATCTTAATGATATCCAACTTCAAAATTTTTCTTAGACAAAAACCGAGCAAAATCTTTGCAACACTTTTTTACATTCATATGCTTTTCTTTTATGACAGAATGTGTAAATATGGGGCATTACTTTTTTAACATTTTCTCTTTCAGTTGTTTTTTAGCCGGCATTTAGTGCAAACGCGTTAGATAGGTATTAAATGTGTATACAATTAATAAAAACTCTAGTAAAAAGTGTTCAAAATTAATTAAAATTAGTATCAAAATGTTTATTAAAGTGCAATTTATAATAATTAAGTTTTTAATTATTAAAAACTGTTTGGTAAAAAACGAAAAATCTGTAAATTGTTTTGGCGTCCTTTTATTTTAACAGTGCATACCATTGTTGTTTGTTAGTTATTGCTAATTCGTGTTCGCTGTTTGTTGTTGCAAAGTTTTTTTGTTTTTGCCTTGTGATATTGTGCTTTTTAGTTTTGTTGTTTTGTGTTTGTAAGTGATGGGTGAGTTTTGAGAGAAACTAAATGTGATAAGTAAAAAAAATTAAAATAAATTTATTTAAAAAAATTTGCAATAAAAATTTAAATTAATTAAGGTAAAAAGGTTTTTTAATAATGCTTAAAAAACAAAAGTAAAGTGTTTAAAAAAAAGTTTAGTAAAAATTAATATGTAGAGTTTTTATAATAAAAAAAGTGTAAATAAAAGGCAGAACAATAAGCATTGAAAGGTTGGTTAATTAATTATTTTGATTTGTTGGTTGTATAATTTTCTTAAATTTTGATCTACAGTACAATTCGTAACACACCGATTATAGGTATGTAGTTGATTTAGAGACATGCACATATTTATGTTCGAAAATGTTCAATAGCATCTGCAATCTGCAATATATTTTTTATAAGGTCCATTAGCGCAATAATCCATTTTCGTTTAAACGCCACCTGAATGTGCTGCGAAAAATCTTAATTATATGCAACTTCATAAAGATGTAATCAAAATTGCAAATTTAATAAAATTTTTCGTAGACAAAAACCGAACAAAATCTTTGCAACACTTTTTTTACATTCATATGCTTTTCTTTTATGACAGAATGTGTAAATTTGAGGCATTACTTATTTAACCTTTTCTCTTTCAGTTGTTTTTTAGCCGGCATTTAGTGCAAACGCGTTAGATAGGTATTAGATGTGTATAAAATTAATAAAAACTCTAGTAAAAAGTGTTCAAAATTAATTAAAATTAGTATCAAAATGTTTATTAAAGTGCAATTTATAATAATTAGGTGTTTAATTATTAAAAGGTTTTTGGTAAAAAGCGGAAAATCTGTAAATTGTTTTGGCGATCTTTTATTTTTACAGTGCAGACCATTATTATTTGTTAGTTGTTGCTAATTTGTGTTCGCTGTTTGTTGTTGCAAATTTTGGTAGTTTTTTTGTTTTTGCCTTGTGATATTGTGCTTTTTAGTTTTGTTGTTTTGTGTTTGTAAGTGGGGGGGTGAGTTTTGGGAGAAACTAAATGTTATGAGTAAAAAAAATTAAAATAAATTTATTTAAAAAAATTTGCAATAAAAATTGAAATTAATTAAGGTAAAAAGGTTTTTTAATAATGCTTAAAAAACAAAAGTAAAGTGTTTAAAAAAAAGTTTAGTAAAAATTAATATGTAGAGTTTTTATTATAAAAAAAGTGTAAATAAAAGGCAGAACAATAAGCATTGAAAGGTTAGTTAATTAATTATTTTGATTTGTTGGTTGTATAATTTTCTAAAATTTTGATCTATCACATATTTATGTTCGAAAATGTTCAATAGCATCTGCAATCTGCAATATATTTTTATAAGGTCCATTAGCGCATAATCCATTTTCGATTAAACGCCACCTGTATGTGGTGCGAAAAATCTTAATTATATGCAGCTTCTTAAAGATATAATCAAAATTGGAAATTTTATAAAATTTTTCGTAGACAAAAACCGACCAAAATCTTTGCAACACTTCTTTTACATTCATATGCTTTTCTTTTATGACAGAATGTGTAAATATGGGGCATTATTTATTTAACCTTTTCTCTTTCAGTTGTTTTTTAGCCGGCATTTAGTGCAAACGCGTTAGATATTAGATGTGTATAAAATTAATAAAAACTAGTAAAAAGTGTTCAAAATTAATTAAAATTAGTATCAAAATGTTTATTAAAGTGCAATTTATAATAATTAAGTGTTAAATTATTAAAAACTGTTTGGTAAAAAGCGGAAAATCTGTAAATTGTTTCGGCGTCCTTTTATTTTTACAGTGCAGACCATTGTTGTTTGTTAGTTGTTGCTAATTCGTGTTCGCTGTTTGTTGTTGCAAATTTTGGTAGTTTTTTTGTTTTTGCCTTGTGATATTGTGCTTTTTAGTTTTGTTGTTTTGTGTTTGTAAGTGGGGGGTGAGTTTTGGGAGAAACTAAATGTGATGAGTAAAAAAAATTAAAATAAATTTATTTAAAAAAATTTGCAATAAAAATTGAAATTAATTAAGGTAAAAGTAAAGTGTTTAAAAAAAAAGTGTAGTGAAAATTAATATGTAGAGTTTTTATTATAAAAAAAGTGTAAATAAAAGGCAGAACAATAAGCATTGAAAGGTTAGTTAATTAATTATTTTGATTTGTTGGTTGTATAATTTTCTAAAATTTTGATCTACAGTACAATTCGTAACACACCGCTTATAGGTATGTAGTTGATTTAGAGACATGCACATATTTATGTTCGAAAATGTTCAATAGCATCTGCAATCTGCAATATATTTTTTATTAGGTCCATTAGCTCAATAATCCATTTTCGTTTAAACGCCACCTGTATGTGCTGCGAAAAATCTTAATTATATGCAACTTCATAAAGATGTAATCAAAATTGCAAATTTAATAAAATTTTTCGTAGACAAAAACCGAGCAAAATCTTTGCAACACTTTTTTTACATTCATATGCTTTTCTTTTATGACCGAATGTGTAAATTTGAGGCATTACTTATTTAACCTTTTCTCTTTCAGTTGTTTTTTAGCCGGCATTTAGTGCAAACGCGTTAGATATTAATTGTGTATAAAATTAATAAAAACTCTAGTAAAAACTGTTCAAAATTAATTAAAATTAGTATCAAAATGTTTATTAAAGTGCAATTTATAATAATTAAGTGTTTAATTATTAAAAACTGTTTGGTAAAAAACGAAAAATCTATAAGGACCATTATTACAACTTGCCAATAGTTAAAAGTCGGATTTTGTCGGACCGATAAAAAGCTTTGCATTATAAAACCTTCATTTATTATGTTTTCATCTATTAAATATTATTATTATTGAAAATAACAGCAATAAAAAATGGAAGTTTTATAATGCAAAGCTAAATATCGGTCCAACAAAATCCGATTTTTAACTATTGGCATGTTGAAATAATGGCCCTAAATTGTTTTGGCGTCCTTTGTGTTCGCTGTTTGTTGTTGCAAAGTTTGGTAGTTTTTTTATTTTTGCCTTGTGACATTGTGCTTTTTAGTTTTGTGTTTGAAGGTGGGGGGGGGGTGAGTTTTGGGAGAAACTAAATGTTATGAGTAAAAAAAATTAAAATAAATTTATTTAAAAAAATTTGCAATAAAAATTGAAATTAATAAAGGTAAAAAGGTTTTTTAATAATGCTTAAAAACAAAAGTAAAGTGTTTAAAAAAAAGTTTAGTAAAAATTAATATGTAGAGTTTTTATAATAAAAAAAATGTAAATAAAGGCAGAACAATAAGCATTGAAAGGTTAGTTAATTAATTATTTTGATTTGTTGGTTGTATAATTTTCTAAAATTTTGATCTACAGTACAATTCGTAACACACCTATCTAGGTAGTTGATTTAGAGATATGCACATATGTATGTTTGAAAATTTTCAATGGCATCTGCAATCTGCAATATATTTTTTTATAATGTCCATTAGCGCAATAGTCCATTTTCGATAAAACGCCACCTGTATGTGGTGTGAAAAATTAAATTATATGCAACTTTTAATAAAAATATTCGTAGATAGAAGCCAAGCAAAAACAATTCATCACCTCTTTATACATTTATATTTATTTATTTTATTATTCACATAACCTATGATCTATCCTTTAAACGCCATAATCGGATGCATACATATATATGTATTTCTTTTATGACACATTGTGAGCATACGAGGCTTATTTGTGAAGCGGACATACCAAAAAATAGGCATTCAAGATTTCTGGATATCTTGAGAACGGCAACAACCAAAGCTTCCAAATTAGGTTCAAGCATGTTGGTTATCAATTCACAACATCCGACAAAATGTAGACGGGACTAGACAAGTGGACGTGGCATGTTTACAAATCTGGATAACAGCCAGAGCTAAAATTTCTTAATTAGATTTTAAATTAAAAACAAGCATGTTGGTTATCGATTCACAACATCCGACAAAATCTGGGCGAGATTGGCAAGTTGGCGTGCTTCAAAGTTGTTTTTTTTTTAAACTAAAGAACGGTATTTATATAACCTTCTGTTAACTATTATCGCACCATGGTGAAGGATACATAAGATTCGGCATAGCCGAATATAGCACTATTACTAAGTTATTTTTAATTTATATACTTAAGCATATTTCTTTTTTATGAATTGTTAAATGTTTTCATTATGTCAACTCGCCTCCCAAATGCCTTTGCAAATTTAAAAATTCTTTAAGAGATGGGCAGTTCTTATCTTTATTAATGAAACTAGTACTTTTTAAAAACTGTTTCTTCGTTCTGTGCAAAAAATTTATTTTTTTTAAAAAATTTTTTATCTCTTTAAAATTTTTTTTTTTCTTTCTACATTGTCTTTTTAAAATTTAAAGCCATTTCTTTTGATTAATTAAAGGTTCTACAATCGCTGTTATTTTTAATTTATCAAAGAGTCTTTTGTTCGTAAAATACCACAAAGTGGTATGCATTTCTAATTTGTTTTTAGCACTATTTTTGTTTTAATCAATTTTTCAAAAAATACGCTCTACATTTGCAGTTGATGTTGGTAACGACCAAATTTAATAAACTAATGTTTTTAAATATGAACAACTTTGGACTCTTTACAACGTCTTACTTCAAAAACGTCCTTCCAAAAACTGTGGCAGTAATAAAGGAGTGAGAAAATATTTATTTATTTATGTATTTAGGTTTAGCATTAGAATATTAATATTTTAATGCTAAAAGTATAGCTATCATTAATGGAAAATTCAGTACCATGGTACTTTTTTCAGTACCATTTCATTTCATAAATACCACAGTACGCCCTCGTTAGTTTTAGTACTCTTTTTATTGTTATGCTTCCTTGTTAAGAAATCCAGCGTTGCAATTATTTTTAAACATTGTCAACGGCACAAAAATATACAATATTTCGCTATCTTTCCTTTAGAAACTCCAAATATGTCAAAATTTGACATTTGACCTTCCTGATTTTAATGTATTCGGATTTTAGTCTAAATAGGGTTTACTTAAAATTCAAAGCAGCAAGAAAATTGGGCTCATTCGCCAATATATGGACACAATATTGGGTTTTCCAGAAAATCGCAAAATTTAAATCACAGGTAAATACGGAAAAACTATAGGAGGTATCGACATAATTTTTTCACATTTTTATTCCATATTTTATTCTCAATTAATACCAATGAGATTATCAAAAATTCGGAAATTTGTTTAACAAAATTTTTAAAAATTAGAAAATGAAATTTGTAAACTACCGCTAAAAAAATCGTTTTTTTTGTCATACATACATACTAATAGGTAGCGTAGCGGTATACTACGAAGCTCATGTGCAAGTAAATTCTGGTATAATTTACGTCAAAATTAATTATTTTCCAAATATTTCTCAAAATATGTTAATTTTATTAATACATTTCTTGTTCAAGTGGCCTGATACACCTTAATGGCGTGGGGAAATGTTAACAACTTTAAAATATTCTAATCAAAATTTGTCGTTTATATAACATTAGAACGAAGTACATATTTCAATTCTTTTATATAAATTGCAAAATTAATTATTTAATGGCAACATTTTTACAAAAACCGAAAAAAATTAATTTTCCCCTTGTTAATGCACCTTGTAACTTAAGGGCGGTTGAGCCTAATTTTTTGATGGAATTATTTTTTCAAATGAATCATTTTTTATATTTTCGGTTTTTCCAGTATAATAATAAAAAATAGTTTTTAAAAAAATCAAAATTTTGAATAAAGTACTTTTTTGCTTGGTGGTCAGTACCATCTCAATTTTTGAATTTTCCATCACTCATAGCTATAGCTACAAGACCTTAAGCTAAAAAAGGTAAATTTTTAAGTATTTACAAGTTCACATTTATAACTAAATCTAATTTTATGTGGTGATACAGTTTAGTTAATCTTAAATACTTTGTTAGTTCACTAACAGATTTATTTGAGGGAGAGGATAGAGCTAGGATAGGGTCAGCGTGTCCAAAGATTAATTTTCGTTCTTGTGCATAGATCGGACAATCGGATATAATATGTTTATATTAACCGTTGTAGATTGATCACAGTTGCATATTGTTTGGGGTGAGAAAATATAATATTGTTAATTGTTTGAAAACAACACTTAATATTTTTATCCAATATACTGCAAATTTTAAGTTATTTTATAAAAAACTTAAAAACAGCTGCGGATTTTGTTCTTGTGCTTTTTAACCCTGATATAAAGTTTTTGAGGTATGGTCAAAAACTGTATACATGCATACACATCCTATAAGACACAATTTTTAATATCTCTATTGCATTTCATTTCCGCAACCGTTTCAATTTCTTGCCGTTTACTTTTTAAATTCGCCTTAATTTATTAATATATTTCCTTTATATCAAAGACAAGAACCTTTCATATGTAACTGTACATTTTCTCTTTACTAGATGCCACAATTTTGTATGTAACATACATATATCGCACTTGTACAACAATACGGTATTAACTCAAAATTAAAAGCTTTTCAGTGAAAGGAAACAATTTTTAGTTCTGCATTAAACGCATGTAAAAATAATTTTTAAACTAACCATTTCACGCACGCATGTCGATTGTTTCCAAAAAGTGAAAAAATAGAAATTTTAAATTAATAAGCTATTGTTGAGCAAGTGCGATATATGTATGTAACAGTTACCGATACAGTGCACTCGCGATAATTCACATTCGGCAAGTTACTTGCGCAACTCTTGGTTTGAAGATGTCAGCAGTAAGGTAAGGAAAAAAAAATTTGTACAGACACCCCAAAATATGAACACTTATTTTCTTCCATTTACTACTCTAAAATATGAACTTGTTCAAAACTTTAAAATATGAACAACTTATAATTGAATTTTTAACGGTTTTTATCTACCTACACAGTTGTAAAATCAATTTTGACTCAACTGCATAATAACTTGGGGATTTCCCTAGCTGTCTGCTTAAAAATTGTCTTTAGTTATTAATCGATATGTATTACATGCACCAGGCGCGGATTTAGCTTGAGCCTAAGGGGGGGGGGGGGGGGGGAATTTTTTGATACAAAAAAGTAAAAAATTGGTTTTTAAAAGTTTATTAAAATTAATATGTGTATATTGAATTAAAAAAATTCAACAATTAGGTTAAATGAAATATAAGATCAGATCAATATAAATTAATTTTTTTAAATAAGCAATTTATGATTTCCATTTTGAGGTGTCATTGTTGATCTGAGCCATGTTTTTATTAGACGACGGGTAGGAAATGACATCTTTCTCGTAGCATTACTGACGAGTATGGCGAGCTTTTTATGGCATATGCCATTTTTGCCATTTCTTCAATTATTTTTTTAAAAAGCAATTTTTGGTCCAGCTTGCCAAAGAATACCTTTTTGCAACCTAGAAAAAAATTTTCAAATAAGCTAAGCGAATATGAGGCAGAATCTATTCGAAATGCAAACTGAATAATGCAAAAATCGGACGTAAAAAGTACTTTCAATGCATCTGCTCAAGCCTCTTGAAGTTACAAACGAAATGGATTTCTATGAATGAAAGCTTTGGCTTAATTGACAGTACTAAGGAAAATAATACAAGATGTCAGTAAAAAATATTTTGTTGAAAAGTTTAAAAACGTTTTAGATCGTAATACGTGTGGTAAATTTTTCAATACTCCTGAAAAATCTATATGGCATTTCAATTTTAAAAAAGTGTTTTATTCGATTTTCTCACAGTTTTGTTTTATTGAAAGTGAGACGGATGAATTTATTGACAACCTTTCTCCATCTGAACTTTTAGTGTTCAAATATGCTCCAGTTATATCTTGCGATGTTGAAAGAGTGTTTTTCATTTATAGAACTGTTTTATGTGATAACAGGAGATTATCAGGGTGTTCTAGAAATCTAAGACGCAAAACGCAAGAATTTTAAACGTCGTTTTTTAATAAGATTTCCCTGATAAAAAAATGTTATGACAAATATTATAAAAATATTTCTTTATTAAACAGAATTTTATAACAAAAATTAGATTAAAAGTGTATTAAAAACAACTTCCAAATTCCATTGAAACGAAAATTTGAAATATTTTTCTTAGATTTCGGTAGATATCTTCATCACAGTTTATTAAAGCATCTACAACGTTATCTGATAGATTTTCAGATACAATAAGTATTACACTAAATATGTTTATTCCGTAAATGAATTCAAAAGTTCTAAGCGAGTTCCTAAATATAAGGCTTTTGATGAAGTGTCTCTACATTTCCACTCAGATATTTTTTCCAAAGCTTCTACTATATGATGTTCACTTGTAAAATTCAGTCGTGACGGTCCAACCATCTTGTCTCGCAAAATGTAGAGAGTTTGGCTATCAAATACTTTGCTAAAACAACTTATTGTATTAATTGTATTAATGGTTGCTTTTTAAAATTGGGTTGTTTGATTTATGGGAATAGCAAGCGTTTGTTTTGCATTTGTCCAGAATTTTATAACAGCTCCATATTCTGCTGACATCAGAGGACAACCATCTCTTCCATTTCCTACACAATTTTTTAGGTCAAGACTAAAATTTGTCAAAGCTTTTAGAACTATTGCTGATAGTGCCTTCGCATCAATTGACACATCAACGTCATTATCAATATCCTTTGAAGCCGCTTTAAATACGTTTACAGCAAATTCAACAAATGCTTTCCTAACATGGAATTCTATAATTGGTTCATATAATCGCGAGTGCACTGTAGTTCAAAAATATGTATTGCAATAATTTTGTGGATGTTGAGTGATGAATTGAAAATTTGCAGACTCACATGAGCGATAGTTATGTTGAAAAATTTTGCACTCAAAAAAATAGTTTGTTTAAAAAAGAAGCAATCATCAGTTTATTGCAACTTTTTTTTCTTCACTCATTTGAGTGCAACTAAAAATGTTGCACTAAAATTTAAATACATAAACTTTTTTTCATGTTTAAAGCCAATAACTATACCGTTATTGACAAAATTTTATTTAGTTTAATGTTCTTTGCTAAGGCCTATCCTCAATAAAAAAAACTATGCGCATACAAAGTTACATGTTTTAAAATTTAGTGAGACAATATTTGTATGCAGTTTTTTGATTGCAAGTCCAAATTTTGCACTATTTGAATTGAGTGCAGATTTTTGCATTCAATCTGCGTGTAGTAAAATTAAAAAAATTGGCAATATCAATATTTTTTTTAAGTTGTAGTTAAAAAAATAAATATCATCACTAAAGCTGGTAAAAAGAGCGCAAACTAATTTTTTTGGAATAATAGTAATAGTGCACTGCTGAATGAAATGAATATTTAGTGCACTACCCCCAACTATGGTGTGCAAATATATATAGTAATACCCCCTTTGTACACTTGCATACTATAATATAATTCATGTTAATTTTACATTGCAGTAAAGTTAGAGCAAAATGTCATTTTTATTGAAATAACAATCCGAATCACGTTGAATGGAAGTTATTTCAAGTTGAAACAACGTGAATTTCATGTAGAAACTAATTGGTTTGAGTGTGTTATAACAGTGTGAAGAAGCTTCAGAGACAACATATGCATTTATTTAAGAATAATTCAAAACACTTACCCCTGTAACACATATTTTACTTATTTTGTAATCTCCTTTGTTAACAGATCAATCAGCAGAATGGCCCGATATGGTTTTCGTCATCATTCTACTTTGAAAATTTGATGTACTATTTAACTTAATAATTTTTATTAAAAGAATACGGGAATTGTCTTCTTTTTATAACATATTGTAAGAATGAAAAAAAAAAAAATTTAAGTACTTAACTATGTATGCATGTTAATTTAACAAGATCAACTTTTGATTTTAATATAAAATAGGTTTTTATGGATTCAATATTGAATCCATATTTATTTATATTTTAATATTTTTTCTAATTTTTTTTTTAACAGTGAATAATATTTAATAAACGTGATTAAAGAATATTTTAATATTTTTCATTTAAAATTAATATGAAATAAAGATATATTTAAATAAAGAGCATACTTTTGCAGAAATTTTCTATAATATTTTGGTTCATGACACACACATATTTAAATGTTATTTTTGTATGAAAATCGATATTCAGTTTTCTCAGTAATTTGTGAATAAAATCAAAAGTTGTGCACCGATTACAATAATTCGAAATTATGTTAAGCTAAATGTTTTTAGACCAAAACTGTGATTTTTGTCGTGTTTTTATTTTTAATGAATTTTTAAAGAACAAAAAATAAATGGTTTTTTGTTTTCTAACGAAGAAGAACAGAATACTATATAATGCTCGGCTCTTTATTGAAAATAGTTACGAGCGGTAATAAGGGTTGTGTACGTCTACACAAACATTAAAAATTAGATATCGTTCTTGTCCACACAATGTCGACGCTTAATAATGTTCTGTTTATTTTGGAACACTGCTATAAAATATTAAAAATTTTTATCGTTATTTTTTGCTTAAATGCAGACTAAAAATATAGAAATTTATTAGGTGTGTGTTTTTTTAAGGCTGTTCTTGACGAAGTATCTGGGCGTCCAATTATGGGCCACTTTTTTAAGCATTGCCGTATGTCACAGATAACACGAACAATGTTGGCCATTAAATCATTAATTGTTGCTGGTTTATTAGTATATGCCAGCCAGGTCCAAATATTTGATTTCACATCAGCGGTGGCTGTACGCTACGTATGTCGAAACAACTTCTCGACAGAATCAATGTAATTCGATCATGGTGCTGTACCGATTTCTATTAATCGTAACGCAAGCTCGGTTTTAAATTTTGCAGAAATATAGTCTGATCATGCCACCAGAGTGTAAACAGCACAAATCGGTGCCTTTTTCTGGTTGCAAACTTGGAGAGAAGCACTAAAATTTATTTGAAATTGCTAAATCGGTTAAAAAGAACAAAATGTCTGAAAATAACAAAAAAAAAAAAAAAAATAAAAAAAAATAGCGAAAATTCGCGAAATATTTTAATACTTCAACCAAACCATAAAATTGATTTGAAGTCACTAAAACTATAAGGAAAGGCAAAATTTTGTAAAAATTACTAAATTAGCGGAAATTCGCAAAAATTAGCTAACAGCGGCTTGATAGGAAAGTCTGCCACTTATTTTTTGCGTAAAAAAGAAAACACTATTAGTGATTTCCATAAGCAGCATCTAAAATTAAATTTTTTAATGATTTTTATAAATACCCAAAAAAAATCGAAAAAAAACAAATTTAATAATATTATGTTTGCAAAATGTACGTATATAACGCTGGTTAACAGCTAAAAAATACCAAGAACGCCACATGCCTAGATATGTTAATTGGGACTTCCTGAACACGAAAAACGCTGTAATTTTTTTTCCTAAGTACCGTTTTTTAGATAACGGTACTTTTGTGTTTTTCAATGTATGGTCCCACTCAAACCTTTGTGGAGCCCAACCGAAAAGTTTAGTTAGCTTAAATACCTGACGTTAAGATAGAACATAGCAGTAAACGTTATTGTTAAAAAAAGTTACTGAATAAAATTTACGCTAACTTTGCTGTCAAATATCTTTAACAGTTTAAATTATGTTAAAATGCTAAAAATTGTTCCAAAGTTGGCAAGCGAATTTTGGTGTGGGTTTCGATAATGGCATAAAACATTTGTTATTTCGGTATTGGAATCGGTATTTTAATTATAACCGCATTACGATATATACCCTATTTTAACGGTATATATCGGTTTTACAATAAAATGAACCAAACCAAAACAAATCTTAAAAAAATACATGTATTTATAATAAATAAGATATATCATTTAATATAAAAGATACACCTTTTATTTATCTATATATCTATCTATACATATCAGTGTTGCCAAAACTTGAAGACCAAAAATGGCTTAATTTACGGGAGCAAATGGCTAAAAAATTGCTAAAACTGGGCTAAAAAATGGCTAAAAGCTTTTTTAAATAAAAACACATAAAAATTCAATAACAAAACATAAATAATTCATTTAAAGTTGTTTACGTTGAAATTGAAAGTTCAGATCAATTTCTTAAATAAGAATAAACGTTATTTAATATTTTGAAAGACATTTAAAAAATTATATTATCGATAAATTTTATGTCGTTATTGTTCATCTCATAGGAATGGAATCAATCGTGCGTATTAGTTTAAAATAATTTGAAGGTAAATCATAATCACGACAACATTTACCCAACCTTTTGATTCCAGATCTACAATAAAAAACAAGTAAGAAAATATAGTCGGTCAACCCTACACCTCATTAGAACCTGTGTACCAAATTTTATTAAATGATCTGCAATGGACAGCCAGCCAGCCGGATAAACATCGTTAATTCGACTC
The DNA here is from genome assembly GCA_949318255.1 of Pollenia labialis. Lineage (NCBI taxonomy): Eukaryota > Metazoa > Arthropoda > Insecta > Diptera > Polleniidae > Pollenia > Pollenia labialis. Next base: position 117,614,823 of record OX439140.1, read on the forward strand.
AGAAAGTGAATCTGAGTCAATCGGTATACGAAAAGGTGGGTTTAGGACCAATATTTTAAGGTGTTACAAACATCAGCACAAACACATAGTACCCTCTCCACTATTGTGGCGTTGGTATAAATATTTCATTAATAAAATCGAATTAACGGTTGCTAAATGTAACCTATTTGTTAAATTACTTTTAACGATGTTTACTTGGCGAAATACCCCCTCTATTTCAGCATTATACCATGAAAGTGAGAGCAACTTTATAGTAAATTCTGAAATTTCTTAAAAAAAATTGTTGCCACCTGCATATCTTTATTGAAATACTTGCAACCAGAAAGAAACACCGATGTTTGTGTTGATCCATTTTATAAATTTTAATATTGGAATACTGTTTCTTTATTTTGAAAGATGTTTCATCATCATCGTTTATATCGATTTTTAACATTTGTAAAAGTTGTGATTTAAATTAAAGGCGTTTTTATTGTTAAAAATGTTTATTTTGTTTTTATAAATTTTTATAATAAAATAAAAATTATTCTTTTAAAAGAAAAACGGCAAGATAAATTTTATGGCTAAACAAGTTGAAAAATGGCTAATGGCTAAATGCATTTTTTAATGGCTAAACAGGGTGAAAAATGGCTAAATCTAGCCACTAAATGTCTAAATTGGTAACACTGATACATATATAAAATTTTCGTGTCATGATAATTTAATTTCTCCGGCTTGACCGATTTTTATAAAATTTTGTAGTATTTGTTAGGCATGAAAATAGGTCGTAAGGGTACGCTATAGGGCGTAAAATAGGGCAAGAAGTGGTAAAAAATACCTCTTCCTTTATCTTATTAACTAACCAAACGGGTTTCTTAAAATATGACTAAGAATAATTAGAATTGTGGTTATTTTGTTGAACTATTTATGCTTTTTAATCCAAATTTTTAATATTTTTAATCAGGCTTAAGTTCATCAAATTTAATTTTCATTAAATTATTTTTATGAAGAAAGGAATTTTACAACATGAAAATTAATTAAAATTGTTATTGATAATCATTCATTCCTGACAGTCGTCGATGGCTGCGAGTGTAAGACGGCAAATCCATCTGAGGAGATCGAGTGGTTGCGATCGAAACATGTCATGGTAACCAGCCGCCTGGGTTCGAATCTCAGGTCAGTCAAGAAAGAATGATTATCAATAACAATTTTAATTAATTTTCATGTCGTAAAATTCCTTTCTTCATAAAAATAATTTAATGAAAATTAAATTTGATGAACTTAAGCCTGATTAAAAATATTAAAAATGACTAAGAATATTAAAAAAGGCTAAAAATATATTTTTAACTAATCCACCGGTTTTCTTAAAATTTGACACGTAGATACTGTAACGTCTTAAATTTAATAGGGAATAGAGCGTGAAGTAGGGCAAGAAGGGTTAAAGCTCCCCCTCGCTATATTTTCATAACTAATCAACCGATTTTCTTGAAATTTGGCAGGCAAATAGTGTGACATCTAAATAAAATAAGTTATTTAATATTTAATGCAACTTTTTTCTCTTTAAGTTGAATAATTATTTATTTTGCATTACAGACAAATTTTCCCATCTGAAGATGAACGTGAACTGAATATTTTATTTTCTATGTATCTTCATCAAAATCTATGCAACAATTTTTGCTAATTGCGTACACCTTCCCACATAAGTACTCCTTTGTTATGATCAATTGCTTGTTCAATTTAGTCGTTAATGGCTATTAGAAATTTATTTTTAAGTTGCAAATCATGCAAATCCTGCGAAATAAGTTAGAATTTATTTTTGAAGTAAAAAGCGTAAAAAACCTTGCCAGATAATAATTAATGCAAGTAGCAATTACAATAACATTTCGTAATATTTTTATTATACTTAACATTTTTTTTTACATCTAACTAACAAAATTTAATAACAAAAAAAAAAAAAAACATTGGTTTAACTTAATACATACACTAATAAATTTGAGACTAGCTATAAATCATTTTCTTCAATCAAAAATAAATATTATTATTTAAAATAGTTGTTGTGGTTGTTGTTGCTTTGCAGGTTGTTGTAAATAAAAAAAGAATTTAATCCAAGGATAAAATTGATTCAATACTGTGCCTATTGCGTGGCTTTAAAAGTGGACCACCTAAATAACTAATTGGATTTGAAAATTGTCGATGTGCCACATCGATGAATGCAGGTGCCACTGGCACATGTGCACTTTGTTTGGCCACAAAAGGTTTCACTGAGACATTATCTATTTCCATTACAATTGAATTCATGTCTTCAGGTTGTGTCATTAAGGCGCCAGTTTCTGCTCCTGTTTCTATTGTAGCAGCAGCAGCAGCAGCAGCAGCTATACTTTTGGCTATAACACTGCTGCCATTACCGCTACCACTACCATCACCATTGTTGTCGATATTAACATTATCACCTGGTTGGGTGTTATGTTCTTCCGTTGTTGCCGATAATGATAGCACAGTAGTCTCTAATACATCCGTTGGCCTATCGTTTGCTGCTCTATTATTTTCCGGGGGCAATTTGAAAGTTACTGATGGTCTTCTTTTTGTGCGTGGTATTGGTTTTATTGTAGAACGCAATATATTTGATGGTGATGTTGTTGTGGTCGGTGATGTTGTTGTTGCACTGCATCTTTCTGATGGTGTTGCAATAATGTTTGCTACAAAGGGCTGGTAAAAGGAGTTTGGGGTTATTTGGTTAGCATTTTTTGTTAGATTAGGGAAAGTCTGTTTGCTTTTGTTGTGTGAAAAGGTTTTAATCAGGTTTTTTTAAGTTGTTTTGTTTTTTCGTTTGATATTTCGCCAGAGTGTAATGAAATTTTAAAGCAATTATATAGAAAATTATTAAGCATTTGTTAATGAAGTTGCAAAGGGGGAACAAAATTGGTGAAGAGAATAAAAAAAAAAGAAAAATAAAATTAAATTTAATTAAAAAAGAAATTTTACTGGTATGCCAGATTTAATTATAATATATAAATAAAAAAAGTGGGTTTTCAAAATTACCTTTGCAAATTTTTGTTGGATAAATTTATCAATATCGCTGTGCTAAACAAATATTATTAAGCCGATAAAGCGTTAGAGGTGCTTCTTATTTTTATAAAAATTAATTTAAAATAAAGTTTTTGTTAGTATGTTTTTATAATTATTTTCAGTTTAAAACTTTGTGTTAACAAAGTTTTTTCTCAACATCTGTGGTCAATTACAATTTTTTTTTTTAATAACAAATATTTATTTATATGTTGAAATATTAAAAGATATTTAGAAAATCTTAACAGAGACGTGGAAAAAGGCTGAAAACTTCTAAAGTGTTATGCCTGTATTCATAAAAATATTTTAAATTTAATAAATGTTTAAAAAACAAATTTTCTATGAAAATTTATATTAAAAAACGTTGGTTAAATTTAATTATCGTTTATGAATACTAGGGTAAACATTTTAGTAATCTTAGCAAGACAAAAATCCTAAGGTGTTAGCAAGTGCAAAATGGTTTAGTTATTTACTATAGTATTCTTTTGGGATTATAGTAAATACTGTACCATTTTAAAAATGCTAATTGATCGTAATTGTTTTTGAATTTTTGTAATCGTATTAATTTGTAATACGAAATTATATTGCACAGCTCAGTAGCCTAGCATTATAAATTCAGATTTTCATATACGAACCTATAATTTTTTTCATTTTTGCTTACCTTTTCTTGTATAAAAATTTAACGAGGCAAAATTTTAGTTGAAATCATGAAATGACTTAAGTTATTTATTTGTAAATTCTTCAATTTCATAAATACATTACAGAGCTTTTGGAGCTGAGTAAAATATTTTCAGGTGAAACAACTTTCAAAAATAAACCGATCAAAGAAGGCAATGTTTTATTTTACACAGTCAAGCCATAAGAGTTGCCTAACTATTGATTTAGTGAATTATATTTTCCCATATGCCCCATTAACATTCGCTGTCACTTTTTAGTGTCCTTTAAGATTGACAGAGTTTCAACCTAAAAGAGACTAAATTCATCCGAAACTTTTTACGACATTCGTTTCCAATATTTCGATAAGAACATATTTCTGAGCACAAACAATTTATCGAATAAACTAGTTATGTTATTCATCTTTCCAACAAACACTAAGTAAAGCCTTTGATATGAAATGAATTTACCATTTGATATCAAGCACAATTCTTAAACCTTTTTTAATTACTTGATTTGAACATTTGATTTCAAATTGTTAATGATTTGAATATAACCTTTTGACATACAATGTTTTATCAAATTGTTTTCCAATCAAAAATAAACTTGGCAGCACTAAGGCAAAAAATTATGTGAATATTAATAAATGGCGATTAAAATTTAACGTGTTTTGCAACAAAGAAAAATAACGTCCAAAGTGAAATAATTTCGGCCTTAGAGAACCTTAATTTCTTGTGAAAAATAATAAATTATTTGGGAGCAAAAAAATTAGCTACAAAGTCTAAGAATGCGAAAAAAATAAAACGGGAATGTGAAGAAAATGTAAGTTTTTTTCACGCTGGCGGTACTAAGGCATGACGATCCTCAAAAAAAAGGGCCAAGTATTTCGACTTTTCAAGAATTTGAGAACGGAAAGAACGCTACTTCATCTTTCAGTTATGGCACCGAATGTTAAGCTCACAGATTATTTAAATAAATCTGTGGGCACAACCCATAACAACGTAACTCGAGTTAGGACAGAATTGAGTTATAAGTACCATCGTATTCAGTGTGTCTAAATCAATTTGCTTTAAATTTCATTTTTGTGTCTGCTATAGGAAGACAGTTAACCCTTAAAAACTTGACAGCTTAAGTTATTTTTCTAAACGACTGTTTTGGCATAACCGTCTACATCAATTCAGGATTACAACATATACAGGGTCCGCCAAATAACATTTTTTTTTGAAAATGCTATAAAAAAAATTACTGAATATTTTCTCAAATTTCTATTTTTATTTGAAAGTACAATCCTTCCGGTGTATAATTGAAAATAATTTCATTCAAATGGCTGCCTCGGCTAGCCATGCAGTAGCATAGACGATCGGTCCAATTTTTAAGCACATTATCGATTGTGTGCAGCGGTATTTCACGAATATTGTCCTTTAAAGCGTCAATTGTCTCTGGCTTGTCGGCTCACAGATTATTTAAATAAATCTGTGGGCACAACCCATAACAACGTAACTCGAGGTAGGACAGAATTGAGTTATAAGTACCATCGTATTCAGTGTGTCTAAATCAATTTGCTATAAATTTCATTTTTGTGTCTGCTATAGGAAGGCAGTTAACCCTTAAAAACTTGACAGCTTAAGTTATTTTTCTAAACGACTGTTTTGGCATAACCGTCTACATCAATTCAGGATTACAACATATACAGGGTCGGCCAAATAACATTTTTTTTTGAAAATGCTATAAAAAAAATTACTGAATATTTTCTCAAATTTCTATTTTTATTTGAAAGTACAATCCTTCCGGTGTATAATTGAAAATAATTTCATTCAAATGGCTGCCTCGGCTAGCCATGCAGTAGCATAGACGATCGGTCCAATTTTTAAGCACATTATCGATTGTGTGCAGCGGTATTTCACGAATATTGTCCTTTAAAGCGTCAATTGTCTCTGGCTTGTCGGCGTAACACTTACCTTTGACGGCACCCCACTAAAGGTGTCAAATCGCAGCTCCGAGGTGGCCAAACGACATCAGCTCTGCGGCTGATAATGCGATCTTCAAAAACAGGGCGCAAAACATCGAGTGTAGCTTCGGCTGTGTGGCACGTAGCGCCGTCCTGTTGAAACCAAATGTTGCCAATATCATCCACTTCAAACTATCGCCATTGACTTTAACGGCCACTCCTGGCTCATTTTCGAAGAAAAATGGCCCAATTATGCCTCTGGACCAAAATCCGCACCAAACAGTGACTCGTTTTGGGTGCAACGGATTTTCAATGTATGCGTGCGGGTTTTCTGTGCCCCAAATGCGACAATTTTGTTTGTTTACATACCCGCCAAGATCAAAATGAGCTTCATCTGAAAAGATGATTTTTTTTGCCAAAATCGGCATCTTCTGTAAGTCGGCCGCAGGCCAACTTGGCGAAGCGAAATCGCATATTTCCCAGCGTTGTTCAAGCGTATACACAACCATATTCGTTCAAACAGAACTACATACAATCCAGTGATGCCAACGTCGCCCTTTTTGGGCTAGATTTAGCCCTGTTAAAGTACCTAAGACGCGAACAAATGTTTAGCCCTAAAATAAAATAAATCCGCATTTTCGGTCCTTTTTGTTATAACAATTTAGCCTTTTTAGCCCATTTGCTCCGGAATGGCAAACATTTTTTTTATCAAGTGTTAAAAACTGCATCAGAAAACGTGTGAATAGACAAATATTGAGAATAAGAGATAAGGTTTGAATAAGTTTGCAATTACTAACAAACAATTTATACAACTTAATAGTTTCCCTAATCCAACGCTGAAGTTGAGAGGACATTAATGGCGTTTTCTTTTTTGACACAAAATGTTGCCAACATATTTGGTACCACTTATAAAGGTTTACTTATATGAATGAGGGTATTGTGTTACATGTTTATCGATCACAAAATAACAAATTTCATTGCCATTAAATTTTTATTGCCATGTAATTTTCCACATCAAAATTTTTTATTAAAAATTCAAAGTGAAATGGGTACAATAATTGCCGCAGCACAGTTACAAAGTTATTACAACTTGACAACTGCGAAAACAGCTGTTGTAGTATTTTTTTTATTTGCTTGGAAGTTCTAGTTGGCTTGTTCATTAAAAAAGAAGAAATTTGTATTATATATGTACTTAAACAACTTTTTCTTCGATGAATTGTTTTATTTGAAATTCTTTAAGAAAATTTTATGAAATTCCAAATAAGGGTGGTTAAATCTTAAGGGCCGATGTTGATTTTGAATTAAACACAAATTATTTAGGAAATTATTGTCATTTCTTTTTATTATGATAATATTGGTATGGTTCAATTATATATGGAACCAAATATCGGCCAGATGGTCCAAATCTTCGATGACGCTGAGGCATAATTGAAGTTCTATGCCGTTAATGTGTTGACTTATCCCAACCCTTAGCTCTTGAATTGTTGCTGGCTTATCGATGTACATCTTTTGTTTCAAATTACCCCAAAGAAAGAAGTCTAACGGTGTCAAATCACATGATCTTGGCGGCCAATTAACATCGCCACCACGTGAGATAACACGGCCATTGCATTTGTCGCGCATAAGAGCCATTGTTTCGTTAGCTGTGTGGCAAGTGGCACCGTCCTGTTGAAACCACATATCGTTTACATCCATATCTCCAATTCGGGCCATAAAAAGTTCGTTATCATTTCACGATAGCGAACCCCATTCACAGTCACTGCCTGACCGGCCTCATTTTGGAAAAATACGGTCCGATGATGCCGCCAGCCCATAAACCGCACCTAACTTTGTGGGTGCATTGGTTTTTCGACAATCACTCTTGAATTATTATTCGCCCAAATACGGCATATTTTGCTTATTGACGAATCCACTCAGATGAAAATGTGCCTCATCACTGAAGATGATTTTCTTCGATATGCATTTTGATTTTAACGTCCATTTTCATAATAAGCCTGAATAACTTTAACGTGTTGCTCGATTGTGTATCTTTCCATGGTTCAAATTGAGTTAGTCAGAAATTGAGAAATGTCAAATAAAATGCATAAAAAATTGACGTTAAGGTGTGGTTCAACATTGGCCCTTTAAATTTATTAACAACTTGTCCAACAATTTCTTATGTTAACGTTCGCATAGAAAATTTGGTTGAAAATCACTCAGTTTCAAAATTTGTTTTATGTAAAATTCTTTGCCAACGTTTACGTTCGAAATTGTTGAACAGGCAGTAAACAAAGTTAAATTCTATTTAAAACATATAAACAAATACAGAATATTTTTATTGAAATTTTTAGAATACAATTAAAAATATTAGTATCGGTTTAGTTGATTTAAATTTATAATCAAAATAAGTTTATTTAAATATCAGTAACTAATCGTTTAGTAGAGAGAAATCTTGGCTTCTTTTTATGTTGTATGGTTTTTAAGTTAACAAATTCTTAAAGAAATATTAAAGACAAATATCTGAAAAAGAAAAAAAAACCAACATATTTATCTTCATTACATACTTAAAGAAAAACAAAAAACATTTACCGTATTCACAAAACCCCTTGTATCGTTGTATCAATTGTATGTTGTATTAAAAAACATAGTTCACTATTGGTTCACTCTGCATTTGACGATGCTATGATCTTTAGCAAAGTTGTTGAGCATGAGCCGGCGAAGGCTTATAAGTTGATATGACCAAGTTTAGACAGGTGGCGCCACGGAAAATGACACGAAATGAGTTAAATCATATACTGTGCATTTGATCAAGCTATGATCTTTAGCACAGCTGTTGAGCATTACCATACAAAGGTTTCTAGGTTGGTATGACCAATTTCCGAAAGGCGGCACCATTGAAAATAACTCAAAATAAATTATATCATTTGATCATGAGCCGGCAAAGGTTTCTATGTTGGTATAAACAATTTCCGTCAAGAAGTGCCATTGAAAATTAATCAAATCGTAAGCTATGCAATTGATCATACCTTTTTAATTAATTAACTGATTCTTTTGAAAAGTTTATTTATTTTTTTAAAAACATTTTTTATCCGGTTATTTTACTTCGGCTATGCAATATTACACGATTAGTCGTTAAAAATTTATAAAAAACGTTATCGAAGCTACCTTTTTGAATGGTAAATTGATTATCTCCGTTTGATTTTCATTCTTCAGGATAAAAATTACATCACATTTTTATGTTTAACTTTTGAATATGTAACGAACAGAAATAAAGAAACAAATAGCTATTGTTTTTTTTCATCGCCGATCATGGTATACATCGTTTTATTCCTCTTTCTTTCACTTGAAATTAGGTTTATGGCAAAACAACGTTTGCCGGGGACAGCTAGTATTATGTAGATAGTAACTTTCCTGTGGGAAATTTGCGTCAATTGGTCCAACAGACTGGTCCTGGGATTTGTGAAAATAAAACAATTACAAAAAGAAAGGGCTTATGACCAATGAAAGAAGAACAAACCCTTAACTGGTTTATTAAGAACAAAAAGGTAGAAAATGTAATGAATTACAATACAGTCTTCACCGGTGCTGTGCCACATTTTTTTGTACTTTCTAAAATTTGGTTCTTGAATTTTATTCTAGGAATTTTTATTGAAATAATACTACATTTTATTAACTTACACACGTTCATTGAGAATAGATCCGTGACCGCTCAAATGGTGTCAATTGACCCCTCCAATGACAACCCCATGTAAAAGTGATAGGTCTTATTCATTTAAAGTGTTAGAACTAGCACCAGTCTCTACCACCAAAGACCTTTCACTACTTTGGTGTCAGTTCTCTTCCTTCTAGAGTGATGAAACAATGACCAATTTTATAAGAGTGTAAATGCGAATTAAAAATTTTTGTAGGACGAGTACCTTATTTGAATTGAATGTAAAATGATCCCATACGGAATACTTTTTTTCATAAATAGTTTTGTTTAGAAGTTCAGTTGTTGACTTAAAAAGATATTTTAGCTCTTTTTGCGCTTTTTTGAAAAAATATGTACATAAACCGTCCTTTTTTCAAAGTTTTTGCTGGGATTCAAAGATTAATTAACAAGGTTTCTTTTAAATGTGCTAAATCCCCATTTCATACTATTGATAAACTGAAATTTATTGTTTTTATACCCATTTAAATGTACCAATTGTAGTCGAGACTGTAAGAAATGATAAACTCACTGTTTATTGTTGTTGTTTTTGTTTAAGCTTTGATATTGTTACAAGTAAGGCTGTGGCTTATAATTCTTATTCGCTTAACAGTTTTATTTGTTTAAAATTTTTAGCTTTTCTTAAATCTTTGGATGAAGTTTCCTGACGATCTGGCCTAGGCAACGTTGAATGCGCATAGAAATAGCTTCTCCCATCAACAATAAATTTCAGTTTATCAATAGTATAAAATGGGGACTTAGCACATTTAAAAGAAACCTTGGCCTTTTTTCAATTAAGCTTTTGTATGCCCGTTTTAAATATTACCTCACACATTTAACCTTTTAGGAGTTTGCATCACTGATCTAGAATATTACCTTCTAAAATATATGTATATCAAACTAACAAGCCTTTATGTCAATAAAGCACTAAAATGCCCCCGGTCTCTAGAACAAACACTCCCATGCAACTACGCTTAAGGTCACAAAAAAGTAATACAAAATCCCAAGTAAATGTTAAATTTACGTAAGTTTATTTTGAAAAAATTTCAATAAACTGTAGCTTTGCTTAACACAACACATGCCACTAACGTCCCTTTATCTTTCTCATGTGACACTTTCTATAACAAAACTCATACACACACACTTAAAATGTCCTTGCTATTGTGTGAATCCTCAATATTAACGAGTGAGTATGTATTAGGGGTGCGACGAATATGCGTATTAGAATGCACATTTGCGAACTTTTGAGTTAGTATCTAAAAACTTAAAAAGAAAATTAATTGTAACTTTAAAAATATGAAAATACGTTTATGTAACAAAAACTTATGCTTATAAAATATAACTTTGCTTCGTTGAACTTTAAGTATTAGAGATTTTATACACAATATTTATGTTTGGCTTATAACAAGTTTATATTGGAAACCAAATTTCCATGGCAGTTTCTTCAATAAAAAATTTTATTGAACTAAATTTTTTAAATTAAATTATAATAAATTCAATTTTTTTATTATTTTGCCTTGTATTCCTTCCATTAAAGATTATATACGGGACTAATTTTGATTTTCTAGCTATTTCTCTTTTATTTTAAAACATTCCCAGCTAGGATTTGGGTTATTAGGTTTTGTTTAAACTACCTAAAAGAGTCTTCTCAGATCGCTGTGATGTTTAAAAACGGATTTTTCACTTCAGCGATTGAATAATGATTCATTTGTATATGATTCATTCATATGCTCAAATAATGATTTCTAAATGTTTTAAATATAAAACGGATTTATCAGTAGATCAATTGAAAAATCATTCACATATGATTTCTAAATGTTTTAAATAAAAAACTGATTTACCAGTAGAGCAATTGCAAAAGGATTCACATATGATTCATTCGTTTACTCCAAAAGGAATCACAAAATTGTAGCACAAATTATTTTTTGAGGTGATTCGTCAGTAGGGTACCATTTTCTCATAACGAGAGTTTTATTTTTTTTTATCAAAAAATGAGCTTATAAGCAGCTGTTTTGGTTCTGATTCCTAAAAGATTCGATTATGATGTGCATATTTTCAGGTCATTATTGGTTTGGCGAATATGCAAAAAGTCCGAGTGGAAAAAAACGACAAAGAAGGTTTTATCAAAATAAACCCGATAGAATCTATTTTTGTATTTTCACAGGTCTTTGCAGAAATAAAACAATAGAAAAAACAACACGCATTGTTTTGTGTATAACATGATAAAGATGTCAAAAACAATCGCTACAAAAACAATCACATGAAAGAAACACAACTTTGCAAAAAATCTGCAGGCGTTTTGCGTATGCATATTGATTGTACCACGATTTTTCTCTAACTATGTCTAACTATTTGGTGTAATCGTCGAACAGTGGCGTGTAAAGCAAATCAATACTCAAACAAATTTAAAATAGTTGATATGAAGCAAAATGAATGCTAACGATCTCATAAATCATACGAAACAGGTTTTGGATTCAGAAAGGGGGTACTCAAAATATATATATTTCAAACCTAACTCAATTTATTCAAAAATGGTCGATAGGTCAAACAAATAATGAGCTTCGTATTTTTCATTATTATCAACCCTAAACAATCATTAATTTGCTTAAGAATTTTTAACATATCGTAAGTATTCGCATTCGCAAGCATTAAATTTGATTGTTCGTATTAGCATTCGCTTTACCTATATTCGGCGCACCCCTATTATGTACGTAAGTCGAAAGATGTATGCAGAAAATAAAAAATGTTTGGTCTGATAGTGTGTTACTATGGTTTGTTGCAAAATAACAAAAAAAAAAAAAAAAAAAAAAAAAAAAAAAAAAAAAACACATTCTCGAATAAAAGTTTTACAAAGGGACATTTTCGTTATTGTTGTTACATGTTATATTTTTTTGGTAAAAAAAAAAACAAGATTTTCTTTTAGTTTTGAACAATATTTTTCGGCATCAAGTAAGAAACCCCGGATTGTCAACAATTTATATAAATATTTTATATGCAAAATGCCAAAATAGCGTTAAAAATGATATTCAATGAATCTCTGTTTATATTTTTATATAAAGATTAATTTTGGTGTTGTGGGTTAACTTTGACAAAATAGGGGCCAGTTGAGAAATCAAGCATTATGACAGTTTGTATTGAATTATCATTTAAAAGTCTCTTAAGCTGTCAAGACAAAACCATACTTTTTCCAAAGCTCGCAGAAAATATTCGGCAAGAAATAAGAGAATATCTGTTCAAGCATGGGAACAACGAATATTTATAGATGCACCTTGAGCGTTAAGCATAAAAATGCGAGATTTTTGTGTCTTTAAAAATTTTATGAGATATTTAAAAGGGTAAACGTCTGTTTAATAATAAAGTTTTTTTTTAATGTTTAGAAAGTGTTGAATTTCGTTTCGACAAACCAATATTTAAAAAAATAAAAAAAAAAAAATGCAACTAAAACACATTAATTGCTCACTGAAGCTAATGTGCAGAAAATATTTATGTTATTGAGACCCTGCCGTGTTGGCCTAATCTAAAGGTGGTCTTACTGGGTGAAAAACAATGTGTTTACAAACCGACCCTGTGTTGGGGAACAACCAACCAACACAGGTAGTTATTTAAATTAACAATCCTGCAGAATTATACCCTCGCTCCTTATTTATGAGCTGGAACTATCTAACCCCGCTGCATTAAAATAGTCTGCAGCATCTGCTGAATTACAACATCACCTTGGAAGATTCGCATGCAGGCTTGTCAGGATCTACCTTGCGGCAACTTAAAACCAAAACCAAAATTTCAACGTTATTGCCGAAGGGTCCTTAACCCACAAGAGATCTATCAATTTGTTATTCTACCGAATTTCACGTATTGGCTGCAACTGATTTTCCCAGAGGATGTAACACCAGGAGCTGAGAGACATTAAAAGACATTTCGCATGTCTGAAATGCAGCTAAAATATTATAAATAGAATTCAAACAGCCGAATCAAGGCCAAAGCCGAATAAGATAATGCTTGATGGGACCTAAGTCCGGGTATGGCTTGATCACCATTGGATCGAAATCGATATATTGCCAGAAAGATTGGAAAAGGTCGTACCTAAATAAACACTAAATATCGCTCCATAATATTTGGCTTGGCAGAATTGTGGAAAACACAAACGCTTAAAGTGTTTGTGTAGTAGTATAATACTGTTCTTATCCAATTCAACAAAAAGATTAGAACATTTAATTCCGTTCGTTTTTTTTAACCACAAAATTCATTGTGTTCGGTTAATGTTCGTTCGTTTCTGTTGTACGCAGTACCCTTTTGGCTGGTAAAATAGAAACCAACAATTTTTTAAAAAACAAAATACACATACGAATAAAACAAAAAGCCAGCAAAATAATTTTACACAAACAAAACATATACAAAATACATAGACAAGTTGTTCGTGCTGCGGTCGTTGCTAAAATGTTTTGTTTGGCCATTTCTTTATCAATGTAAAAAAGAAACATTATGGAACATACAAATACATTGTTTGTGTACAGTATCACTAAACGAAGAACAGAACAATATAAAATATTCGGCTCTTTCTTGAAAATAGTTACGAACAGTATTAATGGTTGTGTTCGTCTACCCAAACACTTAAAAATAGATATCGTTCCTGGGTGTGTGAGCCAAACTCTAAATAATGTTCAATTTATTTTCGAAGACTGATTATAAGAGTTGCAAGTTCTTCTGCCTTAGACCCTGTTATGGCTTAAGCATAACAGTATTTCTTGTACTGTTCAAAAAAAAAAAAGTTTGAAAGAAATTTCAAAATTTCTTTTAACCCTTCGCACCACAGTTTGGCCCTCTTCGGCCACAATGTTCCTTTTTTTCGTTCTCATATGTGTCGTATGAGTGACATTTAATTAAAATTTATGCAACGAAGAGAAAAATTATTCTACAATTTCCTTTTTATTTTGTTGTATGTATGAAGTATAAAGCAAGAATAAATACAAAAGAATAAGAGGAAGAAAAAGGAAAATAAACAAAAAAGGCAAACAAATACTTATGTAGAGAGCGAGAGTAAAAAAGCGTAAAATAACACATTGTTAATTTTCATGTCTATATATTGGTAGTGTTAAATTCATATAAAACATAATAAATGTTTTACACTTCCACAAACGTAGTAGTGCCACTAACACTGACATACAAACACATTCTGAACTGTGTACTAATTGTTTGGATTAAAAGGGTACGTTCTTTCGAGACATATTTGGTTATCTTAACTATTTTTTGGGATATCTGTTGTAAAACAACGAATGTTGTAGCATAAAGATCATTATTTATTTTTTATTTATAGATACTTAGTATCTTATAGATGATTTAGTATGTTATTGATTCTTTATTATCTTATAGATTCTTTGGTATCTTGTGATGCTTTAGTATTTTATTGATGATTAAGTATCTTATAGATTATTAAGTATCTTATTGATTCTTTAGTATCTTAAGATGCTTTAGTATTTTATAGAATCTTTAGTATCTTAACTATTCTTTAGTATATTATAGATATTTTAGTATTTTATAGGTTCTTAAGTATTTTATTGATTTTTTAGTATCTTAGAGATGCTTTAGAATCCATAAATGCGCCAGTATCTTATAGATAATTTAGTATCTTATTAAATCGACCAATTTGTATTTTATGTCTACATTTGTAGCTTTCCCCTTTCGGCTTTCTAAGAATTTTATACGCACACATTTTAGTATATGATAAATAGTAGTCTGTCATAAACATCGTTTAGAATTTCAATAATACATTCGCATCTTCTGGTTATCATTTATATCATATATTAAAGAATCATTAGAATTTTACATTAGTATTTCTATATATTATTTAGAATGTTCAGACCATAAGTTTGACTACATACAAATAAATATATAAATAAATAAATAAATATGCAAAATTTTAAATTTTCATCTATTTACAGATCTGCTTAAACATATACTCTACAGAGTATGAATGTTTTATATTTAAACTTTAACAATTATATGCATGCGCTCGCCTTCGTATGGGGTGTGTGTGTGTGCGTGTGTGGGTAAAAGGCACATTGCATATGTATGGGTAAGTGAGAGTATTTTGTAAACAAAATAACGAAAATTATTACATGCAATACACATGCACACATCTCTGCAAACATTTAATTTTTTATTTTGGAAATCTTATATTGCACTGTTAAAGAAAAACAACAACATCTACAATAACAAAAGATGGTTGTTGTTGTTTTTATTTTATTTTCATGCTACACATTGCGTTCTTTATGGCGTATGAGTGACATGTAATTACACTTGACTGCATCATAAGTAACACTTTTATGTTGGGCAAGTGTAAATAAAATGTTTTACGCTTTATGTTTTTAAACATTCATGCTTATAAACGCACAAATATTTGGAAGGAAGGAAAACACTATGAGGCTGATATTAAAAGTTATTCAAATGGTTAGTTTCTTAATGATATCAAATTTTTTTATCTCTTATAAACTTAAATGCAACAAACGATACTTGAGTGTCAATCAGTGTTGCCAACTCTTCACCATTAAAAATGACTTAATTTTGAGTAAAAAATTAAAAAAGAATGGTAAAAAAATGTCTTAACAATATTTAAAAAAAACGCGTCAATATTAGCTAATAAGAAACTTAAAAAATATCTTTATTTCATTGGAATTGCACATTATAGATTTTTCTGCTTGTATTAACACAATTTAGGTAACAATAGAATTTACTTAAGAAAAATCTTTGAAAAATAATTACAATTCATGAAACCTATTAAATCTGTGGTCACGAGCGATAACCTTCTATGTCGACTTAATAAACAATTGAGTTTATATTTGTTTTTATTAATTATTTCTGAAATAAATATAAAATTCGTTATAATTTATTTAACTTATTATTTTGATTCTAAATTACATACATTTTTTCTAGTGCAATTTTTTGTTTTGTTTTTCATCGATAAAGCGGGGAGGCTCCCCCACAGTGACGAGTACCGCGACCAGGTTATGTCTATTGTACCCACTCCCTTTAGTTGGCCAAAAGACCCTCTGCTTCCCAAAGGAACCCAACCAGGGCCTTTGCCGATATAGTACCGATTCGGGACGCACCCATTATACCGTGTCCCAAGTGCCTCCTTCTGGCCCATGCCAGCGCCGGGCAGTCACACAGTATATGCGTCGTCGACTGTCCCCGTCTAGACATAGTCTGCATTCCTGATCCGCTGCCAGGCCCATCCGATAAAGGTGGTATTTGATCGTGTGGTGACCAGTCAGATAAGCCAACAGTCGCAGATCCCTTCTGCCGAGACAATTCGTCATCATTACATTCCCGGGAGAGTTGAATACCTTTGCCTGACGCATTCCTGGAAGCGATACCCAGTATCCCCTATGTTCCCCCAGAGCCTAGTGCAATTAATTGACATAGAACCAAAATAGTCAAATTATTTAAACAAAATAATAAAATATTTCTTTGCAAATAGAATTTAAGTACAGAATAAGCATTAACAGAATCGTTTGACGTCCTTTTGCTAATTTTAATCAAGAAAAGTCCTGTCAATGAGAAAACACGTTTTCTTTATACGGATGTTTGGCTTTATAGTCAATAGAATATTATATAATGACTGGACTCTTTAAAGTTTCTCACCATTTTCTTCAAAACCTTGTAATTTTTATTTTAAGAAAACTATTTTCTTCGAGTATTATTAGCGTTTTCTTCACCAATTGCTGTATTTACAATTTCCTGAAATGTTAATTTTTTACTTTAATCATAATTTCTTAGAGAAATAGTATTTACAGTACTTTCAGAATCTAATCCAAATATTTTTTGTTATGCTGCTGCTCTGGACCAAAAAAAACCATCAACTTTTTTGAAGCAATGGGAACAACTTTTTTTCGTTTTTATAAAATAAATCTTGGTCATTACAAAATTTTAAAAACTAGTCCGAAATTTCAGATCTTCAAACATTGCATTAGTGTTTGTATTTTAATTAACATCTTTTTCTTGATGTAACTTACTTACAAATATTTTAGCAGTAAAGTTGCCATAATTAAATCAAACAATCCCGAAAATTCCCGCACTAATTTTCCGGGATTTTTTCCCGAAAATATGCGGGATACCGAGATTTTTGTAACGGCAAATGCCATGTGAAAAACACTAGTTACAATACAACTAGTGCAGTATTTATAAAATTTTTACCTAAAATTTTTAAAATTTGAATAAATAAAAATGTCAAAATGGATTTTTTCATAGTAAAACGGGTTGAAAAATAGCTAAATCTAGCGACTAATTGGCTAAATTGGCAACACTGGTGTCAATGTATACTTTCTTAACGATATTTTCGAATTTTTTGTATACTGTAAAAATTCGTAGATAATTAATTTCTAAGTATCTAATGTTAAGGTAAAACAGCTGAATAGTATGCTTATTTGACCTACCGACCATTTCTAAAAAAAAATTTAGTTAGTTATGGGGTTAATACATTTCGAATACTACTTTTTTAAGTCCAAAAACCTTTTTCACGCTTTTTGTTTATGGTTTCTTAGATATTAGGAAATTTGTTTGTTTCACATCAACTGTTTGGCGAATGCTTGCAGCAGTCATTCGCAATTCCCCATACAAAAAAGTGCAAAATAAATGTCACTATGGCTTTGCTTCATTGCCGTAAAAAAAAACAAGCAGTTATAGCGAAAACAAAATAAAATGAAAACAGGAAAATATATTTTACACTTGCTTCGCTTCATTGCCGTAGGAAAAAAGTAGTAAAAGCAAAAGCAAAATAAAATGTCAACAACTTAATACACACAGCAGTTAGTATACGCATGCAGCACAAAAAACTACTTTTTAGAAAAAAAAATTTGGAAAAGGGGCATATGTGGCACAAAACAATAGTTTTCACTTTCAATAAAATAAAATTAACTTCTAAGTTCATTAATGAACGCTCACAAAAATTAACATTTTTCTGCGAAAAATATGCCAGAGGGAATGTTGAAAATACAAAGTTCTATCGATTATTTTTTCAGAAAATAATTTGCGGAACCAAATATGTTCATTTCTGTAAATTTTGGGTTTTTGCACGAAGTAGTAGTTACCAAATTGGAAACAAGAAATCTTTCATTGGACACCGTAAGAAAAATATCCGGTGTTCCAGGGGATATAGGAGACAAAATGAATACAAAATTCGAATCAGTTTTATTAAAAAATGAAGGATTTTCGGCACTAAAAGATATTGGGGATATTTTGGGAGGCAGGCGGAATTGCGAGTCCAATCGTATAAAATATAACTCAGAGCAAATATGTACGTCTGTTGACGTAGAAAGAACTTTTTCTATCTGAAAAAGTGTGCTGACACCAAATGGAAAGGGTTTTCTTTTTGCAAATTTATCGCATCAATTTATAATTTACTGCTAAAACGCATTCAACGAATAAAGTGGATAATAAACAATAAATTTAAATTGCTTTTTTTATTTCAACAGCTTATTTTCATGTTTTTAAATGCTTTTTTTAAGAGCTTTAAACTTTTATTTAGTACTTTTTTTGGTTGCCCTAATAATAATCAATCAAAAACTCGATTTTGAATTTGTGGTTAGTTACGTCTTTTTGCATTTTTGCTAACGAAATACTTTATTTTGTTTTAAATTGATTCTATAAAAGGGTGTGATCTTGTAGATTTTAAGAGTTAAGGTACTCAAAACGATGAATAAAGCTCATAATTTTAACAGCATTGTCTAGTTAATGTTCTTATTATTTGTTCTTCAAGTGTTTTAAATTACTTTTCAGCTTGCCTTCGTAAATAAAAAATACTGCAATTTATTAAGAACTAAAGTAATTACAGTTTTTTTTTTAACTTGTTCACCTTCTACAAACAAAACATTGTGTTTTTTAGTACAAGTACTTAACTAAAATTTTTTATATATTTTTTTTTAAATTTATTTTATATTTTTTGGTTGTTTTCTACACTTTAATACTCAAAAGAAACATATCACAAATTATATTTACAAATAAAATATTTTAAAAACTTAATTTAAAAAGAATATTTTTGCCAGTCGCTTAAATTGTCTGCCAGAGTTAAAAGATAATTTTTTTTTGCATACACAAAAATACAACCCTGATATTAAAAAAGATTTTATAGTTCGAAATAAAGATTTTTAAATCAGTCTTTCTAATATTTAATAATAAGGAAGTAACCCTTAATTAAAAAAAGAGTTTAGATTTACAAAAAGTTTATCGAAGAAAATCCTTTTGTTAAGTTACAGTATTTTTATGAATTAAGACTCTGTGAGACAATATTAACTCAACATTTTTGCAGGCACTTATATTTAATATTCGTTTTTTTTAAAGTTACTTTCTTAGTTCAATTAGTTACTTTTGATGTAATTATTGCCACCACCACCACCACCACCACTGCTATTGCCACTATTTCCACTACCATTGCCATTATAGAAACCATTTTGTTTTGTGACTTTTTTTACTTTAACCGTCCCTGCATCAGCTTCTGCTACCGTGGGTGGTCCCCAGGATACTTGTCGTTTAACTGATGGTTTACGATCTATTTTATCAGTATTGGGTGGAGTTTTATTCTGTAATTTTATATAAAATTCTCGATTCGTTTAATTAAATTGTTTCTTTTTGTTTATTTTTATGATTTCATTTATTTTTATTCGTTTTTGTTTTAAGTTATACCATTTGTATGCATGCTGTTCGGGTACGGGCAAATTGTTGTTTGAAAGTAATTAAAATTCTTAAAGTATGTATGTTATCATGCACTTTTATATAGAATTATTTAGTCTAAAAGGTTGATTAAAATTTGAATTCAATTGCTTGGTCTTTGACGGTGAAGATTAAAAACGTATTAAAACATCTTTTCTATTCACCACTTATGAAACCTTTAAAAAACATCAAAGTAAATGAATTTATTTGTGGTGATCCTTTAACCAGTAAACAATATTAAGAGTTAAATTGCTTGAACATCTCGGCAGAGCAGAGCTTAATCTGGGATCAAGGAAAAAGTTTATGCGGCCCAAATCACGCAAAGAAAGATTTTAAAAATGTCGAGATTTTTGAACTAGACCTAATGCTTTAGTTCCACACCATGCATTTTACGTTTTTTCGTTGCATTCGCAGATTTAAAAAAGTAAAATCTGTGTTATTTTACGTAACAAGTTACATTAACAGAAGCGTTGGATGCCTTGAGGCGTTGATTTCTTAATTTTCTTCTTTTGTAAGCGTCACAAGAAGCATTCGAACGAATCAGCTGATTTTGATACATAAAATTTTATTTTTATTGTAGTGATGCCCTATAAAGCGCGTTGCATGTAACTTAAAACTTGTCGAAAACGCGTGGTGTAGACCTCCAGTTTAATAAAAAAGTTTGGTCTGTTGACAACAAGTTTGCATAATCAGTGCAAATATAAAAGCTACGGCTCTAAAATAAGGATTAGGTGCAAGCTCTAGAAAATTTTCTACCAGTATTAATTTTATAAACATGGGATTGCGGCAATGTACAATTTTTTTTTAAAATTTTATAATGTCCTCATACTCAATGTAGAAAAATAACACTTTTTGTTAGTTGCCCACGCGGGGATGCAGGGATCATCTTTAAGACATTTAACTTTTTGGTGTTACATTATTCAAATGACAGGGTTCTTAGGGGTCCTAGGCTTTCAAAGAGTTCGAGGTAGTACCATAGTTCTTTCTCCTTCCGGTGCTATGGTAAGCAGTACCCCTTCTTGCGAGAAATGCTTCCTGCATCCGGAAGATTGTCTTTGTGGAAGCCTTGCTTTTTTTTTTGAATAACTAAATCGCAGGAATATGTGTCATTATTCGTAGGCGAGCTACCAATTATGGTGGACACCTGTTGCGATGTTTAAATCATCCCTTGACGCCGTTGGTGTTTAAAAGAATCTGCTGGATTATTATTTTAGCAATGGATTAAATAAATCCGGCTCCTAAGCAATAGGCGCGAGTCACCTAGTGGTTAAGATCCACCACGAGATTAGGCTTAATGAAAGGCAGGTACTTACGTTTATCTGGAACATTTTAGTAACTGGCACATAAAATTTCAAACAGGGCCGATATATATATTCTTATATTACAAATTTGAGTATTCAACCAATAATTTATCTACATCACACCTCTGCTACTGCCAAAGTTTCAATTATCCTCTTCATTTAAGTATTACATCATTTAAAATAACATTAATAATACCTATTCAACTAACTAACAAGCACTTATTGTTAAACACATTAAATACCAAATATTCTGTATCGAAAAACTTGTTCGAAATTATACACTTGACTTGTATTTAAACACATGTCAGCAATCACAGTAATTTATATTAGAATATTGTATTTATAATTGCAATAGTAACAACATACATATCGATACCTCAATGGAATATAGTCATAACGCAGAAGTTGTGGATTTTGAGCCAAACTTAAATATGCATACGCTGGCTTTAGCAACTGTGCGAATACATGTTAATCATACACTCACAATATTCTGTACGCCAAATTAACTGAATTTGTAATATAAAATAAATGAAAATTCTGTTACAAACCGGTCTACTTATTTTTCATTTATTTTTAACGAAAAGTTCTTTTAATTTTTAGTGTCAAAAATTCAAACCCATGTTCCGTAAAAACAAATACATTTATTTATTTTATATAAATTAAATATCAAAAAATTAACTGAATATTCCGTAAAATCAAAGAAATAGTCAGATGTTTTATTTAATCCAGTAATTTTCGTTTTCTTCACAAAAGAGCCGAATTTCTAAAAAAAACACCAGACCGCTTGTTTTTCAAATGACTTACCCTATTACACACGCTTGTTTTACTTTTGTTGTACTGACCTCGTTTGTTTACAGAAGAACTCACAATCATAAGATACCAGCAGCATGACCGATATAGTTTCGCAATTATTTTACTTTAAAAATTTGATGTATTTAACTAAATTATTTCAACAAATAGAAAATGGGAATTTGAACCACAAAACAAGCAAACCGTTTTTTATAGATAACTAAAAATTTATTTTTGGTAGTTAATTTACGTAAAATAACTGAAAATTCATTTGTTTTTACGGAATTTGCGGTTGAATTTTTGACAGTAAAAATTAAATGAACTTTTCGTTACTTTAAATTTCATTTTCATTTAATTTTACATAAAGAAGAATTTAACTTAATCAACGGACAATATTAACTGCAACTGAAAATCCGTAATAAAATGCACTTAGTTTTTTTAATAAATTTTAGAATCAGTTATAAATAAATTTGGTATTTTAAATGTTTATTTATTTAAAAATGACTGACCGGAATACTTCTTAAATAAACTTCAGTCCGTTACTGTAATTATATTGTGAGTGTATGTGTCAAAACATATTAAACACAAGGAAACTTTTTGTGCAAAATTGATCTTACATTTCGTACGGAATTAAATGGTTTTTGATTTGGTTTTTGTTTTTTAATATGCGTTTGAGAGGCTTTTTATAAGTTTTTAAGAAAAACAAAAGCAAGTTCATGCATATAAAAGTTGAGCCTTCCTTGTTGATTTGCAAAGTATTTCTTTTTGAATATGTTCACAAGGGTTTTGTTCAAATTACTCTAAAGGAAATAATGCTGAGTAAAAATAGAGAAAAAAGCAATTGTGAACTTATGGGTCGAATACGGATGACAACTGAACTGAAGTTGAGTTGCCAGCAGCAGAATCAGATAACGCAGCTAATGTTTAAATATACAAAAATTTTTTTCTTATTTTATAAAAATTTATATAAAAATACGGATGGCAACTGAACTGAAGTTGAGTTGCCAGCAGCATAATCAGACAACGCAGCTAATGTAAAAATATAAAAAAAATTTTTTTATTTTAAAAAAATTTATACAAAAAATATTTTTTTTTATTTTATATTTCAACATGAGCATCGTTGCCTGATTTCGCTGCTGGCAACCAAACTTCAGTTGTGTTGCCATCCGCAATCGACCCATTTATATCCAGTTTTCTCATTTACACGTTTTCTGCACTATGACACTATTGCATTGAGGTATCGATATGTACATACAAATTGTTGGGAATATATTGAAAATATTTAGAAAATTAAATGTTAGGTAACATGTTTTTATTGTGAGGTTGTTTTTTTATGTGTCAGTAGAAACATTTACAATTACATACAATTTTAAATATATACATGCATAAATACATAAAGATATACATAGTTACATAAACATAATTTACATTAACATAAATGGCACTTAATAAATAAAATTTTAAAATTGTTTTTTTCTTTGGGAAGAAAAACAAAATATTAAATAATTAATATGTAATAACATAGTACACCATGAATAACTTGAATAGGGTAAAATATCAAGGCATAATTAGATAACAAAACAAAAGTTTTTAATGAATCGATTACACTGGTCTTCAAAAAACAAAAAAAAAATGGTAATTTTATCCAAATCGGACAAATACTTTTCAAGTCATGTTGAAATTTATTAGCAAAACCACCCTACTTCGGCGAAATATTTGTCCCGCTCATAAAAAAAACTAGAAGTAATAGAAATAAAAAACTGAAAACGGACTTGAGTTTATCGCATTTAAAAACTTTATGTACCATATGTAATGTGTATTTAAAACAATTTTTTTTTTGCCGACCAGTGTTATTTATCCTCTTATCACAAAAAGTAACCTTTTAGAAATAAACAAAAATGTTTACTTTCTCTTAAGAAATATTTTGTCGTTTCAACTTTTGTGATAATGTTTAAGCTTCTGGAGCTGAAAATAATGAAAACATGGATCTCTTCATAATCAAATGACGTCACATCATATGTACTACCGATTTTTATAATAAAGGGTCTTTGCTAAAAAAAATGACAAACAGCCTTTCATTATCAAAGGATTCAAATATGAACGTCAAACGTGCCTTAACAAAGAGGTATTCGTCAGATGACAAAACTTCGTTACTGGTGTTTTGCAAAAGCGGCACCTTACGGCATTGCCTTTGAGTTTAAATAGCAACATAGTCTTAACAAAAAAAACGTCAGTCTTATGAAGCCGTCCATACGCCCATTTTGTATATCTATAGTCATAATTCGAGGTACAAATTACTTTTTTATGACGTTTAAGCAGCAGTTCGGACTCATCTTCCATTATTTCTTAGCTTCAACTCGTGTAGTGCCCAATTTTAATGCTTTTTGATGAATTTCGATATAAAAAAATCGCATGCGTCACTTGTACTTGTCAGTTTAGTGCTAAGAATTTTGATTTTGTTTTTACATGATCAGTGTTTTGTTATTATGCACTCGGAATGCGCCCGTTATTATAGTCACTGCAAAAATGATTTATCTTACAAACCTGAGGCCAACTCGTCGCATTCCTGATCGAAAAAGGTTTCGTACCGAATAAAATTTTGTGACGTATCGGAACACGGATTGCGGCATACGTAAGCGTTGGAATCGAAATTTATTTAAGAATTTAATTGATTTTTTGCTTTGTAGTAGAAAGAATATTTTAAAATGTAACCCCCGTATTTATAAACGATTATTAAATTTAACAAACGTTTATTAAGGCAAATTTTCATAAAAAATTTGTTTTGTAAACCAATATTGAATTTAAAATTTTTTTGTATATAAAAATGAAAAATCTTTGTATGATTGTTTGTTGGCTTATAGACTCCTAAACTACTGAACCGATTTTCGTAAAATTTTTACAGTAACGTCATGTGAGGCTACTTACTTTTTCGATAGGGATAGGGGCAGTGGTACCCTCCACAGTATAGTATCGAATTTCTTAAGAGGCTCTGCACCCATTTGCTTTAACTTTTTGCAGTAGGATCTTCTAAGCCGCGAAATAGAAATAATATATCAGCAGGGGAAGTGTGACCCTTCATAGGACGCCAATGTTAATTATCGCATATCTTAAGAACTGTTGTAGTGAGAATGCTCAAATTTGGTAGGAGTCCGTCTTATAGTAAGTGGGAGCAATACCTCCCATAGGAAGCATATAATAAATATCGCGTTACTGAAGAACTATGATAGCTAGAGTATTCAAACGTGGTTCAAGTCACTATTATGGTAAATTTTAAATTTTAAAATAAAAACGGGCGGGGTTGACTGAGGGAGCAACTGCTAAATACCGAATTACTTCAAGCTTTATAGGACCAACTTTTATGGTAAACAATATCTTTAAATAAAAAAAAATTAGGGGGGTAGGTACAGGGGGAACAATAAATATTGAACAGGTAATTGCCACGCCAAAAATGCCAATATTTTTGGGTAATTATGCGGGGTACGCATTTAAACGAATGCGCTTAGCTACCTCGTTAAGGTAAATATAAGCATTCGTTTAACTACCTCAGTGAGGTAATTAAGCGAATACGTTTAAATACCTCAGTAAGGAAATTAAACATATTTACAAGATACCTTAACTTTATACCTAAAAGTTAAAAGTTAAGACATAGGAATTTTTACATTTATCAGCTGAATCTAAAGAAATAATACAATAAGAGACAATGGGACTTGCTGTCTTTTATTATATCTGTAATGCATTTTTAGATGTCCTGTCATATCCTACTAACAAACGCGTACTCATACATACAAACTTATAATCAGGGAAACCGTAAATATGCAATTGCAAGGGTTTTCTTGTGCGACCAATGAAGGTAGAAACAATAAACATATTTATCCGTTTAAGAGCTTTTAATGAATTTTGGTATCGATTTGTTTGTGAATAATTTTCGTATTTTAGCTTCATTTCACGATTTTGAAAATAAGAGTTCGATAAAAGTTATTCTATCTCGGATGCGACGATTTGACCCCTGTTTTGTAAAAGGGATAAAAAGTAGCAATTTTAATTATTATTATATTTTTTGTTTATAATTTATTTATTTTCGTTACAACAACGTTTTATTGCCTCACTTCGCAACACTTTCATATGCGCTTAATTTTAAATTAGTGCTATAAAATTTTTTACGAGGAAATTAATATTTTCTCCTATTCAAGTTACTATACGGTGTAAATAGGCAAAAATTCGATTTAAAGCAAAATAATAAAAAAAACAAATAAAGACTTTAACAGCAAGCAATAAGACTTAAAAATTATTACATTCATTTGGCAAACCAAACAAAAAAAAAAAAAAAGACAAGCTTTCAATAATTATAAATAAATTTAGTTTTCCCATAATGTTGCTTAAATATTTATTCAAAATTAAGCGTTTCTATACTCATCGTGCAGATGGGAGCCAATTTATTAAGGGATGCAATGTCTTCAAAAGATGAAGATAAGGAAGTTGTTATGCTTACCGTTGATTGATCTAATGTCGTTGATGAATTGGAAGTAGTTAAACCATTCTCTTTAACATCCGTTAAAGCAGCATGGGAGGGATTATCATCTTTATTAACATTTAAATCTGTAATATCCTTAGATTCTTTGGTGGGGAGATCTGAAATTGAATGTTAAATTCACATTGAATAATTATTCGAAAAATCGGATATGTATTAGAAATTGAAATGAAGTGGAATTAAAAATGAAAGGGATTTGGATTTCAATTCCTGATTGCCTTTGGTTTCCCGGTTTTTAAGAGCTGAGTATGAAGAACTATATAAATTTTTTTATGACCTTTCTTTACAGACTCTTTAAAAATTTGTGCAATATTGAATCCACTTCATCATTTCGAATAGTTTTTTTCCTGTTTTTAAGAGTTGAGTATGAAGTATATAAAAAGGAATATTTTTATGAAGTTTTCTTCACAGGCTCGTTTTCAAAATTTGATCGGTATTGAAGCCACTTCATTTCTAATAGATTTTTACTTTCCATCACTTTGTTACCTTTGTCTATAGTTGTGTTAATATTCTTATCAGTTTCTTCTATATTATTGATATTTTGTTTCTTTGGCTCTTCATCATCTTTGGCTTTTGTTTGCTGTACATTTATTTCATCTTGTTTATCCTGCTTGGGAAGCTCTTTGGTTGACTCTTGTGGTTTTTCTTTATTTTCTTCTTCCAGCTCTTCATCTTCCTCCTCAATGCGTGTATCAATTTGTCCTAGCGGCACATCACCAATACGTTTAATACTGCCATTGCTGGCACTATTGCCATTTTTCAAAATGCCTACTAAAGGTGCACCATTACCTGGTTTCTTCTCATCGACTGGTAGCTGTTAACATTACAATGTTTTCATTAAGTTTTTTTTTTTGGTTTATTATTTTTCAAAAGTAATTTAAATATGTTGTATTTGTTTTGTAAATCCTCTTACCGCTTTGTAAACATATGTCTGTCCAGCTACTCCTGGCGATTCATGCATTTTTGTGGCCTGTTCCTTTGACCAAATAATACCTTCATCCGTTTCACGTTCAATACGTCTTTTGTATGCTAAATGACTACGATAGACTTCCAGAAGGCAGCATATAACAATGATCACAAACAGTGAAGTAAGAGTTATGAAAACCACTTGGGTTGAGTCCTCCTTTGTGGATTCATCGTACACATATTTCGCCACATATGGTATACGTTGCGGCGGTTCTTCAACCCAATTCTCGGCACTCTGTAAATTGATGTTGCAAGTAAACAAAAAGTTAATCATTGGCATGCTTGTACGACTGAGAATGTGAATTGTATATTAAATTTGTTAAACAAGTTGGCCAGTAAATACAAATATGTGTATTCAAAATCATTTTTATTAAAAGCTCAAGAAGCTTAAGCAATTAATGTGACATAATAGCAGTAAAGTTGTGAAGTCAATTTTATGTGCTTAAAAGAATTTGGAAATTTAATTCGAAATTTGAAAGAAGAAATTCGGCTTACAAAACCCTTATTTTAATCTAAAAGTCATAACAAAATTTTGTACTTGTTTGGTATTCAAGGGATCTTTAGAAAAAAATAAGAAAAAATACAAAAACGTTTATTAAGATAAGTTTTTTTTCTGGTATTTGTGGTTTTTCTATTTCTTTTTAGATTGAAATAAATATTGATGAATCTTCAACAGCAAGCAACAGCGATGATGTCAAAAACTTTGTAAATAGTCAGCCAAGCAACCATTTAAAAAAACAAAAACATATTACTTACAGCAACAGAATTTTTTTATTTAAGTGGTTGCTTGGCTGACTGTTTAAGTCTTTAAGCTGAGAACATACACATAGTGAGATTAAATAAATTATTTACTCTCACTTTTTCTGCTTTTGCTTTTTTTACTGTGTTCTTTTTCTTAAGTTAAGTTAAGCAATTACAAAAGCATTAAAAATAGTCAGTCATTTTTAAACACTGCTTTCGGCAACATTTTGTTCAGAAACTAAGATAATATGTAGTTTTATTTGATAAGAATCATTTTTAAGGACTGCAATTAAAAAAAAATTATAAATCAAAATTAAATATAGAATTGCATATAGAAGTTTCATGCATCACTAGCAAGAAAATGGCAGCAAAATATAAAGAAAGTTGACATACTTAAGCACAAAATCGCTACAAACAGTTAATAGTAAAAAAGCCGTTAATGTACGTGTATGAAATCAAATTTTTATAAGAGGTTTATAAGACAAAAAGCGTTTGATAGTTATTACATACTATAAGATTAAAATAAGAACATTTTATGAATATGGCGGTTAACTTATAGCTCTTAATTAGTCCTATAACACTGTGCAACGAATTTCGGGTCATCGCCACCAGCCTTTACACTTGCAACGCGAAATGAAAGTATACTACATACTAGTAGAGCAAATCTGCCAAAAGGTCTTAAAAAGTTAGCTCGGGCTCCCGAAATATGGGCCCCTAAAGTTTTTAAATTTTTTGAAAAAAAATATACTGAATGTACTTCTGAGCTAAAAAATAATTTCAAATGCCTTCAGTAGAATTGTATGGCGATTCTTTTCATAGAGTATATTAACCCTCTAACACTTATTTTAAGGGGTAATTTTATTTTTATTAACTTCTACACTAAAACGACACGTTAGAGGGTTAAAATGTTCTACGAATATTTTCTATGTATGTAAAACGGGTTTTCGAAAAATTAAAAAAAAAATCAAGGCACGGAATTTCGAAAATTTGTTTTACATACATACACCACACAAAAACGGTGTTTTTTACAGAACACCACAAAATCACGTGATTTAAAACTAGTTTTAAAACTAGTCCACTAGAGTATGTATGAACATGGAGTTGTTTTAAGACTACTCCGTTGTAATGTAAAACTGGGTTATATGGTACACTCCTAGGACATCGTGATGTTAAATATACCTTTTTACCATATAATTGGAGTACTTTTGGAGTAATCCTTCTCCTTTATGGACTACTCTTTACATGCAAGGACTAGTCCTGTTATCTGCAGGGATACACCAACAATTTTACAGCAACAAACAAGTCGACTACACAGCTACTCGAAGTTTTTACAACTAACACTTGCTGCTAGTTGTCAAATATTGTCATGCCCACACAATTTGTATGAAGCATCAATAAATAGCGCATTGTCAACGCCTTGTTATTGAAAATTACAATTTTGACAGCGCGTTTAACACTGAAATTACCGCTATTAATAATAAATAATGGCAATTTAACTATTTTTTGATAAAATTAGCGTTTTATCTCCATTTTTATTTCTATTACGTGGATTTCTTTAAACAGGAAAGTTAACACTACTGGTCGTGACAAAACAATGACGCTTTTGTTTAGATATGGCTTATCAGCGTAAAAGCTAAGCGAAATAAAAACGTTTCGCCTTCCGCTCTTGTTAAGGTACGGCTGATAGAATTACTTGCAAAAATAAAAAATATCATTATTCTTGAATTATTAGTTTAAAAAAGGCACTATACAACATATCCAGTCTTTAGCACATAATCCGCACTTACCCTATAGCTTTATGTTGTGGGGAAGCTTTCTAGCAAACTTAGTAAAACTTTTTATGGTGTATATTTTTAAAGATCATTACTTCAAATAAGTTTTTGTGCAAAGGCTTGAATCAGTAAAGCAAGGTTTATTTAAATTCTTTAAATGCTTTTTTTTAATTGAAAATACTTCTTTTTAGGTTTTTCTTATAAAAGCAATTTTTTAAAAAAGGTTAAATTCTTCATTAAACAAAATTGCAGCTTTTTCTTTACAGTTAAATGGGTGTTTTTTTTAATGTTTAAGCTTTTAAAAAAGGCTTTGCAAAATAACTCATTTCTGTTCAGGGCTGCCAGACTTGGATATTTATCTGAGCAAAAAGGACAAAGAAAGTCATTTGGGATTTTTTTCGGGTATATAAAAAAAAAATTCGGGTATTTTTTTGGGATTTTATGCATTTTAAATATAATTTTCCCTTTTTTTATACCCTTCACCGAAGATAAAAGGGTATATATAAATTTGTCATTCCGTTTGTAATTTCTACAATATTGATCCTACACCCTATAAAGTTTCTGGGTCCTTATGAAAAGCGAAGTTCAAATCCGGTTATCTCTTATGCCTATACTTAAAGAAACAAACAAACACACATACATGGTACAAACCATTTTGGTGAATATAGCCCACTATTACGGTTCACAACTCAAATAAGTTGAATTGTAATTTTTGTATTATGGTTTACAACTTTGCTGAGTTGAGTTGACACAACTGAGTTGAGTTGACACAACTGAGTTGAGTTGTGAAACCTAAAACGGGCCATATATCATATTAATTATATTCAAACAACGTTCGTTTATGGTTCAGTCGTCTAGGGGGTTGAGTTTAGAAACTGTGAGTCCTCTGGTTCAAATCTTGGTTTTTCAAAGAGATTTTTTTTTTAATTTTTATGTTCAAAAAACGATTTTTAAAAAATATTTACCAGTTTTAAATTTTTAAATTTAATTTATAATGAAGTTTTTAGAATTGTGAATATGTATGTATGTATATAAAAAAATTATTCAGTTTTTGTCTAGTTGCTCTGTATTCTGCTCGCAGAATGGTGAAGGGTATATAAGATTTGGCACAGCCGAATAAAGCACTCTTACTTGTTTTTATTTACGCTTATTGTTCTTTGTTTCGTGCACTTATGCAAACTTATGTTATTATTCTTGAGTGAGAGCTTTAAAAAGGAAGAATTAAAAAAAGAAATCTTCAGCCGTTGACAGCACATACAAGTTTTGATTTTTTTAAAGGCAATTTTCAAGCAAATATGGCATTCCCAAAAATAAGTAAATCGTTATCTGAAACGCAAACGGCCCTCTCTAACGAAAAATTAAAAATCAACGTTTTCATTGATTCTGATGTATTGCATCAACACAAAGGTGTCTGGAATCTTTCGTCTAAAATTTGCGATTTTATTATCAAAAAACACAAGCGGGCATGTTCTACAAATCGAAATGAATTGGAATTGAAATCGAACGAGATTTTAGTTTCAATTATTTACAAAATTACTGTAGTTTTTCCTGTTTTTAAGAGTTGTTCTTGTAAATATAATTTGTACTTAAAGTATGAAGTATAAAAAATGGAATATTTTTTTAAACTTTATTTACAGGCTCCTTTTCAAAATTTGTTCGATTTTAAATCCACTTCATTTCGATTTACAGAACATACCCAAAGGCCTTATCTACAAAAGATACTATGGTAAACGATAAAAAGACTGGAAGGTTGTACAATAAAAATAAAAGAAAATTTAATTAAAAACAGTTTAAGGAGATTAATTAATTTATAATTTTGAACAGTTTTTGCTTCTGCTGTGAAATTTTTAAAATCGGGCTTTTGCGTATTAGGCGACGAAATATAAAAGACAATATAATAAATAAATAACGGATATATTTATGCATTTTTATTGTTGATTTAAAGCATGGCTAAAACCGACTGAACAAGCTCCAAATTCTTATAAATTAGCTCATATGACTTCAAAAACATGATATTGCTCTGCTTGTAATTCCTCACTGGAATCGCATAAAAGGATTTAAAAAAACATGCCAAAACCAGTCGCTACAAACAAAATAAAATAATTATTTTTCTAACAATTTTTTTTGGGGATTTTTGGGGATCACCAATTCAAATTTGTTTCACTATTTTAAAAAAATTTTAAATATTTAATTAACAAGAATCAAAATTTGGGCAGGGGGAAAAAAAACAAAAGAAAATATTATTTATTTAAGGTTTTGATTTTTAGTTTGGGGATTTTTTTTAACAATGAAACAAGGAAAAAAAGTACCTGGCAGCTCTGTTATTATTTCCAGTGAAAGCAGCTTTTAATAAAAAGGTTTTAACGAATATAGTTTTTTACGAAAAGAGCGTAAAAAAGCTTTTTATTTGTGAATAGAGATTTTAATATTTTCTCATAATGAGTAAATTAGTCGAAGAAAACAAGAAATCGAAGATTTTAGTCTTATGACCATTTTTATCAAAAAATATTGAACTTAAATATACATTGAAAAAAGGCAAAAAATACTTACCAAACTAACATTGACCATTGGTTCTTGTGAAGGTTGCTCTGTTATATCGAACTTGGCCACACATTGCGCACTACGTACCCCTTGAGGATTAATAACGGTGATATTGTCCGCACCCGATTTAGTAAAGAACATATATTCTTCTAAGGGTTTCATAATGTATTGATTCACTTGTATATAAATGTCTAGAATTCAAAGAAATAATTAAAGAATTAAAAAGGAATAAAAATATAACATACATTTTATATTATAAGTTCCAACAGGAATACGAGTTTTTTTTCGGAATGATAAACGAATTGTTTATTGTTGTTGTATTTGTTAAAGCTTTGATATATTGTTACAAGTAAAACTAGAGTGTTTATAATTCTTATTTGCTTAACAGTTTTATTCGTATCTTTAGTTTTTCTAAAATATTTGGATGTAGAACAAGAAACTTCTCTGGCCTATGGAATAGCTTATTCCATCAACAATACATTTTAGTTTATCAATAGAATAAATTGTTAATACATTTTTAACTCCCAATATGAACTTTGAGGAATAAGAACATTCCTAGTGACTTTTTTAAATACTTTAAAACTTTCTTCTGTAAAATTTCACAATTTGAACAATTTATAAGAGAACATAAACTCATAAATATCCCCTTTTTTTGCAATTTAACTTTTCGCACAAAAAACCTAAAAATTACTATTTTAACCCATTTCAAAAACTTGCCGAAGCTTTAAGAATTAATAGCCGTTTCGCTAGAATTTATTGAAGTTCATATCGATGGCTCTAAAACTTGTATGTGTGTATGGCAAATAAATAAAAGATGGGTATTTCGTTTTTGTCTGTGTCTATTTTTCGGCGTTAAAAACTAAACAGAAGACCATACATAAAAACACTTAACAATTTTATTAAAGCATGGTCACAAACTTTGCCCAGTAGTTTTGAAAATGGTTGATTTTTGTTGTGTCCTATGAATACTGGATTTTTCATTGGGACTTTGTTTCTATATGAAAACTGGCATGAATTTCTAGATGTAGAAAGCCACATCTTCCCCATATGGCTTTTATAAACCCTTTGCCTTTTATAACTAGGGAATCAATGTTTTGATATTAAATGACAACCATTGACATTTGGAAAGTCTTTTTTATAAAAGGGCACATATATTTTATGCAAGGAACGAAACTAGGATAAAATACGAATTTTCGGCCGCGATTATATGTCGTCAAAAATAAAACATATTTGTGCAAGACGAATTCACTTTTCAGTTCGTGCTTCTGTTTTTGACTCATCGACCAAAAACCAAAATTTTTTTTTTTGTTTAACTTGTTGTAGAATTGCCACCACCGGGTACATGAATTCGCCTTGATATTTGTGCATTTAATAATATAAACAATAACGATGTGTGTGAAGATAAATCCTAATAGTTAACATAATTGTGTAAAATATCGCATGCGATAAAAAATATATTGAAAAATATCGCATGCGATAAAAAGATATTAAAAAAACTCGAATATTTACATTAAATTTTGAGTTTTTATGAAACGTCAACCTATTAATCATTTTTTTTAATATTAAAAAGTTTTGTGATATTTTTTGTCTGTTAGTATTAAAATTTATCAGCCTGTTCATCGATTTCGAACGTTAACGTTCGCATTGAAAATGCATTTAAAACAAGAACAAATCTTAGATTTTTTGATTTTTAAAAAAATCTGCCTAAGACTGAAATTCGCACGAAAGTGCTGTATTTAAGGGATTTGGCAACTGTGCCCAAATCCTTATCCTTCCATAACAGGGAATCAAACCTAATAGAAAATGAAGACTATGGACAAGACTACCATAATTTATAAGCACTATATCCAAATTGTATTTGTGAAAATTTGGATACACATTTAAAAATTTGACTCAGAGTGAAATTCTCATAAAAGTGCTTTGTGGTTTGACTCCTTATGATAGAAGGATTTGAGCACATTGGCCGTATCCCTCACAGAACACTTTCATGATAATTTCTTTCTAAGACTATTTTTTTCAAAAATCATACAATTTAATACTAAAGGACTAATAAAATATCAAATAAATTTTAAATATTAAAAAAAATCGATAAAAATGATTGATGATTCATTAAAGCTTAAAAATTTTGTGTTAATTCTCGCATTTTCATTATACATAATATTTTTTTTCTCGCATGCGATATTTAAAAAAATATATTTAACTATTCGTATTTATCATCATACAGCTGTTATTTTTTATCGTTATTATGTTACAAACGACTAATTTACGCACGGAGTTTTTACCGGTAAAGCGAAGTGTTGAGCGAACTTCGTCCTTCGTCCCAGTTATATTCCTAACATTAGTGAACAAAAATAAATTTAATAAAAAAAATAACAAATAAAATAGTAGAACTATATTATTTTGTTATAGAACTCCTCATACATGTAAATAAAAAAGTATATCGTCACTTTAGAGGTCAAGTAAAATTGTTGATTTTGATACAGATTACTTAGAATCGGTTTTATTTACCAGTTTACTTTGAACTAACTACTAGACTAATTTTTTGTAATCAATAGAGAATCTACAGACTTTGGCATAAAATATGTTTACAGTATGGCATGCGTATATTATTCAGAACTGTAGGGCACCCCTAACCATTGGGATAGACACAACATATTAACAGGATTTATATACTACAAAACTGTATAAGCTTTTTGCATTAGGCCTCATTGCTACTTCTACGAATACAGATACATGTAATAATATTTAGTTCGAATAAAATGAATAAGGAAAGTGATTGTAATATCTTTTCAAAAAACTAAAATTGACGTCTAAAATAAAATCCAGCACGATTTTGCTAACAAATAACTTTTTCTACATCCTAAATATTTCTACGTAAAAGAGATCCTTGTAGTGAAATATACTTTTAAACATTTCCGAGAAGCTTTTAAAAGGCAAGTGACATCTAAATTGCAATACTGGTAAAAATATAATACTTAAAGCATCATGTGCATATTGGCAATCATGCTTTTAGCGTAAACGGAATCTGCCTGGAAATCCACGTTTAACCATTTTATGTCGTTTACGTTCTTGACATCTTCAGAACATTTCAAATGTGGAGAACTAGGGTTGTATTAACGACCCCACAAACACATCCATTTAACTCGTAATATATTTATTGGCTTAGCCATTCAGGAGTGTTCTGCAAATCGAAAACGCAAAAACACTAGAATTTGAAGTTGTTCTCTTTTAATTTAAATTGTATAATTTTTATTGTAAACTTTTGTTTAATAAATAAATATTTGTATAATATGTGTCTTAAAATTGTTAAATTACAGAAATCTTATTAAAAAATTACATTAAAAATTTTTGCATTTTTTGTCTTTGATTTCCAGAACACCTCTGATTATGTTTGTGGACATACGTTTGAAAGTATTTTTACTTCTAAGAGTTTTAACAGGTCAACCTGAACAGAAGGGGCAAACGTTTTTTTAGATAAGAACAATTCTGCTACTGATAAATTTTAAATAAAAAACTAATATTTACTGATAAGTAAATCAGATTTTTCAGCCGTCCGATATTGTATTTGCGTTAAAATTTGTTTCATATAAATTGTATTGAAATGAGTATTGTACGTAAAATATCTTTCAGCTCTCATATATGTATGATGGCATGTAAAGCCTGGTACTGTGTTCAACATTTCACGTGAAATGCTGTCAAAACGCATATGAAAAAAACTTGTGCGGAATATCTATTAAATAATGTTGATAGAGTTGTACTCTGTTCATTTTGTGAAAAAGTTAGGAAATGTTTCTGGCAACATTTTTTTTACAACTGCGAAATAATGTAAGCTGCACTTATTTCACGTGGAATTTAAAGCAAAAGCAAAAAAGTAACAAGTGATTGGTTAAATAAGAAATAAAAAATTAAAATAACCCAACCGGTAACAGTTTTTTATCC
This sequence comes from Pollenia labialis, assembly GCA_949318255.1. Taxonomy (NCBI): domain Eukaryota; kingdom Metazoa; phylum Arthropoda; class Insecta; order Diptera; family Polleniidae; genus Pollenia; species Pollenia labialis. The sequence goes on from OX439140.1 coordinate 117,651,409, forward strand.
ATATTTATATTCTTTTTTATTAAATTTTTTAATAAAAAAAATAATTTTTAGTTAAATACATGTGCGGTTTGTTTACATACGCAAAACAATGTCGCATACCTTGCAGGACTAAAAACGTCAAATTGTACAAACTCGCATGAAAGGTAACATTGATACATGTCAAAATTTTCGTGTGAAATAATTAATGTTGCTCAACATTTTTCACAAATTTAAACAGAGTACCAGGCTTAAAATAAAAAAAATCTATGAATAATTTCCCCAAAAAGCAAAATTTTTTTTTTTACATTTTTTACATTTTACATATAAGCCAGAAATGATTTTTTTATTTTTATCTAATTTGAGATTAGAACCAGCGTTTAAAAAGCTGCAGTTGAGATAGTAAAAGTCATAAGATTGTGCTGCAACATCGACATCTTCATTTGTCATTGGACAAAAAAAACTGTTGCCTTTACTTCTGATGCATTAAACACATTCACCACAGCAGGATACACGAACACACGACTACAAATGCTGCTGGGTGCAATTATAGCCGTGTAGTCAGCTACTGAATTATTTTGAAGACGACAGCTACAATTGAAAAATTATAAACAGCTGTTTTTTTACTATGTATTTATATTTCAGTGGTGCCACTATCATTTGTTTTTTACTTTTATATAATGGAAAAACATGCATAATTCAAAACTACTACACAAACTTAATTTAAGCCAATAAATATATAAATATTTATTTATAATAAATTTTATAGCGAAAAAAAAATTAATTTATTAAAAATCATTAAAAATATTTAAATTTTTTTTTTTTTAGTAATTTGTTTTTTCTTAACCCACTTACAACTACATTAAGAGTTGACAAAAAATCAACCAATTGTAGTCGGGACTGTAAGAAAAGATAAACTCACTGTTTATTGTTGTTGTTAATTAAATTTAAATTTCGATTTATTAGCCCGTTGAGAGCCAATTTCAAATATTAATATTTCTTGATAGATTTTTCAACAAAACTTAAAATTTTGTCAATTTATTTAATCAAACATAAAAATTTTAGGAAAGAACACTTCAAGTTTTAATATACCCTATTTTTAGTAACGCCATCATATAAAATTTTAAATTTATTAAGGGTTTAAAAATTATATGTATCTTGAAAAATTACTCAATTTATTTATAAGTTTGAGTTAACATATATACGTGGTAATAATTTATGTACTTGTTACATATTTAATTATTGTAGTACAAATGTATGTACATAATTAATAAGTGTTCCGCAAGGCCGAAACCCCGCAATACAGAAAAACTTTATTAAGCAAATATCTAAGGGTTAAATAATTATTGTTATATCGACATAATTTTAAGATAAAGCCAATTTTGTAAATAAAAGTCAGCCATGGAGTATGAATATAGATCCGAAATTGGCTCTTAATTGGTTAGTCGGTATGCTTTAAACGCCATGTGAAAAACACTTTGAAGCATTTTCCAATATTTCCCATATTGTAAAGATTTATTTTATAGCTAAATAAATATCGATAAAGTATTTTGCAACTTTTACGACCTATTACTTATAAACTAGGAAAGCGTAAGCGCGAAAAACATCTTTCTATAGAACTTCTTTCAAGGACACTAAAAAGTTATATAATATTTTCAATTTCAAACGCATTCTTTTCTGTTAACCAAAAAAAAATTTTAAGCACTTATTCTTTAAATATTTGTTTATATTAGCAACACTTTTTCTGTTTTGTAGCGGACAAAAATAGAAATTAGTTTAATTTGACTACAACGACAAACTAAGCACAGACAACAACCTGCAGCCATGTAGCCGTTTCGTCGTGAAAATAATCATTTCCATATGCACACATGTATTCTATTTTTGACATATAGAAGTCGGTGCTTGCTGTCTCGAATGTGTTTATAGCATGATTCATTAAATGAAAACAGTCGAAGTGAAAGCAAAAGCAAAAATCAAAAAGTTGTACACAACAAAGAACATCGGCAGTCGACATGTTCGAAAGTCTTTGGTTTGACAGACTGAAACTTTTAAAAAATCCCGTAGTTACCGAAGATGGGACGTTGTGTTTTTTTCCGATTTTTTTTTTTTTTAAATAATACCTACATGTGTACATAAATACATACATATGTATTTACTTTAATGCTTAACAATCTTTTTAATTTTTTTAAATTAAATAAAACGTATGTATTTATGTACACATGTATTAAAAAAAAAAATTGCGGAAAAAAACACAACGTCCCATCTTCGTTAACTTCGGTATTTATTAAAAGTTTCAGTCTGTCAAACGAAACACTTCCGAACATGTCGAGTGCCGATGTTCTTTGTTGTTTTCAACTTTTCGTGTTTTGCTTTTGCCTTCACTACGACTGTTTTTATTTAATGAATCAGAAGTAAAGGCAATGGATTATTTTCGTCCAATGAAAAATCAGAAAGTGGAAGAAAAAGCAATTTTTTGATTTTGACTGCAGCTTTTTAAACCCTGATTAGAACCCACAATCTGGTAGCCCTATTTTAGTCTACTGTTTTATACGAGGCGAATTCATTTATATATTAATTCGCCTTGTTTTTTGACATTACATGAACGAAAAACAAATATAAAACAACATGTTGTTTTTTGTGTTGTTGGCTTGTTGTAGTCTCGCCGCCACCTGTAGTAAATTCGCCTTGTTCGAGTCGCCTCACCAGCTGTCAAAATTTATGTTTGTAATTTTCTTTAGCAAAGAAAAAGTTAAGTGTTTTTAAAATTGTCTTTAATTTCATTGAATTTTTAATAAAATATATAAAACTGTTGGTTTCAGTTCCCTTATTAAAATTTAATTTAAATTTTTTTTCTTGTTCTTCAACCATTCTTTTGCCCAAATTCTTCGTCGCTTTTCATTTTTTCGTCATCAATGCATTCTGCAATAACCATTAATGCAATTATTTTTTTTCAGTCATTGCAATAGAATTTTTAATTTTTAATTGTAAAAATAATATAAATTTGACAGTTGCAAGACTCAATTGACAATTGAATTGAAACGTGTATGGGGTGCTTTACAAAATTAGGTTCTAAGTGTTGAAGCCTAACCATAATATGCATAGCCTTGCTTAACCTACTGTCAAAAATTAACAAAAAGTCTCTCGAATGTATTTAAAAAAACAAAAACAAAATAAAAAACATTTGATTCCGTACGGAATGTGCGATTTGATTCGCACCTTGCTTAAGCAAATGACAGTTTCATTAAACTTAGCAAAAAGTTTCCTCATATAATTAACATGAATTCGCACATTTGCTTAAGCCAACTTAAGCACATTATGGTTGGGCCTTTGGTGTGTAGGGAAATAACTTCGTTAATTTTTTCTTACAAAATGCCACTGTCGACAACCGCAACACAAGTGCCTGATTTTGACATTTGTTGTCGCATTAAATATTTTTTAGTGAACCGCAATCGATCGCATTCATTGTCGATCAACTTGTCGGGCAGACAATTTTCAGTTGGGCGCAAATAAGCTGTTTGTCGTTGAAAATTTAAACGAACGATAGGTCAGGCTGCGAATTATGCCCGTAATTTCTACAAAAAGAAATTTAGCTGTGCATAGAAACCTATGGTGTAAGAGCTGCCATATTTTAAAGGAAAACTGAAGGTAAAAACACGTAGGCAAAATAAACGATGAAATAGGTAAAGATAACTGTTAGGTTCAAACACGAGCAGCTTTCTTTTTGTAGATATTACGGGCATTAATGGAATAACGAGTTAAATTGAAATGTTCGGTATAAAAAAATAGGTGATAAAAAATATGTGTTTTTTGTAGTAAATATTTTGTGTTGTCAGATATTAAGTGTAGCTTTCAAATGGGATTCCCGCGGTTTCCCGAGCAATAAATGATCATCTTTTCTGCAAATATTCGCTATACCGCTCAGAGAGATATTTATAATGTGTACATTATACATTATAGTATACTAAAGATCGCATTTTGGCGGTGGTGGATCCCCTGGGTACCATTAAAGCGTTACCTTGCTAAATCTAAATAAAGAATAAGAGGGTATGCAAAGCCCTTGCCTTACTCATGCGCACATGTGGACGTCACTTACAAAATGGTCGAAGGGGGTACTGGAGACCTCTCAATCTACAAATTTGTTAAATTTTCCGAATGCTTAACATTTTTTTTCAATAAGAAAAGTATCTTGCCCACTTCACCCATAACGTCCATTTTTGGCACAAAGAATATTTTCAGAATAGTAATAATATTATAAGGATACTTTATAAGAATATTTATTTAAAAAATTTAATGTGAATTGTTTGTTATGTCAGTTGTTATGATAGGGCAAGCCCAGTTATATCCCAACTCCTCGTCTAAGCTTATTTTCGGACATTTGCAAAGCTTTTTTTTTGAAAAACTTCTAAATTACTCAATAAAAGCTGTTTCTTTTTAAATCATTCTTGTAGTGCATAAACGAAGTTTCTTAGCTGGTGGGTACGTGGAATGTTATTTGTGATACCGAAAAAATCTATTATCTTTTTTTCTTTTACCATTCCAGTTTATTGTACCTAATCAAATACTCTAAAGTGTACACTTTCCATGCATATTTTCACATACTCACTAGACAAACAACCGCTATAACTTTTAAATACAGCAACACGTGAATCTGTTGTATTAATACCACCGATTTGCACACGATTAGCACTCATTTCAGCAGATGGTGTTAAGGCTCTTGCACTAATTGCCGCCAATGGTACTTGTTCGCGGTCAATGTAAAGTGTTGCTTCAGTGAAATTACGCTGATAGTAAATAGAGTGGCGGGCATTGTTAAGGAAATTTCTATCGATACGTGCACCCACAGCTGGACCCTCACGATCTTCCTCAAATAGCAAATAACCATCTGCGGTAATGGCAATCATAAGATAATAACTACGATCGGCAGCCGTCTGTAGTAGAAGCATGACACGATTGGCACGTCTTAGATCCAGGGAAGAAAAGGCTAACTGTAAGCGCACATAGTCCACTTTGCCAGCCAATTCAAATTTACGTTGTAAGGTCGATTCGCCGCTAAAATCGGCCCCTTTTTCTTCCATGCAAAATTCTCCCAAGAAGCTGGTATGTTCACAATCACAAGTTGATTCCTGTTTGGCAAAGTTCTCACGACAAATACCGCCATTTTTACAAGGTTCGGCATCACATTTTATTTGACAATTGGGAAGAACGCCATCAATAACTGCAATTAAAATATAAATAAAATGGTTTATAGGATTTTCATTTTTTTTAAATATATTTTGCTGAAATTTAATAAAAATCTATATCCTTTAAAATTTCCTTTACGCCACATGTTTCCTTTCAGACATTTTACAAAAATTCAACAACCTTATCGTAGCATTTGCGAGTAGTTTATTTAGGATTTCCTTTTTGCTGGAAAATTCAATTTACAAAAATATTCAAAAATTACTTGTGAAAGTGGGTGGTGGCATTTTAATTCAAAGTTCAAAGAATTGCTCTTGGGTATATTGCCATTTTTATCCGATTAACATTTGTTAATTTTACTTGCTGGTACTTATGCAATTGGTTGACCACATTGAATGTATTTAGGGTTTAGTGGCAGAGATGGCCAATGTATGTTTGGTAGCACTAACGAAAGTTTTTAGAAGAAAAAAGTTAAACCTTAAGTGGCGTAATCCATTATAATAAAAGATTAACCTAAACGACTTAAGCGTTTTATATGCATTTGGTACTTGAAATTTAAAAATGTGAAATTAAAGTAACGTTCAATTTAAAATTTAATAGTCCTTTAAAACTTCTAGCTGCTTTTGTTCGAGGACTTTGGTTTTGACATTGTGGCTAAGATTCAAATATGCATTAAGTTGACTAGCAACATAAGTAGGAAAACTATAAAGTTGTGTACAAAATAAGAGCACATTGGACGCTACTGGAGATGTACGCTATTATCAAAGACGAAGACGAAAATTCAGGGGCTTGTTTTTTTTTTGTGGTTACACATTTTAAGACTTTCTTAGTTACAAGATTTATAAGCGATTCATAATGATTCATTTGAAAGTTTGATTTAGATGTTATAACTGCCATTTATCTCACAAAATTTAAAAGCTGTGACGCAGGCTGCATGCACCTTTTAGGCAATTTGTTTTCAAGATGTCATCAAGAAAGCAATTTATAAAGACAATAGAAAAACTTGATTATTAAATTGCAGTCAGTTGTTTAATTGAATGTAAACTGAAACACACTATTGGAAATAGAATTTGAAAGCAAGTTCTCATCAAATTTTTAAGGTATGAATGTATTAGTGAACAAGTGTAAGTGTGTTAAAACTTGAAATAAAATTTGAAGCAATATTTGCTCGTCTTACGATTATAAAAAGTATTTGAAAATAAACTCTAAATATCGCTCCATAGTGTTCGTTTCGGTAGATTTGTGGAAAACACAAACGCTAATATTTAGTGTAGGTGTAGAAAATGATTAAAAAAATAACGTTTCCCTGTTTATCGTCTTTCGAACACAAAAATAATACTGTTCTTATCCAACTTAACAAAAATATGAGAACACTTAATTCCGTTCGGTTTTTTTTTGTGTAAAATCCACACACTTCATTGTGTTCGGTTCAGCTCATTAATGACATACGAGAAAAAACAAAAAACCCGCAAAATAATTTTTCACAAACAAACCATATACACAATACACACACTAGCTGTTCATGGTGCGGTCGCACATTGGTTGAAGTTCATATAACGAGCGGCTAAAAATAGAAGAAGTTGTCGAAGGACATTAAAACTTGGCACATAGGCATTTTTTGTTTGAATCAAGAAAAAATGGAAAAATCAAAATGATCCGCCCACTTTTACGCCCACCTCCCATACAACTTGTATTCAAAAAGTGGCATAACTCCCTTGATTTTAATTGTATCAATTCAATTTTCACTTAAAATAAATATTATAATTGTAGAAAGGGCTCCTGAAAATATATACCTGATCCGCCCACTTTTACGCCCACCTCCCATACAACTTGTATTGAAAAAGTGGCATAACTCGCTTGATTTTGATTGTATCAACTCAATTTTCACTAAAAATAAATATTATAATTGTAGAATGGGCTCCTGAAAATATATACCTGATCCACCCACTTTTACGCCCACCTCCCATACAACTTGTATTGAAAAAGTGGCATAACTCCCTTGATTTTGATTGTGTCAACTCAATTTTCACTAAAAATAAATATTATAATTGTAGAATGGGCTCCTGAAAATATATATCTGATCCGCCCACTTTTACGCCCACCTCCCACAGAAAAAACAAATAGAAAAAACATGAATATGAATTTAAAGTATCGTCTTTTAATAATTTTTTGACATCATTATCGTACTCCAATTTTGTGATTTGCAGCTTTGAGCGAAATGTGTTTATAAATGGGTCTGAAGACAATAAAAGATTATGCATTGCGTCTTCATTAGTGGCTACACGTCCAGTTCTTCGCGAGTGATGTAATCTATAGGCTCTATAGTCCTTATTCCTTGCTTCCTGAGCTTCTTCGGACAGCATACCTGATACAAATAATTAATTAAAATGTAAAAAATCAAAATCAGATCATTGAATAAGGGCCTTTAGATAGAGACATGCCTATTGACTGGTATGTAAATTACATTTTGATGATCTGGCCTAAGCAACCAGTGAAATGCGCATAGGAATAGCTTATCCCATCAACAATAAATTTCAAGTGTTTTTATCAATAATAAAAACTGGGAATTTAGCACGAATAACAAAATCTTTTGAAATTTAAATTTTGTATTCCCAAAAATTGAAATTACTTTTTGATTTTGTAATAATTTTAAACAGTTCAGAATTATGGCAACAACAACAAGCATGATTGAAAATTCATGTTTTGTTACTTTATCACTTTATCACTTCATCACTTTATAGTTTTTACTGTTTTTTTTTGGAAAGTGCAAATATGTGCAGCTGAATTTTTTTTTACTTTTAGCTGAGACTTCAAGCTGTAATTTGACATCATTCGTTAAACAGCGCTCCACAGCGCTAAAAAGATACAGCCTATTGAAGTTGATGAACATTGAAATTTTGATGTTGTTTATATTTTGTTCTACAAAATTTTTTATATCGCACTTTTTCCAACTTTTTTTAATGCAAATCTCATCTTTGACAATTGTCATTTACGAAAATATACAACAAAGTCAAATGATAATTTTACTGTGATTGTACCAAAAGATTGAATATACAGAAAATTTACAAGCCATTTTAAACAAGCAAACATATATGAACTTCGAGCCTGTCTATCCAAACAAATAATAAATATATCAGCCTAATACTACGGAATCATAATATTCAGATATCTGCCAACAAAATACCAAAAAATTATCCAAATCGGCGAACATGCAAAAAATGAATTTTGGCCACTTTTCAACCAAAACTAAACTAAACTTTGCTAAGCTTTTTTGTTCGTTCATTTCTGTATCAATGTAAAAAAAGAAACATTATAGAACATTAAAATATAATGTTTGTCTACAGTATCACTACAATTGTTCTGTTTTTAAACGAAGAACAGAACAATCTATGATGTTCGGCTCTTTCTTAAAAATAGTTACGAACGGTATTAAGGGTTGTGTTCGTCTACACAATCACTTAAAAAAATAGATATTGTTCTCGGGTGTATGAGCCGAACGCTAAAAAATGTGCTGTATATTTTCGAACACTGGTCTAAACGCACAGATAATTTCTGTGGTGGGAAAAAGTCACTTGAGCTCCTTCTTCGTACAGAAGCTTACATATCTAGAAAATATTTTTTTTTAAGTTCTCGACTATATCCTTTTTTACTTTCTTAAGGTTTTTAATAAGTTGTCGGTCTTAAACGATTATGGGTACAAAAGTGCTGGGGGCCTTGCAATAGTGTTTTTTGGGCCTTCAGATGTATTTCAATAGTTGAGCTACGTATTTAAGAATATTAAAAAAGACTGAGGAAATTTAGAGCTTGGATATTGAAAAGTCCTCGGTAGCATTGTGACATTTTCTTTTCCAAAACATGTTCATATTTTACAAGTAAACTCAGTAAATCAATCATTAAAAATCAGTACAGTAACCGAACACCTAAAAGCTAAACAACGGTCTCCTTTTAATTCCCACATCTGTGGAATAGAAGGAGTCCATACAAATACAAACAAACACATACCAAACATCTGCATTTGTATAAATTTTCTTACGTGTGTATCCGTATCGAATGTATGCTCTGCTCTTAAACACTTTGGGGTAACCATAAAGGAAATTGCAAACAAATATTGTAAAGGATAATAAATTCATAATGTCAACATGCATTCGACTGTGAGAGTGTATGTATTCATATTTGTTACTTAAACTGCTATTGCTGTTGTTGTTCTTGCATATGCACTATTCTGGCATATTGAATTTTCTTTAGCATTAATTTGCACACACAAATCTACATGCATACATGGAATCTTAAAATTTTTTTGAACGCATCTACTTACTTGGTGCAATATTCCTTTCATTAATTTCAGCTAAATCAATAAGATTCGAACCAATTTTCAAGCCACGTACACAACCAATATAACCTTCTAGAGCTGGTGCATCTGGATTTGTACGCAATAAATTTGCTGGATCATAACCGCCAATATTGAATTGGAAATACTCAGTTGGTGGTGCTGGTGGACGATGTGGTGACAAAACCTCTGTAAAAAATTCGATAAGCATTAAATTAATAAACATTTTTCTGGTTAGCAAATAGAAATGCTGCTACGATATTTGTGATTTGAAAGTTGCACTGGCAATTCATAAGATTAAAACTCAAGGAAAGAATTTACAAAAATATAAGTCACAATTATCCTTTAACGAACATTAGAGATACATGTTTCGCACCCTAAATCCGTAGCTAAGGCATAATTAATGGTGTTGGTTAGAGAATTAAAAGGGAAATTACGTTGGTTAATGTTACTGCATCTGAGGTTTATGTAATTGAAAATCTATTTGATAAAGTGCTCATAGATATTGAATTGTGTAATGTATTTGTGGTGAAAAATTTGTGATAAAGTGCTATGAACCAATTAAAGGGAGTTGTATAGGAGCACTGAGAGAAGTTAAGAAAGATGACTAAATAAAGTCAATGAATGAATAAAGTGCATAAATGACAAATCTGGATTTTATGCAATTTTAAAGTTGACGATTACTTATCAATTAACTCTTATCTAAATACTAATCAATACTGCTCAAATTTCTTGATAAATTTCAATAGATTCATTTAAGCTCTAAAATGCTTCGGAAAAATTTTACAGCCTCGAAAATTGTTTACAAAAAAGAGTCGGCTAATTAAAGAGTGCATAAGTTTGTGAATTTTGTTGGCATACTATTGTACTACTTTATTTAGATTTGAAATAAAACAATATGGCTGCGCTAATTGGAAGGCAAGTTTGTTATTGATAAACTTCGATAACAAAGGTAATGGCACACTGGGGCCAAAAGCCCTTTTTTCTCGGATCAATTCATGTCCCCTCAGCTACAAAAGTGAGGCACACTACATTTAATGTGGTTAGCTGTAAGAACTAACTTCATGTTCCAACAAAATCTTGGTGGAGTAAGAGGGGGATACGGGTACCCCCTATCCTAAAAAATTAGTATTTTTCTTAAATCTGAAGCGCTAAAATAGTGAGGTACACTAAATTTTGATGTGGGCAACTATTAGAACAAACGTCATCATCCAACAAAAGTTTGGTCAAGTAAGAGGGGATGATACGGGTACCCTTCATACAAAAAAAATTTGCATTTAAATAATAAACGTGATTTTTTATTAACGCGCGCTTCTGCTGAATTGCCTGCCATTGAATAAGTTCGGATTTTTTAACAAATCTAATAAATTTAGTTCTTGGGTGAGTGAGAATTAAATTTTAGTTCACGCGCTCCAATTTTTTTAATCTTTATAACAGTGTTCGAAAATAAACTCTAAATATCGTTCCTTAGTGTTCGGTTCGGTAGATTTGTGGAAAACACAAACGCTAATAGAGTTAGTGTTGAAAATCATTAAAAAAATAACGTTTCTCTGTTAGTCACTTTACAAACACAAAAATAATAATGTTTTTATCAAACTCAACAAAAGATGAGAACATTTAATTCCGTTCGGTTTTTTTTAATTGTGTTCGGTTCGGTTCATTATTGTTCGTCGCTTTTGCTGGCAAATAATAAAACCAAACATTTCTTACAAAAACAAAATACACATAAGGAAAAAAAAACACAAAGCCAGCAAAATAATTTTACACAAACAAAACATATACACAATGCACACACAAGCTGTTCGTGGTGCGGTCGTTGCTAAAATTTTTTGTTTGTTCATTTCTTTATCAACGTAAAAAAATTAGCATTACAGAACATTAAAATATAATGTTTGTCTACAGTATCACTACATTTGTTCTGTTTTTTTAGCGAAGAACAGAACACTATATAATGTTCGGTTCTTTTTTGAAAATAGTTACGAACGGTATTAAGTGTTATGTTCGTCTACACAGTTACTAAAAATATAGATATCGTTCTTGGGTGTGTGAGGCGAACGCTAATTAATGTAATGTTTATTTTCGAACACTGCTTTATAATATAAAAATTTAACCATGGTCACGCGTTTCTCACGCCTAACAAATCACGACATCTCTAATAAAAACTCAAAAAACAATGACAACAACAACTGCAATTAAATTATAGCAGAAATTGTGAAGCGCTTTTTGTTAGTAAATTCAACGCGTGTTGCTACTAGTAGGGATGGGCAAGTGGAAAAAATATATCGATATATATCGAATCGATATTTTTTTAGAGTATCGATATTTATTATTTCAAAAATATCGATATATCGAACGTATTTTGCTGAAACTATTACCAAATTAAAAAATTCAGTATACCTTTGTACAAACATATGTATGAACAAATTAATTATATGTAATTACATTGTTACTTTTTATTGTTTCATTTTATTTAAAAAAATTAATAAAAACAAAAAAATTTAATCAAAACAAAAAATTCAATTATAAAAAAACAAAAGGGAAGAATATAAAAAAGCCATAAGGGAAAAAAAATATATTACGAAAAATTCAAATGGAAGTAAATAAGTCATGGAAGTAGCAACTTTCCTTAAAATTTGAATTGCACCCCAAAAGTACCAACTGGTTTTAGTCAAACCAGTAATCATCAGATATGGACATCAGGAGCACTCTCTATTTTATGTGCACTCCAGAAAATCTGCTTCTTGTATCCGGCACTGCTTCTTATAAATGCCAATTATTTAAGATCTTCATATTTGTTTAAAAAAACATATGATGCATGCAATGATTCCAATTTTTAAAAAACATATTGTTTGAAAAACGGCTAAAATTTTGGGTTCTTAATGAAGACTGACTTTATAAAATATCGAATTCGATAGTCGTATTTCAATATCGATATCGGTATTTAAAATATCGGCGATATATATCGATTATATTTTTTTTAAATATCGATATTTTGATATATCGATATTTTTGCCCATTCCTAGCTACTAGTTTGCACATAATTCCTAAGGCGCACCGATGTCCAGCATAATTTTTTCTAAAATTACGCTGATTTTTTCAACCTCTAACATAAAGTAAAAATCTCTGCTCGAATAGGCTCAATTAATAATTTTATGTCCACTTAAACTGAGAAAATCCTATTTTTTTACATTTCCCATATAAACTTAAAAAATAAAAGCACTTCCAGTAATATTTTTTTTTTACAAACTTGACACAATTTGAGTTGGCATCACTGCTATATTTGAGCAGCCATTTAACAGCTGATAGTTGCTTTTTGCAAAGTTTGCTTTGAAATTTCTTACTCAGCAATGCATGCAATGAAATGAATGCATGAAAAAGGTGTGATTGCAGACCCATGTGTCTCAGTTAAATGAATGAAGCTAGAAATTTTGATGTTGAAATTTTTAATCAAAAAATTGTTCAATTCAAAATTCATAAATTTTTACCGAAGAAGCCCACTTACTTTCGGTAAATCGCATTAAACTACGAAAAGATTTTTTTTGCCTATTTTTTAATTTTTTTCTTAAAATGTTTAATTTCAACGTGTTGCTACAAAAGCACCGTTACATATTTGACATTTTTTTTCGCCTTCTATTGTATGTATGTGCAAGATATATGTTTCAAAGAAATTTCAGAATTTGTAATGTTGCCGTATCGACAATTTTATTAGAAGTAGTAGTCGTTGCCAAATGTATACGGTTTTGCCACTTACTTAAAAGTCTCTACATTTGAATCATTTTAAAAAATATGCCATTTTTCCCTACGGCCATTATTTAGAAGAAAATCCATACGAATAGGGATTTTCCCTACGCATAACATCACTAAATATGGGTGTTGTCAATGTCAAATTATACCCCATCTCCAAGAATTACGGCTTCAGCTACATTGATTGACATTTAAATTCCCAAGAATAAAGAAATAGCTCAATTAAAAGAGATTTATGTAAAAAAAATTAAATCATAAAGCAAAACAAATTTAAAAAGATAATTTTAAAGACCTTGAACAGTCCTTTTGCTTGGAAGGGGGGGAACAATTTTGCAAACTGCTTATGGAAAGTATATGAAGCAAATGAATTCATGGGCTTATTAATCCACCTTCGAATACAAAGTTTAACAAACTTTTTTCTTGTTAAATTGTTGCATCATAAAATATAAGTTTTTTCTTACCCTTTTCCGGATTCGTCCACGGCTTATTCGCATATTCATCTAACAGCGATGTACCACGTTCAACGCTGACACTTTGTTCGTTGACATGCATACGCGTCTGTTGTTCCTCACGTATAATTGCAATCTGTATGCTTTTTAAAGTGCTGACACTATCATCAACCACCGTCAGATTGACAATTTCATCGCCATAATTGTACAAAAAGACAATCTCGCGTCCTTCAGTGATGTACAAATGCACGAAATTATTATAATGATCATTGGCATAGAGAACCAACGAGTTTGTATCGTAAGTACGCAGATTAATAAGTATATCGTAGAGCAGTATGTCCTTAAGCATTTCGCGTTCATCTTCAATAAAGCTCATTAATGCGGTTGGCTGTGCAGTGGCACTCAAGTAATTACGCATCAGAAATGATTCGCGATTAATAAAAGTAAGAGCCTTTTCATTTATGTCTGTGTTGTAAGAAATAAGTAATACGAGCATTCATCAGATAAGTGTTACACTTTTTTGATTTATTACTCACATACTTGTATGCTCGAATAGTACATACTGGCAAGTGAGTATATGAATCGAGTGTATGAATGATTGAAATCAATGCAATTAACTGATGTAATTACTTTACAAAATCTACTTACTCGTCTCGCAGAATTCACCAATGTGAGCCCAAGAATTATTGCACACACACTTAAATGTACTCCAGAGTTCTTTACATTCGGCACCATTTTTACAGGGGTTCGGTACACAGGACGGCTTACAGTCCTTAATAATTTCTGATAAATGCACAGACATGTAACTGTAGATATCAAGTATTTCACCGTTTACCACCAGACCACGGAAACAACCAATTAAACCAGCTTTTACCGATAATTTCTTTAAGAGTTCACTGCAAAGTTAAAATGCAAAAAATTTCAATTAAATAAAAGAATTCTATAAAAAAATTCTTAAACTCTTCATTTAGCAAAAAAAAAATTTAAATTTTTGTAGATGTAAGAATTTTATCATACACACAAACACAAACTTAAAAATACAAAATAAAAGTGTAAAGAAAGAAAAAAACAACAAATTTGAATGAAAATTGAATTAAATGCAACATTAAGTATTCACTCACAAACACTCGCTATAAATTGATGTCAACACTTTTACTATCTCTCATACTTGTGTGCAAGTAAATGAATTCATACATACAAACACATGTACACACAAGAATATGAAGCACTCACATACTCATGTACTAATTCCGTCAAACCAGAATGCGCTGACAAAGTCACCAACATCCTATTAAGTCATTAGCATACATTTTTTATGTGTATGTTCGTATGTACTTTTTGCAAATGTATTTAAGTTCATACAAGTGTGTGAGCAATTGTATGAATGTGTTTGTTGAAGTAAAGAATAAAATAGAAATACTAAATATGTTTAAATATAAACAACGTAAAAAATTAAAAAAAATGGTCACGATTTTCTTGGAAATATTCTCTTTTAAAGGATTTAAAATTGGTGCATTTTAAAGCAGTGCACGCAAATCTTTTAAAGTTTTAAAAGTTTGATAAGTAAAAGGACCTGTTAAGACTAACAGAGTATAATCAATCCTTCCTTCGTAAGTCTACTCCATACAGAATCACTCTCTGAATCGATCTTGCAAGGTCCGTTCGTCCGGCTGGCTGGTTGTCCATGTAAACCTTGTGTGCGAAGTTCAGGAGATAATTTCATCAAATTTGATACATTGTTTCCAAGGGCCAAGTCTTTTGAAAATGGTGGCAATCGATCTTTAAGTGTATATATCCCTCATATAAGCTTCTTTACAGAATATAGTCTTTGTACCCATAAACCATCGAATTATGTTTACATTTTGATTGCAATCTTAATCACCCTTAAAAATATAATTCGAATCGGTTCTTATTTGACCATAGCTGCCATACAAATACTACTTGCTTTTAATGCCAAAATTTCCTTATAAATATTAGTATTAACAAAATAGGCGACAGTAAATTCTACGTTAGCTACTTTGTCATGACAAAATGTTGTGCTGGGAAGGTTCAAAATAAGCTACATAAAGTTTCCATATGAACCCCCTTCGTACACAGAAAAAATAGAAAATCGACTTCAATTAAACAATTCGTTCAGACAATTAAATATTTAACTAATTTTGCCCCTGCAAAGGAATTGATCATATCAATTAACGGATTTGTATTTTCGAGTCATGGGACACAAATTTAGTCAATTAAAAAATTAATTGTATAAAAAAAAATAAACAACATATACACAAACATTTAATTTTATGGGTTTTGATTAAAAAAATTAATTGCAGCAAACAAAAAATTAATTGAATAATTAATGTACACCAATTAATTATTTAATTGAATAGTTTTTTGCATAAATTTTTTCTGTGTAAAATATAATCCAGCCAGTCATGTGCTAGAATTGCAACCTGTTTCTCGGTGCCTTGTAATTAATGGCAATGATTAAAAACCAATTTCGGATAAGGTCGTTTAGCAGGTGTCCGCGATAATCATAAACACATCTACCTTCAAAGGACTGTCTAGGGCGTTATGGCCGGATTGGATGCAAAGGAAACCAAGGTTCTATCTTATAGTGTTTTGGACGGGTCATTGTTCAGTTAGGTCTTTAACAAGTAAACGGGACAGCACAATACCGGACTTCTGCAAATTATGCGAG
Organism: Pollenia labialis; assembly: GCA_949318255.1. Taxonomy (NCBI): domain Eukaryota; kingdom Metazoa; phylum Arthropoda; class Insecta; order Diptera; family Polleniidae; genus Pollenia; species Pollenia labialis. The sequence goes on from OX439140.1 coordinate 117,667,772, forward strand.
ATCGCTGAGGAGCTAGAGACGATTGAGCGTGTACTGTGCAACTGCCACGGAAATGGCTGGTAGTTTCGCTGGATGTTATCCAGTCGACCTAATGGGGTTTGTCAGGGAAATAGGACGGTTATTTTTTATGGGAGAGTATTCTTCTCTGATATTTAGTGTTTTTCATACGGGAATTCCCGGGATTTTTCTTAATTTTATTATGGCTAACAGCATTAGGCAAAAAGTTCTTAGGTCAAAAAAACTAATTTTTAGTTTTTGTTTAGCTTTAAGTCAATTTTTTTTCTTTTTTGTTTGGTTTAAATCACTTTAGTCTACCACAATTTGTTCTTATCGTTATCATCTGTTCTTAGGAAAAAGTCAATCAAATACACCAAATAAATATTTTTCAATTTAACATAAAGAAAAACTACAGTTTTTGACTTAAGATAGTTTTGCCAAACGCCAAAGAGTTGTCAATTCATAACCGATAAGTCAGGCAATGTTTAATGCTTTGAAATTTCGAAAGAAGAAGAGTAAAAATGTACAAAATTTTAATTTGTTCAAAAACGAAAAGAGTTTTTCCCACTTGCTTCACAAAGTTTTACGATTTTATATGCAGGGCAGCTGCATAAAAGATTTTCGGATTATATTCTGTAGGGCAGGATGGGAAAAGTTATTAATAACGAAAAGGCTTATTCGATTTGAAGAAAATAATTTTTTTTTAAAGGAATAACAAGTTTTGAAGGCAGTGCTAAGGAAACTGAAAGTGTATAGAGATTATAAAATGTTCCTTTGACTATAAAAGCAAACATCCGTAGAAAGGAAACGTGTTTTAGGATTGAAATCTTCTTGATTAAAATTAGAAGTAAGCTTTTAAACGATTCTGTAAATGCTTATTGTGAACTTTAATCCTATTTTAAAAGAAACAATTTGTTTAAATAATTAAACTTCTTTGGTTTTATATAAATGTTGTTGGCTTTGAATTAATTATGAGGCAATAAGTGGCTATTTTTTTTAGTTTTGTATGAGAACAATTTTAAACTTTAACGGTGGCTTTTGTAATTTTATTCGAATATAATGTAATCATCAGTTCTCTGCGGTTATAGTTTTTTAAGTTTTTATTCCTAATCATTCCTTTTGTCACAGATCGGAAATTCTTATTATTCCAAACGTTGTTGTACATTGAAAAAAGATGACCAAAATCCTACAAAATAATTGAAATTTTGCCCATGAAGATCTTAAGGTGCCATTAAGCACTTTTTCCTTATTGACACAGACATTTGAGAAAGCTGAAGTATATAAATACTTATTTAATTGATTTCAGGAAATGCCATTTGTTCAAATAAATTATATTAAATTATATTTTGCATCGATTTGTATTGAGCGGGATTTCCCGGGATCCCGGGAAGTTGAAAAATAAATCCCGCTTTCCCGGGAAATGAAAAAGTCCGGGAAAAGAAAAACTCTACTGATATTTATCCTGACTCTGTATATAAATTCTTTTCTTCTATCTTTCTTCTTACTCAATTATTTTTAATTGTTTAAGCTTGAAGTCTTTTTATTTATAAAATATTATATTTATTTATTTCGATATTTCGCTATCCCTTTCTTCTTACTCTATACTGAAGAGATTCACAATGGAGCGCTTTGGTATTCGGCTGGAGTTCTGCCCTTGGGCGCATAACCTAACTTGTTAACCTTACCAAACCTAACTTTAAGCAGTTATTTAGAAATTGAAAACTCCCTATTTAACTTTGGCTGATATTTAAAATTTTAAGAAAATTTATTAACTTAAAAAAATCCTTAGTTGAAATTTCCTTTTTATTTGTTTTAAAATAAAAAATAACTAATTAATCGTTTAATTGAACAATTTATTTCATTTTGAATAAATTAATTAAAAAAAAAAATATGTTTTAAAGACCTCATTGCAATTTTGAATATTTCCGCATTGAACGGTGTTACACTCACATCCAGTTACATTTCCGTCAAAACACATTTAGTATGTGTTAGTGAGTAGAACTCGTAGAGTAAGAGAGCAAGAGTTGATCAGAAGCATGAAAAATTCAAACTGTGAGTGCAAAACGAATTTAATGTTATGTGAGTTTGAAAGTTTGATTGTAAAAATGTTTTAGAGGATGCATGTGTATATGCATGCATCACAGGTTTTCATGTGTGTTTTAGTCATAATGACATACAGAAAAGTGTTTGACATACATTTTGCATGTGTTGTGATAGAATTTAAGCCGCACACACTTTCGAATACATATGAACATATTGTATATACTATGTTTGTATGCTTGCGTAGTTTATATTGTGTTCTAGGAATAAAATTTGCTTTAATTTGTTACAGGAACAAAAAACATTCTATTTTTGCCGTAAATATCCTAGAAAACCTCCCAAAAAAAGTACAAATAGTGTTGCTACGTAGTGGCATCATACAAGTGCTTTTTTTTTTGTTTTTTTCTTTCTATTTTTATACAAAATTACTGCAGGTTTTGTTGTTGGTATTCGTATGGCTTTTTATTGTGCGAAGAGTTTAAAATTTACACAAATATATACATGACCGTTACTGTGAAAATCCTATTAGGGGCTGTAAACATGTACAGTGTTCAAACAATTAAAAATTTATTCAATGCCATCACAAGCAATTAAGCACTTTTAAACTGTATGTGTAAAATTTCACACACACACACACACACACAAATGCACATCCATTCAAAAAATAGGCACAAACATAAAAATGCGTTAACTCACATAAAGAAAAACTTACGCTTGTTTGCAAACATTTGTATTTAAATAGAGAAAATTTTTGCTGTATTGTTTTTACAGTGTTAACTAAAATGTTGACACTCATGTCTATATACTATTAAGTATTTGGAATTTGAAAAATAGGCAATAGTTAATTTTTATTTAAATACTTATCAGTTTAAGTATATTTTAGAGATCTATTGAAGAAGAGTAGTTTATTCTTTATATATTTATCCGAATACTTTTCTAATATACTGTGTTTACGTTTAATGTAGTTTTCTTGACTCTCTTGTACAACAAAAGACTTTTCACTACAAATTTTTTGTTGTTTTTCTTACTGCAGCTTATTTTCTTATCCATTGCAGTGTATTTTATTCGTTTTAACACCCGGTGACATTTATAGTCTGCATGTTAAACTTTTACACCCTTTACAAGTATGGGCAATAAATGAGGATGTTTTAGGTTAGGAAAGATAGAAATCACAGTCAGTATCCATATGACACACTTACCCCAATGATCTATTGTGATACAATGGAATTCAACTGAACAGAACCCCTACCGCAGAACCAACCCTAACTTTTTACGAACATTAAAATGCGCTCCAGCTCAACTCCAAAAGTTCCGTCAAAAGTGGCGGATCTAATTTTTTCCAGTCGTCTTCTTGCCAGTGCAGGACAGTGAAATAGAAGGTGTTCTATGTTCTCCTTTTCGACCACGTCATTACATCTGTCGCAGTATTCGGTGTTCCCGGCTCAAAGACTACCTAAACGTCCCTCTTGGTCATCGATCGTAGAGATATGGCACTCCTGTCACCCATGCGGGGACACAATTGCCTGGCAGTCGTGCATCCAATGTTGGTTGCCAATCTCTCATTAGCAATATCGATAGCCAATTACCGAAGTTCGAGTTTGCAGGAGAGTGGAGGCACCCCAATGCCCTCCAGATCCAGTGGAGCCCGTAAGGTAGTGCCAAGTCTACGAAGCGCATCTGCCCTAATGTTCCAAAGTATATCCCGTGCTCTGGGACCCATATGATTCTGACACCAAACTGTTCAGACATCTCGGTAAAAAATGAGCGACATGCCAGGGCAGTTCTTGTTGTCAAGGAGAGGGAATCCAAGGCTATAATAGCGGAACGGCAGTCATCGACGCAGCAGATAGTCTGAGCCAGAGCTTCCATGATCGCAAAAAAACTTCGCCAGTTCCAAAGATTACAGGTTGAGCACCCTTGAGTGTACTCCGATGCCCACTCTTTCTAGTGACTTAGAGCCTTTCCGTAGCAAGGATCGTGAACCAAAACTGGGGAGGTGCGATCAATTATCCGGTTCGAAAAAGCCGTGTTCATAGCCCTGCAGTATTCGCAGCTAGTTCCACTTTATTGTTGGGTACAACAAAGGCGAATTACCGATTTCGTCGCCATCTCTTTCCCTTCGAAAATCCCCTGTAATGCACCGTGGGGCCATTATATGCAACCTCCTTAGTCTTCCCAAGTGGGTCCTCCTATCAAGATAGTGTTTTAACTTTGTCGTTTTTATCAATACCTATTAATTTAAGATTCGATAAAAGACATATATTCTGAGTCCTTAAGTTATTCTTAGTCGATTCCGCCATGTTTATATATATATAAGTCTATTAAAAACAAACTCACTTCCGTGCGACTCAATAGAAAATAAGCGGAGATTTTAGTAAATTTTTTTTAAGCATGGGTTTAATCATCGCATTCGATATCGATTTAGCTATCGTGTCGAGTAAACTATCGTATTTTTCTATATACGATAGACGCTGACATATCTAATGAAAACTCGAGAGATGTATTGTCTTTGGTTCCTCGATATCGAATGGTATCATCTCCAACTACGATACATTTCATTCGATACCATGATACTCATAATAAAAAATTTTGATCAGATTTTTGTGGAAAACAGCTGACTTATGTCAACAAGTTGCGATGATAAGACATGGCTCAATACTTTCACATCAATTTTTAGAGGTTTTGCCAACTACAAATAATATTTGTGTATATTGAGAAATCGCTAACGGACAGTTTATCAGTCTAAAGCGGCTCATACACTTGCAATAAAATTGTTAAATTTTACGTATTGTACAATTATGTGTATGTGATATTCGAAGATGGCAATTATATTGGCAACAATCAAAAGACTTTTGATTTCTATTGCTCAACGAAAAGAAAGTGAAGTGTGTTGGCAGCATTGTACAATGCTGTTCATGTTATTCTTATAGGGTATGTTCACCTTTTTATTGAATGAATAAAACCATTGTGCGACTTATTGCATAATATTGGACAAAATGTAAATAATATGGCGAATATTATATACAATAATATTGCAAGTGTATGGGCCGCTTAATAAATTTATGTTGAAATTTCATTTGTCAACACATTGATGAACCGGCCGTAAGTGTTTATAATTATTTTCCTGACTTCAAATTAATTCTTAACATTATTCGTCCTTCTAATAATTCTAAAAAGAAATTATAAAGTTACAAATATTATGAATTAATATAAAAACGTAACGGTATATTTTTGAGTTGATTAACGGGTGAAATTGTTATTGAAATATTATTGTTCAGTGAGATTGTAGAATGTGTTATAGTACGTTTCTACTAACGTGTTTTGGACCACAGTTTTGCTTGTTTTCTCAAATATGGGAATTTCTCGCTAACGATGATATGGCGATTTCGTTGGCTATTTTAGATGAGCCATGAATTTGTTTTGAGAACAGTTAAACTCATTACGAACAATTAAATTATTTTTATTTTGGTATTTTTTTGTATAAAATTTGACGATTCTCTTAAACATGAGTATTCGTATTAAAAGTTTTCTAAAAATGTGGCAATTTATTCTCAAAAACAAAATTCAATGTTGTTAAAGATATTTTTATGATTTTGACGTTTTTTTCCCAGCTTTTGTGGCTTTTTTTATTAAAATTTTTTACCAGCTTTTTTGTTTCACAAAATTTAAATTTTTTAAAAACCGAAAAATAATTTGGACTTCAAGAAGAATTCTTGACAAAAAGTATATAGAACAGAAGTAAGAAAGAACATGTAAATTAATTGAAAATAGATAATCATTCAAAGCAAATTTCGATTAACCAAAGTGAGGATACCATTTGGTTTAAAGTTTATTGCTTGACTAATGACTGAAAGCCGTCGACAATGGCAAAGATGTCTAAAGTGATATTTTGGTTACTTTCGAAATATATCACATCAATCTAACCGTGAACGTGGGTTCGATTACCGTGGTAGTCAAGAATGAAAAATTTTCAATAAATTTGTATCCATTTTATGTAAAATGCCCTGCTTAAAAAAATAATTTAATGAAAACTAAATTTAATGAATTAAAAGAGGAAAATTTGGATTAAAAAGATAAAATTTTTACAAAAACTGACTTGTTGATTTTTGACTTCCGGTTTGGCGATGAAGTTTAAAAAAGTCTGACAACACGGGTTGCTTCTATTATTATGAATACAATTCTAGGTTATCCATTAAAAGTGACGTATTAACCAAAATAAAAGGCTCATTAAATAGGTCGCTGCATTTCCCTGGCCAATTTTAAAATAAGTAAAAATAATAAAATATTTAATATAATAAATGTATGTGTCAGTCTGCATATTAAAAAACAAAATAAAGTTCCATCCTGAAAAACCATAATTTTTTTTTCAACACAGACTTTGTTTTGTTTTTATGTTTCAAATTGATTTCGAAAACCAAAACCTCTACAATATAATGGAAACGCTTTGACATGATTTGCAAGTTGTTTTGTATTCAAATTTTGATATTTTTAATTAGGCTAAAGTTCATAAAATTTAATTTCCATTAAATTATTTTTTTGAAGAAAGGAATTTTACAACATGAAATTAATTAAAATTTATTGATCATTTTTCATTCTTGCCTGCCACGGGGCTCGAACCCGGGCTTTTACGGACAGGTTACCCTTAAAGGTTTCAATCGTAACCACTCAATTTCTTCAGAGAGGTTTGCCGTTTAACACTCACAGCCATTGACGACTGCCAAATTGTATTTCACCTTTTGTAGATCAAAATTTGCTTTTTGAATTATTATCTATTTTAATTGTTTTAATCTGTTTTTTCGTACTTTTTGTCAAAAAATTATTAAAATTTGGATTAAAAACCATAAAACAGTACAACAAAAATAACCACAATACTAATTACAAGTTGTTTCGTTCATAGTGGAAACAAAGTATTAAAAACAGATTTTCTAGTTTAATTTTAAGTTATTGGCAGCGATTTAAATTTGTTGATTTTTCTACAAACAGCATATTGCTTTTCTAGTGACTTTTACACTTATAGCCTTTGTACACTTGCATACATTTCGGAAGAACGCATGGAAGATGTTGAAAATGTGAAATACGTGTTCACACTTGCAATATCTAACATCTACTATCAATAAAAAATGTCACCATTTCATATTGTTAAATAATATAAAAATAATCAAGTAACATAATGCAAGGAAAACAAAAATCAAAAACTTAAAAAATGGTAACGCTGCTTTCAAACCAAATGGCATTTTGTCAGTGATGCTACAATAAAAATAGAATTTATTGCCACTTTTCTTTTTTTAATAAAGCGTTGTCGGTGTCACACATACCAACACATTTTCACTAATACTACCACAATGCTTGATGAGTACTCCCAACAAACACGGAGGTTTGATTTCAAATTGAAAATGATTTGAAATCAAACGTTTTCTCAAACGACAAACGTTTGATAATGATTTGAAAATCATTTGAAAATCATAGCGTTCTCAACAAAAAGGGGAAATTATTTTCAAATTGAAAATGCCTTTATTTTCAACTTGCTTTCAAACGTAATTCTCAAATGTTTTTCAAATGTGGATTATAAAACAATGTGGAATATGAATAAAACTATTCAATTTTTTTAATTTAAATTTATTATTTATTTAAATAAACTTTGAGATAAACATTCGCTAAAAGATGAAATATTGTTCTTTCCTTCCTCTAATTCTTGGAAAGACAAAATACTTGGCTCCCTTTTATTTTGAGGATTGCAGCACCGCGATCGTTCAACAAACTTTCTTCACTTTCCCGTTTTATTATTTTTTTTTTTCGTTTTTTTAATCATTGTAATTTCTCACAAATAATTTTTATTTTTCACAAGAAATAAACTGTTCATTTTATATTAAAATTTATTTTTAATAGTAAAACACATGTAACCACAAAGTAAAAAAATTTAACTTTAATCGCCATTTTTAATGCTTACATTTATTTTTCGCTTTAGTATTGCCAAGTTTATTTTTGATTTGATTTTAACATTTGACAAACATTTGACATCAAATTGAAAAAACATTTGATATCAAATGTTTATTTTCAAATCATTATCAATTTGAATTTAAATGTTAAATCAAACAATTGAAAAACATTTGAGAATTGCGTTTGATGTCAAATGATAAAGTCATTTCATATCAAAGGTTTGACTTCGTGTTTGTTGGGCTTTGATCAGTGTATTTTGGCCTTTATGTATGAATTCGCACCTCAAATCGCTTCAAACCTGCCTGATTTTTGTATGGGGTGTTCCCGGTTTGGAGTACTATTTTTTGCTGACAATAAGTGTTTTTTTTTAACATGCAAACAAAGCACTCCTTAAGTTCTTTTTTAAGAGCTAACTATATAAACATATTCATTTATGTTTTGCTTTTTCTTGTTTAAACGCATTTTTTTAATAATTTTCACAAACCATTAAATATTTTTATTTTTTGCGCTTTATAACCATCTTCGTTGTCAGCACTAAAAGATCAGCTTTTTTATATTCTCTATCATTTACTGCTGTATAAGAGCTCTCTTATTAAAGCGCTCGATTTTGCGCTTTTTCTCTTAAGTGCTTCAAAAAACCCTAATTTGTTTTACTGGGTATGTATTTCTTATGGGAAAATTTCAACATCTTCGCAAGTTAATGTTAGATGTTAAATGTTGACAAGTGTGAAAAGGGTATTAAGCGTGAGCTAGATCACAATAATCTTAACTTGAATGTCATTATATTGGGCATAAATACGTATCGGCTATTTTAAGCTGCATAAAATTTATCGACATCGATAACTATGGTTTGAAAGCCAAGAATATAAAACTGTGTTGACATTTTTGTTCTGCAAGGTGTTTGGCAAGTCATCGTGAATTGTTTAAATGTTGATTTTTTCTTTGAAAAATATAAATCTATTCGCGAAGTTTATTAAGCAATTTTATCAAAGAATTGTGTTAAGTGATGAAGCTCATTTCTGGTTAAATGGCTACGTCAATAAGCAAAATTTCCGCATTTGGAGCGAAGACAATCCTCAAGCCGTTAACGAATCACTATTTTATCCCTTCAAATTGACTGTTTGTTGCGGTTTACACGCTGGCGGTATCATAGATCCTTATATTTTTCGAAATGTGCAAGATGCTGTCGTTACGGCAAATGGAGAGCGAGCGTTATCGAGCCATGCTGACTGAATTTTGGTTTCCAAAAATTTATTACCTAAAAATCAACGTTTAGTCATTGGTTAGTAGTAAACAGCCACTCTCGCATTGGAAACCAGTATTCAAAGAACTCCAACGGTGTCAAATCACATGATCGTTACGGCCAATTCACATCGCTACGACGCACTATGCTTCGTTCCCATATAACGAAGGGACAAAAATAGAAGGAGTTGTCATATATTTTTGAAATTTGGTACACTAGCATAAAAAAGCTTAGTTAAGAAAAATTAGAATTTTTGGAAAAATCGGCCCAAGGACACGCCTACCTCCCATGTGTCCTGAAATTGAAAAATGTAATTTTAGCTTCAATAATGCCCACAAAATTACAAAATGTGGTCATGCTGATACAAATGCAACTTACAATGTGTGTGTACATTTTTTTTTAAATCGGTCTAAGGACTCAAGGTCCTGCCATATATCCTCTTTCTTAAAAACGCTATCACTCCTACAAAAATTGTCCGATCGTAATAAATTGGTATGTAAATTGATATTTGCAAGATATATATTTGTGCCAAATTTGGGTAGAATCGGATTATCAATGTGGAAAATACAAAAACATCATTTATTGAAAAATAGGATAAACCGGTTAAAATGCTCTTGCAAAAATAAAACTATAAGGATATTTGAAAGATAACATAAATGAAAAAATTAAAGAGGAAAACTAGCAATGTAAACGTCATTAAAAAATTATGAAAAAATCATATCGCACTTGATCCATCAAAATTTTTATTTTTCCACTTTTAGAAAAAAATCGACGAGTAGTATTCATATCCGCTGTAAAAATATCGTGCTATTTTGCCTACTTTTTTATAATGAAATGGTTGGTTTACAAATTCTTTTTCATGTGCCTTTAATATTAAATTTAAAATTGTTTTGCTTCTACTGAACATTTTGAGTTAATACCCTCCTGTTGATTAAGTGCGATATATGTATTTTGATAAAAAAATTAAAATTTTGGATTTTTAAACAAAAATTATAATAGTTTTACTAAATAATTATATTTTATCACTGTTAATAAAAAACGTTAAAAAAAACATATAAAGACAAACTTATAACAAAGAATCATCGCTACTTTATTCTTCCCAAAACCAATTTTCGCTTAACGAAGAACTCATCTCGTCTTCTGTTATCTCATCTTCGATTTCAACATTTTCTCCAAGAATATATTTCCCAATTTCAGCATCTATTATTTTATTTTTAATCTTAATGTTTCTCTTTGATGATAATACGGGATCTGAAGACAACAACAAATATGTCATTAAATCTTTATTTGTGTTTTCTCGAGACGTTTTTCTAGTGTGAGACAATCGCACTTTCCTCACATTTTTATGGTTGGCTTCCAATGCTTCTTCAGACAAACATCCTTGAATGAAAAAAAGCTAATTAGTTTGTTATTTAATTTTTTGTCGCTAAAATAAAATGTGTAAATACCAATTTTCATCCACTAGCACTCACGATCACTTATGTTAAAGGCAATTCAATTTGTAACACTTACGGTTTTTATACAATTGAAACTTTTATAGAAAATAAAAATTTTTCTCGCATTTCCGAAAATTTAATATATGTATGGTCGTATTAGCGCTGCTGGAATATAGTTACTATCACACGCGTGTATTGTAACTTAAAAACAAATGTGTCACGCTATCATCTCTAATTTGAAAAATATAAATAACGGCAAATAATATGATAAAGCAAAACAAAAATATGAAACCAAAAAAAAAACTTTAAAATCGAAGTCAATCGCAACTTACACTTTAAAATAGTAATTTAAATATAAAACAGAATCTAATTTATAGTTAAATTGGATCTAACTAATTATTAATGAGATATATTACATAACTTAAAGCTACAGTTGCATACACTGTGCAACAAATTTTGGGTCTCCGAGTTTATCTTAAATGTTAAACGTGTTAGTGGTGTTCTATGAGGAAGGGCCAAAATCACCCCTAAAAATGGCAGATAGAGGGTTTATTAGTTCTATGAAAAGAACCGTCATTAAATTTTATTAAAATCATCTATTAACCTTATTTAGCTCAGAATTAGATTTAGTACATTTTTTTTGACTTACTCAAAACGCCTTTAAAAAAAAAATTAAAAACTTCAGTGGGCCATAAAAAAAGAACTCGAGCTAAATTTTGAAAATACTTCTGTGGTTTTGGTCTACTAATGATATAATTAAATTTTTTTATTTTTTAACATTCAAAATATAAAATCGTGTTGCGCAATGATATTAAACACTCTTAAATGCCTGATATTTGAGTAAAAATCATAAAATTAGGCATTTCAAAAAACGCATTTTTTTTAAGTTGTGGTAAAAAATAGTAACTAATTTTTGAAGACCCTGTTAGCTAAGAGTATAAACATACAAAAACAGAAAAAAAAAATATCTAATTTTATATAATTTTTTTTTATACTCCATCAAACTTAAGTAATTTTTGAATTTTCAACAAAAAAAATGTGTTTTTCAGAGCAATAAAAAAAGTTATTTTGTAAATATAAAAAAAATTATAAATTTTAATTTAACTGCAAATATATCAAAGTACTTGAATACAAAATTTCGAGCGACTTTTTAAAAAAATGAATTTTTCAGAATTATTTTTGTGAAACAACTAAAATCATTTTTCTGTTAAGTAATTTTTGAAAGAAATTATCTGCTTTTACCGCCCTCTCGTGGTGGCAAAAGCAATCAGAAAATTTTTTTTTGTTAACATTTATTTGAGATACCTTATTATCTTTCAAAAAATCTGTATTTAAAAACAATTTGAGACAAAAAATTTTTTTTGATTTTTGTCTATGGGACAAAGCATAGTGCGACGTGAGATAACACGGCCTTTGAATTTCGCACGTGGTTGGCTGTGTGGCCTGTTTAAACCACATATCGTTGAGATCGTTGTCCTCAATTTTTGGCCACAAGAAGTCTGTTGTCATGGCGAACACCATTACGTTGGCCGACCTAATTTTTGAAGAACGCCCCCAGGTTTTTTCACATTTCCTACAGACCCGGTTTCCTGAAATTTGCGCACAATTTCCCGGATGGTAAATAAAAAACACGAAGTGCCTTAAATGCATTTTGGTTTGTAAAAGGCTTCAACAATTTTAAAGCGTTGCTCAATTGTGTACCTCTCCAATGGTTGAATTTGTTAAACACTGGAACAAAGATATGATATTTCTAAGTTGGGCAAAAAACTTGACGTTAAGGTATGACTCACAATTAACATCGTTCATTATGGTTGCACCACCCTTTATACAAATTTTCCAACTTAGTTTTATAAGACTAGAAATTTTACTAGAAGATATTGTGATGATTGGTCCCTAATCCTTCACCGATCACCCCATAAAAGGCCCACTCTCGAATAGTTCTAATTCTGGATGAAGGGTATCAAAGATTCAACACAGCCTTATAAAGTAATTTTAACTTGTTTTAGATATTATTGTTGTAGTTTCTACTGTTTTGTTTCATACAAATTTAAGAATTCATTGATTCATGTAGAATCATTAAAATGCCGCAAAAACACTAGTGTGGCATTGTTGTTTTGTGGCCATGTTTAACATGTTTTTACTACAACTACGGTTACGACGATCTCCGGACGACAACTACTAGACTCATTGGTTGTACTGCCTACAAAACACGATAAAACATCAAAAACACTATCTCACAAATACAATGCGAGTTACAATAATTGGCATGAATGTTGGGAAGAAGAGCGGTAAAATGGTGTAGGCGGTTTTAATATTAATGACAATTGTATGGAATATTATTTGTGCGAGTGAACACACTTTTTTCAGACGGAATGGAAAATTTTTGATTTTTTGGAAAACATGGAAATTTTGCAAAGAATAATAAATTATAATCGTTCATAATGATATGAACGATTTTAGTTACCCACTAATCGTTGTAATGGTTTATAAGGATTGAAATTTATTTGGATAAATTTTAAATGGGATTTGTAAGTGCATACGAAATTGTTTTAAAACCAGTACACTATAAGAATGATTTAGCTAAAATGCATCTGGATATAATAATTTACCTTCAAGGATTTTTATACCTTCGGTTTGTGATTTGGCAGGTTGTATTATGGTGTTTTTTTTTTACAAAAAATGTGACAACAGTTATCTTTTATAGATTGTCAGCCACTCAGAATATTTTATGTTTAATTTTGTGTTTATAGATCCAATATTATCGAAAATGCAAAAAGTACGACATGCAGCACGGAAAGGAAAAATAGAGAAATTTTATTTCCCGTATTTTACCTTTTTGATACTTTTTTTCTCCCCATTTAGGAATCAAACATTTCAATTTTGCAGTGGGAGTCCATAACTGAATACTTATGTATACGTCACACGGAGAAAAATGTTTTGTAAATAAGTACCAAAAACAGATACGAATTTCACCCCTTAAACGTTCGAATTTCAACAAGTACAAAATTTATATTTTTGTATTTTTTAGATAAGTTATGAATTGTGAATAATCTTTGTTTCTAAAATTATTTCTTTAAAAAATAGATGGGGTGACAAAGAGTATCTAAAATACAGGTTATACCCGTTTACTCCCCAAAAGGGCCGAATTTCAAAAAAGTACCAGAGAACTGTCGGGTTTTTTTTTTCATGACAACGATAAGTATTACATTTTGTTTGCATCTCTTTTTTTTAGGGGGATAAAAGGTTAGCGAATTTATCCATTTTTAACCTCACGGATTTCTATAAGTAAACACATTTTAAATTGTGTATTTTTTATTCAAATCGGTTGACAAATAGAAGAGGAAAGTTTTCTTTGCTGATTTATACACGAAAAGAAGTTTATTTTCTAAAGTAATCAATGTCGTGTTCAAAACAAGAAAATCCAACACATAAAAATAAATTCTTGATTTTAACTTATTTAATAAAGAAACATTTTGCTTAAACCAAGCCACAGATGTATTTAGAATAAATAATATTCGGCTTCGACGAGAATCATGCAAAATTTTCTTGCATCAAGCCATATTTAGAAAATAATTCTTTCCGTGTAAATAGACTCCATTTTAATTGAAGTGCGATTGCTTGAAAACATGGAAATCTTGTCAGGAAATTGATTGTCTTGAAATTAGAGAAAAAGATTTACAGACAAGAAAATAAAAATTAATTTTATCTCAGAGGCAATATCGCTCGGATACAGGTTATGTCAAAATTAAATGGGATCGCCTGTGCCGCAATTTGTTGTTTTTCGATACTTAAGCCCATAGCAGATTTTTAAGAAACTTTCTTTATATCTTTGTGTGTATTAAAAAATCTTATGTGCTTAAATTCTTAATAAAATTAAAATAATTTTCTTATTACATGCAATTATAAATAGATTTTCTTGTTATTGGATTGAGTTGAAAACAAATTTAATTTAATTTAAAATTCCTTATTCAGCATTTATTTCAACTTTTCTATTTAATTTTCTTTAAATATTTTTTGTTTTGTTATTTTTTTTTAATATTCATCGTGATTGACGTTCTTATTTACGGTTCATTGCAGTTTTAAGATGGGTATACCGCTAATGAACACTTAAGCTACCAGATGTTTGTACGAAATCTCTCTCATGAATACAAAAAAAAAAAAAAATACTCATACTCATAAGCTCACCTACAAATACACACACATACAAACTTGATGATGGAAAATACTTAAAATATGTGAAAAACTGCAAGAAGTAAAATATCGAATGCTATTGACTTTTCCCATTTTTTTTTTTTTGGTTATTTTATATTTATTACCTTTTTTGTGTGTGTGTGTTAAATTTACATATACGTTTACGCTCGTATGTGTACCCTAAAGGAAACCTGGTGACTTGCAGACCAGTTTTGTCGACTTCACTACTTATGCCACTTTATTTGCCTTAAATACAATCAATTAAAACAGAGAAGTATAATTCCTTTTTAAGTTAAAGCAATATTAAAAAAATATTGTTATGAATTCTTATTCGTACCAAAAGTGTAAACTAGATTTACTAAAATGTACTAGGGATTCTCTAGTTTCAATGTCTACATATGATCCCAAAAGAACAATAGTACCAACGTCAGTAGTAGATTTTCAATGACACGCACATGTTAATTGTCTATAGTAAATAACATTGTCTGGGGTATAGCATGTCACTAATACTGGTGACTGTGTCAATAGTAAATCAGTACAGATTCACTAGTGACATTTCCTGCAGGGTATATTTAAATCTTTACTATAACTACAACGATAACAACATATTGTTAACATTAATTAAACGAGTGTTTTACATTAATTTTCGAGTGGTTACTGAGTATTTATTATGAGATTAAAATAAATGACAGGTGCAAGAGACATTATGTGTCTTTATATGTACTGGGATATGTCATGAACCAAAAAAAAAAAAAAAAAAAAAAAAAAAAACTTGGAAACGGATGTGTATTAAAGAGGTTTTATTAAATACATATAAAGAAATATGCATTTATAGTTTGCATTACCTTTTAACTTTATTTATATTATCAATGTTATTTATCTGCTCTATTTTACTACTATTTTCTTAAATTTTTTTAATAACTTTAGCAAGCCGCCATTTTCGCTTTGTTGTCTGTTAAATTTTCGCTTCGAGGGAAGTATAGTTGCATAACTAAGTGCAACTAGAATTCGTCAAAATCTTTTCACGTATAACATTTTCTTTTGTATGGGAAATCCTGTAAACACATTTAGATTTTGCCGAAAATCTCGTACGAACGTACTAGATTTTGGAGTAATATAAACGAGTTACATATAACTTGTACATTTACAGCCATATTCATAAAAAGTTCTTATTTTAAGCTTATAGCATGTAATAACTATCAAACGCTTTTTGGCTAATAAACCTCCTATAAAAATTTGTATTCATAAACGTACATTAACAGTTTTATTACTATTAACAGTTTGTGGCGATTTTGTGTTTAAGTATGGCAACTTTCTTTATATTTTGCTGCCATTTTATTGCTAGTGATGCATGAAACTTCTATTCGGTTCACATGATATTCTATATTAAATTGTTTTTAATAGTTTTTTTTTAATTGTAGAACTTAAAAATTATTCTTATCAAATAAAACTGCATTTTATTTTAGTTTCTGAACAAAATTTTGCCGAAAGGTATCATAAACACTTTTGTTTGAACCTTTTTTAAATATACGATAAGAAAGTATTTGAATAAAATGTTTGTTTACTTTTTATTAACATAACTTTTATTATGATTTGTTTATTCTATATTTTTCAATATTTTTGAACAATAATTCATAAGTTTAAACAAAACAACAACTAGTTTCAGTAATTTAATAAGTTATTAATGATAATATCTGCATTTGCCCCTGAACATATTCTTTTAAATCATATAAAAATGTTTAAATAATTTACCATATAACTTTAAATTGGTTGTCTAAAAAAAAAAAATTTGTTAAATGTATTTAACATGTCCATATTAATAAATAAAACATTTTTTTCATTGTTTTTGAACATATTTCACAAAAATAATATCATAAAATGCAGACACTTATCAAAATTTCATTATATTTTTGGTTTAAAGAAGGGTAAATCGAACAATAAATTTTCTTACTTTATGAATGGTTTATTAAAGGTTTAATAGACTATTTTTCTTTTATGAATACAACTTTAGCTATTTTGCCTTATATTTGGTTAATTAACCATTAATAAATTTTTATGAATACGGCTGTTAGTATTTTTATTTATCAAACATTTTTAAAAATTAAAAGAAAATTTGTTGAAATAAAAATGGTTAATAGGAAAATCAGTTTATTTTTCGTGACTCAACAAGATGACAACAAGTTTAAGAGCTATGTTCGGCTATGCCGATTCTTTGATACCCTCCACCGACAGTGCGCATATTTCAGGAGAGGGATCTATATGATATCCATTTATAATTAATTTATACAAATGGAATCTGGGAATTTATTTCTCATTGTGAGTAACTTTTATTATATAAATTTTCATATTAATTCGAATGTGAATTCTAAGTCAAATTAGAATTTACATATAAAGCTTTCATTGCCCTTAGTTCTGCTACCAGTAAGAATTTGAGTTAAATTATTTGAGATACAAATTAAATGTTAACCCCCGTATTTATAAACGATTTTTAAATTTAACAAACGTTTTAAGGCAAATTTTCATCCAAAATTTGTTTTGTAAACCTTTATTAAGTTTAAATTTTTTTTATATATACGGGCGTAAGTCTTTAAACTCAATTAATATCATCTGTAACAATCCCTTTCTTTGCCATAACGTTTTCTTTGTATTTTATAAATTTAAATTAAATATTCATAATTTAATATTCCCTATTTTGTTAAGCACTTTTTGTTTGTAGAAAAATCTCTGACATGCAAATAATAATTTCTTAATAACAAGGCTTTGTGTTTGTAATATTTTGTGTAATCATTAAATTGAATTTAAATGAACCAGCAATTTATTAAAACAAAATGCTTAAAATCCCATAAGGGCAAAAAGGCAAAATTTATATTAAAACAACAAGGATGTCCATGTACAACACAAACATCATATGTATGTTAATGGCCCAAAGTGTCCTTAAAACAAATTGACCATGCCGAAGTTTTTTTGTAAAACATTTTTTTTATTTTTTATTATTTTCGTGTTGTTTTTTTTTTTTTTTGGTTTATCAACCTTAAAGCAGATTGTTCATAAATATACAAACTTTTCCCCACTAGACAGATTTCAGTTTTATTTTTAAATATGCCCGGATAATATTTATTATTTTTAACTTCATATCAGTGTTTGGAAAAAACTCACTCACAATGGGTCGTAAATATTAATATGTTCAATTGGAAGTGCTTGCATACTTACGCTGTTGCTCCTCCAATATACATGCTGCCCTCGAACGGCCCAAATTCTTCCTCCGGCAAAAGATCAACCATTTGATAATCGGTATTTATCATAAAGCGTACATGATACTCATTGTAGTCAATCCATATTTTATGCCATTCGCCACCATTTAACTTGCGATGCGAGTTAATTACCAATTCTCGAGTGGTACCCGTACTCAATGTAAAATTGAATGTCAGTTGATAGTCACCGGTTAAGGCCACCATAAACGAGGGATAATATGGACGTATGGGTGGTTGGAAGAGCAATATAGCCTTCTCACCTGTCGTACGAAAAGAGAAGGCAATATCGCCCTTTCGCCAGCCAGGCACTTCGATGTATGATTGAGAGGTTGTAAAGGTCACTACATAACGTTGGGTATCTGTAAGGAAAAACAGAACAAAAGAAGCGAGAGTAAATAAAAAAATAAGAATTTGTGAAAAAGGTTTTTTTTTGTGTTGGCTGAAACTTACTCGTCTCTACACATTCCAATGGACCCAAAGTGATTCTTCCCTGAGCCTCCTCATCCAAATCTTTTTGCTGTAGAAAATACATATTTGTTATGCCCAAACTTTGTGGTTCGGAATAATAACCTTCGTCTGAATACCATTTATTTTCCTTAACATCACAATTGCATGATTGATTAGGATCCACACATGTTTTGTTAACAGAGCACGGGCAGGCACCTCTAAAAAAAAATCAAACAAAAAACGAATAAATAAAACAAAATGCACAGATGAATGAAGAAAATAAATAACAAAAATGTAGAGGAATTTGCAATGCACCGACAGAAAAAAGCAAAGGAATTTGGAAAATCCCACAAAATACCTTGGGCACACTCACAATATTATTACAGTAACGGTCTGTAGTTTATTTAAAAAGTATTCCATTCAGTCATTTTTAAATCAATAAACATTTAAAATTCCAAGCAACTTTATGTTTAACCGATTTAAATATTTATTTAAAAAAACTAAGTGCATATTAATACGGATTTTCAGTTGCAGTTAATATTTTCTGTTGATTCAGTTAAATAAAAATGTAATTTAAAATAACGAAAGGTTCATTTAATTTTTACCGTCAAAAATTCAACCCCATGTTCCGTAAAAACAAATTAATATTCAGTTATCTATCGGGCCTGTTCTGAAAATCACGTGATTTCAAATCACGTGTTTTTGAAAATCGCACGTGTGATTTTGTGGTGTTCTGAAGGTCATACCCTTTTTGTGTTTCTCGGTGTGCTTTCGGCACATATGTGATTTGAAATCACGTGAAATGAGTAAAAGTTATTTGCATAATAGGTCTGTATATAGATAAAACTGTAACGTTACTGACTGATTCATACACCCGAGCTAAAAACTTGAAATTTGGACCAGAGATTGGTCACTCCCGAAATTGATCCACTAGGACGGGATTTTTGGAAATTCGAATGTTTAGAGATTGTAAGAGATACAAATAAATGTGAAACTTATCGTTGTTCTTTAAAAAAATTAGCGTACAGGGCCTATTAGGGAGTAAACGGGTAAACCTGAATTTTGGTACTTTTTTGACAACCCATCTATCTTTTGAACCAATAAACATAGAAACAAAATTAATACCACATTCGAAACTAATCAAACAAAATGCGAATAAATTTGGTACATTTTTTAATCCTAGGAACATAAACTTTGGCATATAAATGTATTTATGAAAGAAAAGGCTCGATAACAAAGTAACGGGTTAAATGCCAGAATTTAAACAAGTTAAAACCTGGAAAAATAAACTTTGGCATACAAATATGACGGGTTAAATTCTAGTTTTATATAAATTAACAGTAGAAAATTAAGTAATTTCATAAAATTCAGAAAGTCCAGAAATATATGATACGCTTTTAAATCTTTTTGGTACTTGCATTTTAGGGCTCAATGAGCCGAAAGATAAGCTGAATTGCTGAGAACGCCGTGGAATCGACAGTTTTGAATTATCCACCACACTTGCACTACCCGGCAAAAAAGTATCAAGATTTTGAAGCAGATAAAGTCTATAAATGCAATACATTCACTTGATTAAACGTTTAATTCACTTGATTAAATTTTAAATTGAAACTGATTTTATTTTTGATTAATGCTTTAATTGGTGAAATTTTTTTTCTGTGCAGTTAATAACACTTTCCTTCTCTGTTTGTCAACCGAAAATCTGATGGGTTAAAAAACGGTTGAAGTCGCCAAAAAAATTTAGTACTTATCGTTTTTCATTTAAACAATGAGTGGACATGAGTCTTGTACTTTTTTTATATTCGGCCCTTTGGGACTTATTTGTCACCCCATCAGTTTTAAAAATTAAACATGCAATGACCTGAGCTCGTGGAAATCTATAAAGGGATACTTTTTGGTACTTTTTTGTTCTTTAACTGGTACCTTTTGAATTTCCGATATTATTAAACCTAGAATGTTGAACATGCAAGGGGCTGCGTAAATGTGAATCTATAGAAAGGATATTTTTGGTTCTTTTGCGTTCTTTAATGGTACTTCTGGAAATTTTATTTATACTGAACCAAGAAACATAAAAGTTAATATGCAAAGTCCAGATAGACTGAGAAACTATTAAAAAATACTTTTTGGTACTTTTTTTTATTTTCAAGTGGTACTTTCGGATTTTTTTTTTTATTATTGAAGTTACAAAACTAAACATTCACGGACTTAGTGGAAGATAACATATTGTACGGAGGTTGGTCCCTCGACATAGAAATCCACTAAGATGAAAAAAACCAATGCTAAAAACATGTAAATTCATATAAATTAATTGTAGTGTTCTCTTCATATTTGCAAAAATAAATAAAAATAAAAATTTTTCTCCGTGTACTAAAATTTGAAACAAACTGAAATATTATGTTTTTTCAATAAAAACTTTCTATGGTTTTGAATACTGAGTACAATTGGACTAAGAACGTTCGTCATTAGTTTGGCTGCAACATGATGTATGGCTTTAAATGCGAGCCATGTTTTATTAAGACCACCACCAACCACCACACGGATCATCATCATCATCACCAATACAAAAAATCCTACCGATTCATTGGAATCGAGAAAAAAATACCATATATATATATATACTATATAAAAAGTACAAGTGGATATCTATCTATACAAGTTGAAATTTGTACGTATGGATTTGTGGTAATAAAAATGCCGTTAAGGGTCATTTTGAGTGGAATTTAATGTGCTTTTGAATAACAAACCAAACGATTTATGAGTTTGTAACGATTTCTATTGGTTTTCGTTTATTTTTTGTTTCAAATATTTTTTTTGTCTGTTGCTCATTCATTTATACTTGTACAAATATAATTCTTTTCAAGTTTTGACGAGATTGATAGAAAGCGTTTTTTTTTGCAATAGTAAATGTTGGATTTTTTTTTGTTTTCCAAAAAAAAAAAAAAAAAAAAATTAAAACGAAAATATGTACAGCAACAGCAGTAGCAAAAAAAAAAAACAAATTAAATCTATGTATGGATTTCAGCAACAGAAACAGGAAAAAACTTTGGTAGAAAAGAAAGCGAAATAACTAGAGTAAAGTCCACAGGAAATTTGAGAAAATGAAGAATGTTTTTGATTACAAACAAATACTATTGAACAAATATACTCATGCAATTCACAAAAAAAAGGGGGAAAAGGAAAGAGGAAAAAAACATAGAAAAGTATAGAAAAAGTTTCCATGTTGAATCATGTTTATTCACACATGAGTGCAGTGTACGTTAAACGCATATTTGATGATGCATTATTTTTTTTGTTGTAGTTTAGGAGTGTTTTTGAGAAGACCAACAATTGGATACTCTACAGAAGTTATATTCTTTTTAAAAAAGCATTTCAGCTACTTAACAATTCTTTTAAGTTTAATTTTGATCAGGAATAGCTGCCTTTACGAATTACATTATGTCCCTAGTTTCCGCTCTCTTCGTTATCCTATTTATTTATCCATGAATTACTTTTCCACAATTCGCACTGTTAACCACGATAAAGAAGTAAGAGTACTATATTCGGCTATGCCGAATCTTATATACCCTTCACCATGGTGCGAGAAGAACAGAAATTAATATAAGTACCGTTCTTTAGATACACATAAATATATTCTGCACCACGCCCACTTCCCGCCTATATTTTGTCGGATGTCTGTATTGCTAGCCAAGATGCTTGTAACTAATTGGGAAACTTTAGCACTTGCCATTTTCGTGATACACACAAATATTTATGGCCTTTTTACGGAAGGTGCCACGCCCACTTCTCCAATCGCGCCCATATTTTAAAGAGGTTGCTTATTGATAGCAAAGCCTTGTGTACCGAATTCAGACAAAAATTCGTTTACCGTTCCTTAGATATAAATAAATCTATTTGTTCCACGCAAATTTATCGAATCCCGCCCACATTTCGTAGGATGTTGTGTATTGATAACCAAGATAGATCCTTGTACATTATTTGGAAATTTTGGTTCTTTCCGTTCTCCAGATATCCAGAAATCTTTAATGTCTTTATATGGGATGTGGCACACCCACTTTATATAAACTGATAAACAAGATTCTTGTACCTAAAACGTTTGGTCTTTTCATTCTCAAGATATACAGAAAAACAGATGGACAGTATGATATATCAATGTCTCCAGAAGACCAATCTTTTGCCCTTAGCGGCCATTGACCTTAAGTATCTCGTTCTAGTATTTTTCCAGCAGGTCTCTGTTCCTATAAGAAAACTAAAGTTCGCAAGAAACTACTAAACTTTAGCTTGGGCAGTAATTCGATAATTTCAGCTGGAGCATTTTTAAATTAAATTATACAAACATATATACCGTTATTTTGAAAATGGCGGAGGTTGCACATACTCCGAAACTCCGCAATAAAATTACCTTTAAAAACGGCTATAACTTTTTCTAATTTAATCTTATTTAGGAGCATAATTTTCGAAATTTTTGTTATATAAAAATCATAAAAAATTGAAAAATGCAGCTTTGCCTCTCTGCACGTATAGACGTATAAACGATCTTCCAAACAAAAGAAGCCATTAATGATTAAAATCGGTTTGCAACTTTTGATTTTATTAAAAAAAGAAGAATTTCAATTAGATTTAAGAATTTCATGATTTCACCCTTCGGGGTGGAGATAAAGGGCAAGTATGTTTTGAAATAATGTTTTGGACGAAAAACTAATGGAGGCCGGTCACACGACTTATCCCCCTAGGGGCAGCTCCATGGCATTTATGGGACTTTTTCTTAAAAACATTTCTAGTCTGGATTAAATTTTTTTTATAGGAACATCCTTAAGGAATAAAGTTAGCGGGTAGATATGTTAGAAATAAATGATTGAGAAGAAAAATTAAGTGGGGTTGGTCATACATTTGACGGTGGGGTGTCATAAAGCCATAGGACATAGAGGGGGGGGGGGGTGCTTTAATACCATGGGAGATAAGGCCATGATGGCTTTATCTCCCATTCAAAAGGGAGATAAAGTCTTTTATTTTTTTTTCATTTGAATGGAAGATAAAGCCATCATGGCCTTAGCTCCCATTAGTAATATTAGAAAATGGTTTTATCTCTCATTTCAGTTTTGAAGAACTTTTGCATTTTACATTGATTAATAGTTTTCTTATTTTTTAATTAAGAGGTATTGATTTGCCCTTTTACTAAAGTTAAGTATTGAAATCTGGCTTCGCATACTAAAGTAGTTCGGCGTGGCGGCCTGCGGCCGTGCTTACAGGTTTTCTCCTCCTGTAGGACGCGGCAGGTGGCTTCGCTGAATAAAGTTTTCCTGCGTGCGTCACAAGAATAAAAAATGTCTTTTCCCGAAAACAGTAAATTTAAGTATTGACATTTGGCTTCGCATACTAAAGTTTTTCACCGTGGCGGCCTGCGGCCGTGCTTACAGGTTTTATCCTCCAGTAAGACGCGGCAGGTGGCTTCGCTGAATAAAGTTTTCCTGCGTGCGTCACAAGAATAAAAAATATCTTTTCCCGGAAACAATAAACACTAAATTATTGGAGTCTGGCTTCGCAAAAATATGGCTTTATTTCTCATTTGCGAAAAAAAATATGGCTATATCTCTCATTTCGCAAATTTTTAAATATGACCTTACCTCTCAATGATTGGGCAATAAGGCCATTATGTCTTTATCTCCAATTCAATTGAGCAATAAAGCCATCATGGCCTTATCTCCCATGGTTTTAAAGCACCCCCTCGGACATAAAGCCATATGGCGTAAAGCCCCATTCCATTGGGACATTAGGGCATATGTCATTAAGACTCAATATAATAAGACTTAATTAACGCCATAAATTTTTTTCCGAAAATGAGACATAAACCCATATTTTTTAAAGGATTTTCTCCTCTTTGATAAAACAAGTATTGGCTTCGCTAACTAAAGCTGCTCTGCACAGCCGGCCTTCGGCCGGGCGAAGCCAATCTTTGTTATACCATAGAGTAAAAAGAATCCATGGAAATAAAGCAATTTGTAACTCAAAACATCAAATGTGACATAAAACCATAATGGCTTTATGTCCCATTCCACTAAAATTGATATGAGACTGAAGGCCATATCAAAATTATGGCTTTATGTCCTTTTGAATTGAGACATAAAGCTATTATGGCATTTTGCGCGCTGCAGGGGAAAAATTTAAGAATTCTAGATAGACATATGCCTTTTTTGAACATTATATAGGTTACGTTAACAATATTATGTTTAAAACAGTGTTCGAAAATAAACACTAAATATTTTGTAGATTTGTGGAAAACACAAACGCTTATAGTTTGTGTGTAGTAAATCCTTGCAACAAAAATATGAAAACATTTAATACTGTTCGGGTTTTTTTAAAAAACCCCAAACTTCATTGCGTCCGGTTCAGCTCATTAACGTTCATTCGTTTCTGTTGTGCTAAGCGCCCTTGTGGCTGGTAAAAAAACCAACATTTTTTACAAAAACAAAAACTAGCAAAATTCAATCACCTGTTTCATGTTTTTGTTTACAAAAAAATTTTCATATTTTTTATGTTACAAGCTTTTCAATAACATAAAATATTTATTTTTCTAAAATTTTAAAAGAATATTCCTGCGAAAGTAGTTCACAAGAATTGAATTAATTACACGGTGCTACAGTGTGAAAAAACTTGGAAAACGACCTAGCGTGGGTTATTGGTCTTGTTAAGTACATAAAAAATTGTGTCAAAAAAATTCAGAAACACCCTCAAATTCAGAAGTTATTTTAAAAAAACCGTTTTCAGTGATGTTCGTCAACTTATCGACCTGTAACTCAGTCAGTTCTTGTCCGATTTTAATTTTTTTAACTGGTTTGGAAAGAAAACTAATTACGCTTAAAAATGACGTGCATTGTTCATACATTTGTAAGATATAACAATTGTTTTTGTTAAGAATATCTACAAAAACAAACAAAAATTATAAACTTTTTTGATTTTAGGTGCTTTTCATTGCTTATTTTAATATGAAAGCTTATACAAATTTATATTAACGTATGAAGAAAATTTAGTTCTTAACAAAACATGGTTTAAATTTTTCAAATCGGATAAAAATTTTATAAGTTATTCAACTTTTCATTAACAGCTGTTTTTAGTATTTTCTCCCCCCGCGCAAAACATATGAATAAAAAAAACAATTAACTATACAGGCAAATTTGTCAACTTAATAATTTGTTTGTTGTAATTTTACAGTTACGTTTTTGGTATTAACTTATGTGGTTTACAGAACACGAATTCAAAATTTTGTTTTTGTTTTAAATGTAAGTTGAACGGACGAATAAGGCGCTCGTGTTCTGTAAACCTCATATTAATAAGTTATTGTTAATCTGTCTTTATTAAAAAAAAAAAAACTGGAAGATAATACAGATGAATAGGGTTTATTATGCCCTATTGTTTTTAGTCATTAAAAAAGTTTAGAATGTTTTTAAATGCAATTTTAAGTTATATATATTTGGATAAATACATAATCTAATCGAATTTATTACCAACACAATGGCAAAGTTTAAATACTACCTTTTGGTGAAGGATATTGTTTTTAGATAAGAGTAAAAAAAAGTGTAACTAGTTTAAAATTTGTGACAAGTGAAGTATATTAATATTTAAATTTAATTCAAGTAAGTTTGTAATTTTTGTAATCTTTTAACAAATTTTTAATTGTGTGTAATTTTTTTCTGCAGTGTGTGATAAGCGTAATAATTTTTGTTATGTTTGCGGTTTATTCGCTGACAAAAAACATCGCTTTGATCTGAAGAAAAATAAAGCCTTGGTAAATGCCTTCAATACAGTTTTTAGCTGCTCATACAGTTCTAGCAAATGTTGTGAACCCGAAAGTATTTGTACATGCTGTTCCAGTATGCTTAAGAAAACTAAGTCCGAAAAGTTTATAAGCCAGCCATTACCATTATCTTCCCCAATGATTTAGCATCATAAAATATTCCATAAACCACAAGACTGTTGTTTTTGCCAAACAAACATCACTGGTTATCAATATAAAAATCGTGATAGCATTAAGTATGCTAATGTGTTAACTGTTACAAAGCCAGTATTAAGTGCAATTAAATGTAATGAAACTTTACTTAAACAAAGTGATGATGAATCTGAAAACGAGGAATGTGATATGGAATATTTACCAAAATCGGCTGAGCCACATTTTGTGACAAATGCATATATTTGCGATCTTGTGCGAGATTTAAAACTTTAGTAACTTTTGCAAATATAAGCCGATTTTAACAAATGATATCTCGTTTTTTCTACATAAAATTATCTTTAAAATACAGTGCAAATAAAGATAGGTTTTCATAGAAAAAAATTAAAATAACTCTTGTTGAATTTGAAAAATTAGGAAAAAAAATAAAAAAAATTAGAAACTTTTGATAAACACTCACCTAATTTCTTTGAATATATTTTTTATGAATACATTTCATAAAAGCTTAATTCTTTGCCTTTCCAAAACTGTTTAAAATTTTGAAATCGATCAAAAAATGTGTGAGTTAGAGGTACTAAAGTGCTACGACCTACCCTAAAACAGTTTTTTGAAAATAACTCAAAATTTTGAGGGTGTTTCAAAATGTTTGAAAACGGTTTTTGTATGTCCTCACCTAGGCCTACAACCCCCACTAGGTCGGTTTTCAAGTTCTGACAAAAAGTGTTTTTTTGTAGCAGTGTGTTATTTGTATCTTATAGCTAAATAGTGTCGATATTAGGATATTCAATTAATCGATGTTTTGTATTAATCGAATAATCGCGCGAATAATTATTCGAGGATAAAATTTAATCGGATGATAATCGAACAATTTATTATTATTCCGTTAATCGAATAATTTTAATTTTGTCTAGTTTAGAAGTTAAAAAAGGACCAAAATTATATTTCATAACATAAAAATTTTATTAAAAAAGTGACAACAATTCAACAAAATGTTGAATTTTATTAAAAAATAGCATCAAAATTTAAGCTAATCTTCTAAAATAATCTTTCAAAAAGAGTATATGTGACTTTCTCCGACAAAAAGGGACCTAGTGTGTCAACAAACGGGTTTGGACTTTAAGCCTGGTAGTCTGTTCAACATTTCACGTGAAATGCTGTCAAAACGCATATGAAAAAACTTGTGCGGAATATCTATGAAATAATGTTGATAGAGTTCTACTCTGTTCATTCTATGAAGGCTGCACTGATTATTAAATAAGAAATAAAAAATTAAAATAACACAACCGGTAACAGTTTTTTGTCCATATTTACGTTCTTTTTTATTAATATTATTCTTTATTAATTCTTGAGCTTAAGGTCACTTTTATTTAAAATATTTTATTTATTTTTATTATTATTGATATTATTTAAAAAAGGTCGAAGAAATTAGAATAAAAGTTCTTTTTTATTAAATTTTTTATAAAAAAAAATAATTAAGAGTAAAATACATGTGGGGTTTGTTTACATACGCAAAACAATGTCGTATACTTTGCAGGAATAAATACGTTAAATTGTACAAACTCGCATGAAAGGTAACATTGATTGATTTTCGTGTGAAATAATTTATGCTGCTCAACATTTTGTAGAAATTAGAACAGAGTACTAGGCTTAAGAGAGGATTCTGGTACCTAAAAGGGTGTTGAATAAGATGAAATGCGTTTTTCTCAAAACTTAATTTTCACAAACTAGGTTTCTTGTCTTTTCTAAAAATTAATAGCCTTCCATTATCATTTGAATCTCCTTTTGATTTTTAACAATTTTAATCCTTCTAACAGTCTTGTTAAGATCTGGTAGAAGATTATTTTTCATTCGTCTCAAAAAAGTCATATAGTTCATCCGAATAATTGTGGTAAAAGTCTGTACTAAACATTCTTAAGAATACATTTTCCTCAAACTCTTTGGCTTCAGTCTTTGTACTATATTTAAGAAAATTGTTACTCGAAGGAAATGTTTCTGAGAAGGGAATTAACAAAAGGGTATTTCAAACATACCGGCTTGTTTTTTTTACATAAGAGAAAAAAATAATACTGCAAAAAAACAAATTTGCGATTAATCGAATAATCGACATAAATTGTTTGAATAATTCGTTAATCGAAAATAAGTATTTTTAAATTATTCGAACAGTTAATCGGCCAAAATAAATCGATTAATCGAACAACGGTTAATCGCTTGAATACCCTAGTCGTTATGCTCAACTTGCTAATTTATACTAGTAAAGCGTTTATTTACTTTTTTTATATTTAAGGTAATTGGGAGACAACTTTTGTAAATTTAAAATTTTTAAAAAGATTTTTTGTTTTAATTTAAAAATTTTTACAAGAATTTCAATTAATAATAATTTAAAAAAATTAACTTATTAATTCTTCTTTCTCATTTTAGCTGGTGTAGACTTTAAGTCCACCAAAGTTGTGTTCTAAAAGGTAAGTGACATTCATCAATTTATATTTCTTAAAAAAATCTAAAAAAATTGCTAAAGTTGAAGCTGCCTAAATTTCAAAGAACTTTTACTAGTAGATCTACGTATATTTTAACAATTTTTAATAATTTTTATACCTTAAAGTCTTTTTATGGTCATCAGTAGTGCTTTCCCTCAACTTCTACTATCCCCAAAACAATTTCTTAAAGTTTTTGCCCTTTTTCTTAGAATTTAATTTCAAAACGTACATTCTTGTTAACAAACATTTTCCAAGGATTTAACCACATCTTTTCGGCAGATGGAAAAATGTCCACACAAAGGACATCTTGACCTGACCAGTATTTTAAGTTTGCAAGTAAGAAAGCAACAAACTGAAGTAAATGACACAGGGAAAGGAGTGAATGATTGAAAAAAAATCTTTAACAATATTTTTTTCCTCGTTAAAAGAAATACAGAACACAACTTTTTGTTTTTTTTTCATGGTCCATTTCAGAAGATTAATGATTCAATACAAATTTATAAAGTCTACTACTTTTTGTAAGTTTTTAAGGAGTTCAATAAAAACCAAACAAAAACAACAAACTAAATAGAAAACACTTTTGTTTTCTTTATTATTTTGTCGTAAATAACTTTCATGTATTTTTGGTTTATAGCCTTTTTGTTTTATTTAATATTTTGTTGTTTAAAAAAAATGTTTACAACAGTTCTAAAAAATTAAGGTGTGTGTGTGTTGTACTCCTACGGTTAAAATAAGTTGAAAAAGACCTTTTGAAAGGCCTTAGTAAGAATCTTTAAAGAGCGAAATAGCCCATTTAGGAGTTACCAACGAATAGTATTAAAAAAAGATATGTTGTCTATGTTTTCGATAAAATCTATTGTTAAAGTTATAACAAAAAGTTGTCAAATCAAAAACGAAAATTGTAAAATCAAGAACAACACTTCCTTGCTTGGCATTCTAGTTTAACTTTTAATAATTTGGTGTTGTAAAATCTATATGTATCTATTAAAACGAATTTAAATATCTATCTTTATATATAAAAGAGTTGCGTGAGTGACTGACTGACTCATTCATCATCGCCCAGCCAAAACCGCTGACCATAGAAACTTGAAATTTGGACTAGCGACTGGTCACTCCCGAAATCGATCCAATAAGAGATTTTTCGAAATTCGAATGTTAAGGGGGTAAACAAAGGTAAAAACGGGAAAAAAATTTGGTAACCTTATATCTCTTTAAAACTAAAATAAATGTAATACTTATCGTTGTTCTTTAGAAAAATAAGCTGACAGGTTCTGGTACACTTTTGAATTTGGGCCTATTAGGGAGTAAACGGGTAAAATCTGAATATTAGAACTTGTTTGCCACCCCACACGTAGAAAAAAAATATGGTTGGAGGTAACAATATTCTAAGAGCAACATACTATGGTTGGATTTTAACAATGTTTATGTTTGCAGTTTACCAAATAATGTTTAACTATGACCCTGGTATGGTTAAAATCAACAAAAATGTTCCCGAAATCAACCAAAATATGATCATAATTAACCATATTTTGGTTAATATTAACCATAATAATAATCAAAACTAACTATATTATGGTCAGAATTAACAATAATATGGTCAATGTTAATCATTTTATTGTTATTTATTTCATCCATTTTTTTATTTGTTTGTAGTGTCAAATTATAATTTTATTTAAATTTTTATTCCTGATAGGTGTTATGTTCCACTTTAAGGAAAAAATTCCCCTTTGATTCATACTCAAGCCTCTGACGACCTTCATTACCATTTTTTTTCTACTATTTTATTCTACGTAAATTTATGTATTTTAATCAATAATAAAAATAAAATGAATGAGAATTTTAAGCAAACGACCAGAATGTTGTTGCTTTTTAAACATAATATTTTAAATTTAAAATTAATTGGAATTAAAAATTAACCATAACATGTTCGGAAGCAACCATAATATGGATATAGCTTTTCGATGGATGAATTTAACCATAATATGGTTGCCGTGATATTATTATGATATTATTTTGGTTAAGGTTACCATAATATGTTTAAGTGTAGCTTTATTTTATTAAAACAATGTATTGTTGAATTCAACCATATTTGAAGTTTCAAGGGAGGTAAACACTTTATTGTTAAATAGAAACAAAATATTTTTAATCGTGATAAAAGTTTTGTTTAAAACAACAAAAGTTTGTTTGTTGCAACTGCAAGGATCCATAATATTTTTTTTTAACCGTACTCAAATCATGGGTTTTCTCTGCGTGCATCTATCTTTTGAACCAATGAACATAGAAACAAAGTTAATACCACATTCGAAACTTGTCAAAAAAATACCTACACAAATTTGGTAATTTTTCGAAATTCGAACATTTAAGGGGTGAAAATCGTAGCTATTTTTGTTACTTTTTTTTACAAAAAATTTTCCTCCATTCATTGACATATTTGTACTAAATTATGGGCTGCACTACAATACTGAAATTTTTGATACTTTAATGGGGGGAAAATATAGTACCCAAGAAAGGAAATACGGGAAATTTATATTTTTCTTTACCTTTTTGGTTCTACTAAAGTAGCGGGTTAAATAATAGAATTTAAACTTTGGCATACAAATATGTTCACGAAGAAAAAGGAGACGCTAACGAAGATGCGGGTATATGCTATGCTAGATATGTATATAAAAACGTTTGTGCCATGTATGTGTTCTTAAAACTGAAGGACCGATTGAAACCAAAAATTCTTTTTCTCATTCTTTATTTATTGAATCTTCATATATTAAAAATGAACTAACAATAATAAATCAAATCTTATCATAATTCTTTATTTATGTCCTGCCAGTGCCAGACAAACATTTTTCTTCATCACGGGTTCTGTTCACATATATAGGAGTTTATCGCTCATCTATTAGGGTAAGTGCTGCAGTGTCTCTGCTTCTTAAGCGAGTGTGGCCGCCATGATTTAAAATATTTCGAGCTAGTGGCTCTGGGTGTTGTTCAAGCCTTTTTTAAATATTTTACTGCATATTTTGTAATCATAGTTTTTACTAATGGCACATTGAGATCCTTATAAATGTTTGAGTTTTTAATGTACCAGGGAGCGGCTGTGATTATTAGAAGAAGTTTATTTTGACGCCATAGTTGAATGCCATTGAACAGCTAGTTTCAGAAAACTGTCGAAATTAACTATAGATCGATCTACATTCTCCGGTGTACTAAGCGGAATTATTTCTATTCAATGGGTACTGAGATATTTTTTATACTTTAACCAATTAATTTGTGTAGCTGACGTCGCTAAGTAACCAGTCGGAGATAAAATTCTATTGGGGTTCACTATAGTAACTATTTTAGGTGTGTGGTCGGAAGATAATTCTAAGGAAGCTTCAACATTTATCGTTTCTATGGGAATGTTTTTAGCCACGCCAATATCTATAACATCTGGAATTTTTCCTGAACAGTAGGCCAATATGTTGGTTGTCCGCTTTTAAGAAAATATTCTAATTCATTTTTATGGTGGCGGATGCCGTTTGCGTTCCTTCCAAAATTGTACAATAAATGAATTTAGTCTGGAACCAGATTTTTCATAAGTTGACGCTGCTGTCGTTATATTTAATTTTTTTTGATTTATGGTACTACTTGTCTGAAATACACAAAATATATTTATTAAATAAAACTAAGTTTCCTGATCAATTTTTAACCTGGTAGTTTATCAAAAAAGATATTTTTCACGAATTATTCGATAGACGGTTTAAGCTTGTACCCAGTATAAAAAGGGGATAACCCTGAAGTCCCGTTATTAACAAAATTTTCCACTATTTAATTTTTTATTTTTATTGGGAAAATCCCGAGCAGCGCTGGGACCAAACAGCAAGTGTACACATGAAAGAGACAAATTTGTTTTTCACAGATGAGCTCGAAAACTACTGCACTGATTTTCACAAAACTTTTATGGACCATCAGGAGTGTTTTTGTGTTGTTTTGCTGTTTTTCGATAGATGGCTCGAGTTTTGAAAAAATAAAATTTATTGGTTTTAATAGTTGTTTTTGTATATGTACGTGTTTTAAAAAGTCAACATATTTCTTTCACTATCTCGAAGGATAAAGGCAGAAAACTTTAGGGACAGAAGCGGTAAGACGGGTACCGCCATACTTAAAAAAATTATTTTCATCAGGAAAACTTCAATAGGGAAAGCTTTTAAAATCGGTGTTCTTTCTTCAGAAAATAATTGGCGTTATTAAGCATAAGTCCCAGGAAAGCACAATCGTTGCTCACTACTGGCAAGAAGAAAGGCACTCCCATACAAGAAAATTAACAAATAAAAAAAATATATGCCAAATAAAAACCCATTAACGAGCAGCAGGTTGTACACACTGCTGTTTTTTTTCATCCGACTTAGTTAAACTCATTGCTTGCACTTCCGGAAGCTTAAATGCAGAAAACTGGAGATACCATCTATACAGTTTTTTTTAATATGCATGTTAGGGTGGGTCGATTTAGCAATCGATATTTTGCCATCGATTTTTCGGCATATCAAAAAATCATTTTCGAGGTGTTAAAATTTTTTGTCTTTTTCTCAACTTTTATTTTTAAGGGTTTTTTTTGAAGGTAATAAAAAAATCGGCTGTTTTTTTTTAATACATACATATAACCTTTCCAAGGTGAAAACGATCGCTAAAAACGATGGCGATAGCAGTTTTTCCAAAGAAATGTCTTTCTTGAGGTTTTGGACGAGTTTTTGTCGAAAAATTAATTTTTTTGCGTGTTAATTTTTAAGAGTTTTCTAAGAAGGTATGTAAAAAAAATCGCCGATTTCAAATTTTTTAAATACATCCTATCCAAGGTAAAATTTAACGCTTCAAACGATGGCGTTATCATTTTTTCGAAAAAAATTTTTTTTTTTTTTGTTTTAGACGAGTTTTTCGACGAGTATTTTCGGGAACCATAGATCTTCCCGAGTCCAACTTTTATTACAAAAATAAATGGTGAATTTCTTCCTTAAGACGTCGGTACATAAATCTGTCAAATCGGTGGAGGAGTTATGACTAAAACATTAAAATGGTGAAGGGTATAAAAAGAGAAATTTTTGGAATTTCAGTGTTTTGGTCATAACTCGGCCATTTTTTAATCGATTTGACAGATTTATATTTTAACCTTACGAAACGACCCGCTGTAATGTATGTATATATCTTTACTTTTAAATGTTTGTTTTATTTTATATTACGATGGGAGTAGCAAAGCACACCGGATGTAGGTTCCTAGTAATTAAAAAATCATATTTTTAAATTAGTAAAAATGTATGACAGTTTAGCAACTAAACAAAATCCAAAGGAAGAAATGCTTTCTTTTCCAACCTTACCAAAATGACAATTTTAAGGAACATATCAGTATAACAATCACGAGTTGTCAAGTTGAGAACAGAGTGTTGTTGAAACGAGACCAATATACTTTTAATACAACAACGGTTTGTTGTCCAATTATACATAATGCGCTGTTAATATGGAAACATATGCGAATAACATGAAAACAAGATGTTCTAAAGTACCGTTTGTTCTCAAATTAAAGTCAGACGTTTTTAAATACAAGACAAACGTGGTTAGTTTAATTTTGACAATGGCTGATATTTATATTGGTATTTTTAGAGGTGTTTTTTCTGTGCGAAGCTTTTCTCCTGTCCCTATTCCATGCTCATATATCTTGTACGCAGCTTCTTATTAAAAGTGAGGCGTTACAAAATAATTTTTCTTCTAAGGGGGTTTTAATGGAATTCATTAGCACGACCTTTTGAAAGCCTACTCAAGTTAGGTACAACATACAAAATTCTTAATATATTTATGTTTTTAACATTATAATACAGATTTAATTTTACATTCTATTAGAGTTATGGATTTTTTTTTGCGTTGGGAGACAGCCTTGTTCCCCTGAATATAACGTAAGATCTCCTTTCTTAAAAAAGGTGATTGTGAATGTTCATTTAGGAAAGTCGATGATTTTTGAAACTCCGTTCTTATGGAAAATGGTTACGAGTTTAATATGCAACGGATCTTTTAGAAAGGAACAGGAAGCCTTTTAAAATCCTAATCAAGTAGAGGCCTTTAGATTTTAACCACTGAGAAACTATGTTTGTCCTTTGGTATTTATGTGCTCGTATCTCGTTGTTTATGCTCTACTGGTGTGAAACGTACATCAACATTTCAAAATAAAATGTTTTTCAAAACTTTTCAAGTTTTCCGAAAGTAAAGAGGGTGTGGGTGTGAATGTCAATTTGAAACTGTTTTTGTAAACATATTGAGTGTTGTAAAAAACCAAAGTATGTCCAAAAACCATCGAGAACAAACAAAAACCTCAAAACCTAACAGATTTTTAATAATTGATTTAAATTTATGTTTCTGATGTCTTTTTAATGAATTAAAAGTTGTTATAAAATAAAACCTCGTTAAATATTTTCTTAATGGCTAGAGAAGGAACTAAATTGTAACAAATAAGTGGTATTTGGAGCAAAACAATTATTTTGTGAGAAGGGTTATTTTTTCAGTCTAACCCCCAATTTTACCTAGTTCACTAAAATTAACTACCAGTTATAGCATAAGATATTGTTAACTAGAAGTTAAAGTATTTGTTAGTTTTAAATGAACTTGGTGAAATTGGAATTTTAATGTTTAAATGTTTTTTTTTTCAAAAAACTTTTTGATTAAAAATCTGACACTAAAGAGGATTATAAAAAATGTATGCTTGAAAATTCCTCTTAGAACAGAGATCAAAGGTCAGAACTAACAGAAAATATTTGAAAAAAAAATTTTAAATCCTTTTTTGCGCTTTAAGATTTTGAAAAATATATTTGATGTGTTTTCAAGTAAAAGAGAAATAAGAACCGTAAAAGGTAACATAAAGCTTTTTTTGGATATTGAAGTTGAAATTTAAACATTTTTTCGCTTTAGAAATTTGATTTGCTTGCAATTTTTATATGAACATTTTCTTCTTACACTAGTGAGACATTTCATGGAGATTAAGACGTTTATTTTTCAGGCCCTATGCTCCCTCTAGGATCGAGGGGAATTATATAAGAAGTTTATTGAATCAATTCGCACCGGATTCTTTCGCTGCTATAAAAATGTTTTAAATTTTGATTTTTTTTCAAAGAGACATCTTTGTGCTTGGCTAATGTAGGAGCTTTGAACCATAAAAGATAATTTTAGTTTATACACGATTTTTTTTTTACCAAATTAGAAGGTAGAATTCCAAAAAATTCTGATGATATGGTTTTACTCGAAACATGTAAATTCGACCTTGGGTCAAGCAATTGCTGCGTTCTATTTCCATTTTTTCTCTATTTTGTGGGTTTAATTGAATAAGAAAGTTAACACTACTGTTCGTGACACAACGTTGACGCTTTTGTTGAGGTATGGCATATCATATGTTTTTGTTTAATTTTAATGGGGGTTTCTGCTTATTAACAATGTTCATAAAAATAGTTTTAATATAAGGATAAGTAAAATAAAAACCGGGCTTTACCATTTACAAAAAAAAAACTTTATTCCTGGACCAAAATTCAAGAAGATCTTTTTTATTTAAATTATCTTGAAAATAGTGACCTGCACAAGATTTCATGGACAGCAGACGGACGGACATAGTTTGTTCGATCTAGAATGTGAAGAATCACAGATAAAAGCCCTATTCTCGATTGTTATGTTATTTAAGAAACTACAAACTAAAAATAAGTCAAATAGAATTAACGTAGGGGTGCTAAAAATTATGTATAGTTTTTGACAAATATTTTAAAATCGCCAAAAAAAAAACTTGCCAAGGCAGAAGAAATTTAACTGGTATTTAAAAATAATACGTATGTATATCAACAGCTTTTAAATAAAAAAGAGACAAAAACAAAATGATTTTGTTGAAAAATTTTGTCAAAATCGCTTAAATGAAATAATAATATGGCAAAATCTCTAACCTTTGTCTAAGTTTACAAACCGTTGAAATTCGGTTAATATCGAATTTGAAAGATTTTCAAGATAAAAATCGCCAAAATCCAATGCACATTTAGTAACACTTTAAGTCGCTAATAAACTGAAAATATATTTGGTAATATAAAATAAAAGAAACAAACATTTGCAACAAAAAAAAAAAAAAAAAAGCATAACAGCAAAAACCGCTTAAATCAGAAAAGTGTCTGTTTTAATAAAAAAGAAAATATCAATATTTTTAACTCCGTAAAGTAAAAAAATTTTTTGTTATTTTGAATGAAATTTAATAACTCAAAAAAAAATATCTTTAACAACATAATTTGTCAAAATCGCTAAAACAAAAATTTTGCAAACTCTGAACAATTTTAATAAAATTAGACAAATTCGAAAAAATTTTGTTAATATACAAAGATTTAAGCATTCGATTAAAATAAATCTAACTTGAGCTTAAAATCGTCAAAAATAAAAAATTGTAAATCGGGAAAACGCATTTATAAGAAAAATAGCGGCTTAGATAAAACAACAAAAACGTTAAATTGAAAAAAAAAATTCTAACCAAAACTACATGAAATCGTTGACTTCACTTAACGATAAATGTGCAGAAAAGTCATAAATTAAGGAAAGAATATACAGCCATGTTCTGACAATCACACGAATAGAAATGACAAAACGCCAGTTTCATATTATGAGGTTCTGGTATGTTTTTCTTGCGATCTGCTATAGTCTTTTAATAAGATTCTAGTTCCCTCGAGCATACTTTAACTATTTGAAAACGCCGAACTTGCGATTTACAGAAAATATATTATGCGATTTCAAGTCAGAATCGCAAATGTTAAGTGATGCCCAATAAATAAAATAAATAATGTATTAAAAATCGCTTAAATCTTTAAACATAAAAGATTTTAAGTCTGAAAACTGATTCGTCAAATCCATTAAGGTATTTCAAATCTAGAAAAAAAAATTAAAATAAAATCGCCTAAAGTTAAAATAAATCGAAAATAGTTAAAAGTTTGTAAAATATATTCTTTTTTTGGCCTTGTTTACGACAATTGCAAGCTATAAACTGATCTGAATACTTATTTTACCACGCACTCAAAAAATTATGTAGTTAAATTCAAACGAAAACTCATTTGAAACAACTTAAAATTCATTTAAAAAACAGATCGTTTACATTTCATTTGAAACAAATGATTTTTACATTTATTTTTAATTTTTTTATTTATTAAACAGCATATTCCGTAAAATTGAATAGTTTTTACTTTTAAAAAATATATTTTAACCGAAAAAATCAAACTACATAACAAAAAAATACGGAAAAACATTATTTTTTGGTAGTTTGTTTTTTGAATAACAAACACAAATGTTGAAAAATAAAATTATTCGTAAAATAACTACAGTGCACTCTGGAAAACGTCAACTAATTAAAACCGCGGGTGTTGACGTTTAACAAATTGTTGACGTTTACGAATGTAAAATTTTTATATAAAAAACATATCGATAATGTGCTTTTAAACGTTTTTATTAATTATAAACAAAATCCAAACATAAACAAATTCAAAAAGGAAATATAAAAGGCATTCAACCTGACTAAAACCATAGAAGACAACTGGAACTAAAAGAATACATTTTAAATGAGATCATATTTTTAATTTTACATGCACACATATGCATTTAAAAAAATCTGTTATTTTTTTCTGCTGTTTTTTTCTATCCAACACTTGGAAGAGAGCCTTCTCTCTTAAACGTCTTAATACATTTAAGTCATTTTGCTCAACATTCTCGCATTGAGCCCAATCCAAAGCCCTGTTAAATATTTCGACGGCTTCGCTTGGTTTTATTGTCTGCACAAAAAAGCAACTGAACATAAATAAAAAGACAATACAGACATACAGTTGTAATTTTTTTTACTCTACTTACAAGGTGGATCCCCAATTTCTGAATTGATTTCATAAAATAAATGTGTGTCCGTACAAATGTGTGTATTTTAACTGCTGCTAAATTCGAAATTTTATTTTATTCAGAGTTGACGTTTTAGAGCTTTATAGTTGGGTTGACGTTTTAGAGTAGGCAATGTAAAAAAAAAAGGGTTGACGTTTTGGGATGTTGACGTAAACGAGTGTTGACGTTTTCCCGAGTGCACTGTATATTTTTATTCAATTTTAACAGTACGAAAAACGAATTTAATAACTCACAATCAGTTACTGTACTACACTGCGTATGCTTAATAAGAAACAAGTTTCATGTTAATCATACGCACTACATAGTCACAATCCTTATAAAGACTCATTTTCTCTCAATGCACACCAAATAATATTGCTCATATCCACTTACCTCTTAACATTGCCCAAAAAGTCCACTGTGTAATTTTTCGATGACGATGTAAACCATGTCGCCGAATGCAACTCCAACTGGGCCTTATAACAATCGTACTTAATGTACTGCGTACAATACAACGAATGCGATATTAATTCCTGCAACATTTCCGGTGAAAACTCACGATACCGTATGGTAAAACTAAAATCAGAATCATGTGATGAACGTACATCCACTTGACTGGGCAGATTATGTTCCACAATTGTTTTGGTGGCATTTTCCAAACTTTGAAAATCACACTTAACATGCGCTGGTGGAAATACACCGTTGCCATCGATGTCGATGAGATAAACATCTGATTTGGTGTAGCCCAGCAAAGCCAATTCTTCACAGGTCTTGCGATATTTAGTGAAATGGCAATTCTTGCCAATGTAGCCAGTGTGTTTGCAATCACAGGTGACACGGTCATCTTTTACAAAACATTTGCCACCATGCTCA
Source organism: Pollenia labialis (assembly GCA_949318255.1). Classification (NCBI taxonomy): domain Eukaryota; kingdom Metazoa; phylum Arthropoda; class Insecta; order Diptera; family Polleniidae; genus Pollenia; species Pollenia labialis. Next base: position 117,707,482 of record OX439140.1, read on the forward strand.
CAAGTATTGGGTCGCTTACAGGGATCTATGTACTGGCAATTGTCCAGTGCAACTTCGCCCACAACACGTTCCGTTTTGACGACATGCCGCGGTTCAATGAGATGGCCATTAATTTCAATGTCCCTGATGCAGCCAACCAGACCAGATGCGGCTGACTTTAAACTGCTGCCAATAATCAATTTGTCGCCAATGTTGAAAGTTAAACCGTACATTTGGTTGCGATGATGCTGATAGTCGACACTGAATTTAATTTCACCCTCCTTGTAGTCCAGCTCAACGGAATGCCAGGAGGTGGCACGATTTATCTTGACCACAGTCGAGAGGGTGACATTATTTAGGACGTCGGGTACCAAGTCGAAACTTAATTTATCTGCAGATAAACGTATCTGCGTAATGGTTTTCATGGGCACACACATGCAAATAAACGTATGCAGAAATGTACACACACACACACAAATACGCAGATTCAATTGAAATTTGTTGTTTTTTTTGGTCATTGTAATTGCGTGTATGCGTGTGTGTGATTGTGCGTTGGGATTTGTTTGTTTTTGTTTTTTTTTGTATTGTTGTTGTTGTTTTTTTTGTTAATAGTATTTTGGTGTATTTTCAATTTCCGTTTTAGATTTGCATTTCCGTTGGTAAAGTGTGTTTCAATGTTTGTTCGTTTGTATAGTTATATGTGTGTGTGTATGTGTGATAACACCATTTATAATGAACACCATATGTGTTCATATGACCAGAAATGTATTGTTTGTCGTTGTTGTTGTTTTTTTACCATTTTAATTTTTACGAAATTCATTTATTTGTATCCCCCGCATGTTTAGAAATGAATTGTAGTTGGTTTAAGTTTTTCATTAAAAATCATCGTTAGACATTTTTTATTTGTTGTGTGTGTGTGTGTATTATTGTTGTAGACAGTTTATTTTAGTTGTAGTTGTTGTTAAATGAAACAGTTGTTGGCAGTTATGAAATGAAGAGAAAAAAAAAATAAAAAAATTTATTAGTTTTAAGTTTGACTATAAATAGAAATTTTATTGTATTTTCTATGTTGTTGGAAATAGTAATAATTTTAATTACATATGATTTTTTGTTCGCTTGTAATAATTTCTACAAAAAGTTGTTATATTTAATCATTAAGAATTACTGCTTATTTCATTTTGGAAATATTGTAAATATTTCTAACAAAGAGTTGTTATATTTAATAAATTTGAATTATTGTTAATTTTATTTTGAAAATATTGTTATTGAAAAGTGTTTGTTTTCAATGAATTTTCATAAATGCTTAGTTGTTACAATTGTAGGGAATTATTTATTTCAAGAGAAAGTAAACATTGATTTTAAACAAAATTTTTAGAATTAATATTATGCAAATATTTACAAATATTGTATTTCATAAATGCCATGGTTACTGGAGTTTCAAATGTTTATATTTAAAAGACTAAGGCCCTAAATTTGTAAAACACAACGCACGCCAAAGATTTATATTGAAAGCAAAAACAAATTCATTAATATTTTGTAATTTTGTTGTTGCTTTGTACAGAAATTTATTTACCGTTTTAAAATTTTCAACGCCACAAGCAATAATGCGTATCAAATCTTAAAAACCAATGTGAATTTCTGTTAGAGGCAACAACAAAATTACAAAATATTTATGAATTTGTTTTCGCTTTCAATGTAATTCTTTGTCGTTGCGTTGTGTTTTACAAAATTAGGGCCTTAATATTTTTATTTTAAATGTTTAAGCACTCGAATTTAAAATAATAAAAATGTACTTTTAAGCTTCGTTCACAATTAGAGCAACAATTTCGTTTTTTCTTCTATCTTATTTCTTCCCAAAGTATAATGCTAGGAACACAACTGGGACGAACGACGAATTTTTGCCCGCGAATATTCGTCGCCAAAAATAAAAAATATCTGTGCATATGAAAATGCACACAATCAGGGCGCCGACGAAAATTCGCCGGACGTTTTAAACTTTAAATAGATTTAATTCTAATTCTTACGCCGGCGTACGACGAACAAATCAGTACTGGGTAGCCATATTGTTTCAAAATGGTAGGTGTTTTAGTAAATAAAGTTACTTTTTACTTTAGAAATTGTAAAATTTTAACTGAATATAATTTAAAATACAAATTGAAAAAAAAATTAACAATAAAAAAGTATTTTAGTTAAGTTGTTTTTAATGTTTTATTTGTGAAGTATTTTTTGTTCGTATGGTACTACTATTTCTTGTTTATACAAAATATTTTATTTCCATTTTGTTTTTTCGTCGTTATTGAGCGAATTTCTTCTGAATAATTCGTCGTGCTGGACGAATTTCGTCGTTCGTCCCAGTTGTGTTCCTAGCATAACATATATTTTCTACTCCAACAACATTTTGTATGAAATTGTTTCTGACGTTTTTAATAATTTTATTTAGTTTTGAATGAACATTTTAACAAAATGTTCCAACAAATAATAATAAATACGTACTATTTTTCTGGGCAAAATTTGCAAACGGTTTCTTTACACGCAGAGAAAAAATATGGTTGGGCATGGTTAGGGAAACAACACTATGTTTAATATAACAATATATTGTTGTCGTACACAAATAATTGTTACTTTTTTTTAATATCAACAATATTGTAGTTACTGTAAACATATCAACGTTTATCGCAATTATAAATTTGAGTATTGTTGAACGAAAAATAATTATTTTTCAAACAACTAAATTATGATAACTTTCAAAACATATTATATTACTAACATTCATATAATGATATTTAAAGCCGTTTTACACTATCCCACAAAGTCTTTAGTAATTTACGAAAATGCAACCCTGTCATGATAAGTTGTTATTGTTTTTTGAAAATGTTCAAGGAATAATTAGATCAGGGAAGCATTTTTGAAAAATACGTAAGACTTTGTGGGATAGTGTGTAACGGCCTTTAATAGCCATAACATGATAACTTTCTATACATTTATCATATTATGTTTAAGATGCAATCAAACCATTTTTAATCTAATAATATTATGTTAGCGCCATTTGTAAAATAATTTTGTATCAGTTGTGTCGTTAATTTTATATGTGAGCGGTTAAACAATTAAAAGATAAATTCTCATAAAAAAATAAGCTTAAAGAATTTAAAAAAATTAAAATATTAGCGGAGTTCATTCAGTTTAGTGATTTAATAGTGCAAATGGAAATTATCTTAGTTTTTTTGTAAAATCCAACAACAAAACACATAGAGATTTCGTTATATTTTATAAAAGTGTTTTGATATTTCTGTTGTTTTCTTGGGCAACTGCGTATGTCTTAAAACAAAATTTTCAGGAGAGCCGAAAAACCATTCTAGATTAAACTATGGGATAGGTATTGTGCACCACGTTAAAAAATCGGAATTAATACATCTTTTTTCAAAAGTTTTTAGAAACATGTAAAGAGCAATTAAAATTAGGCAATATGGCATCAATATCTCAAAATCGGAAAAGAAAAATAAGAAACAATGGATAAACGCGGTTGCCCATGAAAACCACAGATTTGGATTTTCTCTTTTGCAAGCCTTATATTGAACTCCGCTATTTGATTTACATTAAGAAAAATTGTAAAAAGCCACAAAATAAAAATCGATGCAAGAAAATTTTAATTTATTTTATATTTTTATGACAGTTATGAAAGGTGCTGCATCATAATATGATTGCCTCTAAATTTATTATGATTAACATGATAATAATATGATTACTTCTTGACTAAGTATGATTAACAGAACAATAATATGATTAAGGGAAAAATTTTATGATGTAATATTACGAGTATATTTAGTCATAATAGTTTTCAATAATAATCATAATATGGTGACTACAATCATGAATCTTATCATAATATGTTGCTCTTAGAATATGTTTACCACAACCATGTTTTTTCTCTGCGTGTATTTAAAATGTGTGTGGTCGCGAAAATGTTGTTGCAAATTGTGAACGAAGCTTTAATTTTTCACTTGAATTTTTTCAATATTTTTTGAAATCATTTTAAATCAAACCCTGGATTTTTATTTTGGCTATAAATTCTTTTTCAAGGCGAAAGGTGGCCGAAGATATGCGGGTAAGACAAGCCTTTTAAACTTAATTAAATTAAAAGGCATGGCTGTTCTACGCTACTCGACTTTTACTGTCGCCAAGTGGTAAGTTTCAGAATTTAGGAAACAAAGTTAAAATAATCTATAAAAAAAAGCAAGCACTACTTCGGTTAAACAGGCTTTAAAATGCCAAAGTTTTATTAATGCAATTACTTTAGAAGCAGGTGGGACCCATTAATTTTATTTCCGTGTCAGGCTTCTATTTTTTTTAGACTTTTTAATTCCGGCAATTTTTGTGAGAGGTTCCAGCCAAATATAAAAACATTTTAAACTACAGAATTTATTATTCCTAGAAATTGAGTAAAATTAAAATTGATGAACATTCTCAGTAAATTTTTTCCAGAATATGCCCCGCAGGAGATTAAGAGTTAATTGTCAAAATACCACTAGTGCAATTAATAGATCAAGAGGTACTAGTGCTAACGAGTTTAGAGTTTTTATATAAAAATACAAGTGCTTATTAAGTACTGATGTAGTACGAGGGCACCACTTGCAGACTGATAGAATGTTTGTGTAAAAAGCTAAAATTCGAGTACATATTTGTATTTTGATACTGCTTCTTAAATTTGATTTCAAGTCATTTATTTATGCCATTTTTATTATAAAATATATTAAAATGCAAATTGCTTTTTTTTCTATACACAAGAACTAGTAACAAACTGGTTCTTAAGCAACCCATGTGGTCCAAGTGAACTTGTACACGTCTAGAACCAATAGTACTAGTGATTTGTTAAGCAAACTCAATGCTAACTTAAGCCTTAAAATGGTTTAGAAAAGTTGAGAACTAATACTAGATACTTTTGTACTAGTTAGGAACTAGTTCAATCCTTAAAATGAAAATCAAACGATGGCAAGTAAAGGGCGTTTTTAAAGGCCGATAGAACTTACGACTTTTCGTAAGGTGTCAAATTTATGATCACTTTTATCTGGCACATCATCATGATTATGTTAAAGCTTGGACAATGAAGTTAAATTCTTCAAAACTACTTTCAAAAAGAGAATAACATAATGTCAAAGGTCAGGCAGCTACCACCTCCAGGGGAAAAATGAAGAAATCAAAGATTAGCAAGGTTCCCCACCACTACACCAAATACACGGAGGTCGTTGTTTCCAGGCAAAACAACCGATTAACAAAAGTGATAGAAGGCAAAATATCAATACTAAATGAATTGATATTTCAAGAACATGGACAACAAAATCTTTTATGGGAAGACGTGAAACAACAAACCCCCAAAGGGGTTAGTTCAGAAAAGAAACTTTGAAAATCAGGCAGCGATGTTTTTTCGTAAACTTGCGTTCAGCGATCAGGCTCATTTTCAGCTTAACGGGTTTAAATATTAAGCCGGAGAGGGCGTTGCAGCCAAAAGAGATCGTTAATGCACTCAAGTCAATAGTTTTTTGTTTGAAAATATGGATGATATTCATGAGGGCAATATTTCGTGCCTTACATAGCCATCAAGTTATTGAAAACCAATTTTGACGATTAATTGATTTTTAGAAATAAACCTGTCAATTGGCCTCAATGGTCGTGCATTTTAACAAGTCTCGAATATTTCTTGTTGGGTATTGATGTCTTACACGCAGAGAAAAAATATGGTTGGACATGGTTACGGCAACCATACTGTGTTTATTGTAACAATATATTGTTGTTGTACACAAATAATTGTTATTTTTGTTAAATATCAGCAATATTATAGTTACTGTAAACATATTAATGTTTATCGCAATTATAAATTTGAGTATTGTTGGCCGAAAAATAATTATTTTTCTAACAACTAAACTATGATAACTTTCAAAACATATTATATTACTCACAGCCATAACATGATATTTAATAGCCATAACATGATAACTTTATAAACATTTATCATAATAAGTTTAAGATGCAATCAAAATATCGTTACTATAATAATAATTTGGTATCGCCATTTGTAAAATAATTTTGTATCAGTTGTGTCGTGTTTTACATAAAAATATCGAATTATTTGTTAGTGAGTGGCTAAATAACAATAAAATAACCATTAAAATAAACAAGAAATTAAAAAAAAATAAAGAAAAATATTAAAAAATATATAACAAAATAACCATTAAAATAAACAAGAAATTAAAAAAAAATAAAAAAAAAACATTAAAAATGGGTTGTAGTGTCACAAAATAAAATATCTTTGCTTAAAAATTTTAATAATCTTAAAGTGGTGGAAAAATTTGTGAAATATTGGTGCAAAATATTAACCATTACTGGTAAGTTTTGTGTTATTTTAAGAGAAAAATAATGAAAACTCCATAAAATAATTTATAAATAATTTCGACCTACGACAAAAAGATTACAGTAACTATATTATGTTTTTTATTTTATCATAAGTATTTTTTTCCAATAAAAATATTATGTTTAAAGTTGTATCATATTATGATGTAAAAAATTTATGTATAACAGTTCATATCACTTTGCATCATAATATGATTACTTCTAAACTTATTATGATTGCCATGACAATAATATGATTACTTCAAAACTTATTATGATTGTCATGACAATAATATGATTACTCTTAAACTTATTATGATTGTCATGACAATAATATGATTACTTCTAAACTTATTATGATTGCCATGACAATAATATGATAACTTCTAAACTTATTATGATTGTCATGACAGTAATATGATTACTTATTAACTTATTATGGTTACCATGACAACAATATGATTACTTCTTATCTTATTATGATTACCATGACAGTAATATTATAACTTCTTAACGTTTTATGATTAACAGGATAACAATATGATTAAGGGAAAAATATTATGATGTAATATTACGAACATTTTTGGTCATAATATGATTTAATAACAATCGTAATATGGTGGCTACAATCATGAATCTTATCATAATATGTTGCTCTTAGAATATGTTTACCACAACCATGTTTTTTCTTTGCGTGTAGAGGCCAAAATTATTCGTGTTACTAATGGCACACTGCCACCAATGCGGGAAAGTGTGTCCCAAAAGTTGGTGTCCCGAAAGCGGTGCCTCAAGACAGGGGTGCTGACGCATCCAAAATTATTCTTAAATGTTAGTAAAATGTTTTGATATTTCTTATAAACAAATCTTTTATAAAAAAGTTTAATTGTTTGTGTTTTTTTTACACATTTCTTACATTTAGTGCTATCGGGCAGAAGCAAAACCACCCTTTAAAAGTATTTCAATTAGTGTTCGAAAATAAACAATACATTATTTAGCGTTTTGCTCACACACCAACCAACCAACCAACCAGACGAACACAACCCTAAATGCCGTTCGTAACAATTTTCAAGAAAGAACCGAACATTATATATAGTGTTCTGTTCTTCGTTAAGAAACACAACAATTGTAGTGATACTGTAGACAAACATTTCTTTTTTTACATTGATACAGAAATGAACGAACAAAAAAGTTTAGCAACGACCGCACCATGAACAGCTAGTGTGTGTATTGTGTATATGTTTTGTTTGTGTAAAATTATTTTGCTGGCTTTTTGTTTTTTTGTCGTATGTGTGTTTTGTTTTTGTAAAAAATGTTTGTTTTTTTACCAGCCAAAAGGGCTGACCCGAACACAAAGATGTTTGTGGTTAAAAGAAAACCGTATGGAATTAAATGTTCTAATTTTTTTTGTTGACTTGGATAAGAACAGTAATATTTTTGCGTTCGAAAGATGACAAACAGGGAAAAGTTATTTTTTTAATGATTTACTACACAAACACTATTAACGTTAAAAGATTTTCGTATGACATGCTAAATTCCCAACTTTCCATATTTGATAAATGCACTTAAGTTTATTGTTGAGGGAATTTTGTTTCTATGCGCATTTCACTGGTTGCTAGGCCAGATCATCAGGAATCCTTTTCCATCCTTTTTTAGAAAAGCTGAAAATATTATACAAAAAAACCTTATTAGCGTTTATGTTTTCCACAAATCTACCGAACCGAACACTACACAGAAAAAATTATTGCAGAATTATTTTCAAACAAACACTTGTTTGAAAATTTTTTTAATTTCTACAATTTTTTTTACTGATTCAATTAATATTTTTGTTTGATTTTTATTTAACCAACTATTCAATAATATAATGTACGCGTTATTGGTTTCAAGTTTTCATAATTTTGTATGAAATATTTAACGCGAAACATTTTTGTTTGATCGTTAGCAACACTTCTTTATGTAAAATATAAGAACAACAACGCAAAACACATACAGTTTTTGGTACAACAATAAGAAAGATGATAAAATAGCGTGACGAGGTTTTAGTAAAAAAAAACAATAGCAGGTAAAAAAAAAACGTTTAACTCTTTTTAAACAACAGAAACAACAACAACATTATAAGAAACAAAATAAATTTTTGGTTGGTTTCAAAGTTGGTAAAAATAATGAAAAACAAAAATCCCATATTCAATTTTTTAAAACTGTTTAGTTAAATACATCAAATACAAAAATAGAACGATGACGAAAACATATCGAGTCGGTCTGCTGCCGTTTTTGGTTAAATTTCTTACAAGGAAAGGATACAGCAACAGTGAGTGATGAAGAAAAACATTGTGTGTATAAACAAGACTTCGTTCAAAAATTATTCCAACCAAAAATGGGTCTCAAAGCCAGCCGCCACTCTGCTTCTGCCTTCATCTTCTCCTTCAGTGATAGCTTGTGTGCTCGTCATTGCTTGTGCAAAAAATTTTGTTTGATTCAGCAAAATTATTTGTTTGAAATTTATATAAATTTCAGTAAACTTTTTGTTGATTCAGTTAAATTATTTGTTTGAAAAAATCAGTGTTTTTTTTCAGTAAACAAAATGCAAATAAATTGATTGAATATGTGAATTTGTGTGTAGGACCGATTTCAGACAAAAAATGTTTTGATTCTACAAATTTTTTGTTTGAGTTCGAAAAATAATTTTTTCTGTGTAAGGAGCGATATTTTGTGTTTATTTTTGGACACTGGTTTTAATTGCAGACCACATAAATTAAATCCAGCGAAAATTGTTGGATCCAACATTCAACCTCGAATACACTTGCATTATTTTAACATCAAATTTCTTGTTAAGCGGTTCTGCTATTAGAACTTGTAAATTCATTTTCCAAATAGTTTCATTCGGTTCTATTGTTGAATCAGGCAAAGGGTCTGATTTGGTGGCATGTTAAAAAATCCAGTGACACAGTGTCCATAGACGTCATGACGCTCAAAAAAGTGTCATAATGTCTATTAGAGCAGTATCGTAATGTCCTCGGACATTATAACACTTTGCTGAGTGTCATAATATCCTCAACATGCTTACAAACTCGAAAGCATAGACGGCCTTTGGCCGGGCGCAAGGATTTTCTTTTCAATGTTACATAACAAATATCAGCTTCGCTAACTAAAGCACCTCCATGGACACTGTGTCACTGGACGTTATGACATTCCACCTCTAACTTGTATAAAAAATCACATTTGCTTAAAATATACCTATTGTAGTTATTTCTCTTACAACTTTTGTTTTTATCGTAACGAGATTAAGAGTATTTTCGAGCTCATAAGCAAATCAAAATTAAGCCTTTTAGATTAAAATACGTTAAATATATTCAAAGTTCCAGCAATTCCCATAACTCCTACTTACAAGTAAATTCGCAATGCAAATTCCTAACAATTTGTTTTAATGGCTTATTAAAGTAATAAATCCTTAAAAAGCCATTTTCGTTTAACTTATTATAGACCAATTTCATCTGAAATGGTTAAACATATTTTACAAATTTATCTTTTTTAACTCTTCTATGCGTTTGTGCATGTGTTTTAAAAAGAGTGTATTCATGTCAGTTTGTACATTTTAATACAACTCAATGTGTATGAGTACTTTGTATGAAACATGAACAAATGTTATAAATTTATGGCTAAATTAACATGTTGCAGAAAAATGGCAATAAATTTTAACAAAAAAAAAAAAAAAAAAATAAATAAACTATTCTATTTTAAAATACGTAAAGAGCAACAAGAATAAAGTAGCAATTCTTAAATTGAATAGGCAGTAATGACTTCTTTCATAAGAAGTTTTGGAAAGGTTTTTAAGAATTGGTGTTCAAATGTAATAAATTTTATTAATAAGATTTAGTTTAAATGTGCTAAATTCCCAATTCTTGCTATTGATAAACTGAAACTTATTGTTGGTAGGATAAGCTATTCCATTTCACTGGTTGCTTAGGCCAGACCATCAAGAAACTTGATAAAAAAAGAAATTTAGAATAATTTCCAAAATGTCATTGCTATTTAGTGAACCATTAACAAAGACCTTGAATTCACTACTGCTTTAACCTTAACTGCCAAATACACTTGTCAAATGCTTGTCCAGCCGGCGAATTCAACGTGTACGTGTGCTGGACGTAATATTCGCCGTCATATCTAAATTTTTTGATTTTTCATCAAGCGCTGTCGGTGTCACACATACAAACACATTTTCACTAATACTACCACAATGCTTGATGAGTATTTTGATCAATGTATTTGGGCCTTTATATTTCTCTAAAGATATTTTTTTTAAAAGGTTTTTATTTGCTACATTCTGATTATCGTATAAACTTTGTAATGCTGCTATAGCGTACCGTTTTCTTTTTTCTTTTTTAAAACATAAAGCAATTAAATAAATGGATGTAAAACTGACATGATACATAATATCCAGTCATTCATTTATTTATTCACTCCTTAAAACAAATACATACTCAAACGAACAAAACAATGGACAGACATACAGACAGACAGTAGCAATAAATCCAATCAAAAATTAAATTGTTACATTTAATAAATAAATTGTTGTAGTTTGTAGTTTTGTTCTAGAGCGATCAAAATGAAAGGGATTTACTTACATAAGAAAGCTTTTCTATTTCAAAGATTTTCCTGCCGCTAGTAGCATTAGATCCAATAAGTAGCATTATTTGAGTAGCAAATTATTAAATAATAAACATAAAAAAAAACCAAATTTTTGTAGAAATTGCTATTTGTAGCAATTTCTATGAAAATATGCTATTTATAGCAAATTCCTTAAATAATGCTATTTATAGCCAATTTCACGAATAATTGTTCTAAAAAATTACCAAAAAAATTTGCTATAAATTACTGAATTTAGAATAGCTAATAAAAACATTTTACGGAATTTGTTATAAAGAGCAAATGTTTATAGAAATTTAAGAAAATGGCAAATTGCACTTAATAAAAAAGAGTAAATTTTCATAAAAATTGCTATAAAAGCAAGTTTCACAAAATTTGCTTTAAAAAGCCAATTATTGTAAAATTAAGAATAGATCTACCACCAAATTTTACGGAATTTGCTACAAGTAGCCAAATTTCATAGAAATCGATGAAAATAGTACCAAATATAACCAAAAAATTGCAAATTTTTATAAAATTTGCTATAAAAAGCCAATTTCACAAAATTTTATCTTTATAGTAAACTTTTACAGAATTTACTATAACTAAAAATATTTCATTGCAATTGCTTTTATTGTAAGTTTCAAAGAATAAGCTATAAATAAATTTTATACAAAATTTGTTATAAATAGAGTTTTTTTTTACGAAATTTGATACGAATACAAAATTGCTCTAAATAGCAAATTTCTTAAAATTTACAATAATTTCCAATCAAAGGTAAAATGGTACATTAGTATAACATATTTCCTTTCGAACTAAACAAAAAAAAAATAAAAAACAAATGAAAAAGATTCTAATGAGCTCGAGGCTTTATATAAAATTTTATAAGTTGGTTGTTTTCGATATTTCGATCCTATAATATGAAAAGGACGTTACACTCTAATCACATTCAATATTGCAATAAATTTAAATATTGGAATAAATGCAAATTTTTTCAGAATCGGCTATAAACGGAACATTTTCCTATAAATTGCTATAAGCAAGTTCATAGAATTTGCTATAAAAAGAAAACTTTTACATAATTTACAATAAATAGCACTTTCCAGAAATTTGATATAGCAAAATATTATAAGACTTGCAAATTGTATTATAATTTTCTAAAAAAATCCTATTTTCTCTGAATTTGATATAAACTGAAAATATTCACTGAATATGCTACAAATAGCAAATTGTCACATAATTTGCTATAAAAAGAAAACTACCAAAATTTAACTATAAAAAGAAAATCTTCAAGAAAATTAAAAATTATTAAATTTTTTACAAGAATATACTTTGATAATAATTAAAAGTTTTCATAAAAATTGCTATAAAATCTTAATATCATCATAATCAATTTTTTTTTTCAGAATTTACAATAAATATTAAGTTTCCACAAAATTAGCTATAAATAGAAACTTTTTGTAGAGTTTGCCACAAACATAAACTATTAACAGAATTTTCTATAAATACCTAATTCTTAAAGAACTTTCTACGAATAGCGTAATGTCTCTGACTTTGCTGTAACTCTAAAATTTGTTTAGAACAATTTTTTATAAATAACAAATGTTCTCTCAATTTGCTATAAATTTAATTTTTTACGGAATATGCTATAAATAGCTAAATGTTGTAGAACTTGCAAATTTTAGTTGAATTTTGTATAAAAAATAAGTTTTCCATAAATTTGACAGCAAATGCTTACATGATTTGCTATAACATACAAACTCTACAGAATCAGTTAAGAATTTCACAGAGTTTACAATAGATACCAATATTTTGCCATAATTTGCTACATATATTAAATTTTCAGAGTTTGCTATAAATTCAATTTTAACGGAATATGCTATAAACCGCGAAATTTCTCTGACCCTGATTTACATCAATTGTAAATATCATTAAATATTTATAAATAACAAATTTTCTCTAAATTCGCTATAAATAGAAAGCTTTATTAGAATTTGCTATAAATAGGTAAGTTGTTTCAGAATTACCTTAAATACTCGTCTTTAATTCTTACGAAATTCCCATAAATGTCAGAGGGAGGGCAAATTACGCCATTCTATGTCGATCGAAATTTCCATTTAAATTATATCGTTATTTCGATGTTCACTGATAATGTGAATTTTAATAAAATTTACTTCAAAAAGCTAATTTTTAAATATTTTCCTTTAAAGAGCAAATTTCCATAAAATTGTTTGTCATCAAAAGAAGGCCTTTCCAAAGGCCTTTTTCCTTCTCCTTTTCCTTCCGCTTTTGCCCTGTGTTCGAGTGTGTATGTGTTGGCAATAATGAAAAATTTGTTAAAGACATGTTGCAGCAAACACTTACACGAATAAATGAACGAATAATGTTTTGTTTTGAAAATTATTTATTTGTTCTTAATTATTTACTATTAAATGCACACAAAATATTAGAAAATAAATTTGTAAAATTTAAAAAGTTTGTATATGCAATTTGAATTGTACAAACGAATTTAATTTGTTTAACAATTGCATTTTAGACCTTTTAATTTGTTTTTAATATTTACATTTTTAAAATTTCAAAAATTTTCCGCAACAATGATTCCTAATTTGACTTAAGAAATATTGTCTTAAAAAAAGCAATAAAAGCCGTATTCAAAAACGTTTATTAAATTTAGCAAAATATTAAGTGAAATTTTAATAGAAATTTTGCCTATTAACTTTAAAAGATTTTTATAAATATCGGTATTAGAATTTTAAATAAAATTAAATTGGGAATAAAAATGGCCATATATTTAGAGCCATATACAAATTGCACCTTGAAAAATACTCAGCTTTTCCTTAGCTTTAAATATAATGAAAAGTCTAGTGAAATTTGCCAAATACCGCCAGCCATTACCAAGTAAGCAGTGTTGTTAGCATATAAACTACTTACGTATACTAAAAAACTACTTTTATAAATATTATTTCTTTTTCCAGAAATTGCAATATTCTATTCAAAATATTTTATAGCTGCTTCATTAATATTTTTATAGCTTCCACCACCACTAGTGGAATGTACAAGAAGGTATACTAAGTTTGTCATTCCGTGTACAACTTTTTCAATATTCATTTAAGACACCGAAAAGTAAATATATTCTGTGTCTCCTTGATAAATTTTAAGTCGATTTAACAATGTCCGTATATCTGTCTGGTTGTCCATCTGTTGAAAAGATGTTCACTTTCGAAGGACTCAACAGAAAAGAACAATATTAGTGTCAAATTGTTTCTTAGACACCATAAAGTAAATATGGGGTCTTAAAAACAAAAGCCCATGTTAAACACGCTCACTTTCGCAGGACTCTAAGTAATTCTAAGTTGATTAAGGAATGTCCGTCTGTCTGTTCTCCTAAGCAGTTTGGTACTAAAATCCACCACAATCGGCTCAGTATGAAAAGTGGAACAGCCACCATAAAAATTTAAATTTTTGTTACAAAAACTAAGATGAATTTCTGACAGAATGCACCGTCATTTAAATGTGTAATATAGTTTAGAAACAATAGTTTAGAATAGGCCTTATATAAGACCCACTCTCGAAAAATTCTTTAGTGCGCCTAAATCCATAGCAAATAATGGTATTGCAGTAAAATTTGGTCTGTCATAGTTATAAGATTAGAAAGTACTCTGCCATATTTCATTAAAATCGGTCAATAATTTACGATAGGCCCCATTAAAAGGCCACTCTGGAAAATCATTTTAATACGTCTAAAACCGTTACAAATATTGATATTCGGGCATGTTCTAGAAATCGAATAAAAATTAAATGAAATGAGATTTTTAGTTAAATTTTTGTTACAAAGGACAGAATTTTTCTTGGTTTTATGAATTCTTCTTGTAGAGAAAACGAGTACTCAAAGAATAAAGTCTTATTATTTTTTATTACGACAGAAGGAACTGTGACAATTATGTGTGCAAAAAAATATCGGCCAAATGCTAGCCATGGCTTCGGTGGCATACTCCTATTCGATGGTCCATATATTGAATGACTCTGTAACATAATTAAGATTCAATGTCGTTAATGAATTATATCATCCTTTAGCTCTTGAACTGTTCTTGGCTTATTGACGCACACTTTTTCTTTTAAATATCCCAAAGAAAGAAGCCCAACGGTAACAAATTACATGACCGTGATGGCCAATTAACATCGCCACGGAGTGAGATAACACAGCCATTGAATTTCTCGCGCAAAATATCCATTGCTTCGTTGGCTGTGCTGCAAGTAACACAATCCTGTTGGAACCACATATCGCCCAGGTCCATATTCTCAATTTCTGGCCACAAGAAGTCCGTTATTATCGCGTGATAGCGGACACCGTTCACGGTAACTGATGACGCCGCCAGCACAGAACGAACTGGGCGAGCCTGCACAAGTGTTTTCAAATTTCCTACAAGCCCGGTTTGCCAAAATTTGCACACAATTCTTCCGGTTGTGGACACGTTAGGTCGATTATGCTGACCAAGGAAATCACGAAATGCATTTTTATTTGAACGCATATTTTCTTAAAAGGCCTTAACTATCTTATCGCGCTGCTCAACTTTGTCAAATACGTAAACAAAGAAATGTCAAATCAAGTTGGACAAAAATCTTGCCGTTAAGGCAGAGTGCTTATTTGCGCACGCATTACGCACTCATGCGCATGAGCCACAAAGACACTCACATAAAAATCAGCGCATGCGCATGTATGAGAGCGATTTTTTATATTTGCGTATTGCACACTCATGCGTATACGCATTCTGTTGGTACATGTTTGTGAGTGGGATTTTTGCAGCTAAATTTAGGATTATAAAATTTATTTAGCTGCAAAATTTTCATTTAGCACTTGGCATTTTATTTAGCATTTTTATAAGATATTTTAGGCTCTTTTTAGCATTATTTATTTCACCAATGCTCAGACACAATCTGATGCAATAACAAATTTTTTACTGATCATAAAAAAATATTTCAAAGTGAAGCGTTTTTAGAAATTTCCTTCAATGGTAACAACAAAACTCATTTATATTTTTGCTTTTGTATGTAAAAATCGCCATTTATTTTTAGACATAAGACAAAATAGTCTACGTACTTTGGATGTTTTAGTTACAATAACTTAAACCTCATGAGCAAATACGAGCTCTGCGTTAAGTGACTCACAGTTCACATCTCACCCTTTTTAAAAAAAAAAAATTTTTTTTATGATCAAAATAATTTTCGTGGGAATACAAAATTTAATTTAAATGATTTTCGTGCTTAGTTCCCAATTTTTATTATTTGATAAAAACACTGAAATTTATTGTTGATGGGATAAGCTATACATGCGCATTTCACTGGTTGCTTAGGCCAGATCATCAGGAAACTTCATCCATAAAGATTTTAGAAAAACTAAAGATATTAAACCAAATAAAACTGTTAAGCATATAAGAATTACAGAAACAGTTCTATTTGTAACAATATCAAAGTTTAAACAAAATCATCAACAATAAACAGTAAGTTTATCTCTTTTTATGAACTTTCATTACAGGGAAATTTTTCAAATTTGTTCGATTTGATTACGCTTTACTATAATTTCTACAACATGCCCGATTGTGGTAAAATTTGTTCCAATTTTGCATTTTAAGGGTAGAAGAAAATTTTTGTTTCTGTATTAAAATTTGGTCTAATTTAGGGGTTTTTTAATATTATAAAATACTCTACCGAATTTTGGGACAAACGAAAATTTGCGATAGTTCAAAAAAAAAAAAAAAATCATCTCCCTGGACTTGGTAAAGGTTTTTATATATACCCATTCGAGTGGTACTGCACATGTGTTTATGGAAGATGACCAAGTTTTCGACACACAAAGTTTTTTTTTAGTTTTTTTAAAGATAATGTGTTCATTTTGGGACATCCCTTGTAAAATTCATTGGTTCTTTCAGTAGAATTGGATGTAATATTTTTAGCATTTCCTAATTACTTAACACATTATTTTTTTTTAGGCGAAGTTTTTACTGGATTGTAAGACAAAGGTTAATATGCCTAATAATATTTGAAGAACAACGTATAAATAATACCGGGAGGTCAGGTTTTATAAGGGCTTATATATTCCTTATAAACCTCACTCTTGAAATATTCGAACTCTCGGTGGAGGGTATTAGGGATTCAGTATAGCCGCATAAAGCTCTCTTACTTGGCTTTATTAAAATACAATCTTTTTATTTCAACACCCAATAAAACTGACTGTCATTACACCCGGTTGACCTCATTTAAATTCTAAGCAAAATAACAAAGGAAATTTACAAATAATATAATAAATCTTATGAGATTCAATTCTTTTCTTATAAAAACACAATTTAAAATAAATGTGTGTGCATTTGTGTGTGTTAAGATTGTGACATTTGATATGATTTCCTTGTCAACGACAAAAAAAAAAAAAAATAAGATAAAAGAGAAATGCATAATTTTCTATGATTGATTATAGGAATGTACGAGTAAAAATAAAATATCCTGTATGTCTGCAGGAATAAAAAAAAATACAAATTTCATCTAATGTTATAAATAAATAATAAATATAATAAAATAAAATATACTGGTAAAAGACATTAAATAACAAACTCTTTCTTATCACAGCAATGCTGTCTAAGAGATACTTTTGCTCAAGGTCTTATACATATGCATTTTTATATTTCCTTCTACGTACGCACATTGTAAGAACGCATACCCAGCAGGGAAAAATACGGAAGAGTTTTCAACTTCAAGCCTTCAATTACTATTTTTGTCGAACTGTTAAAGAAGTCCTCGAAGAAGGCCTCGGCTCTTTCGTATAAAGTATAAGATACACATTCCACATTCGCTTCTATGAGAAGGGACTAGGGAAGTAGTAACATTTTGTTATGGTTTTTTTTCGCACAAGCAAAAGCAAAATAATTATTATTTTTACCATTCTTATGAACCTGCTAAATAAGCAAGAGCGCAAGGCCTACTCCGCAATGACAACATGTGTGAAAAAGATATGAGTATGGAATGGAGCGAGCATGCCTTGTACATCCAAAAGAAGGGGTACAGAGGAAAGCCTCCGTACTCCTTCTTATTCCCGCGAATAGTAATTTAAGAAGGCCTGAAGTAAGAAGGTCTTCGGAGTTTTTCCGCCGGGTAGGTGTTCATACGTATGTATGTATGGATGTCTTTACACGTAATTTTATTATAATCATTTATTTGAAGGAAATTTTTCTATTATATATATTTTAGATTATTATTTTTCAAAGAAATGCAGTTCAATTCACATTCACAACCTTCTTTTGTAATGTTTTTGTGTGGGTGATGTGAAAGAAAAAGCTGAACATTAGGGAGGCTCCGTTTCAAGATGGGGCGAAATACATTAGAATAATTTAAAACAAACAAGAAAGTATAAGGTGGTTTACTTTTAAATCTAGATATTTACATCCATATGGGTTTTTGTCTTAAAGGGATTTTAGATACGGCCGCTAAATTGTCAACAAATGTTAACATTTAAAGAAAGTTAAAGCTATTTTAGGATGGGAGCTTTAGGCAAATGTAAAACGATTCGAAAATAATTTAATTTAATATTTTTGGGGTGAATTTAATTAAGTACCATCATAATTAGATGGCTTACTGACGCAAAGATTCTTATTTGGAAAGAAGTTTTTATGGGGAAATTACAAAGACTTTGTCCATACTTGATTAAATAACCTACAAAATTGGAACTTGCACTTTACGCACAAGGTTAACATGGACAGAAAACCAGCCAAACGGACGGATGGACATCGATAGATCACTTTAAAAAGTGATGCCCACGATACACTGTTTTCAATGATTTTAGTCTATAAAAGCGGTTGGATAACTACAAAATTATTAATGTAGCTGTTGTACGTGCTACGTTAAAAACTTTTCTAGGTTATCAGTGGTACTTTACCCAAAAATTTAATACCTTAAGCCTGGTACTCTGTTCATCATCGGAATGTCTATGAAATAATGTTGTTGTACTCTGTTCATTTTGGGAAAAAGTTTCGATATGTTTCTGCAATATGTAAGCTGCACTTATTTCACGTGGAATTTTAAGCAAAAGCAAAAAAGTATGAACTGATTATTAAAACAGAAATAAAAAATTATGATAACACAACCGGTAACAGTTTTTTTTATCCATATTTACTTTCTTTTTTATTAAATTTAAGCGATTGCCGTTGCCTTTTGAGTTCCATAAAATTGTTAAAACGCAAAAGCTGGAAAAAGCCAGTGCCCATTATTTTGTCTGTTTATTTTGCTGCTGCTTTTGAAAAATGTGGGCTTTTTTAGCAGTGGAACTTGTTGGCTTTTAAATTTTGATTTGTTTTAATTAAGAAAAAGGCAAAATTTGGCTGCTTTTGCTAATATGGCAATAGCATTTTAAACCCTGTCTTAAATCACAAGAAAGATGTTCTGGACAAAAAACTTTTTCCATAATTGTGATTTTAAACCGTTCAGCTAATTAGCTGCCGATTTAAAATTACATGCTTATTTTTTCCACCATTTTAAACCAAGTTAAAACTTTTGTGGTTTTCAAAACACCCTTAAATAATAATTGTAATTTTAAATTTACAAGTGATTTGAAATTTTGTGATTTTCAGAAAATGCCTGAGTATTATAAACTGGGTACAAAGCTAAAAACTGGTTTAATTCAGGCAAGGTAAGAGCAAATTCATTGCAAAAACTTGTAGTCTTTGTACATCTAAATAAAGCTTTGGCATTTTTCTTTTAAATTATTTTCTTACAAGTGAAGAAAATCGTGGTTTTTGACAAAGTTATGAAGAAAACTTAAAAAAAAACTGGCAGACCCGATTTTTGGCAAAAAATCGACATGAGCGACCGCTAAACATCTTACGAAACATCTGAAAAAAAATATTTTGCCCCATAAGTTCTTAAATTATGCTTAAAGTCCCATGAAAATCCAAACACACTAACATGTATGTATGCAACTTTCAAAGGCTGGGATTAAAAAAAAAAAAAAACAGAAAGTAAAAAAACTTTTCTCTACATCACGTGAAACCACAATCGATATTAGGGACTAATAAAAACTCGCGGAGTACTAATTTCTGTAGTACCAGATAGGACTACGGTGACCGAAGATCTATTGGATAGCTGGAATTTTTGAATCTCACAAGATTTAACACACAACTAACAGGGAAAGTTAAGAATGTTTTAAGGTAGATGCAACATTCTGGAGGCATTCGAAATTCATTGTATGGCTATTTGCTTTCATACACTGATGCTCCACCCTAATACACATATCGCACGTGATCATAAAGAGGCAATTAACGCAAAATTATTATTTGTTAACTTTTTGAAATACCGTGATATTTTGTCTACTTTTTGGTAATGAAAGTAATAAAAATTCTTTTTCATATGGCTTTAATTTAAAATTAAAAATTATTTTGCTTCTACTGAAACTTTGTAAATTTAGAGTTAATACCCTCTCTATGATCATGTTGGCGATATGCTATAATAATAAAAATACATACATTTAGTAAGTATGTTTGTATGTGTGTTTTTTACAATCTTAAGAAATTTATTTTACTTACCTCCCAAAAACCATTTCCGGCTTGTGTTGTCACATCACTGTATGCCAATATGGCTGATGTTCGACTACTGCGGAAATCGAACTTAATATTAAATTCCTCAGCGTGATTTATGGGCCACCAAATGTGTGACGTTGCAAAAGGATACGTTATTGGTATGACATTTACTTCGTTTTCATGAAACTCTGCCTCAAGAACACCTACAAAATAAAAAAAAAATTTTTTAAAAGAACAAGAAACAGTTGTAATAAAAGGAAAAGTAAATTTATATGAAAACAACGATTTGAAAATGAAAATTTATGTCATTATCGATAAATGTTAATTGTTATTTATCAAATTCCAAGAATCATGAAGGTTTTATGTTAATTAATATGAATTATTTATTAATGAAATTGTTTGAATGATTTATTTATTTAATTTTTGGTTTTGTGAATGTTTCAACAAAATAAATAAATTGGTTATTTATTGTCTAAAAATATTAAAGGAAATTCATTTAAAGTAAAATTTAACTAAGCAAAGTTGTAAACCATAATTCAGAAATTAAGAAATTACAACTTAACTGTGTTGAGTTTTTTTGTGATTTTAACTGGACTTGGTGTACTTGGCCGTAAGAATACTAAATATTTTACTAAATTTAAGAAAATACAACAATATTTTTTAAAATACACAAATTTCTATGCATAAATTATAAAAAGTTATTTTGTATTTTACCAAAGCATTTCGTACTTTCTTAGGTTAGGTTAGGGTAAGTTAAGAAGGGTTATGTGCCCTAGGGCACACACTTGTGATTCCCTTCAATGAAAAAGGTAGAGAAAAGTGAAGAAAAGAAATAAGAGGTGGATAGAATTAAGAAACAAGTACACAGAAAGAAAAACACTCGGGATAAATTGATCTTTTTACGCTCACTTTTAGCACGAGGCGTGCTCAAAAAATTGAGTACGAAAAACAGTTAAACGTACTTAAAACAATCCCAAACGTACTTAAAACAATCCAAATGGGATCATTTTCGAAAATCAATCCCGGAATTTCTCAAAATAAGTATAAAATTATCAAATCAAGTACAAAAAAGATTGAACTTTTCGTTGGTATTGCCACTCTGAGAGTTAAATTATAAAGTGAGCTTATTGTTCTCAGAGAACTTATAAGTCTAATCTCTCAGCTTTGCTTTCTGTATAGTAGTGTATACACAAGCGTATGCACATTGTAAAAGTATTTTGTTGCCATCATTTGTATGCATCAACGGATATGAAAAGAATTTGATAATGTCCAATGTTACCGACCGTGTAGTTGTAGGGAAAGAATATGTGTTTTATTGTTGTACAAATGAAATCATATTGAATCGCACCAACCTTTAGATACCTACATACATACTATACCTTTATTTTTTAATTTAAAGAAAATTATTCATGAACATAGTATTTTAATAACTTTTGCTTAAAACAAATACATATATCTATATGCAATTCTGCGTAAGCATGTTCTCTTCCCCTCTCACCAATAAACTCAGACTTTCTGAAAGAATACTTTCATAGTGTGATCCCAGACTAAGTATATGAACACCTGCCATATGGTTCAGGGTATGCATGTTTTCAACAAAAATAAAAAAACACACACAGTTTTGCAAGTAAATTTTACTTTGCTTTTAGTAAAGATCAAGCAAGCTCTGGAAACAATGTACATATAAATATGTAAGAATGTATGTATGGAATCAAGCAAGCTCTGGAAACAATGTACATATAAATATGTATGAATGTATATATGGATATGAGCGCGTAGCATATGGATCAGCGTTGTCAACTCGTTAAGTTACGCACCGTTTTTAGTGCTTTTTAAAATTTTCGTTTAGCGTTTTCAAATCTGAAGGTTTTTTCTTTTCTAAAATATAATAATGCATTTTAATTGTGTACTAGATTTATCAGGTTACACCCACCCTTACAAAGTGATACATTTTTCTAAATTAGAATGGAAGAATATAATAAAAGAAATACACAAAATCAAACTAAAATTATTAATATTAAATTTACAAAAACCTTTGCATTTATCGAAAAAAACAAAATATATATTAAAGCGAGGATAAACAATCTAAAGTCTTCGTATCGTTTTAAATTTCAAAACAGTTTAATACTTTAAAAATAAAAGTTTTGAGGACTTTTCTTCTTTAAGGAGAACCACTAAAAATTTGCACCAAATATTGCTTGGCTATGGGAAAAATAAGCTCGTATTTTTTTCTTATTTACTTTCCACCATATCAGTTAATATAAAAATTTTAAAATGTGGCCCTGCTAATCATTTTAGCAGCGAAGTTGATAATATCTAATTCAATGTTCGGTATTTTGTAATATGTAATGTTAAATACCCAACATTTTTTATTTTTCGAATTTATTCTATGAGCTAAATTTCAGTTATGTATTTTATAAAGCTTTTTTGTAATAGTCATATTCCTTAAATTTTTCAAAAATGACTTTATACACTATCAGACTATTATATTGTATTTTCTTGTTACATTTTACCTAAGCAATGAGGTATATTGTATGTACAGAAAAATTTACAATTATTAGACACCAGCAGAATGTAATGCATTTTCTGGCCCGCTACGGCCTTCGTCAGCATTCTTTGTGTCACACTGGATAGTGATACTTAATAAATTGAATGTATTTAACTGAACAATTTTAACAAATACAAACTGGGATTTATTTCCTTCCGAAATAATTATTCGAAAAATAAAAAATGGTAAATATAATATAAAGTAACCTTCACAAAATTTTGTATTTGCGAATACTAAAACTTGATATTCGTCACTTCTTTTTATATTTTAAACTTATCAGTGCTTCTAAACCATTCTCAGAAACATAACTTTCTCGATTTTTGGTATAACATTTATCTATTTCTACACCTGACGAGTCTTTTAAAATTTCCGACGTAAGATTTTTTGCAGTAAGTGCTGTTTATGGTTACTATAAACACAATTAAAAAATAATACACATATGTATTTTGCTATTCTTAATATAACTACATAGCGATATAACCTAATTACCAGCGTTCTGTGAACAAGCCAATTATTTTATTTTAAATGCTAATAGGTCTTCATTTTTAAATACAATAATATTTCTATATAAATTAAATACAAATATTCAATGAAGTGTTTTTTTCTTGAACTACGCTTTTTTCTTAGACTTGGTGCGATTTAAAAGTTGTCAACACTGCGCCTTCCTATTATTGTTTGCAGGGCTGCCAGACAAATTTTAGAAAAAATCGTCAATTACCTGAGAATATGTTTTGTTTTAAAAAATTGGGTCACTCAAAATTTAGTTTTCAAATAAATTTTTTGACAGCAATTCGCGTTCATTGGTGATTTTACATACAAATTAATTTGATACTACGTTTTATAATTATTTTCAAAAAAATTTTTTTTAAACTTTCATTCAAAACTAAATAAATATAATTTCATACAAATTTTTGGTAAAGTAGACCCAAATTTTAAAAAATTGCGACGATCCACCCTTATGTATATACATTTACAAAAAAAAAACAACATGTACCATACACCAACCATACCATGCACATTACAGATCAATATTTGAACTCAACTTTTTTATAAAGTCAGATTTGTTTACAATATTACAACTATGGGAGATATATATTTTTAAATGGCGTTTAAAATAGAAGAAATCACTAACTTTATGAAGAATTTTAAAATTTTTTACGGCTGTAAGCGGCTCATCCACTTGCAATATGATTGCTTAATTTTTCGTATTGTACAATTATCCGTATTAAAAACGGATATGTAATATTCGAAGGTGGCACAATATCGCACACCTAGTTCAAAAGTGCCAAACTAAAATTCACTGATATTTTAATAGATAAACAAGTGTAGTATGCATAGTTTAAGCATATAAACTCGAAAAATTAACATTTTGAGTTCAGTCACAAACATATGTAACAGGTAAGTAAATAATAATATTCTCTCACTTTGACTTAAGTTAAACAAGTATTTCAATGTTACCCAAAATTAATAAATTGTACTAAATCCAACAAAAAGTTACTTTGGTTAAGTTGTTTATCAAAAAATCGGCATTTTTTGAGCAAAAATCGGCAAATCGGCACTTTGATAATTTGGAGGCAAAAAATCGGCAAATATGGCAGGCCTGATCTGAATTCATACAAAGTTTTGCCTTCTCTGTTACTTTGCTTTGATCATTCTAAAAAAAGTGTGGTGGTGACTGGTTGTCATTTCTGAAAGTGTTTTGAAAAGTAAAAAATAAAATTTAAAAAAAAGTTGAAGCTTCTAATTTCTGTATTTTGTTTGTACCTATGAATATGATGGAAGATTTTGTGGAAGCCGATAAAGATACCGAGCTGCTCCAGCTGTTAAAGGAATTGGGTGTGGAAGCAGCCTACGAACATTTAAAAGGTAAGTGCATAAATATTTTTCGGTTATTTGAATTTGTAATCATTT
The DNA here is from genome assembly GCA_949318255.1 of Pollenia labialis. NCBI lineage: Eukaryota > Metazoa > Arthropoda > Insecta > Diptera > Polleniidae > Pollenia > Pollenia labialis. Next base: position 117,732,478 of record OX439140.1, read on the forward strand.
TTCGTCATCATACGGCAAGTTCGGTTAACCTACCGTTGTTGCCTATGGACCGTGTTATTCAACCGGTATGCCTGTTAACCACATTTGATGTGGGATAGCGAAATAATACTCCATATAACCATCAAATTTTTCATAAAATGGATTTGGACTAACAACAAAACATTTGTGTGAATATAAAAAATTGTAGGTCTTGCCACAAACATGATTTATGCCTTCTTCATACATATGTACATAGGTATACAGACAAATATTTGTAGGTATACATTATTACATACATACAATTATTTGTTCAATTGTTTGTATGTTTTTTACCGCCGTATTCCTAAGGGAATATTAAATTAAACAAACTTTTATTAAGTAAAATTTTCAAAGAAATTTTGTAAAACTTTGTTAAATTGAAAATATTGGTATGAATGCGGCAGTTTAAGTGTGTACCATAAATAAAGAACATGGACATAAGTTGTTGTTTTTATAATAATTGCTTTTGGTCGCGTCTTCGCAAAAAAACCAACACTTATTTATGGTGTTTTCTTTTCTAAAGAAAAAATTTGCCTATTTTTTTAAAAAATGCAATTTGGTGTCTGTTTCTTAAAAATTTTGCTTTGGGTTGCTTTATTTTAGAATAAAACAACCCAGTCTTTTCGGGAACAAAATTTTTATGAAAAAGACATTAAATTGAATTTTTTTTAAAAAAAAGGCACATTTTTTTGTAGAAAAGAAAACACCATTAGTGTATGTGTGCATTTAATCATTCAATTTTAATGTGTTAAGCCTATAGTAAAATTTGGAGTACCAAATTTAAGTTTTTTTGTCATGAAAGTTTAATGCTAAATGTAGCTGCAAAAATGGTCACACTGATTTCAACAAGAAATGGTTAAATCAGACGTGTTAAACTTTTGCTTTAAAAATCGAAATTTTCATTGCTAAATTCAGCTGCAAAAATGCTGGTAGTGGCCCTTATGCATAGATATGGTCGTTGGTTTTGCGCCATGGATTAATTTGTTCGGAATCAGACATTAATTCAAACCATTGTGGTGTAAGTGTATAATTATTTACTTTTGCCCAACTTGCCGTAAGACCGGTCTCAGAAAAATGTTATCGCTTTAAGTGACCAAGAACCTCTAGCTTCTTAATGACATAGTTTCCCTTAGAGCACTGATGGGGTTGCACTTTTGGAGCGATAACGATTACATATGTAATCAGCTTAGAAACGTTGGCTTTAGTTGAAAGCAAAACAAATAATTATTCATTGACGATTGATTCGAATTATATTGGCCGTCAATACCACAAGGCAGTACTATGCAGCAGCGTTACCAATTTTGGCATTATAAGCCATTTTTTGTTTAGATATACATATGTATAAGAAAGCAATGAAATACCTCAAACCGTAGCAAATGTAGATATTTTGGTAATTTGGCCAAATTTTTAATTTTAGATTAACAGCTAATTTTGTGGTTATTTCTAAAATAGCTAATTGTACTTTATTGATTTATGCCGCAATTTGTGTTCTTTTGTAAACTTAAAAATCAGGTTAACATTTACAAATGTTGCCAAATCCCATGTAACACTTATGATACACTTTTTGTTTAGAAAAGAAAACGCCATAATTAAATGTTTAAGTACATTATAAGTTTTTTTTTATTATATTTTTATATAACATATTAATGTATACGGTTTAATTTTAGGATATTTATTATATTTCGAGAGGCAGTAAAGGAAGTCCATCCGGCAAATTGTATTGCAAGTACAAAAATCTTAGGGCGAGACGGCTAAAATACGGGAATTCATTTAGCCAAGACGAAAAAGAAGAAAACATACTTTCAAATTCAATTACAAATAATGAAACGGAAATAGATTCAACAGTTGCATCAGCGCTTAAATCTGCTATAAATAGAGACTCAGCAGATTGGGATGATGTGTGTTCTAAGTGGCGACAGACATTCCAAATACGTAGAAGAGATTAACAAGAGCTAGACAATTTCAAGTTTTTCCAAACTTGGTCGAAGTTATCCCACGCAAAAGCGGCAGATCTGGTATAATTTAAAATATAAAAAACATAATCTCTTTTTATTTGGGAAATGTGTTTTCAGATTCAAATTGATTTTGACCTCCTCTTTCCGGGCAAAAGTGTATTTCTATTTTCCAAATGGGAAATATTTAAGGGACGCATTTCAATAACATGACTTCTCCACATTGAGTTTTTATTGTACAAACTTAAAGATAACTTCAGAGCTTTATATTTCATTTCTTCCAGACTGGATAAGACATGTTTTTTATTTTTAGGAGAGGAAGCAGTAGGTTCTTCTATGTTTTTAACTGTTCTAGACTCAGCAAAAACGTAAGTATTACTAAAAATAGGATTATGGGTTTGATTGGTATCATTTGTGTGAATTTTTTCTAGATGTAGACGAAAATATGAAAAATTTGTAAAAGTTTGGCTACACGAGTTTTGCATGCAATATAGACTTAAAGACTGCCGAGTTAGCAAGTGATTAAATTTAAGGTGTTTTATTAACATGTTTGGGGTTTGAAATTTTTTGTTACAGCGGAAACAGATACATATACATATTTATGAAGTTAGTTGTTACTTAAATAATGTATTACGGATGAAACATTGGATGATTTCAGATCAAACTCAGTTTCAATTTCAAAAAAACATTTTTGTATAAAGAGCCAGGATTGCTCACAATCAATAGGATATTTGAGACACAAAACGTGAAAAATTTTAAAACATATGTCCAAACTTTTCAAAAACGAATCAAATTTAAGCAAATTTTTGTCTAAATAAATATAGAACCCCTTAACATTATTCTCATTACCTTCTAAAATCAAAAACGGCTGCAGTGTTTGCCCTGCTGAATAAAACTTGCAAATAATTTCTTCAATTTTTCGCTCAAAATCATTCAGTGTTGTGAGGTGCAGAACAAAACTTTCCTTTTAATAAAACACCTTAAATTTATTCACTTGCTAACTTGGCAGTCTTTAAGTCAAATTTTTAATATTTTCGTCTACATCTAGAAAAAGTTCACACAAATGATACCAATCAAACCCATAATCCTATTTTTAGTAAACTTACGTTTTTGCTGAGTCTAGATCAGTTAAAAACATAGAAGAACCTACTACTTCCTCTCCTAAAAATAAAAAACAGCCAATAATTAAATTAAAAATTAATGAATTATTATTTAAAATTTAATCAATTGATTTATTAAAAATAAAATTAACTTCCATTATATGTATTTTTTATTTTAATTAATATATGTATGTATGTACATACAAATTAGAAACTATTGTATTTCTTCATTTAAAAATTCATTTAAAAAGTTGTATACCCAACTATAAAAAATTATACATTAAATGTCCATAAAATATTATTAATATATGTATGTATATTAATTAAGCTTTTATTAACCCAACCAATAATTAAAATCAAAATTAATAAATTATTATTCAAAATTTGAATCAATTAATGTATTTAAAATAAAATTAAATTTCATTATATGTTTTTTTTTATTTTATGTACCAACAAATTTTAACTATTGTATTTCCTAATTTAAAAATTAATTTAAAAAGTAAATAAATAACCAAATGTTTAAATATTAAATAAAATCTTTTCATTTAACAAATCGAGTTAGGATTTCTTTATATAAGCGCATTTTGATCCTAGTTTTACTTAAATCAATCTCATTTTCGGATTACTTCAAGTACGAATTGGGGATTAAATCAACTTTATAATGCTTGAATCAATCGCATTTTGATATTAATTTGATCCTAGTTTTACTTAAATCAATCTCATTTTCGGATTACTTCAAGTACGAATTGGGGATTAAATCAACTTTATAATGCTTGAATCAATCGCATTTTGACATTAATTTCATCCTACTTTTACTTAAATCAATCTCATTTTCGGATTACTTCAAGTACGAATTCGGGATCAAATATGGATAAAGTGAGAATTTTGGGATTGAATAATCCGTACTTGAATCAATCTTTTTGTACTTGATTCAAGAATATCCGTACTCACCGTACTATTGATACCGCTCCGGATTGATTTGAGTACGAATGGATTGATTTTTTTTTTGAGTGTAGGTACTGCGTAGAACTATTACGCTCTCTACAGTTCCCTCAACAGAAACAACCGCACTAGGGACATAAAAAAACCCAGAGATGCACCCCAGTTCGTCACGAAATCTATCTCCTAGCCATTTCTGTCTGAGACCCTGCATCCTAGGACAGTGGCACAGTACATGCTCGATCGTCTCTAGCTCCTCAGAATCATCGCACAATCTGCAGAAGTCCGGTATTGTATTGTCCCATTTGCCCGTAAAAGCCCTAACAGGTCAATGACCCGTCAAGAACCCTATAAGTGTCCTAAGACCACCCCTATCCAATCCCAGTAGAACCCTGGTTGCCCCTGCGTTCAATCTGTGCCATAGTTCCCTAGACACCCTGCAAACCGTTCTATCCCTCCAGGACCGGTGAACGTCATCACGGAATCTTTCCCGTATCACCACATAGTAGTAACAGGGGGCTTTACCCCCTGTCCCTAACCACTAAGTCCAGATTCGAACCCCTCTCGCGAGTTCATCCGCCACCTCATTTTCATCAACCTTGCAGTGTCCAGCCTTGCATTGAATACCTCCATGAGTTCCCTAAGAGCATTCCTACACCGAGCGACCAGGCACGATCACACCGTATAATGTGTCAATGCTCTAAGCGTCGCCTGACTATCGACGTAAATTGTCATCACAGATCCACCCACGATGTGATTCAGTATCACTTCCGTCGCCCTCCAGATCGCTAGGATCTCAGCCTGGAAGACATTGCACTCATCAGGGAGTGTGAATGAGCTTTTCACTTAGGAGTCCGCGATATGTACACCGTCAACAGTGCCGGTACTTTCGTACTTTGTGCTCGAGAATTTTTTGGTGCCAAACTACGAACGATTTCGTACAATTTACGACAGTCTTCGTACATACAAGGAATGGATTTTTTGAGTCTGCCATTTTTTTTTAGCCCGATTTCACTTTTGGTTCGTTTTGTTTACATTCTTTGTATATCGATTGGTGAAAATTGACTAAAAAATTTAAAAACGAGCGAGTGGAAAAAGTGGATGTTCAATTTAGGCTAGTTTTGCTATGAAAAGCTAATAAAGTTGAGAGGACTTTTAGTGTCATGAATTTTATTTTTTTAGGCCCTTTTTTTTAAATTTTTGCATATTTTGTTAGCCCTTTGTAAACGAATTCGACTGATTTTAATTAGCGAAATTCTTGAAAGCATTACTGATCGATATATGCCGCAAATATATATTGGCTTTGTATAGGGGCTCCTCAAACTTGATTTCAACAGAACGTCAGATAAAAATCTATTTTCAAAAAAAAAAAAAAAAAAAAAAAAAAAACGAAGAGTTTATTTATTTTATTTGCTCTTAGATTAATTAAAATATAACCCAGTAAAAACTTCGCTTACTTTTTCAAATTGAATAGCTGCTTTCACTCATTTTTTAGTAGCTTTCTTCTTTAACTACTTCTACAACAACTTCTATAACTACTTTTTTCTGGATGTATAAAGTTAAAAAAAGTAATGACTTCCTTTTGAATGCGTTCATTTTGAAACAACTCTTGTACAATTAATTGGTTCTTTCAGTGCAATTGTAAGTAGTGCTTTTATGTTTTTCTGATTACTCAACACATTATTTTATTGGCGAAGTTTTTACTGGGAAATTATGTAAGTAAAGTATCAAATTTAGTTCGCCATTTTAGGATCCTCCTGTACCCGTGGCAACAAATGTTATACATGGGCTTAAAGACAAAAATCTCTTCTTTTAATATCATTTTAAATTTTTAAAAAGTCTGTATTACATCGAAACTTATGAAATGGAAAAACCCACTTTACAATCGAAACAATTGTGTTTTATTGTTTCTTTCTTGGTAATCTCTGTATCATTGGAGGGACAAGAAAAGTTTTATACGTTTTGAGCTGCTGTCCAGGACCTGCATGAAACACAATTGATTCGATTCAAGCAGTCCGAGTCCGACTTTATCCGTTGAAAGTTTTTAAGTCTGACTCTGATTCCAACTCCGATTCCAACTTCAACCTTGATGCTAAATTTATATGAGACTGGTCCTTATTTGACTTTGAACTCTTTTTTCAATGCAGTACCTTTTAAGAAAACGTTCCGCCTTCCGCTCTTGTTTAGCTACGCCTGCTATTCATATTACTCAAGTTTCGTAATTAATCATCCATTTGCACATACACAAGCTGATTTTAAACAAACTTATTAATAATTAAAGCTCAATTCCATTAACAGTAAAAATTAAAAAAAAAAAAAAAATCAAGCAAATTTAAATCGCTCATAAAACAGGCAAGAGTATTAAAGCAATTTTACTATTCTCACCCAAAAACTCTCCGTATAAACATAAACTCTTAAAAAAAACTATCAGCTCATAATTAAAATGCAACAAACAGGAGTTTTTGAAATACGTTCAAGTGAAACTAGGAAAAATGTTCATCTGAATAAAAAATACAAATGTGTTTTGCCTAAAAATACACACACAGCCAAACACAGAGCCATACACTATTAAACACACACACACTTTCGCTTTAATACGTCCACAACATTCAAAAACATTCCCTCTCCATCATACTTACCATGATAGTGAACTTTTGGATTACCACGATGTAATTCATACAAAATTGAAATATCGTTGTAGTAGACATATTTGAGAGAACCCACAAAATTATTATGCGATGCAAGACCCTTCTTTTTATGTAAATCCGGACCACCGCCAAAATAGATTTCCGGATCAAACAGCAAATATCCACTTGATGTCGCTGGAATTTCAAGTATTTTCATTTGTGTATCCAAAATGATGCGTACAGTGCGCTGTTCATGATAAATGGTTAAATTGTGCCAATCATTTCGTGTCAGCTCATCGGTGAGAATGGTGGACATGACATTGTCACCGAAATCCATTTCAACATAAATCGATTGATTTTTAATGGAGGCAGCAATATACTGATGCTTTAACGACTCACCGCTGGCATAGAAGAGGGCCGAATCATCGAATTGTGTGCGAAACATTAGACTGATGCGGGTTGTTGAGGAGTGGACACGATCCTTCCAGTCATAGATGCGATATGAAACGTAGCTGGCACCGCGTAGTGTCATAATTGTTGCAGCTAAAATTATGGAAATTATAAAAAAAAAGAATTGAATTATTGTTTTAGAAAAGCTGAGTTTAAAATTAAATTTAGTTCTTTAAATACTTTTTAAATGTCAATTTTCGTTATGGAGTTTAGCTTTTGTTTACTTGTGTTTAGTTTTAGCAAATAAATTCGTTTGTTTTTGCTTTTATTGGTCAGCACATCAGACATTTGCATATTTCCTCTAAAATTTTTTAAGACAAATTTTCTAGCTGGTAAATATAAGAGCTGCCTTTTGTAAATACAGTTGCCACTTTTTTTTTTTTGAAACCAAACAAAAGTACTTGTATGTGTGGCATCAGTTTTGAACAAAAGTGTGACCAACGAAAGCGATAAAAATATTAATATCACAGCTTAAAAAATATTCAACTTTTAATTTTATCTAACGTCGCATTATGTGATTATTATTTCTTGAACAGAAAAAAATAAAAATTGATTTCAATTAAAAAATTTTTTCAATTTGCAATAATAAGCAAATTAATAGTATCAATTAAATATTTTGTGATATTAACAAAATTTTCTGCAGTTATTCACGTTTAATTCACTTGATTAAATTTTTAATTTAAACTAATTTCATTTGTGATTAATGGCTTATTAAAAAAAAAAAAAAAAATTGGCGAGAATTTTTTCTGTGTCCCCTACATAATAAAAAATGCGTTAATAAACTCTTCCTATCACAACGAAATTTCCCGATAAATAAAGAATTTATTAAAATGTATTCATTAATTTGTTAATTTTTTTCCTGTTTTTATTGAAAGGCATGGTTGTTTTTCAGACTAACTGGCTATCCTCTTATACTGGGATTCAGAGGTATCTCTAATAAGGCTCCAACAGTAATATGCGAGCATAGCAGGCTTACAACTACCTTGAAAGCAGCGACATCTTGGTAAAAATGTTCCCCATGTGTATCATTGATGACATTATAATTTTAGGAATAAAAAATTAAACGCGAGTGAAGTGAAAAAGAGCATTCAATTTTATATTAGCAGTCAAACAATTTTGTTTTCGAATCTCTTATCAAGTCATAAAGCGTAGTTTGTTTCTTACAATTTTTACCATGCATTGACCTTGAGTTATTCTCTGTTTCAATAAAGTTTAAAAATTTCTCGAAGTTGGCTATTAAACTAATGAATACAACATTAAACTTTTGCAATGAAATATATTTCCGGGCTACTTGATTTAAGCAATTGAAGATAGTAACAAAAAATTGGTGATGGCGCACAGTGCTGTGGCCCATAGACATAAATAAAAAAAAAAAAAGTCTTATATTGTACTTAAAAATGAATTTTGAAGAATTTTTAAGATTTAACACTTTTTGGCGGCGCTAGAGGGCGCCAAAGTTTGAGAATTTATAGTAAAAATGGCTAAACAACTACTTGAGTTTAACATGCTTCAGGAAAACTGTTGTAAAACTGTTGTTTTTTAAAGCACGAGATTGAAATTTTTTTCTGTAGTAGTTATTTATATTTAGAGCTAACTGTAATAAAATTTTATTGAATTATTTGCTCAAAAGTGTTTTTTTATTGATTTGAAAAATGCTTATTATTTACTTAAGCTCTAAAAATTTCTTAACTTTGATGGACTATTAAAAAAAAAAAAAAAATATCGTCTATGGGTTTTTTTCTGATTTCGAATATTTAGACTGCTTTCTAATAACTACAAGAAAAACAATTGAAAAATTTTTACCACAACTTGAAAAAAAAATTTATTTAAAAAAATGCTATTTTCGTGATTTTTGCTAAAGTTTTCATAGATTAAATTAGTTTAAAAAAATAAGCTAGGAACATAATAAGAAATAAATCCAAATATTTATACTATTGAATTAGATAAATTGACAAGATAAATTAAAAAAATTATTATAACAGTTGTGTCTGTTTCTTTTTGTCGCTACAAGATGACGCTAAATTCACAGATGACGTTGGTTTTTCATCGTTTAAAGAATGTTTTCAAAATGTGACTTAGTGCCGTTATTTTTGATTTAAATTGAAGATGGGAACGTGACAGAAGTTTTTTTTTGGCAACAGCCTTTGTTTGTAGTAAGAGCAATTCTATTGTGGAGTGTTCGAAAATATTGCATACAGGGTTTTCAATTTAAAAGAAAATTAAATTTGTTCTGGCGGGTCCATGATTGCCCATGAGTCCCAAATAGATTACACTATAGGAACTTTGTTTTTAAATACTATGCTTTAGGGTATCATATGGTCGGGCTTGACCGATTATACTTTTTTACTTGTTATTTTTGCAAGAGCATTTTATGCGTTTTTAACTCATTTTTCATTAAATGATGTTTTTGTATTTTTTGCATTCTTCCATTTGGCATACATACATATATATCTAACAAATATCAATTTTCACACCAAATTTTATTGCGATTGGACAAATTTTGTAAGTGTTATAGCATTTTTAAGAAAAAGGATATATAGCAGGACCTTGAGGCCTTGTTCAGATTTAAATCAAAATATACACACACGTTGCTAGTTGTGTGTGTATCAGCATGACCATTTTTTGTAGTTTTGTGGGCATTTTTGAAGCTAAAATTACATTTTTCCATTTCAGGGCACATGGGAGGTAGGCGTGTCCTTGGACCGATTTCTCCAAAAATTCATATTTTTCTTAATTAAGCTATTTTATGCTAGTGTACCAAATCTGACAACTCCTTCTATATATGTCCCTTCGTTATATGGGACAAAGCACTGTGCGGCGTGGAGTAGTGGTTAAAGTGCTTGCCTTCGAAACCAGGCTACCGGGTTTCATTTCTTGGCAAAGACCGAAAACTGTTGATCATGGTTATCGAGTTTTAAAAAAATTAAGTTGCTTCAACATGTTCAGCAATCAATCCATCAAAGAAGCCCCCTGACCTCCCCTCCCAATGGAAATCAATATCACGGCAAAGGTCGGGCATCCGCCAGCCCCTGGGAAAAAGGAAGGAATCAAAGATTAGCAAGGTTCTCCAACACATTTTCCATGATCTTTCACAAAACTGTGGGTGTTATGTTGTTTATTTGTCGCGTATATTGCTTTTTAATTGTTGGATGGTTCTAGGCTTATTAATGTAGACTTTTCCTTTCAAATAACCCCAAAGAAAAGTGTCTGAGGCGGTTAAATTATTGCTGACTCTGAGTGGTCAACCCGCAAATTAAAATAACGACGATGTGAACTCTGAGTCAAAACAATAAATCGTTGATTTGAAAAATAAAGCTCAACAATTTGGGCACGTTGTTCAATTGAGTACTGCTCCATTTTAAATTCCCGAAGCCTTCTTTACAAAATACCAAAAAAAAAAAAAAAAAAAAAACAAATTATAATAACAAAGTTATAATTGCGTATAATGGCACATTTCCTTTATACTTTTATAGTTATTTACTTAATCTAAACTAAAAAACTAAAAGGGTTAAGTTCATTTCACTTTAGAACCGCCTGAACATTTAGACGGTTCTAGTCCTAGCGGGTGGAAAATAGCGTCAGAACTAAATGCTCATGTGGATTTTCACATTCCGTAAACTCTAGGCTTTGGCTGATAGACTTCATTCAAGACCTCAGACATAATTTATTTATAGTTTCACTTACCAAAAATAGCGTAAAAGATATTAGAATCTTGTGAAATTTCGCTGTTAACTCATAAATTAAGTTCATATCTAGTTGGTCTCCTTATCTCTTTAAACGTTTTATTAATAACACTTCATATTTATGTTTCATTTTACTTTGTTGCTTGGTTTTGGTTACTAAAGCAACTTTCATATTTAGTCTCTTCGTAGATGTTAAAATTTTTTGGGTCATCGTTATTATTGTTGGTGTTACAGTTGCTAGTTTTAACCAGCTAAAAACATCACAGCAATTTGCACCGAGAAAAATAACAAAAAAAAAAAAAATAGAACTTGGTCTGCTTCTTATCTAACATATTGCACACGTGGGCTATGGGGTCTTACCATCGCTTGACGGCGAGTACATCATGCTCTGTTAGTAGTAGATTATTTAATTTTTTTTTTGATACGAGTATAAACTTACACGTATACAAATTGTTCCATCATATACGAATATATGTATGAGGTCATATATAAAATGCATAATATACATAAAGATGCTAAATACACAACCCAGTTAATCAAATGGGGTTTGAAAAGTTTGACATGTTGCACAATTTGTTTAGATAAATGTTTTATGGCTGTTTAATTTCTCAATAAAGACAAAATGAACACGAGTGCAGGGAGAACCTTTTAAAGTTTTACTCCAGTATTCATAAACGATTGTTAAATTTAACAAACGTTTATTAAGGATTTATTATATTCAAAAATTTTTTATGTGTACAGGCAACTTGATTTTTTTTTGCTAATGTTTGCTGGGAAAGTTAATATGCTTTAAATATGCGAAATTCTGTTAGTAAATGATTTAAATTTTATAACGCTTTTTTTATTAAATATTTTTTTTCTTTTCTTTCCTTAAGCTTGAATAAATAATCTAAATTTTGCTTAACCTAAATAAAAGTATTTTTTTTTTATAATTACTGGTAACATTTGATTATTTAAATATTGTGGGGAAAATGTTCAATAGTTTAATATGATAATTGCGATTTTCAAAAACTTACTTAGTGTTTAACACAGGTGTTCCAAAAAAAAAAAAAAAAACATCTGCATTTGGTGGAATTAATTTTCACATGAGTTCACAGTTAAGATGCAATATATGCGTTTAAGAGAAGTGTAGCAACATTATTTTTCTATTCGGGAAAAAACTCCAATGAATTCCGGAAAAAATAATTTTTAAAAATTCACGACAAAAAATATACGAGAACTTTTTCCTAAAGTCTTGCTGTAAACTAGCAGTCCATAAATGTCGATAGGAATAGGAACAAGTAAGAGTGCTTTATTCAGCTGTGCCGAATCTTTAATTCCCTCCCAAGTGTTTAATTCCCCTCACATAACGTAAAGCAGCATCTTAGGCCACCCACCCACTAACACACATTTACAAACAGATTTAAAAAAATAAAAAATATGTTGAAAAATATTTAGGGCAGTGTTCGAAAATAAACACTAAATATCGCTCCTTAGTGTTCGGTTCGGTTGATTTGTGGAAAACACAAACGCTAATAGTGCTTTTGTAGTAAATCATTAAAAAAATAACATTTTCCTGGTTCTCATCTTTAAAACACAAAAATAATACTGTTCCTTTCCAACTCAACGAAATGATCAAAACATTTAATTCCGTTCGAATTTTTATAAAAAACCACAAACTTCATTGTGTTCGTTTCAGCTCATTAGTATTCGTTCGTTTCTGTTGTGTCTAACGCCCTTTTGGTTGTAAATAAACAGTATAGAACATTAAAATATAATGTTTGTTTACAGTACCATTACAATTGTTCTGTTTTTTTTTTAACGAAGAAGAGAACACTATAATATTCGGCTCTTTTTTGAAAATAGTTACGAACAGTGTTAAGGGTTGTGTTCGTCTACACAAACACTAAAAAAATAGATATCGTTCCTGGATGTGTGAGCCGAACGCTAAATAATGTTCTGCTTATTTTCGAGCACTGATTTAGGCTGCAAATGTTTGTTTTAGTTGGATATCTGTAAAAAAAAAAGCTAAACAAGTCCAGACATTAAAAAAAGTACAACGACATCGTATCAGTTATCTTTGGAAAAGCCATTTGAACATACGCACGGACAGACGGACATCGTTAAACCAACTGCGCAACCCATAAGAACCCAGAATATACATGTACACTTTATATGGTATAAACGAAAAATTGTTGGCCGGGAAATATGATATTGCATCTTCGTGCAATATCGGGAGCTGAATTAAGTATTCGTTTGCCGAGACAGCCTTCAGCTTTAAACAGCATTTAGATAATCCTCAAAGCTTAAGCAATTTATCAAGAATACGAGTTATTTTGAAAAATATCAGCTTGAATGTTTCTTATAAAAACTTAATCTTTTATGGTACAAATCTTTTGTAATGATTAACTGTCAATACCTGATTCTAGTTTCGGTGATAAATTGACATTTTGAGATACCATTCATTACGGTCTGAGTGCAACTTGAATTGCCAGACAGCCAAGCAGTAGCTATTTTAACTCAACTGCAGAAGTCTAACACTTCAAGTTTTAGATTTAAACCACTGACGCTACGTGAATCCTAAAAAGGCTCAAACAACAATAATTTCTAGTGCCATATTTGTCTTGGGACAACTGCGCTGTATGGCATTTAATATTAATGATTATCGTGGGTTCCTGTCGTTTTAACTTAACCCCACGGTTCTTACAAAGCGTCTACCAACCAACACCACCCACACACAATTTGAGCATCGCCATTTTCTTAGGAGCTAATTTTTCCAGCTAATCGAATTGGAACCCAAAATAATTACTAATTATGCACCTTTAACACTCGCCTTTGAGATATACACTTCAGACAATATATGTATTTAGCCTATATAGCACATAAACTATTTTATTGCTACATTTAGTGCTACTTGAATGCTACTTCAACATTACATACTGCATCTTTTGCTATCTCTACTGCTGTTTATGTTAGTTCTTCTATGATTTTATTTTTAGAATATATTCAAAACTACTCATTTTTAATTTGATAAAAAAAAACAGCAGCAAACGCTATTTAAAAACTTTGCTACTCTTTAAATTTATTTTTCTGCTACGACTACAACTAATGCTAATAAACTGTGAAGGTAGAAAAAAGTCAGTGTAAAAATATGTTCTAAAATTGTTATTTCAATTTAAAATTTAAATGCGAAATCATTAAAAGTGCCTAAATCGAAAATCGCGACTACCTAAAAATTCTTAATCGTAATTGCGATTTTTCCAATTAATGCATGTGTTTAAAAAACTACAAATATTTTGAAAATTTTGCGTTCAGAAACCAAAGATGTAGAATTTTTTTCCGAAAATTCCCTACTGTTTAAAATTGAGCGACATAAGCCTGAAATATTATTTGCCTTTTGTTTGGTGTCCCTTCGAAAATTCGTATACTTCAGATGTAAAATTTTTTGTTGCAATCCATAAGCTACAATTGCAATTTCCCTATTCAAATTCAAAGATTTTAACGAAACTTATTAAATAGTAACATCAATGTATTGCTTGATTTGACATTTCGTACGACATTGTTTACTCCGCAAGCGTCTCTACGCTCTTCGTCAACAAACATCATAAAATATTTATGTGCGAAATGTCGCCAAAGTGTGAAACAGGTAAAATATTTAAAACTTTTCTCAGAAATATGACTAACAACCGTCTTAAAACTTGGAACTTTGACTATCAGAATCAAAATATTCGAAATGACCGAATGAAATACAATGTTGAAAACGCAAGACAAGTGTGTCTGTGAGAATTGCTTTCAATCTTAATAACAAACAAATAAACAAACAAACAAAAAGTTATAAAATAAAAACAATTTAATTTGATTGACATTTAAATGCACTACGAAACATTTTAAATCAAATGCAATTGAAACTGACAGAGGTGACTTCATTGTCGTTGTAAAAAAAGTTGCTATTGTTGTTGTTAGAGTAGATGTTGCTGTTACTACTGATGCTGTAGTTGTTGTTCCTGTTGTCTGTTACCAAAACATACCGCATGACGAGCAGCCACAATACACGTGTGTAGAGAGAGATACAAAAATTTCAGATTTAATGTCACATCCGGCTCCATTAAAGAAGAAGTCAGTCATTCCAGTGCAGGTTGGAATGGTGGGTGGAAAGTTTTTCCATTCTTTTTTTTTTTACCAAATGCCCATTAAATGTCACAGCGTATGAAAAAAATTTGTATGAGATGATTTTAATGAAAAATGATGAAAAATTTGCGTAAAGGATATATTTGTTCATACGTGTTTGTAGACACTTGTGTAACTGTGTTCACATCACAGGATATAAAAAGGGAAATAATAATAAAATAAAAACAAAAATGGTAAAAGAAAACAATACAAAAAAAAAAATAAACACGAAATACAAAATACAAACAAAAACATAACCAAAGTCTATCTGATATGCGACATAAGTCAACATGTCAGTTATCCGGCAATATACATTGTCAGTCAGTCAACAATAATAGTAGTAACAATAACAACAACAGCAACAGCAGTAGCAGTAACAAAAGCAACAGCAAAAATAACAACAACCCAAAACGATTTTCTCTTTCCCCGTATTTATGCCAGTGATGCACAAGTGTTAAAAATAACAGGCAGGCTGAAAAACAAATTTGTATATCATTGAGATCAGAATTTCAAGAGAATGACTTTAATATGAAAAAATGAGTTACTAAGTTTTGTAAGAGTGGTCTGAATAATAGTCTACGTAACTCAGACGTAAACATATGCGTTGCGGAGCTTAAAAATAAATAGATCCTCTTACGTGAACGTGACGTTGGTTTGTAAATGAGTTTGATAAAACCAATGTTGAAATAAACAGAACATTATAAAGCCTTCGGCTCACACACCCAGGAACGATATATATTTTTTTAGTGTTTGTGTAGACGATCACAATCCTTTAAACTGTTCGTAACTATGTTCAAAAAAGAGCCGAACTTTATATAGTGTTCTGTTCTTCGTTAAAAAACAAAGCAATTGTTTCTAGTCGGTTTAGTGAGAAACCCAAAATTGTTAACAGACAGTTTATCGGTCTAATAAATTTATGTTCACATTAGGTAACAGACAGTTTATTGGTACATTGAGAAAATGGCCATTAGTATGTTCATAGATGTTGTCTATTTCAGTTTAACTTTTGACGAATAGCTTTAGGACCCCTCAGATTTCCCAGCTGGAGTCTTCTGCCTGTAAAGGAAACCACAATTTTCGCCATGGTCATCTCTAACTAAACTACTTTTAACGATAAATTTGTAAACTTTTTATGGTTACTTTAATCATATTATTGTCACTATAAGTTTACTAATAATGATAGTATAATTGCTTTACAATCATAACATGTTGCTTTTATAAAGGAGGAAAATGTTATTGTTAATTTAATACCATACAATTATTGGTTCGGAGGTAACCATAATATGGTTGCGGCTTCTTCGCGAAGCAATAACCTGGTTAAAGTGAGTTTAATATATTTAAATATTGTTCGTAAAAAATAGTTTTGTTAGATGTGACCATATAGAAAGATGTGTTTTCTCTGCGTATATAAACATGCGATTATAATAAAATATTTTTGTTTTGTTTTTCATGTAAGTTAAGCGAACGGAGTCTTCGTTTGAAATCGACGAACAGGCCCGCCATATGTCAAGCGAGCTGCAGTTAAACGAATAATCCGAAAATAAGTTTTCATACATCCAATTTAATCTATTATTTTATTCTTTTAAAGATCTGAATGACCCTCAGAGACGCAAATGCTTTATTATTTGGAAAATTATTAGTAAGGTTTGTGTTTTAAATAATTTGAATTATTAATCACATGCAGGATAAAAATGAATTTAAAAAAATAAACCCCCTCCCTTTTTTTTAAACCACAATATTTTACTTAGAGATTCATCGACGTTCTTAAAAAAATAAAGTTAAGGAAAAATTTGACAAAATAGACAGTTGAGTTTCAATTAACTTAATTTCCAGTCAATAATGTGCAACACAGCATGAGATTATTCATTAAATGAGTTGGAAAAGTAAATTCAGGGAGAAGTGAAGTTTCGTTTCAACAAGGGCTTGAGATTTGGGTGAAAATCACGGTATTCGAATACGATCGAAATTACAATAAAATTAAAATAAAAATGTTGCTCCCTGTTTGCCTAGAAAGAGAATCCGTATTACTACGCCGACTTACATTATGCTACGAACACAACTGGGAGGAACGACGAATTTTTGGTCGCGAACAATCATCGTCAAAAAGAAGATTGGGGAGCGGTACTCAGTTTCATGTACTCTGCAATTTTTTTTTGTATTTGTGTGTGTTTGTATTTTTATTTAAAGTATAAAAATGAGAAGAGGAAAAAAAGATAACAATAAAAAAAAAATTGAAAAACTATAATTTCATAATTTGGACACTAATGCAAAAATTGCAGCTACAGCAATAGCAAGTCTGGACGATGACCAATGTATAAGAAAATATACACTATCATGGCGTCGGCCGAAATTCGTCGTACGCGGCGAACAATACATATATTTATTTCTATTTCGTTGCCACTAAAGTTACTTATTATTTATACAAAATAGTTTACAATAAAATTTATTTTAAGATGTGTTTTTGGTAATTTGATTGTTCAAGTATTTCTTGCAATTGTATTCACACAATTTTTCTCTCTCTCTCTGCACAAACATTTAACAACTTTCTCAACTATAACAGCCGTTATTATTTTGCATCATACGACGAATTTACAAAGTCAACTATTACTGGAAAACTCGTCGTGTTCGGCATAATTCTTTGTTCGTGGCAGTGGTGTTCATATCGTAAAGGATTCGATCCGGAAATATGAACTCAACTAATTATTGAACACCCCGTAAACAGGGCTGCCGTTAAAAATTTCGAAAAAGTGTCATAAAATGGGTATTTAAGAAAAAAGGGTAAAAAAGATTTTTTAAAATAAAATAGTGTCAAGTTTATTAGTATGTAATAATTATATATATTAGATTTAAATAAAGTAATTATACTTACTTGAATTATAAATCAATGTTAAAACTAATGCTTCGTACAGACGGTGGTCAGATCTTTCAATGTTGTCATTAAAATTGCCTTAAAATGTCTTGCAACTGTGTGAACATTGTAAGCTCATTCTCATTTGGCAGATGTGTAAAATTAATTCATCTGATAACGGCACCATTGTCAGAAAAGTGACAACACTGTAAGATCTGACCACCGTCTGTACGAAGCTTAAGAAACAATTCACAAGTACATTCCAATATCAGTCATATTATCAAACAAAGAAGTTACTTTTACAAAAACCTTTGATAATGTTTCGCACTTTTTGTAATACCTATTCGATATTTTGCAATTAGTGCTTCACTTGGAGTCCATTCTTCAGGCTCGACTGAAGAATGGACTCACAAATTTCTATTTTATGTTTGTTTGTAGGATACTGGGCGTTATGACATGCTACAAATTTTTATATGTATGTTCACAAAACTGAAATGCACTTCCGTAAGAAATATGAAAACTTGTACTTATTTTCAAAAAGGTTCAAAAAGTGTCATTAAGTTTGTTTAAATGATACAAAGGGATAAATTAAAAAAAGGGTCACAAAAAGTGTCATTGGCATGAAAAAGGGTCAGAAGTGATACTTTAGTGACACAACGGCAACGCTGCCCGTAAACAAGTTTTGATTCATAAATACCTGTGTGCAATTAAAAACATTTTCCAAAATTGTTCACCGATTAAATCAGTAATCAAAAATAAACTCAGTTTTAATGTAAAATTTAATCAAGTGAACTAAACATTTAATTAAGGGAATTAAACGTTTAATCAAGTGAATTCAATGTTTCATTTGAACTAATAATTTGTTTTCTGTTCAATTTTGAATTAATATCACAAATTTTTATTTGAAATAAGTTTTTATTTTTTCTCTGTGAACTTAAAAACCTAAATTTTCTTTTATTTCCAATAAAATTTCTAAAACTTAAAAATCTTTTATACCAACTTAAATCCTTCATATACAATTTTTATTGAAAAAGTTTATTTGAGCGGCCCTACTATAGCACTTGCCTGCATCAGTAACACTGACAAAATGTTATTGAAATAAATTTGAATATATCTGAGATCGTAACCCTGGCAAAAATGTCAGACAATGATGTTGATGTTAAAGTTGCTGTTTGCAGTTATTGCTGATGGCTCCATAATTGTTGGTTGGTTGTTCACTATGGTTACATTTTTTTTCCTTCTTTTAGTGATGTTGCTGTAAAAGTCAATATTTTTTTGTCGCTCTATTGTTTTTTTTTTTGTTCATCTTTAATGTTTAATTTTTTTCAAAATGAAGGTAGAACACGTCATTTAAATAAAATTGAACTTAATAAAGAAGCTGGTATGATAGATCTATTTATGAGGATATAAATTAATAGAGTTTCAACTTAAGTTTTGAGGAAAATGAAAACGAATTGAAGGACCAGAAATAGAATTTTTAAGAAAAAAAAAATTTCAGTAAAACAAGCAAAACTTAAAGAAGATGAAAATAAAAGTTAATTTTTTTGCTAGGAGAGAGATAATGGAAAAATGTTGAACTTTTTAAGTTAGCCTTTATAGTGTCATGAGGTTTATTTTGGCCTAAACAAATAAAAAAACATTATAAATACATTCAAGATGACAGATCCCGGTTTAACCCTAGAATGAGTAACGGGGTACCCGTGCGTCCAGTAGCATCTTTAAACGCTTGTAGCTGCAAATCCAATGCAAAGAGAGTAATACAATTTCGTGACTAGAAAACAAAAGAATTTTTGTGCTTCCATAGCTATAATCTTTCAAATTTGATACTTAGGGAAACACATTGCCAGGGTACCCGTCTATTCAACAGTTTTTATATGAAAAAATCAGAGATAAAGAGGCTGTAAACAGGTTTTGCGTGTCATAGATATATTTATTACTGCATTTTTGTATGGGGGATATACATATAAAATTATTTTTAAGACACTATTTTTGTTCAGCACAAACGCATAATATCATCTCCACCGTTCATGGTGTGGGTGTAAAAACAACAACCCTTTTAAAGAGAAACTTAAAATTTAAATTTATTAAAATCTTTCTGTTTTTATACCCACATCACTATGAGTGGAGAGGATATAATGTGATTATACGGATGTGTGTAAAAAATTAAAATATTGATTCTGGGCCACCTTTTAGTGGTGTATCGATCGACTTAGTCCGTTTGGCTGGCTTCACTACACTAAACAAAGTCTTTATTTCTAAATTTCATCGACTGAGTCGACTGTTGGCCATAATAGTTAAAATATGTATAGTCAGACTTTAGATCTTTTAAGTGTTGGGACTAAGACTAATTATATTCTAAAGTCTAAAACCGCGTGCAATAAACTGATATGAACAAAACTAAGTAAGTAAGCCAGTAATAATTTTTTTTCGATCCCCAGTCCAGTGCCAAAAACAGACAGCATGCATGTTCTGCATGTTCTGACAATCGCAAAACGCTTAACATTTGCGATTCTGACTTGAAATAGCAAAACAGATATCCTGTAAATCGCACCTGCAAAAAGATTGGTGGCTTTAAATTTCAAAAGTATGGCCAAAGAAACTAAAATATTTAAAAATAAAACTAAGGCAGATCTCAAGCAAAACGCACGAGTTTCAGAACACCATAAAATAAAACTGGCGTTAACTGCGGTTTAAAATCATGCAATTGGCAGAACATGGGCGCAAGATTCAGGCAGGATTATTATTAAGAGTCTTTGCATGGGGAAAAATAAAGTCATGCCTGTTCTTCCCAACAAGAAAAGCTATAACGGAAATCAGTTCAGTTTCTCAGCTTTCCAGACCGGGGTGGACCATTACTTCTGCTTCAAGTTTCCGCCAATCGTTTGCTTAGAGGCTTTTGTTGCCGGTTCATGGCGGTTTTATTTTAAACTGATATGAGGGTGTCAACCTCAAGGCCAGTCCTTTGCGGGAACTCTTTTATCATCGATTTTAAAGACTACTACAAGACAAGATTGCTTAAGCAAAACCAGCAGCCAAAAAAAGCAAGGCAACGAGCCAGATAGTTTCTCTTTACCGCTGCAGCTTCCTAAGTATCCAGCAAACAGTAATCGAGGCAGGAAAAATGCCTTAATTAATTAGGTAGCTTATGATTCTTGAGATCTGTTTAATTCATTAGTAAGTTTTCATAAGGCTTTCACTACCTTTTGCACGCAAAAACTTTCCATTAAATATGAAATCTATAAAATTTATAAATAAAACTCCTGAATTAATAACCCCTAATTTGTAAGTCATTGTCGATGTCTACGTTTATTTCAAGACAAGTCAACAACTACAGCACTTCAACGTTAATTTGATGTTTTCTAAAAATGCTGCGAGTTATCGTTATCGAAAATCGGACATAAAAAAATCCCATCTGTAATAATTTTTTTCTTCCGACGTTAAGTGTTTGTTTTTTTTTAAAAAGTTTTTATTTTAATAAAATAATTAAAAAGAGCGGTTTGGCAAATTAAAAGTAAAATGTTCATCCTGATGGCTTAATTTTTTCGAGTTTTACTCCTTAATGGGCATTTGGCCGAAGTCTAAAATTTCAACTTCTAACGTACACGTTTTTAAACCACACGTGTTTGGTTGACTTTGGGGGTCTAATTATGCGGTTAAATTTAAACAATAAAGAAAAAAAATTGGTGTCTAAAATTTCTTTAATATTTGAATTTTTTTATTTAGATACAATTAATCAAAAAAATACAATTCGAGATAAACGCGCTTAAAGTTTTTAATTTGTACTAAACATTTCGAAAATATAACGACCTATTCTCTTTAAACGGGGAAAGAATACAACATATAAAAATACATTTTATACGCAATATAAAGAAAAACATAGCGAACAATTCTGCATAACTTACTACAAAAATTAATTTTTTGAGTTATGTCACTATTGCAGTAAATTAGCGGATATGTGTATGTGGTTATTAACTTTCTAAGTAACATTTAGTTCGCATTCATTTGGATTGTCGCTAAAGAGCAGTGTGACCATATTAGCTTTTTTCGAGCTAAATTTAGCTTTATTTTTTCATGTTTAGCTTTAGATATTTCATTTAGCTTTAAGCTTTTTTTCGGCTTTTTTCAACAATGCATTTAGCTTTTTTAGCCTTTTTTTAATTTTAATTTCGTTTTATTTATATTTCAAAATAAATAAAACAGTTTATCCAAATAAACTTATTTGTGATTAATTAAAAGAGTAATAGTGTGACAGTGCAGAAGTAATCGGTTTTGCAGATTTGAACTACATTCATACATAATAGTGCTGCAGGGCAAGAATAAAAAAGTTACGCTATTTTTCAAAAAAAGTTAAAAATTTTTGTCCAAAGTTACAATCCAAAATATTTCTTGAATAAATAGTAAGTTTATATGATTTGTAAAAACCAAATACATATTTCTATCCAATATTTCAGTGATAATAGCAAGACTATCAATTATGAATCGAACAAAAGCATAGCAAAGACTAAGTTTCAAGCATATGTCCACTGCATGAGAATTAAAAAAAAGGTTTAAGCATACAGTACTTTTCGTTTCTAGTCCCAACTTTAGCCATTGAAATTTATCTGTTTTGCTGCCGTTGTAAGTAAATTTAATATAAGATTTACATGATAGTCTATTAAGGGATGTAAGCATATTTGCCATATATTCCATCTATTAGCGGCCAGCAAAGGCAAAAGTAAATCGAATTATGTTCATTATAGTCACATTAGCAAAACGTTCTACCATATAAAATAACTAAAATTAAATCGTTTAATTTTTGTCATCACCACTCAACTTGAAAAAAATTAGTTTTTGGTTTAGGTATCAGGTAAAATTATATTTATTTGTTTTACATTGTCGTTGTCGGGATTTTGAAATCGACAAAAATTTCAAACGACTACGACTTCGATCACGAAAACGACTCGTCAACTGTTTTTTTTTTAAATTTATTGAAAACATCTGATAGTTAAATTTTGACCAGCAAGAATTATTTAACCTGTTTCATATTTTTATTTAAAAAAATTATTTTCAAAATTTTTAAATAAAAAGTCTTTCAATCACATAAAATATTTATTTTCCTAATATTTAATAATTACATATATGTATTCTTCGGCAAAGGGTTTAAAACAATTAAATTAATTACGATATTGTCTCTTTTATTACATCTGAATGGTGTCGATATGACCAACTTGCTAGTTTTTGGTGAAAAAGCGTTCATTTACTTTTTTATTTTTTTGAGTAAATGGGAGAACATTTTGTAAATTCTGCTAGTAAATGAACACATCTATTTTATGTCTACGTTAAAGTTGATAAGTAAGGTTTGGAGTTATTCTTAGCTACATACATATAATTAATAAAATGTTTGTAAAAACTTTAACCACCGTTTTTACAACTTACCGATAGCTAAAGGTAGGATTTTATCGGCCCTGTAAAAGGTTATCCATTAGTACAACTAAACATTAACCTACAAGGTAGGATAAACCTTCCATTAACTTATCGCTCACTTAAGGTTAAAGTTAAGTTGTGCCAATGGAGCACGTTTTATACGGCCGATAAATTCCTTCCTTTATCTATCGGTAAGTTGTGAAAACGGGCCTAAATGATATTTTCAAATGTGACCTTTAAGAACAAAGCCAAGGATAGTATACATATATACTTACTTATACACTATTTAATCTATGACAAATATCGAAATAAGTAAAAGTTACTATAAGAAGCTATAACAAAAAATTTAGCTTTATTTTTTGGCTTTAAATTTCCTTTTTTAGCTCTTTTTAGCTCTATTTTAAGCATGATCTAGCTTTATATTTTTTAAAAATCTGGTCACACTGCTAAAGAGTCATAGTCAATTCTCAACTTAAGAGCGCATTAAAAATTACCAAGAGACTGCCATCGATAACACTGCACAACAAATTTGAACTTTTTTTTGCGGTCTGGAATATAATTCAGTTAAAAGAAAATAATCCAAAATTCTGCAACAGTATTATCTTTAAGCCGTGCTTACATTGTTCTTAAATTTGCCCTGTAATTCAATTCAATTTACAAGATTCTGCTTGTCGTGCTTAATTCCCAATTTTTATTCTTGATAAAAACACTGAAATTTATTGTTGATGGGATAAGCTATTCCTATGCGCATTTCACTGGCTGCTTAGGCCAGATCATCAGGAAACTTCACACATAAAGATTTTAGAAAAACTAAAGATATTAAACCAAATAACACTGTTAAGCGAATAAGAATTATAAGCAACAGCTTTACTTGTAACAATATCAAAGCTTAAACACAAACAACAACCATAAACAGTGAGTTTACCTTTTTTTACATTCCCCACTACAAAACAAAACAAAAACTAAATCTTGTTAATTGTAAATTGTGTATTCCCAAAAATTACTTTGATAAAAAGAAAATTTTGAAAAAAAAACAAATTTTTTGTTCATTAAAAATTCATACAAAATAAAAATGCGACAAAAATTACAGTTTTGGTCTAAAAACATTTAGCTATTTGGAAAACTGAATATCGATTTCAATGCAAGCACGGCTTAAAGATGATACTGTTGCCGAGTTTCGGTTTTATTTTAACTGAATATGCCCTACAAGAAATGAATGAGCGAATAGTCACATTTTTCACGTTGATTTCAACTTGATTTCGGTCATTTCTTTCTATTATTTTCTTAACACCAACGTGAAAAATGTGACTATTCGCTCAATATACATATATTGGTTATTTTTATTGACGCCCGGTTCCATAGCAAGCACTCACACCATTGCCGCACCAGGGTTGCATTTTATTGGTAAAAGTAAGCACAATATTGTCCTCGATTGGTACATGAGCCATTTGGTTGTGCAGTCACACAATTGGGGTATTGAAAAGTGTGAAATATAAGTTTAAATAATACATTTTCATATTCATGCGATTTAAACAAATTCATATAAACATTTAACTATTTCTAGTAAATACTCATATACATACATATGTACTCTTCATATACACATGTATATACATGTATATATATCGATTATTTAGTATGACAGATTAATTAAGTCGTTTGCTAGAGGGTAAAATATTTGTGCAAAATTATCAAATATTGTCACACATGCTTGCAATTCATTTGAAAATGTTTAAATTTTTGAAATACATACATACAATACATACATATATAAATTTGTCGGATATATGAGTTTGTATTGGTATTTGTATCTATCTAGATCCACTCAAAAAACATTTACTTTTTGTTGTAGTTTTGCAAAACTCTTACACATATTTCACCTGGAGCTATTTAACCCATTTTAAATGTATTATACTTGTTAAATGTATTTGAATAATACTCGCATTTAAATGCCAATAAACTGCGATTGGCATTTATGAGAAACAATAGTTTGTAGTTTTTTTCCCATTATGTTTTTTTTTTTTGTTATTCCACATTTTATTATAAAGTTTTTGATATTGCAATAAAGTTACATGGATATCGGACACGGCAAGGACATTTTTATAATTTTGTTTATAACAATGCAATTGTTGGCAGTGTCATACATATAGAATACTTTAATTTTATATTTGAAATAAAACAGATTATGGTTCGTTTGAAACGATGAGTTACAGAGGCTTTTTAAAAGATTACAAATTACAAAGTTTTTAAATTCATGCAAAAAAGAAATGAGGAATATGCCATTAACTCCCCTTTCAGTTTATTCTTCTGAAGCAAAGTCTTTTCTTTATCATTAATTAATTGATACCATTTTAAACCATTTCTTATCGTTTATGAACAGCCACGAAAGAAGAAAATTTTTAACATTCTGTCTTTGGAAAAAGGAAACAAAATTTCGTGTGAGAAATTATATTGAAAACAACAATAAAATACCAAAATTTGTTTTGTCTTCAATGTAATTTCTCAAATTTTATAAAAACAGGCAGTAATTCTTGTTAACCGACTTTGTTTTATTTAACTCTTTATTTTATTCACCTTTATAACGTAAAAAGCGCGTTCAATTTTCTTTATTTAAACCCTTTACCACAACTAGTTGTGAAGTGGGTGTCCTAAGTTTGCCATTCCGTGTGAATCTTGTCCTTGAGTAATTCCGACTGTTGAAATGAAGCTCACTTACAAACGATTCAAAAGAAAGCCTGGGGGAAATATGTACCAACAGACTGGTCCTGGGATTTGTGAAAATAGAAAAAGTACAAAAAGAAAGAACTTATAACCGGTGAACGGAGAACCAATCATTGAACTGGTATATGAAGAACAAAAACGTAGAGAAATGTATCGATTTACAGTTCAGTCTTTACCGGTGGTGTGAGACATTTGTGTGGGACTTTCTTAAATTTGACCCTCAAATTTAGTTCTAGGACTTGTTTTATTAAAAAATTCTGTAACTTCATTGAGAACTTCTCGATGAAAAGATGTGAACCAAAATATTCCATTGTTTCTCGAAAAGTGCGAAAAAGTTTGTATGTCACTCAAAACTTTCAAAAGAGATTACGTCGTTACGTTATAAATGTCAAAACATTGCACTCGAAGCCGCTGTGACATCGCAGACGTCGAGAACGCCAGTAACTCGTATCATTGATGTCGACCAAAATTTACTAAAATTGAAAATTTTTCAATGATGGCTGCGAAAATACAACCGTCGGCTATACCAAATAATGTAAAGTGCGACTTAAATGTTTGTTGTTTGCCAACGAGCTTTGAAAACAATCGAATATTTTTTAAAAATGTTAAAAGCAAAATAATTAAACAATGAAAAAATGTGCCAAGAACAAAATATTATTATTATTATCGGGCATGTTCTAGAAATCGAAGTGAAGTGAAATTGAAATCGAACGAGATTTTAATTTCAAATATTTACAAAACGATCGTGGTTTTTCCTGGTATTAAGAGATGCTCTTGTAAAGCCGTTTGGTATTTACAAAATGAAATTGATAAAATGGAATATTTGTATGAACTTTTAGTACACGGTAATTTTTAAAATTTGCTCGATTTCAAATCCACTTCATTTCAGTTTCTAGAACATGCCTGTTAAATTTGCATTTCGCATTTTAATTCTTTTTTAGTGTTGAAATTTTTTCTCGCCTTATTTTTATTCGTGAGTTTATTTGACAGTTCAAAGCGGGAACTTTTCGCACCAAAATGATACAGACACACTTTTTTTTTGAAAAAAATGGGCGATTGATTTCCTTACGCGACAGCTAGTACTCGCCAAAAAAGTTACAGACACAGGTTAGTGAGTAAAACAGCTGTTTGTTTTAATCACCCTTATTCCATTTAACGTCGTCGTCATCGTCATCAATTAAATATCAACATCAATTTTCATCGACGTCGTCAGCAATTCGATACAAAACTTGTATTCTATAAAAGCTGTGTAACCATGGCGATTGTTTATCGGTTTTTTAAAGCACATCTCTAATAACTGAGACAGCTGGTTTGTTTTGTTTTCAGTTTTTATTAAAAAATGCAATTTGATGTTCATTTCTTAACAATGTTGTGCTCTAAAAAAGGGAAGCTTGATTTATTCTAAAAAAAACTCACAATTACTAATGGCATTACACTTTTCGCCCCGAGCTTTGTTGCTCTTTTTCCATTTTTTTAATTCAACATTATTATTATTAAAAAGGAATAAAACTGTTTCGACACCAATAAGACTGACTACAAAATCAGAGTCAATTTATATCGATGCCATCGTTAACGTTGCGTACGGCATACCTAAAATACATCGACGCTTATCGATAAAACTTGATATTGACAATGGGCATACCGATTTACAAGAACGTTATCGTTTCGTATTGATTACGCTAAATGGAATAAGGGTGTTGCTCAAGCTGCTCCTCTCTCATAACAGTTTTACGAATCCTACCGATTGTTTTTTAATCTGAATTAAATGTATTTTTATTTTACAATATTAATTTGTTGAGAGCAATTTTTTTTTGATTATAAAATTTGATAAAATTTTTGGAATTTTGGAAAATGCTTTAAATTTTTATAACATACAATAAGAAGAAAACGAAAATACATTTTATAAAAAAATATCACTCAATGGAAAACACCACAATTTACCACCACAATATCCTTTTTCGTTTTACCATTTTTTGTGCCGTAGTCCTGCAAGCAGTCCAAAACCTTAAGACCCTGACAGATCACACCAAAAGGCACTCTCTCGCCATTTAATACGGGCAGTTCTTTGAAACTTATAGAAAAGTTCAATAAGCCAGGAGGAAAACCATTTAGATAACATTTCGCAAACGATAAAATACCCGGGCTCTGGCCATGATTCAAACAGTGCCAATTGTAAAAAAAACCGGGAGAACTTAAAACATGATCAGCTACCGATAATTCTCCCTCTAGCCATAAATTAGGAAAAATGCGAAGAAATTTTAAAGCCAATAAATTGCGTTGAGTACACAAGCGCACTAATTCCAAGGTAAACTCAGGACAAGCTTCCGTATACAGTTGTATAATAATGCGGCCAAGAGGTCTAACATTTTTGACATAGAGATCTATAAAAATCCTTGGTCTCAACAGTCTTATCACTACAGAAGGTTCATGGAAACTCAATACATCCATGTATTCCTTAAGAGTAACTTGAGAAACGGATGACTTTGCATGATTTTTTCGATTAGCTCTTAATTCTTCTAAGCCTCTTCGGGTGCCTACCGATGATTTGGCTTTCAGGATTCTATTACCCAATTCGCGATTGTTCTTTTCGATTTCTCGATTACGTTGCAGCACTCTAAACGAATAATCTGATTTAATGGGCACTAATTTATTTACATTTTCAGTGAAGCCATGATTTTTTTTAATATAATTGATTTTGGTCAGGAGTTGAATGTTGTCCTGGAATATTCTTTTAATGGCTATAAAATCATCTTTTAGCTTATCGACTTTCAGAAAAGTGGAGGCAAAAATTGTTGGTGGCTTCATGTCGATAAGACTGCGGGCGTTTTTTATGTTTCTTTTATGGATGTTGGTAAGTTTCTGGCGTTCCCAGGGATCAATGGGTGGAATAAAACTTTTGCGAGGCATTTTGAAGAGAGAAATTTAAGGTTTGAAATAGTTTTGATGATAATAAATTAATTTGGATTGTACAGTGTTGTAGTTATGTTTTATAGGGCTGCCAAAAACATTTTTCTTTTCTATGAAATTTATTTAAAAAAAAAAGCTTACACACATCAAACTCACATTTTTGTAATTGGCAAGTCGAATTTACACCAGGTGACCTTATCTTGCTACGTAAGCAACAGCTGATTACTAACCTTGTGTCAAAATGATGTACCATTCATGTGGTTCTGGGGAATATTTACTCAATTTTATAATTTTCGCTTAAAATTATGATATTAAAAATTATTTTAAATTACTACATTTTAAAACAAACAATTACAAATTAAAAAGAAAATGAAATATATGCTTAAATTGTTTACAACGGTTTAGTATTATTTTTGACACAGCGTTAAAATATTTTACAGTGTTGTAAGCGTTTTCAAAATAAGACCACCAATTTTAATTTACACAAAAATTGGCAAACTTCAATAAAAATTTCATTTCAGAAAAAATTGTCATTTGTAGAATTAGCCGATGTCTAGAGAGGTGGACATTTAAAATATCGCCCAGGTGCATTAAAACCACTACCATCGTCAAAAAGGTCCCTTGAAGAACAGTATCATAAATCGATTTTATCCCTTTTCGGGGTTTTGATTTGATGCGAAATTCAACAAAAGAAGTTTGTAGTACAAAAAAGATTAAAAATGAAAAGAGTGTAGAATATTATTCTACATGGCAGGACAAAACAAGGTGCCGTAGGTCAATATGGGGTAATTTGATTCTGTTATAGAAATCAACGATTATTGTTCGATTCATTTGCGAATTGTTCGGGAGATCGAAATCAATGGAAAATTTTAAGAGTATTTCTGGTAAAGATACTCAAAGTATCAAGTATGTATTTAAAACGGAATATTTTTATTAACCTTTTAAACAAAATCGATTTAAAACTTTGTTCGATTTTAAGTTCACTCAAATTAAATTTGCATAAAAATTTCTATACATTTAATTTTATCATATTATTTCTAAGCATACCGAGGATTAATAAAATCCCTTAAGTATTCGTCATAATGATTAAATTAAATTCAAATACTTAGTCTCTTCATCGAATACTTACTGTAAATATCACAATGTTCACCCTCGTAGTGTGAGCCAAAACAATCACATGATATGTCATAATAATGATTTATGCATTTTGAGCCTACGAAACACAAATTGTAACGGGAATGACATTTATCAGAGCAGCCCTCATTAACGTTCTCATGTTTGGTGGCAACCAGTGGGGTAATGGGCAGCAAATCGGACGCAGCTTTGCCCGAGTGCAATATAACATTGCGTATGCAGCCAACAAATGATTCAATTATGTATTTAACACCATGCAGTTTTTCTTCGGATGAAAGCCCTGGCGGAAAATAAAGAGAATGGTGTTTAATTAAATATTTTGTTTGGATGAAAAAATTAGATTCATCTGAAAAATGATGACGGATTTAAAATATTAAGATTATATAGAATGAATATTAAGGAAGCGCTAACCGGCACGTTAAAAGTATTCAATAAATTAAGCAAAATAGTTTAAACTTTTATATATATTTCTCTGTAATTAATTAACTGAATATTTGCTTATGTTGTATTAACTTTATTTGGAAATTTTCTTGCTGTAAAACAATTGTTTTTTTGTTTGATTTTAATTAGGTCATTTGGCATTTTCTTGCCAAATTTTTCTTGTAGCTTAAAGCCACAATTCTCAAACTTAGTATTCAAGATAGGGAAAATGAGAAAACAGAAAATCTAAGGATTGTATTTTAAAAAAATATAAAGTAAATGTGTTGCCTCTTACCTCCCACTAGCACAACAGATGGTAAATTTGTAGATACTCCATAGTTGGTATCATGATTCAGGCCCTTAAGATAAACTTCCTCTTGGTGGTTGTCAACGATTGCAATTAATCTTGCACCATGGACATCAATGCGTACCTTTGAGATAAGAATTGAAAAACAAAACTTTAAACAGACATCAACAAATAGTACTGTATGAGAGATCAATAATACGTTCCAGAATAGAAAAGGAAGACTCGAACCTAAAAAATAGTAAAATGAATAAATGAAAGATAGAGAATCCAATAATGCAAACAATAATGGAAATTATGAAATGTACACACAGGCAGACATATTCCTACAAATCTATCTGGAAGTAACACAGCAAGCAATTGGGGAGGCAGTGACAATATTTTGAATTTGGCTCCCGCTGCAATATTGCAATACCGGGACATATTAAGCATAATGTTTAAATGATGTTGCACTTTAACCCTCAGATATTGGCTGCTCGTTTATTCCTCCAGACGGAGATTTATAATAAATAAATGAGTCCTGAAACTTGGGCTATCTAATTTCTTAGACGTTTAGAGATTCCGATAGGGATAACTGTAGAACTACATGTTATAACAATAAAGTGTGTTTGACTTTTTTTCGGTATACTTTGGCAAATCAAGTTCGTCAAGTTTTCGGTGCATATAATAGTCCATTTGATTAGCTAATACGTAATACTATGGATCGATTCACGACCACATTTACTCTTTTAGATAATTTTCATTCAAATCGAGCGCGTACCGTGCGTACGAAAGAATTCATAGTTGCTGTAGATGTGGGTGTGACAGAGGACTCGAACATATCGATCTGACGCTATTCTCAGCCACTCGGTCTCGCCCTGTCAACAAGGTGGAACATTTTGAAAATAGATATCAGTTAACATCCACATAAGATCCAAATGGTGTAACAATTAAAGCCAGCTGACCATCAAATTGCGTCTTGTGGTCTGTAAATGGGCGAAGAATGGACTAAAACTTGGACAAGATTTTTTTCGTAGCGTTTTTGGAGAAAGCTCAAACATCATTAGACTCCATTACATCCCAAAAAAAATCACTATTTGGTTCGATTTACAGTCCGAAGGCGTCATCGGCAAATTTGTGAATGGCGAACGCTACTAGCAAATTTTTCATGATTTTTTTATTCCTCTTTGCATTGTATATCATTTCGAGGAGAAATAAATCCAACAAGACGATGCAACATACCATGCAGCGGGTGAAACCATAATTTTGTTGAGTCTAACGTTTGGTGACCGAATTATATCAAGACATCGGCCTCTGAATTGGCTAACGTGTTCGTGTGATTTGACAACTTTGGACTACTTTCTGTGGGTGGATGCCAAATCTATGCTAATAAACCAGCAACGATTGAACATTTAAAAGCCAACATTCGACGCACTATCGACAAAATAGTTCCGGGTATGTTCGAAAAAGTGGTGCAAAAATGGACTGACAAAATGATGTTCATAAGACACAGTCGCGGATGCATATCGCAGAAATTATTTTTGATCATTGAATGACATGAAATTCGAGAGCTAATAAAGCCAAAACTTTGGTCATGCCATTGAATTTGTGGTTTTGTACTTAAAAACAAGTTCTACGCCTCTAAAAAATACCTCTAATTTAGCTATAAAAGCAGCCCTATAAAAATAAAGTTGGACTTTAAATTGTAAAATTCATATGAATTTCTACTCCGCGATTTGGCTTTTAACTTTATTTTCCACGTGACCTTTGACACAGACTTAACATTTAGGGCCTGTGAAATTCTAGATGCTTCTGGTTTTTCTGATACCGGATTGGGCACAGGTCCTGCATTAATCATTGACATTTGCTCTAAAGATCAACACAGACAAGCTGCCAAGCCAGATGACCAACACCAACCTCCGAAAGGCCAACAACTTTGCAAACCCGGTAAGAACCCTGCATTTTTAGTTACGTTAATAGGACATTGGTCAGCCGTGGTCTTAGGGTGTTGACTGGAGCTACCTGAGTGTACAAGGCAAAGTTATAGGTGCTTCTCAAGGCACATTATCACACCAACGGAGAGGTATTAAGAGTTACCTTTGCCCCTGCCGTTTTGAACTAATCACAGGATGGTATAAACCAGTGCATGACAAACAATGCGTTTACCGAGCGCCCCTGTATGTGAGAACAACCAACACACATAGGAAGTAATTCTCTGTAGGGGCTATTGCAGTTGAACAGATGTTGTCGACTATTCTAATGCAGTGGAGGTTGGATAGCTCCTGCACCTAAGCAAGGCGCGAATGTATTATTCTGCCGCACTCGCCCCTAATTTAGAAGCCTCAGCTATCTAACCTAAGCTGTATTAGAATAGTCGACAGCATCAACTGAATAGCAACAGCAACAAGGGAGATCTGTCCGCTGGTCAAACTTTCCCACAAGTGGTGAAAATCAGCCCTCAAATATGCTTTTAAAGAACTCTCTTTCTGCGACAGTGGGCCCTTTGATAGAATCTCTGGTCAGTAGCGTTCTCAAGATATCTGCCGATTTAAAATGTACTGAATTCCATGAGAGTGCCCTGGTACGCTACCTGGTAGTGAGCGGGTTGCGGGTTCGGTTCCTGCCAGAGTATCTGGTTTCGTTACTGCAAACAGGCGTAGAGCTTCGAGGGATTTGATTCGGGAACAAAAAAAAAAAAAAAAGTTATTGTCTGCACCATATTTCCCCAGAAGGTCAAAAAGTTAAAATATCCTTTGAATGTTTCCCTAGATACCCTTGGGGTGTAACAAAATAACATCCTTTTGACATTACCACGTTTGTTGGGTAGTAATTCCTGCTCTATTTAATAGTAGTATGTCCAGTCTGGTTACATTTCCTTTTGCCAGATACAAAATCTAATTCAATAGTAAATGTAACTATTCGTTTACTTCGTTTCACTCTATGACGGAATCCGGTTCACTCATCTATCCAACTCATTCATCCCAACATAAGATGAATGTTTTTCCTACAGATAAGACAATGATGAGTTTGTTTTTCCTACTCCTTCTATCGGGAAACGCATGTTCATAAAGTACATTCGCATTACGTACACTTATTGAAATGTATGTAAGAATTCGAAAAGATTAAAAAAAGGATGACTTGACAATTGTAAAACAAATGAAAATGTTGGCATTCAAGAGTTATGGAATAGAAAAACATTTACGAAGAAAAACAAACACTGTATGAATACACAGTTATATAAACGTGCTACAAAACAGTTTAACATTTCATAACCCTTGGGAATTTTGAGTGTGTGATTTTAAACACTCAATGTAACTTTAGGGAAAACCAAGATACTACATATGTAAAGGCTTGAAAACGAAATTTCTTCCTTGCTAATCTTTATTTGAAAGGAGAAGCAAACAAAAATCCCGTCAACAGGCTGAACAAGCTGGTCAGTAGGTTAAGGGTAAAAATCTATTCTTACTTTCTGATTGGTCTTGGGGATAGGATCTTCCCCTTGCAATAACTACCCTAAGAGCTACAAAGTCTAGGCGGTTACTGGTTCTTGTCGTACGTATTAAGCTCTAGATAACCCTGAGATATTGGTTTCACACAAATTTTCATATTCAGCAGAATGATAAACTCTCAAGGCGCTTATGATAAATCGGGGACCATCTGTTTAGGTCATATCAAAAACGTTAATACGTATACAAAATTGTATCTAAAAGATATAATAGGCTATTCCGCAAGAACTTCTGCGTTGAAACTATGGGTGAGTGGATCTATTTTCCTACAAATTTTAGTTTGGCAAGATATTTGTATGGGGTCGAGTCAAGCTCCTTTCGTGACTAACTTTTGTTTTAGATCTTGCTGGACACACTATTCGGTCCAAAGTTATCCTACACTGAAAAAAATCCATGCCACACTTAATAAGTGAAACGTTTTTAACTACTTTTTATGTTTTACATACAAGATTTCGGGTAGAGTAAACAAAAAAAAAAACATTCTCCAGCCTTTTGAAATTCTACAGAACTTACAATTTCGTTAGGAGAGTAGTCTTTTGTAGAAATTTACAAACTTTTTATGTCTTACAAAAGTCTTTTTTATTAAGCTTTTAATTGAAAATATTGATTTTTGTTAAATGATTATTAAAAATTCTTCGTAGTACACTGAACCAAAAAGTGTTCATAATATTAACGCACAACGATTATTAAAATAGTTTTCGTTAGCTCAATGATTTATTCGTTAATACAATTAAAATTACAATTTCCCAGTTACTGAAATTTAAGTACTGTCCATTGACACAATAAACATGCATTTATTAAATATTTCATATAAAATGTACTTTAAAGTAAATAAAATGTTCTTTGAGGTAACGAAACATTCTTGTTAGCACAAATGTCAATTAATTGTATAAACTCAAACGTCAACATTAATGAAGTGTTTGTTGGCCTGTTATACCGAACTGGTATGCTAAAATTTATATAGTGTTCGTTCAGTTTACGAAACCTTAATAAAATATTATTCCCGAACTCGTTCGTTGAAGTCAAAAAAGTTTCATGGGGTTAACGTAACGATTGTTAAATTGGTTTTTAAAACAGTGTTAGTTAAGCATAGTTTGGCATTTCATGTTATTATTCTATTCGAACTGGTTCTTCTCAAAATAATAATTAAACAAATACAAAAATGCAGTGCCAAATTAAAAATATCTCAGATTAAATAAAAGTGAAAAAGGACATTTGTGAGTTGAATTCGATTCAGAAAAATGATTTGATATACATATGTGTAAAATAAAAATAAGTGTGGTGGATTTGCTGATATTTAACTTAGATCAGTGGTTCATTAATGTCCAAATTAACAAAAGAAGCATTAAGTTTTTAAAGAACGGTCATTCATTGTTACAACGAACAAATTCATTGGACGAAAATTAATACATACGTACATTTTCGTTATCTCGACGTACCTTTTAGGTTCAGTGTGATGGGTAAAGTTCGCTCAAATGAGGGAAAAAATGAATTTCTCTCATAAAGAGACAAAAGAACGGGAACACAAAAAAGCAAATTGTTAACGCAAAGTAGAACTTCGAAGTGTTTTTTGAATAAATTTTTTTATACAAAAAGGGGATGACCCCCTACTAATGCATTGCATTGTTTTGGAACTAGAAAAATAGGTTATGGAAGGGGAGAGGTGAACTTGTGAGTATGGGCATTCCCAGCGAAAAGTCTAATCTTTGTAACGAAACGCCAGAAATACATTAAATTGTATCTCATAAAATTTTATATGTATAGTTTACTTTTTTAGATTTTGGTGTAAAGCGCAACTAGCTCTACATTTAGTAACAAAAGGGATAGCGATTGAACGCCATGGTCCTCAAATACAACCTTATTTGCATTCTGGTGTTACATTAAAAAAGTAGACTTTTCGCGGGAAATGTCCATATGTACCTTTAAACGAGCAAAGATGTTTAAATTTGATGACTTGAAAAATAAAACTATATAAGCACGCAAAGAAAAAACATGATTGATACAATCACAATCGCAAACTATCATTAATGTTTGTGGTAATGATTGTGTCAAACACGTCTTAAGTAACAATATATGTTCAGGCATTATGTTTATAGATAATTATTGTCTCAAACATATTATTATGTTTCTTTATTTCCCAACACCATTCAAAATGTCAATGTCTACATGTTAATAATGTAATTTCAAAAATTTATTTTTTATTAAGTAAACATATTTATGTATGTATTACATATAAATTCATTGTATAAGGTGTATATACAAATACAGTTTAGCATATATTTAAAAATAAAATTAAATACATAAATAGTAATTGAAACAAATTCGGGGCTAGTGGCAAAATGTTGTGTTAAAATTTATATGCCGTTTTCAATGTTGTATGTGTTTTTGGCTGCAAGAAAGACAACAAAATTGGAAAAACGTTTTAATTATTTTATTATAATTCAAGTTTCCCGATTGACGGACGCTCGCATACTGTTTGTTTTGACAAAAAATGTTTGCTCATTCAGAGAATGTGTTTTACAACAAACATTAATTATGGTATTAAACATAACTTTGTATGCAACTAATATTATGATTTCAATTGTATAGTTGAAAATATATATATTATAGTAGCAAGCATTTCAAGTAATTAAATATGTTTAGCTAGATCAGACTAAGCTTTTATGTGTAAAACACCATATAATATTATTGCAGTGAATAAAAATATATTTAAGACAATAAATATTTGTTCAAGTTATATTAGGACTATAATAAACTTATTAGGGTAAACATATTAGGCTGATATGAATAATAATGGTCGTAGTGACCACTCATTAATCATGTTTTTTCTCTGCGTGAGTCCAAAGCTTACTAAAAAAGGTTTTCTAATCAGTTTTGTAATGCAAGTGAAAATCCACTTCTGTTTTTTTTAACGGCACGCCACCACATATTTTTACATGTATCTTCAAATCCCTAGCGTCGATTGTTGTAATTTTTTTTCTGAATATACTTCATTACTTTGTATATATAAAACCCTTTTTTACAAATTTGACTTCTTCATTTCATTTTTTTACATTTTGTCGTACAAATATCACGTCACGTCAAAATCGACTTGAATTTTTTCATGTTGAAAGTGAGAAGAAAGATTTCTGTCTAAATAAAAACGATTTTCCCTAAAATGCGTTGTTCGATTCACCTGTCAATCGACCACAAAAGGAGGAAAAACGTGTATTACAAACAAATGTACGGGTTTCGGGAACCAGATCCCTAATTTCATCATAGCACATCCCATTGTAGTAACGATAAGAAATACAAATGCCACATTGCGACAGTGCTTAAGGGAGTCAATAGAATTGGATACCCTACTTTCACCAATGAGAAGCCTCTCCTGCATGCTTTCGAGAAGCTCCAAAATATACTTTGATGCACCGGCCCACACATGAGGGTTGTATTACATTCGCGGTCGGTTATAGGTGGTATAAATAGTAAGATGATAAGATGGAGTGAAGTATATCTTACCGAGGCACTTGAATGCTTCTGTCGAGACGTTAAGTATATGTTTTGTCCATCTGTATGCCCAGAACGTCAAGAGATTCTGATTCTTTTATAATTATACCACATATAAGACACCCTGATCCGTCGCGCGTTTATGCATCAGCATGCAACATTTTATTAAATATACTATTTTTTCAACACTTTTTTGAATCTCGCCTAATGTGCACCATTTTTTTGTTTGCCTTTTTTGTTTTGTTTATGATTTAACTGCTGTTTTGTAGGTCCTGGGCCTTCATCAGATACATTAAAGGGACCTTACAATGGTCAAAACGTTAATTCATTAACATAAGGACGTCCACTTCAGGTCTGAGACAGTCCAAGAGATTTGTGACCCTGTCCAGTGGCAAGTCAGGTAGGCTACTTCTGCTTGAGAAGAAAGAACTCAGGCCTCTTAACGCGTCATTTCGTCTTTGATACCATCAGTTTGTACTGGGTAATGTTAGTACCTAGGTGTGCAGATTTTTTGAAGTTGAAGACGAAATGCCAGAACATCTGCTGCTGTCCTGTCTTAGGGACTACCCGGTGGAAATTTTCGAGGGGCAACTGATGAGACCAACTGAAATATATGATCTCTAACCGGGCGGGGTAATTGGCTTTATACGTAGCCTAAACCTAACATGGGGAGTTTCATAGGCTCTACCAAAAGATCATCTAGGACATGGTGATTATGTTCTTCTAAATATTTATCTACATATCTATTTTCACAATTTGCACTAAGAAAAAGTTTAGGCTGTTGTTCGTGTAAGAAGAAAAATTTGATTTTCTTAAAACCGCTCGAATGTGTTCAAAGAATCAAAGTTTAATATATAAAGTTTTCTTGCAATAGTCCTATTCCCTCAATATTTCACATACTTTTTGCTTAAGCCAAAATGTGTTTTGCAATGAAAATATAGAAATGTACATATACTTAAAAATATGTAATATTTCGTAAAACTTTTGTGGCGTCGAATTTTTTTTTGTACAATATCCGACAGTTTTTATTTATAAAATGTGTGGTTTTTTTCAGCGTAAGTGCCCGATGTTGATTGTTTTCCATTTCTTGAATGATTATATTGATAACAATGAATTGAATTGTAGTGTTGTCTGGATTTTAGGGTCGATTTTGGAGTTCTTTAACTATTTTTTTCAACGTCCTGTTTATTATCCGATACCAGATTTTTCTAATCAATCACTGCAATATTAAATAAAACTGAAATTCTTGATGTTCGTTTGAAAAAAAGCAAATAAAATTTTTAATTATTTGAAAGTGTTTGTGAAAAAGAAACTGTTAAGACAAAAATGCCAACATATAATTGATGATGTGGATTTGTGATCCGTCTTTTTTTATTCCTACATGCTCCTTTTGTCCAGTTGTTTTTATGGTGTCTTGTTTGTTTTTTAATGTGCTAAAACAATAGAGAATAAAGGTAACATGATGCGTTCATAAATCATTATGTATTATCTAAAGAGAGATTCCAAAACATTGAACTAAAAATATTAAAAAAATTTTAACGATACAAAAAAAAAGCATTTTAGTCGTCCCGGATTTCCAAAAAAAATTAAAAGAAATTTCGATCCTTAAAAGAATTTTTATAAAAGAAATTTTTTAGCTACGAATTAAGTACAAAACATAAAACGAAACTTCTTTATTTCGCATTAACCCAGTTTGCGTTGGCATAGAGATACTCCTGCAAAATTCGACCGTTTGCGAATCCCTGTTTTATGTTCAACTCAATACACGTTAGATAAAGTGTTAAACCTATATTTCTTTTTTATTTCATTACTTTCAGTAAATGTTTTAATTTACTTACGGTTACATTGTGCCATTCATCACGATTCAAACCTTCTCCAACTGTCACACTAGTCGAATGTTTACCAAACACATGAGCCACTTTCAATTGCCCCTTTTCAACAATCACATACAAGGCATACGGATTTAAATTGATGCGATCGGGATTCTTTACATTGTGATAGACGAGTAGACCGTGTGCAAGACGAGTACGAAATTGAAATGAAATTTCACGACATAATCTGAAAAACAAATACGAAAATTCAATTTCTTTAAAAAATATTTCAATATTTTTTTTTGAAATTCTAACCTTAATTGAAAGGTCTGTATAATGTCGCCATCGATTTGTATGAATGTATTATTTTCGGCAAAGACAAATGTTTTTTCTTGCCCCGTCTCGGCAAATGTTAGCTCGGGGCCTCGTTGTTCGAAGGGTACAGGGCTGGTGTCTGAATCACCAAAAGCTGGGGAAAAAGTGTAGGGCGATTGTGGCAGTGCTGATTCTGTGGTACTTGGTTCTCTTGTCGTGGTTTGTAGAAAGGGAGGTAGAGTGTCTGAAAGTGTAGATTTTAAAGAAAATAATGGTGTTTAGAGAAAAAATTGTTTGTGCTTCTATAAAAAAAACTTTGACGGCTTAATTGATAAAAATGTAAGGCCTGTCACACAATCCTATAGAAATGGGTTTAATTCCGTAGTTGGAATTATGATCGAATTTGCTTTAGGCTTTTTTGAATAAATTTTAAAATTATACATGCAATTGCTTCCACTTTCGATGATATATATGAAATGTGATAGCGCTTGAAGTTTGTTGATCTGTTAATTTAAAAATTAACAAACAGGTAGCAAACCGGAATATTAAAGCAAACTTTTGTTTTTGAATCAATTCCTAAGAGAGATACAGCAGCAAGACGAACTTCATTCTTATTTTTTTATTATTTTAAATTTATTTAAACCCAGAGCATGCTTACAATCTTCCTTTCATGCTTTGGACATTGACTTTTTTTATGAAGGAGAACAAACATCCATCCATCAGTCTTACATCTCCAAACCTACCAAATTAAACAAAAATGTAAGAAATAAAAACAAACAATTTTTTCTCACTTAATTGCGTCTGTCAAATATGGCGGGTAAGATCTCACAATTAAAAATGTGATGATTCTTGGCAGATTTTTTCATTGTTTAATAGTTTTGCTTTTAACATTTTTGGAAAATTTGTATAAAATGCTTTAAAGGCTCTTTTGTAAACAACAAGCATTAAAGTCGCACTTTACAATATTCGTTATACCGGCGCCTATATGCATTTTCGCCGCCGCCGTTTTAAAAGTTTTCATTTTAGTAAATTTAAGTGGCTTCAACGATATGTGTGACTGGTTTGCAATTTCACTTTGGCTTTGAGTGGATTATTATGACATTTTTAACGAACCGACTTTATCTCTTTTGATAGTTTTCGACATGAGTTACAGATAGAGTTTCTACGCGGAAAAGAATTCCCGGGAATCCCGGGACATTTTTTGTTAATTAATCCCGGGAAATTTTTTTCAGAAATTTTCGGGTATTACAAATTAAATTTGTAATAAAATGAAAATATATTCTTTACTAAAATTACTAAAAACTACCTTCAAATCGAAATATTTTTCCTACGCCAATAAATCAACGGTATTTTTAATTGCTGATGAAATGTCTAAAAAGCTTCTTGAAGTAGAAAATCTAAAATGCACATGATACACCATCAGCAACACCAGATGATGAACCATCTACAAATTCTGAAAAAAAATGTAAAGAAAATATAAAAGCCCAAAAATATCTAAAAAAAAATGTTACGTCTATGAAGCCACGGGTAACAGGCCAACAAATGTATAATCTTTGTACGTTTTCGGTAACAGGCAATATACACATCAATAATGATTAGAAATAGAATCTCTGATGCGCTTTTAAATGCTTAAATAATACTAAAAAAATTTTGCGTGAAAGAAAATTAATTTTAACAAGTTGCTAAAAATAATAACTATTAAATTATTTGGACCGTTGTATATATGTGTATTTTTTTAAAAAAGTAAAAACTTTTGTCTTGAACTCATTTATTGAAAAATTTGTTTTATTCAAAGAATCCCGGGATTCCCGGGAATAAGATTTTTTTTGTTTCGTTTCCCGGGAATAGAAAATGGCCGGGAATTTAGAAACCCTAGTTACAGACACACTTTTTGAAGCGAGAAGTTCTCACCAAAGTGACAGAACATGGGTACTATTGGCTCCAATGTTACCACAATGAATTTTGATCAGTCGTTCTTTTAGCGATCTGATAATTTTTAAGTATGAGACAAACAAGATATTTAATATTCTAAGAGAGCATCGCTTAGAGATGAGTTTTCTATTAAGACAGATATGCACAACCTGCTGGAGGATGTTTTTTTGCAGATGTGTTAAAGAATTAGATTTTATTAAATATAAGGAGCAAATAGAAATCTCCCAGCCGAGCTTAGATCATATTTTAGGTTTAAATTAAGGCCACTTCGTTATCCTTTTCGGGGATAACGTATAAATTCCTACATTTACATGTTTACGTGGTGCCAGGATGAACTTTGCTTAGTCTGAATTTACACGTTTCATCTTTTGATGCTCAACTTCTTTTCAATTCCCTTTTAAAGATGCCAATATATTCACACGCAGCAATTGGTTTCAACTTTTTTCGGTACAAAACAACAACAATTTTATTAATAGCGAATCAAAGAGAAAAAGAAAAGAAAAAAATTACTTGCAGCCATGGTTGTGCATGTACCAACGAATAAAAACACAAAGCGTACTGACCGAGTACAGGCATCTCTCCGTACTAACCCCCTTTCTTTTTTCTTCTCTCACCTAAAAACATAGAAGTTGAGCATCAAAAGATGAAACGTGTAAAAGCAGACTTAGCAGCAATTTATTGACAATTTGCCTACTACAATTTATTGGCTGCCCCTATGCAATGACAATAAATAGGTGAATGTATTTTCTAGACAAAAATCTTTGTCTGTAGTTTTTAATGCTTTATTTTATCTACATAATAAATACAACCTTTAAGGACTACATCGAGAAACCTTTTACTCAACTCTTAAAAAACCAACTAAAAGAAAGTAGAGTTTTTGGGGAACTTATTAGGTATTTAAATGCGGCACCTTGGATCAAGTATCTTTTATTTGACATGCAGTCTTGATATTGGAATGTCAATCTTAATTAGTGACATTTATAAAGTGTGTCTTTTTTTGAGTATTCTGCCTAACTTTGTTAAAAATCACGATTTTTTTCACTCTTGAGGAAACCATTTTAAAAGAAAAATGTCCAAGCTTTATTTTTATGTGCATACACTATAAGTTTTTGCATTGCATTTGCTCATTGAAACACCCTACATTACAATTTTTCGTAATTTTTCTATAAATTTTGTAAATAACGTTTTATAACGCTTCATAACTTTTAAAATTTTTATGAAAATAAAAAAAACTAAAAACACAGTATGAAAAATCAGTTAATTCTTAATAATTCATGAACAATTATTTTTGAATTTGCTTTTACCGTTCCTGAGTTACGCTGGTTTTCAGCTTCGTACCCAGTTTTGTTATTATTATTACTCATAAGGGGGTTCAATTAATCGAGTTTTATTTTTGTCCGATTAAACGATTAATCGATATTTGACATTTTTAACTTATTCGAATAAAAGAATAAAATTTTAAAATTAATCGATTAGTCGAATAAATTTAAATCCACAAATTTTATAAATTACGAGATTTTTTTTTAGTAAATAAACATTATTTTTTAAATAAAACTCCAAATTATTGCTTCACTTTCGGGCACTTAGATTTTTAAAGAGTCAATATAACTTTGGATTTTTTGAAACTTTTCACGGACATTCCATCCTCTGCTATGCTTCTGCAAATAATTTCCTTAAGAGAATCGATCGATGTATCTTGTTTAAAATATTTATTTATTGGACCACTTGTAGCCCTCCTTGATTTTGTTGGTGGAGCATCTTCTTCAAGTACTGTGTAAGTGGTAAATTAGTGAAGTTGTTGAAGAACATTAACGTCAATACATTTTTGGCCACCTGTTACATTTGGCATTATTAGATTTATCCATCGTACAATATTTTTCAAACAAACTCATTCTTAAGAGAGAAATGAATGAACTATTTTGTTAAATAATACGGGCGTCTTTTTGAAATCGAAATTAAGTGGATTTAAATCGAGCAATTTTTAAAAACGACCCTGTAATGAAAGTTCATAAACATATTCCATTTTATCTACTTCATTCTTTAAGTATAAATTATTTTTGCAAGAACAACACTAAAAACCACGTGAAACTACGGTCATTTTGTAAATAGAAATTGAATTTAAATTATCGTTCGATTTCAATTTCGATTTCTAGAACATACTCGATAAATTAATATAAATCTTTGTGTAAACATACCTTTGTCTTTTTTTCTTTTGTGTAAGGAATAAGTAAATTTCGTTAAAAAAATGTAACAAAAATATAACCTAAATTACTCACTATACTGTTTTTTTTTAATTCCAACGGATACATTCATTTGGTTTGGTTATTCGACTTAAAACTTTAAAAGTTATAAAGCGTTAAATCCAATTTTTATGGAAAATATACGAAAAATTGTAATGTAGGGAACCTAAATGAGCAAATTCATTGAAAAATGTATAGTGAACACAGGACAAATGTTTGCAAAAAATTATTCAATTAAATAATTAATTGGTGTACATTAATTATTCAATTAATTTTATGTTTGCTGCAATTCATTTTTTTAATCAAAACCCATCAAATTAAATGTTTGTGTATATGTGGTGTATTTTTTTGTTTATAAAATTAATTCTTTAATTGACTAAATTTGTGTCTCATGACTCGAAAATACAAATCCGTTAATTGATATGATCAATTCCTTTGCAGGGACAAAATTAGTAAAAAATTTAATTGTCTGAACAAATTGTTTAATTAAAGTCGAGTTTCTATTTTTTCTGTGAATGCACACAAAACAAAACCTTGGATATTTTTCTTTTAAAATATTTTCTTACAAGTGATGAAAATCTTGGTTTTTGACAAAGTTATGAAG
Source organism: Pollenia labialis (assembly GCA_949318255.1). Lineage (NCBI taxonomy): Eukaryota > Metazoa > Arthropoda > Insecta > Diptera > Polleniidae > Pollenia > Pollenia labialis. Next base: position 117,777,003 of record OX439140.1, read on the forward strand.
AAAACTCAAAAAAAGAAAGGCAAACCCAATTTTTGGCAAAAATTCCACTAGAGCAACCTCTAAGCCACTTCCGAAAAATCTAACCTTTTAAATTATGCTTGAGCATAAATTAAGTAAAAAAAACTCCATTTGATTTTAAGAACTTGAAATTTAATTAGCCACAGCAAAACCAATAAGAGTTAATGAAAGCTCAACATATCAATCTCCCGTTCCAAAGAAAGTACCATGAACGATAACGTCATACACAGTTCTTTTCCTTGAGAGTAGAGTATTCACTTTTCCTCTTTTAAAGTCCCTTTATCAACTATTAAGTATAAGCCATATTAAATAAATCCTTTACGACTTCTAATTGAACTAAAAGCACAAACTGTTAGCTGTATAAAAAAAAACAACAATAACTAAAGCTTATTACACAACAAACTCTAAGATACTTACGCGGCGCACCAATACAATAAAATAAACATTCTGCTTCGCTGTTGAAACGATTCTGTGGATTACCCTCACAGCCACCCCAAATAAAGGAGGTGCACTCGTTGCTCGTCGACTCATAACGCCATTTGTAGGTGAACTGCTTGCAGGGGCCCGGATCCGAAGGACCAGTGCATTTGTCGTACATCTTCTCTTTGGGCAAAGCAACAATATTACCCAAACTGCCGCCAGCTGCCGCGGAGCCCAAACCACCTACCCCGTTATTAGTGGCATTTAAAAGGGCCAACAAATCACCGTTGGAACCAATGTTGCCAGCCATGTTATTATTATTGATATTGTTCGCTGTAAGATTCATGTTGTTGTTATTGTTGTTGGCATTAATCATGCTGTTGCCGTTGAGGTTAAGAATGCTGTTGCTGTTGATGTGACTATTACTGGCAGGATTATTTGTATTGATGTTGTTGATGATGCCGCCATTGTTGTTGCTGTTGATGTTGTTGTTGTTGCTGTTAGTCGTTTGAGTATTTGAACTAATTAAATTGGTATGCGAAGATGTCAGACCCGTATTAAGTTGGGCATTTGAATTTAAATTGTTGGCATTATTAAGATTTATATTGATGTTCGAGTTATCGTTATTGTTGTTGTGGTTATTATTGATGTTGTTAATATTATTGTTGTTGCTGTTGACGTTCAATGGATTATTGTTGTTAACTTGAGAATTGATTAAAAGTGAATTGGTAGCAGCAGGAACTGCATGAGCTATTGTATTTAGCAGAACGATGGAGTACAGGAGAGAAAATATGATTGTATTTCTGTGCCATTGTTGTGATGATGTGAATGATTGTGCTGATGTTTTTGTTTCTTTTCTTCTTTTTGCGGTTGTTCTTGATGCTGGTATCGTTTTCGTTGTAAACCTATGCGGCATTGTTAATATTGTTCACATTCATACAAGTGGATATAAACGCTAAAAAGAAGAATGCCATAAAAGAAAGAAGAAAATTTAAGTTTGGTATTTGAAATGAAAGCAATTAAAGTAAATTAATAATCTCAAATTAAATTGAATAGCAAAACTTAATTTGCTAACGACTTAAATCTATTTTTATATTAAGAAATGTAATCTATGTTACATTTTTGAAAAGAAAATTTTTGTACCTACAAATAAATATACAGCAAATTTCTCTATAACTTAGAAACTGGGTACGGGTAAACTTCTACGTTATAGAAAATCTGTCATCTTTACTAAGAAATAAAGGAGATAAAAATGTGAGAAAACCTGAACAAAATACAGTGTTCTTAAAAACTATTCGTAAGAGAGAAAAATTCGTTACAGTGAAGTTCTTTATAGGGAAGCTCAACTGTAATACGGACAAGTTTTCTCTTGCCTTGTGGAATTATTCGAAACTATTAAATTTGTTTTAAGTTCAGCTCTTCGTAAATATAACAAATCTTCTTCCAACAAAGTTATTTTTAATCAACAATTTATAAAAATATTATGGTAAATTTCAACATAATATTGAAATCGGCAACCATATTATTGTTAAGTTAGTTCTATATTAATAAAGTCAAAACCATATTATGGTTGCCTTCGAATATGTTATGGCTATAACTAACAATAATATGTTTACCACTAATATTTGTTTGGCTGTTAATTAACAATAAAATTTTCCACTTTTCCAAGAGCAACATTTTATGACTTAAAAACAATAAAAACTATTATTATTATTGAAAAATGTATAATTGTTATTATGTACTTATGATAACTATAATTCGGAGGTAACCATAATATGGTTGTGACTTTTTGACTTTGGTTCCGCGTGGCAATAATATGGTTAACATAACCATACCATAATATGGTTAACATACCATATTGTCTGGAGAAAAATCCTACCGAAATTTTCGAAAATCTGTCCCAGTAAAAACAGTCACACAGAAAAACACTACTAAGCCTTGGTTCAATGAACACATTAAAGCTAGAATAAACCACACACGTCATGTTTGACTCGTCAAGTCTTGAGTTTTTAGGAGAGAGGGGAAAAGAAATGCCATTCTCTTCTCCCCTCTCTCCTAAATGCTCAAGACTTGACGAATCAAACTTGACGTGAGTAAACCGGCACTAACTTGCGACTGGCAAAGTGTTATTATTTTGAATATTTTTGCCGTTAGGCTAAAAGGCCTTAAGCCTAAACAAAACAAAAAACGCATTCTAATTTTTTGATTGGGTTTAATTAATTTTTGTTATTCTCTTTCGTTTAGTATCAACAACTTAAGGCTAGCACAACTTCTTCTCATCATTATCATCTGCCCTTTAGGAAAAAAATTTTATAAAATACAAAAAACCGTCATTTAACATATCAAAAAACTACAGTTTCTTAAGACCTTTTTGCGTAACGCCAAATATATATAAGGACATACATAATTTAACCTTAAGGACCTTGTGAACTTGTAAATCTGTATTAACATAACTTTAAAAATTTCCACTTATTTTAATGAAATTTTATTTTCCGTTTAAATAAACCTGATATTTATCACCAAATAGTTTTTTTAAATGTCCATAATTTAGAAAAATATAAATAAAAAGAGGGTTACAAAATTTCGTTGCCATTTTTGTTGCAGTTTCTTTTTCTGAAATATTGTGTTTTTATTATTATTTTTATTTATTTTTTTGAAGTATTTGCCCTACATTAACATATAAATTGCTTTTGCTCTTATTTGCTATTACTGCTGCCTGTACACACTACACTTTATTATCAAGTCATCTATTATAACAAAATTATCTTTTTCATTCTTGCATTTTCATTTTTCTACACTCGAAGAGCATTTTTTTTTTGTTATTTCTTTTCTTTGAAGTCTTATACAAATACTTTTCTAACACTTATGCTAAGAATAACAAATTTCAGTTAGTTGGAGTCCGTTTTTTTCTACTATTTTTACAGATTTCTTTTCTATTTGTTGAAGATGCAAGTTTTATAATATATTCGCTGCTGGAGCATCTTTCTTTCATGCAGGAGTAGCTGCATATCATCCAACATCATCAGTCAATGTCAAGTCATTTAATGTTAAAAGTTAAAAAAAAACAAAAATACTAAAACTAAACTATTATTATTACAGTGGGTGAGAAATCTGGGTAAACAGTTACATTTTTTAAACGGTAAAAATTATGGTTATAAATTAGTTTCGTGCTTAAGAAGTTAATTTAACTCATCTATTTCTCTTATTTAGGTTTTGTTCATTAACTTATTTTACCCACTGTTTTATGCAATTATATGTGTTTATATAATTTTCAGTGTATGTCTATTGTGCGCATAAAAAAGAAAGCAATTTTTGCTTTTGGTATCTCTTTCGTATTTGGTCATGCTGCATAAAGTTATAATATCGGTAAAGTTTGTTAAATAGATAGGAAATAAACGTAACAAAGTTTAATATTATTTGAACATCCGGCGGATATGAACACCGAAGCATATTAGATAGAAGCTATGACCGAAAACAATTTTAAGCCAAAAAAACCAAAATTCTTTTTAATAAGAAAAAGAAGCTTTTGGTTTGTTTTTAAGATTCTGATTTTTGGTTTTCTTCTCTGCATTTTTTCGAAAGTGTTAAATAGTTGGAAAGAGTTTTAATAGTCAGGGTGATACTATTTGTATTTCCTATTTTTGATTTTTAACAAAATTATAAACTTTCTGAGGTACCAGATTTTTTTTAAACTTCCAAACTATATTAAAAAAACCTAAGAAATAAATATTTGCCGACAAACAAAGCCGCATTTAGAAACTATAAAATCATATACATTTTTTGCATGGAAAGTATGGCAATTTGAGCTGCCTTAAGGCTTTAGTTCTTATTTAATATCCATATTATTTACGGTTAATTCCAAGTCAAATCCACCAAGAGTGGGACCCGGCCCTATGCTTCGCACGCGTACGCTATAAATTCCTCAATGTCAAACCATATTGAACTAAGGGAAACTTTTTGCTAAATTTTATGAAACTGTCATTTGCTCAAGTAAAGCATATTTCGTACGGAACTAAATGTTTTTTTATTTTGATTTTTGTTCTTTTAAATGCAGAGGCTTTTCGGTAATTTTTGACAGTAGTTTAAGCTTGTTTATGGATATTCTGGTTCGGCCTTTAAGCAGTTACATAAGAATGGTAACGGCATCAAATAAACAAATAATTATTTTGCTTGTGCAATAAAATAATACAAAAAATGTTACTTCTTCTCCACTCCCTTCTCATAGAAGCGAATGTGGAATGTGTATCTTATCTTTTTTTCGAAAGATCAGAATCATTCGTTAGCAGCTGGATAAGAATAGTAATTGAATATAAACAATTTTAAGCAGACCTTTAAAAAGGCCTGAAGTAAGAAGGTCTTTTGAGTTTTTCCGCTGGGTACATGTCAAAAACTCAAAAAAATGAAAATGACAAGTAATACGAAACAATTTGACATCCCATACGACTTCATCATTTTATTTTTGAATGGCACTAATAAATATGCAAATTAATGAATACATTACTAATATATGAAATTTTTGTCCGGTTTTAGGAAACAAAATAGTACTACTGCCATAGATTTAGTTATACTGGAAGAAATGAGAATTGCGATGGGGTCGCTAGAAAGCTTAGATTTCAGTAGAGCTTTTGAATCTTTATCTCACGAAGTTCTTTTTTCAACTAGTGGTTATTTCGTGAATGGTAACACTTAGCTCATATCTGATTTGACAGCGATCGACATACAGAAGATGCCGATTTTGCCCAAAAAATCATATATTCAGATGAAGCACGCATACATTGAAAAGCCGTTGCACCCAAAACGAGTCACTGTTTGTTGCGGATTTCGGTCCAGAGGCATAATTTGGCCATTTTTCATCGAAAATGAGCAAGAAGTGGCCGTTACAGTCAATGGCGATCGTTATCGGGCCATGTTGAACGAATTTTTGTTCACAAAAATTGAAGAGGAGGATATTGGAAACATTTGGTTTCAACAGGACGGCGCTACGTGCCACACAGCCGAAGCTACACTCGATGTTTTGTGCCCTGTTTTTGAAGATCGCATTATCAGCCGCAGAGCTGATGTCGTTTGACCACCTCGGAGCTGCGATTTGACAGCGTTGGACTATTATTTGTGGGGAGCCGTCAAAGATAAGTGTTACGCCGACAAGCCAGAGACAATTGACGCTTTAAAGGACAATATTCGTGAAGCCATTAGTGAAATACAGCTGCACACAATCGATAATGTGCTCAAAAGTTGAACCAATCGTGTAGGCTACTGCATGGCCAGCCGAGGCAGCCATTTGAATGAAATTATTTTCCATTATTAAACGGAAGGATGGTACTTTCAAATAAAAAAAGAAATTTGAGAAATAGAGTAGTTTTTTTTTATAGCATTTTCAAAAAAAAAGATTATTTATCTGTTATCTGTTAAAAATTCAAAATATGCTTGAATTTTAATTTATCTTGTAATTTTTTTTTTGGCCTACAAAGGTTTTTTGGGTACGTTCAGTTGAATAAATAAATAAATAAGTTAATAAATAAATAAATATTGTACTTTGACAATTGTAAAAAACAGTAAGAATTTCTGTAGAAAGCAACAACAAAATTGCAAAATATTTTCGAACTTTCTTTTCTTGGAACGAAATTTTTGGCGTTGCGTTTTACACAAGTAGGCCATAAGTTTTTAAAATTGTTTAGCAAATTAACATTTACCGCCTGCTTGTTAAATTTGTTATCCGTATTCTCTCCTCCTCCATTCATTTTTCTTTTACATGATAAAATTTTTTTCATTCTACATAACATATCGTCTAGATTAGCCAATGCTGTATTAAAACAACAAACAGTTTCTTGTGCCCGCATAAGTTTTGATATTGGAGACTGCTGTTGTCCATGTTTTGTTCTGGTTAAAACAGAGTTATTAAAAAAATTGTTTGCCCAACGGTGCCTACCATCTCTGCAGTATTGCCATATAAATAAACGCCATCTTGATTATTATGGTTGCTTCCCACATCGAAGACAATAAAGAATTGTGCGCTACTAATTCTGCCAACGTGTTGTTCTTTGAGCAAACATTAAAAATGGATAGTCTGGACGGTATATAACTTTTTGACATGCCGTTTTGTCGTAATATACGTTTTACCATGTATACATGGCTTAAGTGATTTTATCTCGGTATTTTAGAAGTAGTTATGTATGTATTTCTTTATTTAAAATGGAAAAGAGGAACCTCAAAGAAACGCAGAATCCTGTTAATAACGAAATTTTTCTTCTACGCCTACATAAAACTGAATTTAATGCAAACTTTTGTTAATACTTATCGAATATTCCTTATTCTTTAAATTTATAAAGCAATCATTATTGGGAATTTGATTTGGAATCTTTGTAGAAATCATGGTTTGGGTCACCCTACAAATACATATATTTTTTTTTTACCAACAATATCATTGTCATTGTGCTGTTAATAGTGAGTAAAGAATGATGAATGTAGCAGTCAATCTATTGATGATGATGACTTTATTGCACATGATGGATTTCTTTTTTTTTTCTGTAGTATTTTTCTTCAAGCAACAATTTTAAAAAGTTAATCAGATATGCTGGCATGTCACACAATCCGATCGGAATGGCTTTGATTTGGTTTTTGTAATTTCGATCGATTTTGTTTAAAACTCTGTTTTAAAATTTAATAATGGCAGTGTTGTGCAAAACAAAACAAAATAAAATTTAGACTACTTCAAAATAAATAGCGCTCTTGTAAACAGCCTGTTGTTAAATAATACGATAAATAAGAGTAAACATCAAAATTAAATAGAAAAAAATAACCCCTTTTTTTGTAAAACACTTAACCACACTAACAAATGAAGGGTGGTTAAATCATAGGGGCTGATGTTGAATATGGACCACACCTAAACGTCAAGTTTTTTCTGCATTTCATTTGACATAACCATGGAAAGATACACAATCGAGCAACGCATTAAAGTTATTCAGGCTTATTATGAAAATGAGCGTTCAAATCAAAATGCATATCGTGCGCTTCGTGATTTTTTAGGTCAATTTAATCGTCCAAATGTGCGTACAATCGGAAAAATCGTGCAAAAATTTAAGCAAGCCGGGTTCGTAGGAGATGTGAAACCAGTACATGCTCGTATATCTCATACTGCAGAAAATATTGCTGCTGTTCGCGAAAGTGTGGCTGAAGATCCGTCCACCTCAACTCGTCATCGTGCCCAACAATTGCACTCTCACGCTCGTCATTCCAAACGTCCTCAATGGTCAGAGTGATGGCAAGAAATGGCAACAGTGGACGATCAATTTTCGAAGAAAATCATCTTCAGTGATGCGGCACATTTTCATCTCAGTGGATTCGTCTATAAGCAGAATTGGGCGAATGTTAATCCAATAGTGATTGTCGAAAAACCAATGCAGCTACAAAGAGTGACTGTTTGGTTACTGAAAGAGGAAAACTGCTTGTTAATCATTTGAAAAACGAATTAACTCCAAATATTTCTTAAGATATTGCAGTCGAGTTAACAACTGTTGACGGTAGAGCTGATATTCCCCAAGATTTGGGATTAGAAAAATCGAGAAGGCTATTTGTGATTTAAGACCCAAGAAAGCCTCTAGTATTGATAAGATCAGTCACAAAATGATTTTGAAGCTAACTCTATTTTTCGCCTTGAATACTATCATCAAGAATGGAGGGTGTCTCTAGTACCCATGATACCAAAGCCAGAATATAGCCTAGTATTTCAAAGCTATTTGATAAACTTTTAGTGTTAAAATGAAGTTTAGTGTTAAAATGAACCACTTTTTCGGTTTTAGAAGAAAACACAGCAGAATTTAACAAACCCATGGAATAGTCAACGCTATAAGAAAAACCTTTAAAGAAAGAAAATATGGTTCCGCACTCTTCATCTACGTTTCTCAAGTTTCAACATAAATCGAAGGTAAACTTACCAGTAAACACACACAAGCTGTTAGAAAGCTAATTAGTCGGTTGTCAATTTATTATAAAAGAATAAAATTGCTTAAGTTCCCCTCAACCAATTGGCGCTGGAGACCCACAAGGCAGCATCCTAGGGCCTCCATTATACTTCAAACAACTACACCCAAACTTCAACATTTGCAGACGATACAGCTTTTGTAAGTGTGCACGGAAACTGTCATGAAGCATCTCGTTACTTAACGGACCAAATATTTCAACTAGAAATATGGTTTAAACAATGAAGGATAAAGGCCAATGAGCAAAAATGCGTACATGTAACATTCACCTTGCGTCGGGAATCATGCGCCCCTATTAAAATCAATAACACAGGTCACCAAAAACAAAATTTTTTTTTAGTCTTTTATTTAGTGATTATTTTCTGATTATATAAATGGAAAAGTAAATTGGAACTCCATTAATAATAATTAAAGTTTGCTTTTGTACTTAATGTAATGAAAACTAAATATACGGTGGTTTTGCACATTTTTTTAAAAGCCGTTGCATTTATGATGCAAGAGAGGGGTGAGAGGGACTGTGGGTGTGAAGTGAGAGGTAGCAGAGTATCAGGCTCAGCTTTAAAGCAGTCATTCATGGCTTCCTTGGTAACAAGAAGGCCGAGAATTATGAAGAACTTATTTCTAATATGCTTGACAGCTTCAAAGTCATGGGCTGCAGAATGTCACTCAAACTGCACATGCTACATGCGCACTTGGATAAATTCAAAGATAACTTGGGTGAATATTCAGAAGAGCAAGGGGAACGCTTCCACCAGGATATAATGAACTTTGAACAAAGATATCAAGGACAATATAATGAGAACATGATGGGTGACTACATTTGGATGCTCATACGATAAAGTTCTGACGATTACACTAGAAATACTAAAAGTATTCATTTTTGAAGATTCTTTTGTATCATTTTTTTGAATTTGTATGTTTATTTGTGTTGTCTTTTATAATAAAAATTAATTAAAATATATAATTCATAACTTGTTTTAATTTTAAATATGATTTACATTGAAAAATAGACCTTTTCCATAAATGTTGAAATTTCGTTCTGGTATCTACAAAAGCAAACTTTATTACATAAAAATATTTTTTCTTTCTTTAGTTTGGCATAAGTAATTAAAATTAGAGGTACAGAACTCAGACTCAAAAATCGTGTTGACCTGTGTAATCAAATAATACCTCAAAATTCGCATGTAAATTATCTCGGTATACATTAAGATCGCCGCTTAACGTGGAAAAGCCATAGAGAGGCAAAATGAACTCAAATGAAACTAAAAGCCATTCAGATTCATTGGCTTATTGGAAGAAACTCTGTCCTTAGTCTTGACTGCAAACTTCTACTTTGCAAATCCATTTTAAAACCAATCTGGTGCTATGGTATTCAGTGGTGGCATGTCATAACGTCCACTGACACAGTGTCCATGTGACGCTCCAAAAAGTGTCATAGTGTCAATGGACACTATTACATATTTAAACATGCCATAATGTCCGTGGGCATTAAGACACTTTGCAAATGGACATTCTGTCATTTTTAAACATGCCATAAGGCCCATAATTACTAAAGAATTTAAATACAAAAAAAGATCTACATACACGCAGAGAAAAAACATGTGTTATTATGGTCAGAACCAACAAATCACTTTTTAAGGAAACAACATTTAACCATAATATGGTTGGCGGTGACAATAATTTGGTTAAATTGAACATAATATGGTAAACATTTTCATTAAAAATTGTTTTGTTGTTTTTTGCCTGGGGGTTTATATTTAATACATAACGAAAGCAATTTTGGACGCAATAATTTTCTCCTCTATATACCGCTGCGCTGCGCATAGCCCGCCTTCGGCCGTGGGCAAGAATTTTCACCTCTATGGTATAACAAGTACCGGCTTCGCTACTTAAAGCTCCTAAAATCTGCCTTGTTTCCGAACGAAGGCCGAATACGCAGAGACGCATTAGTTAGCGAAGCCGGTATTTGTTATAACATAGAGAAGAAAATCCTTGCGCCTGGCCAAAGGCCAGCTGTGAAGAGCAGCTTTAGTTAGCGAAGCTGAAATTTGTTAAACCATAGAGGAAATGACACTCTGCAAAGTTTGATAACGTCCGCGGACATTACGACACTGCTCTGATAAACATTATGACATTTTTAGAAGCGTCATATTGTTCATGGATACTATAACACTTTTCTGAGCGTCATAACGTCCATGGACACTGTGTCACTAGAAGTAATGACATGCCACCGTATTCAGATATGGGGCACTGCAGCGGCCTCTAGTATCGAAAAAATTTCAAAGGCGCAAAAAAAAATTTCTTCGAATAAAAAGTTTATAAATATTCCATAAGTTAAAAAAGGCTTAAATTTCACCCGAATCCAGTATCTCGAAATATTTTTAATGATGATGCACACAGTCGGTTAAGGAGAAGAAATACTGCAGGACTCATCGTGCTACTATCGAAGAAGCCAAATGTGCACACGTCTTAAATAGTAATGACCAAAAAAAATCTGTGGCAACAGCAATTGAATTGATTTATTTGAAATTATTGAGTTGTCTATTGGCAGACGAAGATAGAAAAGACACCAAGAATTTAACCGATTGTGGAAAATACAAACGATTCTAGTGTTTAATAAGATTCTACTAAGAATGGAAAATATTTTAAAAATTTTTAAAAGACAACCTTTTTTTGATAAAGAAATTAAATACATATTCTTCAAAAAATTGCATTATTCATTTAAAAAAAAAATTCAATCAAAACTCGAATAAACAAACCTACGTTGAAGTTAAGTACTTAATACCTTCAACGAAATAATTTTAAATATCTTTTCCTATATTGTATCCTTTTTGTTGCTGTTGTTTTTCGTGCTGCTAAATTACGCATCACAAATCTTCCGCTTGTTGTTGTCGTTAAACAAAGTTCATCCCAAACAATGTTTTAAAAGCTCAAAACAGCAACAACAATAAAACATATGTACTACAACTTTCTTACATGTGTGTGTAAATTTAATAGTTTATTTTAATAGAATTTGAGTATGAACGGGAATGTCTGTGTGTGTTTTAGTGTAAGAATAAACGAAAAAGGTATTTTTTAATTTATTGTTAAATTTACTTTGATGTATTAGACTGCAACGTGTTGTTTTTACACTTGAAACCTTTTTATTTTTTTTTTGTTTCACACACATACACACTTAAACAAACTTGGCTTTGTGATTTCTTACTTGCTAACATGTACATAATCTACTTTTAGGAAGGTAGTCTGAAAATTATTTATAAAATTAAAACAAGTAAAAGTGCTATATTCGGCCTTGCCGAATCTTTTATATACCCTTCACTATAGTTGGGAAAGTACAGCATACGTTCAGCTAAAAATGTTCGATCTTTTAATGTATGAAACGTAAACATATGCAGGGCTGGGCAGTATTTGAAATACATACATGTATTTGAAATACGTAATTAAAATACAAATATAGGTACGTATTTTGTATTTGTATTTAAAATACATGACGTGCAAGTATTTTGTATTTTAAATACATGTCCAGAAAGTATTTTGTATTTAAAATACATAAAAAATGGGAGTATTTTGTATTTTAAAAACATAATTTAAAAAATATATTTTTTACAGTTTATTGATGGTTGTTTGTATTTTGATCTACTAAAAACTAGAATCGCTAAAAACAAGTAACTTTTAGAAGAAAGAAAGAAGACAATGATTTTGTTGTTTTCGTAGATAGGATAGGATGGTGAATCTAGGACATCAAATTTGGAGTTGGAATTTGTCAGTTTCCTCAGTGAGAGGAAACTGAGAGTGAGAGCAAAGACATTATCACTCTTGACAGAATTGAAGTTTGTGCTCATCAGGACCTGTAGAAAGATTATTTTCTTCAGCAGGTTTCATTTATTCTCCAACAAGAAACTGTTTGTCTGATGCTACATTCAAACATCTGATATTTATGAAAGGAAACAATTGTTTTATTAATTAGTTTTATCTAATGTAGTTTTGGGTTTGAAAAATCGCGTATTTCGTATTTTAAATACATACATACATGTACATGACTTAGAAGTATTTTGTATTTGAAATACGTACAATAAATGAAAGTATTTTTGATTTTTAATACATGCAGATGTGTAAGTAGTTTGTATTTTAAATACATGACCAGCAAGTATTTTGTATTTTAAATGCCGCAAACCATGTGTTTTGCCCAACACCGGCCATATGTCAAAGCCCATATGTGTTTTAGTCCATTTTGAAAGTATTTTGGTTGTCGCTTGGCAATTTTTAAATCGATTTGACAGATTTTAATATCGATGTGCTTAAAAACAATTTACCATTTATTTGGTCTAAAAAATTTGGACTTGAGAAATTCTGTTTCCCGAAAAGGCGTAGTTTTCAAAACAAATATTATGTTTTACTAATAAACAGTGAAACCATTAACATACAATTGCATGTTTTTCCTTGTGCAACCAATGAAGGCAGGAACAATATATACATCCGATTTAGACATTTTTGTGAATTTTGTCATCGATTTTTTAGTGAATATTTTTTGCATAATGTAGTTAAAAGAGGACTTTTGCTGAATTTTTTAAGTTGTAGCGCATATTTTGCCTCTTTGAGGCATATTTTATACACAGTAAAAAAAACACACACTGAAACGTGCTCAAAACAATCCTAAATGGGATTACTTTTGAAAATCAATCCCGGAATTTCTTGATATAAGCATACAATTCTTAAATCGAATAAAAAAAGATTAAACTTTCCGTTGGTAGCAGGGCTGCCAGACTTGGGGATTTATCCCCAAAGTTGGGAATTTCATGCGAGTAAAAAGGACAAAGAAAGTGGATTGGGGATTTTTTCGGGGATTTAAAAAAAAAATTCTGGGATTTTTTGGGGATTTGTTACATTTAAAAAAAAAATTTTCCCTTGTTTTATTATTTACGCTTATGGCACAACCACAATGTGCTTAAGTAGGTTAAGCAAGGCTATGCATATTATGGTTAGGCCTTTATTTTTCTTTGTTTCGTACATAAAATATGAAAAAAGTAGCAAAACTTGTACCATACTCTTATCAACAACTAATACAGTGTAAAGGGTCTTAATTAAGATTACCATTTTTGTTATTATTCTTGAGTGGGTGTTTCATTATTATTCTTGAGTGGGTGTTTCAAAAAGGAAGAACTAGAAAATAAATCTAACACATACAATTTTTAATTTTTTAAATGCAATTTTCAAGCAAATATGCCTATCCCAAAAAGAAGTAAATCGTTACCTGAAATGCGAACGGCCCTAACTAACAAAAAATTAAAAATCAACGTTTTCATTGATTCTGATGTATTGCATCAACAAAAATGTCGACAAAATAATTTTGAAATCTTTCGACTAAAATTTGCTATTTTATTATCAAAAAACAAAAGGCCCTATCTACAAAAGATTCTGTGGTAAACGGTAAAAGACGTAACCGACAGTTTGCATAATATGCAACATTGTCAATTGTCTAAACAGCCGGAAGGTTGTACAAGAAAAATAGAAGAAAATTTAATTATAAACAGGTTAAGGCGATTTATTAATTTATTTTGTATAGTTTTTGCTTCTGCCGTAAAATTTTCAAAATGTCAGATAGCGCCTTTTGCGTATTAGGTGACGAAATATAAAAGACAATATATTAAAGTTTGGGAAAAAGAATGCTGGGCAATTGGTAGGTACTTTTTATGCATCGAAGTATTAAATAAATGACAGATATACATATGTATTTTTATTGTTAAAGATGGCTAAAACCGACTGATCAAGCTCCACATTCTTATAAATTTGCTCCTTTGTCTTCAAAAACAGCATATTGTTCTGCTTGTTGTAATTCCTCACTGGAATCGCATAAAAAGAATTTTAAAAAAACATTCAATACAAACAAAATAAAAAGATTGTTTTACTAAAAATTTTTATCTGGGGTTTTCTTATTAAAATTTTTAATACTATTTTTAAAAAACTTAAAATTTTTAATTAACAAGATTTAAAATTTGATCAGAAAAAAAAACAAAAAAAAAAATATTAACTTCTTAAGGTTTTGATTTTTAGTTTGAGGATTTCTGGGGATTTTATTTTTATTTTTTGGGGACAAGTTGATAAAGTACCTGGCAGCTCTGGTTGGTTGTGCCAACCATTAGTCTCATATCTCAGCATTGCATTTTTTATGCTTGCATACGTGTGTGTTTTTTAAAGTTTTTTTGTCGATTTACATTAATCAATTTAAAATAATTTTAAATATTTATCTGTATAATCAATGTGTTGCTTCAATTTGGCCATTTAATATTTACTCGAAAATTGTAAGACAAAGCAGGTTGTCATTAAAGAAAAATTGAGGAGGTCCATAATAAAACGCAACAATTCCACTTTTAAAATTTAATGCTTTTTTACATAATAATGTTGTACATACTGAACTCCCTATAGTCATTGCTTTAATGCATTTATTTACTTTGAATCGGATCAAGACGCAACAATTTCAGAAACATGCAAATATCGTTCTGGCTTAAATACATTTTTTTTTGTTCATGTATCCAAAACCTGTAAAAGTGGAATTGTTTCGTTTTGTTATGGATTGTTATTTTAAACTTTGAAATTTTATTTAGTACATACGTGCAGAAATGAAGGAAAATCAATTTTATATGTTATTGGCGATGTGTTTGACACATAGAAATCTGGACTTATTTTTTAGTATACCGATCGACTCAAAATAATTTTGTAAAGTGATCTAACGATGTCAATATGTCCGTCTGGTTGGTTGTCTGTTCATATAAATCTTGTGCGCAAAGTACAAGTTGTAGTTTTGTAGATAATTTGATACAATTTGGTTAATACATTTAAATTTTACTAAGGACGAAGTCTATGTAAATGGTGAGAATCGGGCTATAGTTTCACGGGTTTTGTATTAAATAAAATTCGCCCCAAAAATATGTGATTGCAAACCAAATTCTTTTTGAATTGGTTCACATTTGCCCAAAGCTCTCATCTATAAATAGCTTTAACTTCTTTTTAAATACACGTAGAGAAAAAACTTGGTTGCAGAATGTGTAAAAAACAATATGGTCCCGACAATGGCAATAAACAAACTTTTGTTATTTTTAAAAAACTTTTTTCACGATTGATAATATTTTGTTTCTATTTAACAATAAAGTGTTTACCTCCCTTGAAACTTCAAATATGGTTGATTTTAACAATATAATGTTTAAATAAAATAAAACTACAACCATACACTTAAACATATTATGGTTACCTTAACCATATTATTATCACGGTAACCATATTATGGTTAAATGCACCCATCCAAAAGCTATAACCATATCATGGTTAACTCCAAACATGTTATGGTTAATATTTAATAACAATAATATGTACGAAATTATAATATTTTAAAACATTGTATGATTAATTTTAAATTTAAAATAATATTTTTAAAAAGCAACAACATTCTGGTCGTTTGCATTTTACTTGGTTTGCTTAAAATTCTCATTCATTTTATTTTAATTATTGATTAAAACACAAAAATTTACGTAGAAAAAACTAGTAGAACAGAAAAAATGGTAATATGAAGGTCGTCACAGGCTGGAATATGAACCAAAGGGGATTTTTTTTAAAGTGGAACGTAACACCTATCAGGAATATAAAATAAAATAAAATTATAATATGACACTTAACAAACAAATTGAAAAAATGGATAATATGATTAGCATTCACCATATTATTGTTAATCCTGACCATAATATGGTTACTTTTTTCAAATTCTAGGAAATTTTGACCATATTATGGTTAATTTTGAACAAAATATGTTTAGTTTTGACCATTACTATGGTTAATATTGACTAAAATATGATTAATTTTGACCATATTATGGTTGATTTAGGGAAAAAATTTGTTGATTTTAAACATACTATGGTCCGCAAGCCATTAGACGATATCACTAAGAAGGCCATAGACTGGAACCCACAGGGAAGCAGGCGCATCGGACGACCATCACACACCTGGAAACGCCAAATCATAACCGAACTGTCCGAGCTACGACTACAGTGGAACGAAGTCAAACATCGCGCTAATGATCGAGATCATTGGAATCAACTTGTGGCGGCCCTATGCTCCCCAGAGGAGTAAAAGGAACATATATATATATATATATATGGCCATATTTAAACATAATATGGTAATCTGCCAACATAAACATTGTTAAAAACCAACCATAGTATGTTGCTCTTAGAATATGGTTACCTCCAACCATATTTTTTTTCTTCGTGTATTAACATTAATAAACAAGAGAGCGACCGTCCCTAAAATCCCTTTAAAAGAAATTATCATACGGTTGTTAATATCTAGATAAAATTGAGCCCAACTCTTATATGAATTTTAACCTCATAACATAACTTTAGTTTTGTAAGCCCGTGACTGCCCATCGATTTGAAATAGGATAAAATCTCAAAAATTCCTCTGTAAATACTGTTTTACCGGTTATAATTTCAGGATTATTTTTTTATTAAATGGAACTGCTATGAAATTGTTTAATTTTTTGTTTTCAAATAAGCAATTTTTGAATTTTTTTGGGGCATTTTCAGGCCATATTTTCAAGTTTTTAATGTGCATAAAACGTGTTTTTAGAGCATATTTCTGGTTTCCCTGGTCATAACTTTTCTATTTCATCACCGATTTTTCCGACTTTTTTGAGAAATATGTTCTGACAAAAATTTCTGATCAAAATAATTTTCGTGGGAATAAAAATTTAATTTAAATGATTTTGTTTCTGAAATTTTTGGACATGTACATTTTTAAAGATTTTGGTCGTCAATCGGACTTTTTTATTTCGACATGTTAAAGAAGAAACTTACCAGTTATTTAGGTTACAATATTTGCACTTGTGAAGATCTATGTTTCTCGAAAATGCGTATTTTTCAATAAAAAAATTTTATATTGTTTATAACTCTCTTGTTTCTATACAGAATTTTCCGACTTTTTGCGAAAATATGATCTTTTGATTATAAAATGTATTCAGGGATTATAGTGGCGCCCTAAAAATAGTGTTATTAGATAAAGTTTGATGTTTTTTTTTATCTATTTAATTTTTGCTTATGTATTGGCAATTTGTAAACTGATTTGGCTGACTTTAAATAGCAAAATTTTCTGAAGCATTACCGATCGATAGATACATCATACATAAGTATATTTGATTTCATATATGGATGCTACAAAATACCAAAAAATGCTCAAAAAACGTTGGCAAAATATATGGCTATGAAATTTTGCATAGGTTCTATATGACTTAAAGTAATCCGACCAAATTTGGTGATGATTCGTCCAAAATTTCGTTGAGGTCCCATATAAAATACACTATCTTTACGAATAAGAATATTGTTATGAAGTTTGTTCCAGTTTTGTTTTATAACTGACTTTAAATAATTTCCCACTCCCAAACAAATTTAAATTCTTAGTGAAGGGTCTCAAAGATTCGGCATAGCCGAATAAAGCCATCTTACTTGTTTCTTTCAAGTTCTTATTGTATTAACCTCGTTAACAAGAATAGTTTATTCTTGTGCTTCCAACAGTAAAGAGACGCACATACTTTCTCTTGCGATCCCAGTTGACTGGCTGATTTAACTTCAACAGCCACACACACACTTTAACACAAACTTTACACACACTCACACAAGTCTATGTGTTCAAGTGTGCATGTGTTTAACTTGACTAATACTACTACAGTCAACAATGTTATTTATCAGAAACAAGAAAGACAAATTTAAAGAAAAATTTCAACGCATAAATTTATTGCAAATTGTACGTTGAAAGTCACTATTTGTGTGTGCATGTACGTGTGCGTGTGTTTTGCAAGCGCCTGTTTGTATGCAAGCATTCATGCATTCTTCACTTACAAAATATTACTTTACTTTTACTTGAGTGTGTGTGTGTACGTTTTCTTCTAGTGCCTTCAATTCAGTCTAAAAATTTTTGCAGAAAGAACTTTTTGAACGTTATATTTTCATTTAAATGCATTTATTTACACACATAGAGACTCAATCATGCAATGTTATAGCGGAATATACATAACAATATGTATGTGTACATATTGTTGTTGTTGTTGTTTTTTATTTTCGCTGATGGCATTCAATTTCAAGCAATCAAGTCATTTCAATTCATTACACTTAGTAGAGGCAATCCAAGTTCTTGGATGTTTATAACAAATTTTTAACAGCATGAGAATAAATGTTGTGTGCAGTGTGGCAAATGAAGCGTTTTACAGGATTAACGGAACCAACTTACTTTCTTATTGTTTAGCTTGTTAGGCCTGGAGCTTCAATGAAAAAAAACATAAATATTTTACAGTATTTTCCAACGTCTCGTAGAATATTTTTCTACTTCAGGGGGCGCCTATTTAAATATGTGTAAAAACTTATATTGCAATGCAAGATTTTTGTTAATTCAAAACTAGAACTTACAAATTTTTTGATTGTATTACATATTTAAAATATTTGATTTTGTTCTTGAAATTTTTGAAAAACGAAAAACAATTAATAAAAATACTATCCAAACACATCCTATTCTAAGTGCCGGTTCACACACGTCAAGTTTGACTCGTCAAGTCTTGAGTTTTTAGGAGAGACGGGAAAAGAAATGTCATTCTCTTTTCCCTTCCACGTCAAACTTGACGTGTGTAAACCGGCACTTATAACACAGTAAACAATTTTTTAAATGTGTTTATCAATTTGAAACAACTCTGTATTTGATGTTGATGTTGGTTGTCTGTGTCTTATTTCAGATTCATCGTCTTATTATTTTCTGTTGGATTCGTAGACTTTCAAACGTTTATCTCGTTCTTTCAACATTATCTCTATCTAATATTTTGACATTTTCAAAATCAGCAGTATGACGAAGGTGTAAAATATGCTGTACTACACAGAAAAAATTATTTTTCGAATTCAAACAAAAAATTTGTAGAATCAAAACATTTTTTGTCTGAAATCGGTCCTACAAACAAATTCGCATATTCAAACAATTTATTTGCATTTTGTTTACTAAAAAAAACACTGATTTTTTCAAACAAATAATTTACAGAATCAAACAAAAAGTTTACTGAAATTCATATAAATTTCAAACAAATAATTTTGCGGAATCAAACAAAAATTTTTTGCACAAGCAATGACGCGCACCCAAGCTATCACTGAAGGAGAAGATGAAGGCAGAAGCTGAGCGGCGGCTGGCTTTGAGACACATGTTTTGTTGGAATTATTTTTGAACGAAGTCTTGTTTATACACACAATGTTTTTCTTCATCACTCACTGTTGCTGTATCCTTTCCTTGGCTAAAGAAGAAGAAATGTAACAAACAACGGCAGCAGACCGACTCGATATGTTTTTCGTCATCATTTTATTTTTGTATTTGATGTATTTAAGTAAACAGTTTTCAAAAATTGAATACGGGATTTTGTTTTTCATTCTTTTTTTTCCAACTTTGAAACCAACCAAAAATTAATTTCGTTTCTTATAATGTGGTTGTGAAACCTTTTTTTTACCTGCTATTTTTTTGTTTTTTTACTAATAACCTCGTCGCGCTATTTTACTATCTTTCTTGTTTTTTGTTATGTCTGTGTTCCCCAATTGTCGTCTGTAAACTTTGGTTTGTTGTACAACTGTATATGAGGTCGCATGGTTCGTCATTATTCCCTTTACAATGTATTTCGTATACAACGTGGATTATTTGTTGTTTGTCGATCGGTGTTTTTGTTCTTGTAAAAATTGTGTTGATCGTTCTATTTGGCTTGTAAGCAAAACAAGTGTTTTTTATCTTTATTATGTTTCCAATGATCGCATTGTCAATTAGGTGTGGAACATATGGTATACTGTAAACAACTCTTGGTGGTTCTTCCGTAATTAAGTTAGTTCCGTTTTTTTTTTGTTGTTTTAATTATGTTATTACACTTTTAATGTGACACTTGGTTAAGTTGTTAGGTATTTTTTAAAATTTTACAGAAAACTTGAATATTTTTGTCGTGAAATTCTGCATCGCTTTTATTAAGAAAACTCTCCTAATAAAACTTTTTGCTGTATTAATTATTTGAATCTTTGGTTGAGTAGTGTAATAATTCATTATCCTGCCTGATGATGTCTGTTTTGTATACCAATCAAATATTATTGCATTTTCTGTTCTAAATATTCTCCCTTCATTTTCATTTTCTATTTCCATTGTTAACCATTCAATGTTTTAAGAATAATATACTTGTCTTGAGATGAAATTACTTCCAAGAAATCGTCTACATATCTTGTGATGTATTTGATATTAATGTTAAACTCGTTAAGTGTTGCCAGTGCGTCGTCAAGTAAGCTGTCCAGAAGTATATCTGCTATTGTCGGGGGTAGATTTTTGTTAGCTGTTCAATTAAGTTCCAGTTTTTCATTATCTTCTTCAATGTCAATTGGACAGGTGTATTTGAAAATAATGCGACGACGTCAAAAGAAACTACAACTACTCCAGCATCAAGTTTTATGTTCTTAAATTGTTTTTTTCAATCAATTGAAGATTTTATGTTGCAAACTTATTTTCACAACTTATAACATAATACATTAACTGATGAAAGGTTTGTAAGAAAAATTGTAAATTTACGATGGCACCACACTAATTTTACGACGTAACGCACGTCAGCTCTTCATTAAGGACTTTGAGAAAAAGCGAAAGAAAGAGTACAAGACTCTTACGAGCTTATTTAAAACGCTGTGATCATTAAAACAGTCAAGATGTTGCAAATTAAATATCAGATTGGAAAAAACGTAAAAACGGAAAAAATTCTCGTACATTTTGTTTTAATTGAACAACTAATCAACAATAAAATCAGTTTTAATTAAAAATTTCATCCAGTGAATAAAACATTTTCTTATGTCAACAACATTACTGCAGAAAATGTTGTTAATATCAAAAAATATTTAATTAATACTATTAATTTGTACACCGAAAAAGTTATTTTATTAATTAAATAGCATGTTTAAAAAGCATTTCAATTTAACTAATGTGATAATTGAATCAATTATTTGTTTTGTTAATGAATAAATAAAAAATATTAATTTGATTTTATTAACATTTTAGTTGGTTTGAAAACAATTTTTAATTAAAATATTAATCAAATAACAAAAAATCTCAATTGATTTTTTCGTTTAAAACAAAATAATAAAAACTTGCAGAATTGTTGTTGGGAATTGTCATAGCCTTTGCTATACTTTATTAAATCAATTAACACATTGCTTGAAAGGGCAAAGTTTTCAAGTCATTTTTTAATTAAAATTTAAAATTTTATTTATTATTGAAAAAAAAAAAATATTCACAAGTTTAAATTTTTACAATTTTTGTAATCTCTATAATCATTTTGGGAATAATTGGAAATCAATAAATTGTTTGCCTGATTCTATGAGTTTTGTATAAATTTGGTGATAAGAGACAATTTTGATCCGGAGTTTTTAAACCTGCGCTGCCTCAGAAATAGCCAGAAACATCTGCTTAATAGAAACAGCAACTAGGGATGCCAAACTTATCCACAATTTTTTTTCTTTTTTGTACCCTAAGCTTATCCCGCGAAGCTCTACGCTTGCCTGCAGGAGACCAAAGTCTCTGGCGGGAATCGAACACGCAACCCCAGCACTGATAGACTAGCTAGCTTACCGGGGCCATCTAAGTGGTGGACTTTCAGAGGTCTCAAAACCACCACGTAATCCCCAAAATATTGTACTTCTGGAGGCCTGAGCCAAAAGTCAGCTACTGGGCGATACGGAATTTTCTGCGGAATACCAGGTTATGTCTGTCCCTGATTTTCCTAGAAGAGGTAACAGCATAAGGTGGACTATCCTTACACCTTTTTCCAACATACCCCAGGGTGGCATGGAACGATACAATAAGAACAGCTCTTAGCAGAGTTCGGGGGAAGTCCCAAATTAAGACTGTGCTCCCGAGCTGGAGAATAGCAAAACATCATCGCCTGGTAAATGGCAATCTGTAGTGCGATAACAAGGTTTACCTAGGCAATCAGACGTTAAAGAAATGGAGGCATGGCTTTACATTGCATCATTAGCACTTTCTGAGTAGACCAAGGATTCGTATAAGATTTCTTTGCAATTTACAAGTTATCCATTTAATGTATTCGTATGTTGGTCCCATCAACTACAACTCTTTATGTGTGATATTTATATACTTATCATGTATTAAAAATACATGTGTATATAATGTTTGTACATAATTTAGCTTATGTACGTGTATACACATGCACATAAGCTTATCTGGCTGTAAGCATCATATGTTGGGATCACTACCCAATGTGAATAAGTTTGTAATTTCGTATGTAAGTATCCATGCGTGTGTGTTTAAATGAGTTAAAAGTGTTTGATTGTAAAATTGGTGTCTGTGACATTTGTTTCAGTGTTTTATTTTTCGTTTTAATTTTTTGCTGCTGCTGCTGTTGAATATTTTCCTTTGTAAATTGTGATAGTGATGTAAACTTGAATCGGTATTTTAAGTGCGTTAATGTGTGTCTATCTTTCTGTGTGTGTGAGTGTGAGTGCGTTTATTTATCAGATTTTTTTTTATAATTTACATTTTTTGCAATTCCAATTATACTCATTATTATCGTCGTTATTATTACTTGTCTTTTTTTTTGTAAATTTGTATATAATTTGTTTTTATACTGTTGTAGATTTTTCTTTCTTTTAATTTGTAATTGTATCATTTTCCATTAAATTGATTATAATTTAATTTGTCATTTTTTTTTTATTATTATTTTATGATTAATAATTTTCATGAGTAAATTGTGCAAATATTTCACGGTAGTTTGGGGATGCTATTTTCGCTGTTTATTGTTGGTCAATTAAGTGAAATTATTTAATTATGATGGTTTTTTAAAGTATTCAATACAAGGATTGAGATACTTAAATATAAAAGGGAAAGTATTTGGAATAAACTCGGTAAATTAAACATTGAATTTAAAGTTGTACATTAGGGTGGAGCATCCAAATTTTTTGCGAATTTTAATTAATTAATTTTAGCCCTAAATCGCAGCATCAATATTTTTAAATGGGATTTAATTGACCAATATGTTAAACATTATACGAGACAACATTTAATTCGTCCCAAATTTTGTCGGATGTTGTGTACTGATAACCAAGATGCTTGTACCAAATATGGAACCCTTATCTCTTGCCTTTCCCCAGATATACAGAAATCTTATATATACCCTTTTATTTTCGGTGAAGGATATAAAACATTGGCTAAGCTTTTATAGGGTCGCTGAACACAATTATGAAATTCATTTAATTAACGTGCGTTTTAGCCATATTTGCGAAAAACAAGCGTTTTTGTTTTGGTTATTTTTGTGGTTTTCATTCAAAGCACTCAGCCATATGTCGCGTTGGTCGGTCTTTAATGTTCCATAAGCCCCATATAAAATACACCCTGAAACACACTTTATTTAGTACGCCTTTAAACTTAACAAATAATTTAATTGTAGTAAAATTTTGCCTATCATAGTTCCATTATACTAAAAATCACTCTTACAGATTGCGTAATGATTATTCTATAATTTCCCGAAGGTCTAATATAAAACCTTTTCCTTAAAATTACTTAAATACGCAAAAAACCTGAACGAATCATGATATTAGTTCCAATTACGTTTAGTATGACTAGATTAAAATTATAAATCTTTCTGATGATCGGCTCATAATATAATATGAGTAGGTGAGTTGCAAAACTTGTTCGTTACAAAATTAAAAATACGAAATGACAATTTATTAATACACAGCTGTCTATACCACTATTACTTGTTTAATATGGCTTATTTTAATAAAAAGTACCTTTTTGCATAAAAACCATATTTTTTAATAAGTACGTTTTTTTTAAATAATAATTACCTTTTTTAATAAAAATTACCTTTTTGCAATATAATTTGTTAAGCTTGAGGTTTTTCTTTTTATATAAAAAATTAGATAACCTTTTTTATTAAAAAGTACCTTTTTTAATAAAAAGTACCTTCTTTAATAAAAAATTACTTTTTTAATAAAAAATTTCTGTTTTGATAAAAAGTATCTTTTTTAATAAAAAGTACATTTTTTAATAAAAAGTACCTTTGCTTAATAAAAAGTAGCTTTTTTAATAAAATACGTTTTAAATTAAGAAGTACCTTTTTTAATAAGAAGTAACTTTTTAAAAAAAAAATCTTTTTTACTAAAAAGTACCTTTCTAATTAAAAAGTACCTTGCAAAATAAAAAGTACTTTTCTAAATTAAAAGTACCTTTCTAAATAAAAAGTCACTTTTGGAATGAAAAGTAGCTTTTTATGTAAAAAGTAGATTTTTATGTAAAAAGTACCATTTTTAATGAAATGAGTGATTTTTATTAATACTAATTACTGGGCTTTAAGTTAAACCCGTTTTTTTTTTTTGTAAAAAGTATATTTTTAAAGTGTAAGTACTTAAAGAGGTATAAATGAAATGTTTAAAGAAAAAGTATCTGATTAAATAAAGAACTCGTGTATGTTCTGTAAATAGAAACCCAGTAAAAAATGTGCTCCAAAAGAAGCAGATTTTATGTATGAATGCATGCCTCAAATCGCTTGAAACCTGCTGATAAGATGCCTGATTTTTGTATGGAGTGTTCCCGGTTTGGAGGACTATTTACTGCTGACAATAAGCGCTTTTTTTAACATGCAAACAAAGCACTCCTAAAGCGCTTTTTTAAGGGATAACTATATTTCCATATTCATTTGAACTTTTTTTTCGCTTTAAAACCTCATCGTTGTCAGCACTAAAATATCAGCTTTTTTCTATATTTTATTCTTTATCATTTACTGCTATATAAAAGCTCTCTTATTGAAGCGCTCGATTATGCGCTTTTTCTCTAAAGTGCTTCAAAAAACCCAAATTTTTTTTACTGGGAATGAAGTGGATTTAGAACCGAACAAATTTTGAAAACGAGCCTGTAAAGAAAGTTCATAAAAATATTCCTTTTTATATACTTTGAGTACCAATAAGATTTACAAGAACAGCTCTTAAAAAACGAAAAACTACAGTAATTTGGTCAATAATTGAAATCAAATTCTCGTTCAATTTCAATTCCACTTATTATAATTATTATTAAAACGAAAATATAAAAAAAAATCCTTTTTTAAAAAAAGTTTTGATAAAATTGTAAAAAAAGAAAAAAAAAATTTATAAGATAAATTAAGTTGATTTTAAATAAACGGCAATTCAAATTTTTAAATGCCTTTTGCTTTTTATGATTGGATGTGTTACTCAAAAAGCTTTAAGTGAGTTGTTTTGTTTTAAAAACAAAATCTCGCTAATGCCAACAAAGTATAATGTAAACGCACTAGATTTTGAGGAAGATTTCAAATGAAATCTACTAGATTTCGTTGTAATGTAATGTAAATGACCTATAAAATGTGTTTTTAAAAAGTAAAATTTTCAAACAAAAAGTTATTTGTTGCATTTAAAACTTCCATTGTTTTAATAAAACTATTTTTTTTTGTTTAACTAGAAAAGAGTTTTTTGAATACCTTTTTAAACAGAAAGTTCTTCATAATATTACCGTGTATAGAAAATTAGTTAGAAAACATCACACAAAATAAATTTACCTCAGTTCTGTCCGGTCTAAATTCCGTTTGTTTCGATCGACTCAAGATCATCTTTATTTAGTCAAAGAAAGTGATTATTAACTTGATGCGTGATAGGCCTCCATCGATATTTTCATTTAAGGATTATGGTAATTTCGATCGATATTAAAAAAAAGGCAGGAAAAGGTGACAGCTAACGTGCCCTGTACTCTGAATAGTAATTTTAAAATATAAAATCAAGAAATAGGCCAATATCATTCGAACTGATACAATTTTCTTTTCTTTAATTTTATTTCTTAAAATTTTTTCTCAAGCAAAAAATATACATAAGTTTATTAAAGTTTATTCTCACTGTAAAACATAAAACAAAATGTTTAACAGCTGAAATATTTTTCTTCTTTATTCTGTGTTTTTTTCTTTTTTAAATTGACCTCCTTAACAGTAAAATGATTTAAATAAAATGAAATACGTTTCGTAAAAGTATCCTTGAACTATTAAGAGAAACGAAGAGTGAAAAAAAGTTTTCTCCATTATTTTGTTGTTGTTTTTTTTCGTATTTTTCTTTTTCTTCTTGTTTATGTTTTTGTTGCGTAAAAACACGCAAATGAAAATGTTACATTTTAATGGTTTGCTAGCGCAACCAGTAAATGGCAAAAAAAAAATTAAATGAAAATGTTTAACAAAAATAAAAAGCAAAAAAAAAATCGATGAGGTTATTAAACAAAAAAGAACAGGACATTAAAAAAACAAGAATTTTAAAATTTTGTCTAGGGAATATTTTAAAGTTGAATAATTTGTTTTGAAGCAAAATGAACTTTTTTTTTGTTGGGGCAACAGGTTATTTTTATGTAATAAACCATTTTCAATGCACTAACAAAATCGGAGAAAATAACATTATTTCAAGAAATAAGTGTACTCATTTTAGAAAGTCATACATTTTACCTTGAACTGCATTAAACTGTTCCTTTTCTTGTATAACTGTCTATCAGTAAAGATGCTTGCAATCGATTACAAATTTTACATAGCGTTCATGGATCCTTTTCTAGTCAAATATAAGTTTAACTGCCCCTCTCGTAATTCTATTTTACCCACATAACTCTTTAAATAAAAAAAAATTTTAAACAGGTAACTTTTGTGTAAACGACTTACACAAATTCGATTGTGTGGACACCGATTTATAAAAGATATAATTCTTATAAAAATCTTAGTTTAAAGCCACTTTTCGTCACCAATTATGTTTAAGTTTATGTTTCTAGTTCTAATACTAACGGAAAAGTATCTAAAACTTCCCTCTTATAGATTCTTTTCCACTCAGGACATCGTATCTTGAATTTTATGTTTTAAGGTCCAATATTACCGATAATTAAAAAACTGCCAGTTGTAGAACCAAAAAGCTGAAGAAGGATGTAAAATTTCCCGTATTTCCCATTTTGGTACTATTTTTCCCCCCACTAAAGTTACAAAAATTGCAGTATTGCAGTGGGGGCCCATAATTTAGTACGAATATGTCAATGAATGGAGAAAAATGTTTCGTTAAAAAAGTACCAAAAATAGTTACGATTTTCACTCACCCGTTTTTGTTTTTTTTGTTAAGTTTCGAAAGATAGATGGGGTGATAAAAAAGTACCAAAATTCAGGTTTTACCCGTTTTCTCCCTAAAAGAGCCGAATTTCAAAAAAGCACCAGACACCTGTCCGATTTTTTTATAAATAACAACGGTAAGTATTACAGTTTTTTTGGATCTCTTTTTGGAGATATAAGGTTATCCAATTTACCCGTTTTTACCCTTTTTACCCTCTAAACATTCGAATTTCCAAAAATCCCGTCTTAGTGGATCGATTTGGGGAGAGACCCACCTCCGCTCCAAATTTCAAGTTTTTAGCATTTGACGTTTAGGCTGTGCGACGTTGAATCAGTCAGTAACGTTACAATTTTATAAATGGACAAAAAACAAAACATTACAATAAATAAAAATAACATGAAAACCCTAAAAATTCAGTCTCATTAACGAAAATAAGGACTTCATATAAAATGAATTAGGAACCTTGTTTTCGTAAAAATTTAAAGAAAATATGCCAGCAGTATGAGTTATTGTTTTGTGTCCTTAATTTTTCTAAAAACTTTAAATGATTTTGTTATTCGTGCTTAATTTCCCAATTTTTATTTTTGATAAAAACACTTAAATTTATTAATCAAGTTTGATACGAATTTGTTTACTTAAGTTACCCTTAACTGCATCCATTCTATTTATGACATTCTCAATAAATTTGTCTTCTCAATGGATTTGATTTGTCTAATTTTACAATATTCTCGGGGATAAATCCGTTATTTGAAGACATACAAATTATTGGAGGTTTAATATTTGGTAAATTTGTCATTTGTTTTTTTGATACTGCATTACCATCGTTCCGTCACATCCTTGAATTGTTCAAAATTTTAAGCATAATACACAACTGATTTTAACCACTTTGCCCACCTTGTTGTTATAGGATACTCCCCCTAATATGCGACAAAACGCGATGAGATTTGCATAATATTTTTTCCCATAAAATCAATTGATGCAACACGGTGCCTCGCAAAATAAAGCAATTAAATCAAGTTTGGTTTTTAAAAAAAAAGCACCAAAAATATGCAATCTCAGCAATATATGCAAAAATATGCATTTAAAGCAAAATATGCAAAAATATGCTCTAACAAATCGATGCCAGTTTATTTAAAATTTCTTGATTCGAAACGATGTTAAGTTTATGTTTATTTCAGACTGACGACAACAAATATGCATTTGCATAAAAATCCGGGCCTTGGTGATAAGCAAACAATGCAGATTCAACGAGATGTATGATGATAAAACATCTGAGATATCTGCTTTGTAACTGTTCCGACGTAGTTACTCACAGATAGAAACTTCTTGAGGAACCCATTTTGGATCCACCCGAAATTTATGATTCTTAAGCAGCAATTTTTTCATGGTTAAATGTCGTGGCTGCACAAAAGATTCAATCGGTCGCAATGCTTATTTCCTACTATATCTATCTATCTATCTATTTATCTAGTTTAAAACTGGCTATTACATCAACATGTACTTTCATATTTTCGTATTTCTTTATGTATGTATATTTAAATTAATGATTGTCTTAAAAACTCTTTTAACATAAACAAACAAACAAACATTCTTTATTCTATACTTATATTTTTTTTTTAAATCTTATTAAGGTCGTTAAATTTAATTTAAATTTACGAACACATATGTTTGTCCCACAAATATAAAATATGTATTATGGTTCTGCTCTTGCAGCTTTACACTGAGTCATGATGAATGAATTTTCAACAACTTTTTTTATTTATTTTTCTTGAAATTTCTTCTATTCAAGTTGTATGAACATTTATTTAAATTTAATTAAACTTTATAGACTTTTTTTATGACTTATTGCATTTTTTAATTTTTAAGAACTTTTTGCTGTTCATTTCAGCAATTTTCTTTTCACTTTTTTGAATTGATTTTAAATTTTATTCGTAAACTTTCGTTTTGATATTTTATTTTGAAATATTCTTGAAATAGGATTTTTATTTATTTTGCTTTTTGTTATAGTTTTTGTACTGTTTGACCTCCGCCGTTAGACTAAATTGTAGAAAATTGTGACTAACAACTGGTTGTTGTATGAGAAAAATACAAAATTAAATAAAAACAATGTCCACAAATACACATACAATAATATACACAATGGAACGTACGTACACACACTATCAAAAATAGCCATATAATTTTGCAAACTCATAAACACTAAAACACGCCATTGTAGTGGTTGCCATTGTTTACGGTAACTGTTTGGTTGAGTGTATTGGTAGAGTTTTTTGTTTACGTGTCTCTTTTGCATGCATGTCAGAATGATTGCTTGGTAGGAGGGCGGGATGAAAATTGTCAAAGGACACCATTTTTTAAAAAAAGAACATACTTATTTCAAAACAATACTTTTTCAAATAAAAAGTACATTTTTTTAAGAAAAAGTACATATTTAAAAAAGTTAAATTTTTATGAAAAATAAACTTCTTCAGAAAAACAAAATTTATTGAGAAGAATTTTTTTTTTACGTAAAAGTAATTTTTTCAAAGAAAAGAAAATGAAAGTACATTTTTTAAAAAAAACTTTAAAAAATTGCGTTTTCCTAACAAAAACTTGGTTTTAAAAATGGTATTTTGTAAATGAAAAAATACAGACTCTTTAAGAAAAAATATCTTGTTAAGAAATAAATCTTTTCTGGAAAAAGTGTTCTAGAAAATATCATGAATTCCTTAAATTATTTTACATATCGTCGGCTTATTATGCAAACCTGCTAACTCCCTTTCTGCACATTTTACAGGAGAGACAAACAACTTTTTATATTTCATATTTACTGCTTGAGAGAAAAACCACAAGAATAGTTGATTTTACACACTGCTTGACTCAAAGTAAAGAACAACTACATACTGGCCGACAAGGCGTACCTCTCTCTACCACACGGCATCAAAATCTCAATTTACTTAAAAAGTGGGTTAAGTAGGTTTGCATAGTAAGCCGACGATATGGCGGTATTATGGTTCTAAAAAGGCCAAACGGATTATAAATTCATACAATAACATATTTGTGTGGTGTTATATGATTTTGGGAAGCAGAGCTGAATGCTGCCTGACGCATCATAGGTTGCGGATAATGGAATGTATGCGCGGGGAAACACCGCGAGAGGAGAGTCTCAGATGGCTCAAGCGAGATTTACTGGAATTATTAAACACGTAAGTGCGACGTTAAAAAAAAGAAGGACTGCTATATTTTTCTATGCCGAATCTGTAATACCTTTCATCTAACGAAATTAAGCGTCTTAGATGACTCACCTCCTTACACACATTATCAAACAGAAATAAAAGAAAAAGTAAAATATGTTGCGTTCACTGTTTCATTTTAAACTAAGAGGCAAATCATATATGGATATGTAAAAAAATTCTACACATTAAAAGAAAAACGACGACAGAAATTTGAATGACAAGCAGTAGATGTGATCATGGTTTTTTGCACAATAGCAAATTAAACGGTGTAGATGTGACAGAAAAAAATGACAATTTTGTTTCCATCATTTCTGGGGTCTTCGGAAAACTCATTTCAACAGACCGACAAACTGCTGCCTAAAATCAATATTGTAGAAACTACAAGCGCAATAGCAAACTTATATGTATACAGTCAGCTTAAATGCAAACGAACGTACTTATACTCTATTTTTTTTACAGGAGAAGCAAAAAGCATTACAAAATCAATAATAATAAAGTGTTCTTGCAGTTTAAATTTCTTTAATAAAGTCGCTATATTTCATTGCAGGGGCCTTAAAATTTGTATCAGCATGTAGTTTGATAAAACGAACCTCAATTAATTAAAAACTCCATTTTGAATTTTTGTGTAGTAACGTCCATTTGCATTTAAGTTGACGATAACCCCTTTGCACCTGTGGTGAATGGTATAAAAACAGCACGGTGTTGAAGTTTGGCCGATCTCGGTCTAGAATATTATTAAGAACTCCTTCGGGTAAATCCTTCGTATTTATTTTTTGTTGAACATAATTCTGTAATATTCCCCTAATTACACTTTTTCTATCTTAAGGCCAGTTTACACAGTAGCACAATGTAATACGACTTTGTAGAATAAAAATAATACGAAATTCTCTCCGTGTTTAAAAGAAAAAAAATAAAAGTCTGTTGTAAGTATATTTCATGTTTACACGAATGGTACAAGTAAAATTAAAAATAATAACAAAAAAGCAGATGGTTACAGGTTTACAATTTTTACAAAAACAACACGAACATTTCTAAAGTTGTTTTTGCAATTGTATAAAAATGCTACCACCTTCAATATATTCCGTTAAAATGCACCCCTGGTGTGATGAAAATACATAAGTTTTTAAAATGATTTAGAAAAAAAAACATTTACCGTCCGCTTGTCAGATTTTGTATCCGTATTCTCTCTTACTCAATACATTTTGCTTTTACATGATAAGATTTTTCTCATTCTACATCATTTTCGATGTAATACATTGTATTACCGTGTAAACTGGCCTTTGGTAGTACTGTTTAATGCATAGCAATATGTTGTTAACTCCAAAATGTGTGCTGTTAATAAATTGATTGTTGTGCATGTCTCTTCTAGTTATATACAAATTTATCTCCACGCTAATTAAACATTCTCCTTTTCGCTTAACTCCCAGATCCAGTACCCATTACATTCGTTTTCGATTCTTACTCGGATAAGAACTCGCATTGTCTTTATCTCGTTATTTATCAAATATTTTTTTTAAATCAATGTTTCCCGTTTGATTTAACACCGGTTGGTCCTTTTGTATTTACACAAATTTTAATTTTGACCTCGTACTAGAAATATATTCTATTATGTGTTACTTACGTGCTAAACAGCCACTAATACTTAAACACCAAAACGTAAAATGAAAATTATAAGCAGTTTTTATTACTTTCTACTAAAAAATACTTGCTTACACTTTTGAAAACTCAGTGCTCCTTTAGTATGACTGACTAACTGAATGCTTTGGAAGTTGTAGGTGTGTTTCAGGTATCATTCAACATTTTCTTGTGGTATTGTACATGAATAAATATGTTTATATACATACTAGTTTATATATGTAAGTATGGAGTCATTTAATAGTTATGCTGTCATTTACTCTAACAGTTATAATTAAGATTTAGAATTTTACTAAGGGCTAATAAATCAGTGCAAGTTAAACTCATTTTGGTTTAAAATGTGCTTAAACCAGAAAATCTTTAGTTCTGTGAACATTCAAACATCTCTAAACGCATAAAATTGGGGTTTTAAACTACCAATACAAATCTTATGAATTTGACAACATTTATCGTAGTGCTGCTACATTCTTATTTTTTGCACTACATAAAATTTACAGCTGTTAAGTTTAAACTACATATAAATTAAAGTTTAGTTTAACTAAACCAACGTTTAAACATTTATTAGCCATAAGTTATAGAGCAACACTGAGAGAAAACTTTAGGTATAGAAAAGTAAGTACAAAAAAGAAACATACAAACGCTTCACAGGAAAAAATGTTGCATTAATCAAAAATAAAATCAGTTTTAATTAAAAATTTAATCAAGTGAATTAAGCATTTAATCAAGTGAATTAAACTTTTAATCAAATGTATTAAACGTTTAATTGACAATATGAATTAGTACCAATAAACATATTTATAATATCAATTAACCGTTCAATTCACTTGATTAAATTTTTAATTAAAACGGAATTTTTTTTTGATTAATGCTTTTACTGGTGCAACATTTTTTTCTTTGTTCTAGCAACAGCAATTTGTATTACAACTGTCTAATCTTCAAATCCCATTGTTTACTCATGTTTGCTTTTCATAGCCAATTCTTATTTTATTTTAACTATCACTAATTTTCTGAGTGTATTTATTAGAACTTAGTATTTAATGTTTAGCATGTGTTTTTACTTAAACTAGAAAATTGCTAAATTTTGTTAAGCGTTTTTGCTGTTTTTTTAGTTCGTTTTAGGGAGATCGATCGAATAGTATTCGACCGGTTTTAACCGGTTATTTTAGTTTTGCCCAAGTCGAATATTTTATAACGTCCATTTTTCAAATATGGAATAAACCGGTTATTTTAGTAAAGTAAACCGGTTATTTTAGTTATGTGTAATTTATATACGTTTTCCTAACTTTTTAATTATTTTTCTAATTGAATATTTGGCAAACTTATACTTTTTATAAAAAATGTTAAAACAAAATGTAATAAAAGTCAAAAAAACATTATGAGCAATGTAAATACAAATAAGTGTATGTTTTTGTAATAAAAACCAAAAGCAATTCATAATATTTACTACAAAGTTCAGCATAAAAAGTAATTAATTAATACTGTCAAATGTATTATAAATATTATATATATCATATTCAACATTTTTTTATTTTTCGAATTTATTCTATGAGCTAAATTTCAGTTATGTATTTTATAAAGCTTTTTTGTAATAGTCATATTCCTTCAATTTTTCAGAAATGACTTTATACACTATCAGACTATTATATTGTATTTTCTTGTTACATTTTACCTTAGCTTTCCGTTGGCAAGCAATGAGGTATATTGTATGTACAGAAAAATTTACAATTATTAGACACCAGCAGAATGTATTGCATTTTCTGGCCCGCTACGGCCTTCGTCAGCATTCTTTGTGTCACACTGAAAAGTGATACTTTATAAATTGAATGTATTTAACTCAACTATTGTAACAAATAGAAACTGGGAATTATTTACTTCCGAAGGTTACTTTATATCATATTCAACATTTTTTTATTTTTCGAATTTATTCTATGAGCTAAATTTCAGTTGTTTTTTATAAAGCTTTTTTGTAATAGTCATATTCCTTCAATTTTTCAGAAATGACTTTATACACTATCAGACTATTATATTGTATTTTCTTGTTACTGAAATTTAGCTCATAGAATAAATTCGAAAAATAAAAAAATGTTGAATATAATATAAATTAACCTTCGGAAGGAAATAATTCCCAGTTTCTATTATATATATCTTTATTAAGATTTCATTTCTGGTGATGATATCGATCTGATTTAAAAGACAATAGTGCTTAAACGGCCCTAAAATGTTAAGTTGAAAAGGTTCTTCAACGTCACGACTCATTAATCACTTTTAATTAGTCCACAAGCTTCACATCAATAAATATACGCCAAGTAAAACTTGACTCTATTCCAAGTAGTTTTTAAGAGACTGCAAATAATACTTTACTAAAATATGCTGCCAATAACGAATGAAAAACTCTTAAGTAGTTCTAGCATATCTTCATGCTTAAAACTACAACATACCGGCGGAATCAACGATACGGAACAATTCTTAAATTTTATTCATTAAAACACCAAGAACTTTAAACAAAATTAAAAGAATCAAACAATCTTATGGAAGGTTTTTAATTGTGATCTATGAATTGACAGATATTTCATACAAAAAGCATGTTCATATTACTAATCGTTTCTATAATGCTGAAACAACATAATTTGAAATATATAATCCTGGATAAGAGGTTTTGCCTGCAGCTTTTCAAAAATATTGCTGAAGTTTACTGATTCGTATAGACATGCTTAGCCACGAACCAATTAAAACTCATTTAAAATAAATTTTGGAGAATATCTCAAATAATAAATTTATTAAATTCCTATAATTTTTTAAAATCAAAGTTTTTCCAAATTTCTGCAGCTATGTTCACACCTATTAAATATTTGACGTGCTACACGTAACCACTAGTTTTCTTAAAGAATTGTTTGCTCTTGCAAAACGTTTAGCTAGAGCAAAAATTATTTAAAGGTTTCTTAACTACATTACACATAAACACAATTATCATTTTAGACATCAAGCTAAGCAAATAAATAGAAATTGTTAAAAATACTGGTCACGCTTTTTTTTTTGTTTTTATCGTCAAATATTTGTTAGGTCTGAACAAACCTTAAGTCATATCTATGTATTTTGTTCGTTCCTTACGTTCGTAAATTGTTTGGTTTTTATTCTAAATGGACTTTTTATTACAAAAACTAATTTGATTTTTGTATTTTTATGTATTCGAAATCAAACCGGTTATTTCTAAAAGGCTTAACCGAAAACCGGGTTTTTTATAATAGTAACTATTCGGAATATTCGAAAACCGGGTATTGAAGAAAGTCGAATAATCGATATCCCTAGTTCGTTTGTTTATTTATTATTCTTGTTGTTGTTGATGGTGCTGTTGTTTTAGTTGCTACTAACTATGTAAATACATACTAATATTATTATAATGATTATTATTGTTATTGTAGTTGTTGTCTGGACTATGGGTCACTGCTACTCCAACAACAATAACAGAAACAACAAACAAACAATTTCGAAAAGAAAACAGTAACAAGCGTCAATTGGTAAATTATACAAATGCCGGTCGGTCATGCTGACGATGATGATGATGATGATGATGATGATGATGATGATGGTAATGATGAACTGATTATAATAATCATCATACTTATTTCGACTCAACTTAAGTATTTACTATTATTTTTTATTTCTATTGTTATTTATTCAATTTGTTATTATGTACTTTTTTATTGAGTTAAGAATGTGTAAACTAATTTATTCGGTGATTTTAAAACGAAAGAACAAGGGGTGTAGAAATTAAAAAAAAAAAATTAAAATTAAAATAGGAAGAAATAAATCATTTTATATGCATTAAAAAGGGAGTTTGCTATGTACATATAAACAAGTTTTGAATAATAAAGCTTTTTAAGTCAAATAAGAAAAGAAAAATAGAATAAATTAATTGAAGTTTTTGGTATTTAAATTAGGCTTAAGTTCATCAAATTTAATTTTCATTGAATTATTCTTAGCGAAGGAAGGAATTTACATCATGAAATGAATTAAAATTGTTTTTGATAATGTTATTCTTGACCGAACATTTCCATCGTCAGAATTGTTTGCCGTTCTACCGTTTGCGCAACTGCGACGCCAGCCAGTCTATAGTCAAACATCAATCTTAAACCAAATGCGTTTTATTTGTCTTGATCCGATTTGAATATTACCTTAAGGCTGTATTTTTAAGATCTCAGTTAAACTAGGTTTAGTTAACCTGAAAACAGATTTGTGCCGCCATTACTAAGTTTGTATACAAACCTGTGTCGTGCGTTTAACAACTTTAGCGCATGAAAAATTGCAAGTTATACAACGCGAGTTGCAAAAGCCATTCCTGTCAGCTGTTTTTTATTTGTTTACTTATTTTTACATTAAAAACGGATACGAAAGTATATATATTATAAAGTATATTCATTCTTTTTATATAAATATTGTATGTTTTTTAATCTATTCAATAAGTTTTTCTTTCATGATTCACAAATACATATGTTAAATTATTCTTTTTATTAAAAAAAAAAAGTTAAAAGTCAACCAACTTTCTGGTGCAAACGCGTCAAAATATTTTGCATGCAGCTTGTTCTATGAAAATACACTAGTTTAACTTTTTTTGACAGAAGTCTACAGAGCGCGCGTTTTATGTACTTCTACTTTAGGTTTGCATAAAATGTTGGTCTTTAATGATATAATAAAAAAAAAAAATTGGATGGAAATTATCATTGGAAATGTAGCAGCGGTAAAGAGAGACTCTAAAAATAAATCGAATTCTACTATTTTATAAAAATTTCTTCACCGACAATATTATGTACGTAAAATTAACTGAAATTGTAATATAAAATAAATGAAAATTCAGTTAAAAACCGGTCTACTTATTTTTTTAAATTTTTTATAAAAATTTTACTGTCAAAATTCAACCGTATGTTCAGTTAAAACAAATGAATTTTCAGTTATTTTATATAAAATTAACTTTCAAAAAATTAACTACATATTCCGTAAAATAAACAAAGGAATATTCAGTTATTTTATTAAATTCAGTAATTTTCGTTTACTCCACAAAATAGACGAATTTTTAAAAAACAACAGACAGACAACTGTCTGCTTGATAGAGAGAACATTATTATTTACTTACCCCCAAATACACGTTTGTTTTACATTTGTTGTACTGATCCTGTTGTTTACAGAAGACCTCTCAATTATAAGACACCAGCAGCTTCGCAATTATTTTTACTTTAAAAATAACTAAATTATTTGAACAAATAGAAAATGGGAATTTATGCAAAACAAGCAAATCGTTTTTATAGATAACTTTAAATATATTTTTGGAAGTTAAATTAAGTATATAAAATAACTGAATATTCCTTTGTTTTTACGGAATTCGCGGTTGAATTTTTGACAGTAAAAATTAAATAAACTTTTCCTTATTTTAAATAACATTTTCATTTAATTGTACATAAAGAGGAATTAAACTTAATCAACGGACAATATTAACTGCAACTGAATATCCGTATTAGTATCCACTTAGTTGTTTTTACTAATTTTTAGAATCAGTTAAAAATAAATTTGCTTGGAATTTTAAATGTTTATTTATTTAAAAACGACTGATCGGAAAATGTCTTAAATAAACTACAGTCCGTTACTGTAGTAATATAGTGAGTGTTCTATTTGTCTAACATTACACATAATTTCTAAAATAAATTTCATAATTATCCAAATCAAATACAGACAGCTCAATTCCAAAACATGCTAAGTTGAAAGAGAGAGTTTTGCAGTAGATGCTCTTAAAGTTCAAGGGCAATACAACAGGTTTTATCGACCTTTTAATCTAATAGGGTGGTCACAAGCTCAATTTTCTTCAAGCCGATGTCCTCATCTACGACTCATTTATACTTCATTTTGCAATTCGACCAGTAGTGTAGGAGATTCAGATATATTACCAATTTTTTTGGCAATTGACCCCACTGTGCAACATTATGTTGTATGATAAGTACTTTGTTGTGCATAAGTTTAGAATGGATTCGTAATTAACACCAAAATTTGACAGAATTTAAGTTGAACAATACTTAATTCCAAAATTAATACTAAAACGTAAAAAAATTAAAAACATGTTAAGTGTACTTATCATGTTTGGAATTGAGCTGTCGCTATGATCAAATCTTTTAGTAGTTTTCTTTTTTTATAAAATTGCCTTAGACAGTTGAATTGTTGCTATTGAATTAAAATTATCTAAATGAATCAACCTCAAAATAAATGGTATTAAACCGTATTGGTGGTACACAGCGTTGCCGGAAAATATTTTTAAAGCAGCCCATAACAAATTTACATTTTTCCTACAAACGAAACAATTTTTCCCTGCATTAATCTCTAAAAAATTTGCGTAAAGCCGCAAATTGTAACAGATTAAAAATTGTAATTTTCAGAAGATTTTTTTTTGCTTCAAATTGCAAATCCCTGTGAAGAGATAGTGTGGCTACTATCGAAACATGTCTGGGCATCCTGTCCGCGAAAACCTAGGTTCGATTCCCAGGTAAGTTAAGAATGAAAAATTATCAATAAATTTTAATTTTTTTCATGTTGTAAAATTCCTTTCTTCATAAAAACAATTTAATGAAAATTAAATTTGAAAAATATTGAAATTTGGATTATAAATTTTTTAAATTTACAAAAACTGATCTTTTAAATGAAAATTTTACACAAACATAACATTTTTAGGTCGTTAATCTCGAAAAAGGAGAGCAGCGTCTATTTTATGGAATTTTCTGGCACAAAAAAGGCTCTTTTAAAACATACAGAACTTAAAGATTTTTCCGATTTTGAATACGCCACTATTTTAAAGAAAACAATTCTACATATCGTTAGCTAATATGCAAAATGGCGTAACTAACAAAAATATAATTTTACAGGAGAAGCAAAAAACTTTGAAAAGTGAAAACTATAAACATGTCAGAAAACATGCATTGATAAGTTGTCCATGTAATTCTTCACACAATTTTCAAGGAACCAATTTTCATTATATTTTTTTAGA
The DNA here is from genome assembly GCA_949318255.1 of Pollenia labialis. Classification (NCBI taxonomy): domain Eukaryota; kingdom Metazoa; phylum Arthropoda; class Insecta; order Diptera; family Polleniidae; genus Pollenia; species Pollenia labialis. Next base: position 117,816,457 of record OX439140.1, read on the forward strand.
AACAAATGTGTAATTACGTCGTTTTGCATGTATCAAATTAACACACTTGTAGTTACGTCCCTTTATTTTTTCTCAATAAAAGATTTATTTTTTATCTCAGAAGTGTAAAATTTTGTCAAGACATGTAGTTTAAAGGCATTCATTATAATCAATCAAAAACTCGATTTTGAATTTTTTGTTAGATACGCCTTTTTGCATTTTAGCTAACGATATAGAGATTTTTTTTCCTACTTATGGCAAGACTGAGGGTATATAAAAAACTTAATTGTATTGCAAAATGTTTCATTTACTTGAGTTAATAAATTTTTTTAAGAAGGCGGTTTGAGTTATTTTATCTTTGGTTGGGTCAAGTTCATATTAAAAACGATTGAAAAATAAAATTTTTTAACTAAAGACATCTACTCTACGAGCAAAAAATTGATTTTCTTAAAGGTCCAGAAATTTTAAATTAGTTGTATATTTTTTAATATTTTTTTGTTAATTTTTAATATCAGCCTTTAGAATTTGTTCTAGTCATAATTCTCTTTTCCAACGATTGAATTTATGACTTACTCAATCAAAGTGAATTTATGGCACCCACTATAAGTTAAAATATTTTTAGTTTCCCTTTACTTGTTAAATCAACAAAGTAAATTAATAGTATGCCATAAAAACAAATTTAATCACTGCACCAACAATCAAACAAACCTAATGACATATACATTTATTTCATAGCCTTATAAATGAGATATGAATTTCTATTAAGGTAAAAAAATAGAAATAACCACTTTTACTGAAAGACAATCAGTTGTGTTTGTTTAATAATAAAGACAATAACCAATTAGTTTCAATTGTTACATTAAACCAGCCAAACTTTTTGTTAACAGTTATAATATCACACGTGATTTCGTAGCTGATTAAAAATGTTAACTATAGCAATTAAATTGTTACTGTTCGGGGGCGTAAAATTAAAAAAAAACAACACCGAAACATAGTAAGTAACATGGAAATTATTAACTACTAAGATTTATTTGGTCAAGAGTGCTATGTTCGGCCTTACCGAATCTTTAATACCCTCCACCAAGAGTTCTAGTACTCCAGAAGTGGGTTCCATATGGTATCTATAAAATAACCTCAAAGTATTGTAATTCTTTGCCTCGTTTTTCAACAAGTAATAAAGTATTGTCGGCCAAGCCCGACCATATGATATTCTACACCACAGTATATAAGAACAAATTTTTGCAAGTGTACCCTAGCTGGAATCCGGGGGCAATCATGGATCCGCTTCAACTAAATTATTTAATTGAGTTTAAGATTCATATAAAAGTTCTTTGTGCCGAATATAATTAGATATCTTCATCTATATGAAATTTATTTGCCATTAAGTTATTTAAGGAAGGAGCATATTTTGTCATGACATAGTAGCTATCGTAAAAGTCATTGTCGCCTATTTTTTGTAAATACTAATATTTATTAGGAATTTATGACATTAAAAGCTATTTTCCGAATAAGTAACTGTATGGTCAAATACGGACCGATTCCAATAAAATTTGGAGAGATGATTTTGATTGCAATAAAATAAGTTGGGACCAAATTTACCCTAAGGGGCTACGTCCTTGAACCAAATTTTATCAAATTATCTCCAAAATTATGACCTGTACTTTGCGTTCACGGTTTAAATGCACAGCCAGCCAGCCAGACGGACATCGCAGATCAACTTAGAAAGTGATTATTAGTTTGTTAAGGTGTTATTAGGCGTATTAAATGGATTTTCAGGAGGGGATTTCTTATTGAAATTCGTAATTTATTTATCGTTTACCACAAAATTCGAAAGAGTGATTTTTAGTAGTAAAAAAACTAAATTAGGCCAAATTTGAATACAGTAATAAAATTATTAAGAATCTAGTGCTTCTTAAATTCCTTTTTAGAAAGCCTCTTTATATGAGACCTATGGCAAATTATGGACGAACTATCACAATATAACATGGTGTCAGTTCTAACCATATAATGCAAATATTACCACAACATCTATATTTGTCACGGACTTAATCGTATATAAATGATTTTCCAGACTGGACCTATGGTAAATTATAGACCGATCTTCACGAAATTCTGTGCTTGATTTAGGGTTTGGGTCGTTCTTGAACAGTGTTGCCAAAACTTGGTGACCAAAAATGGCTAAATTTACGGAAAAAATGGCTAAAAAATGGTTAAAAATGGGCTAATTTTTATAATAAAACGAAAATTATTCTTTTAGAAGAAAAACAGCAAAAACCACCGGGTGAAAAAGGGCTAAATCTAGTCACTTAATGTCCAAATTGGCAACACTGTTCTTGAATGAATGACTTCAACTGAACGATGATTCTCTTATGTGAAAGAATGACATTGGTGTATTTCATATATCGGTTTCATCTTTTTATACCCTCAATCACCACTAGTGTGAAAGTTTTTTATTTTACACCTAAGACCCAATAAAGTATACATATTCTGGCTGCTTGTAATTCTAAGTCGATTTAGCCATGTCCGTCACTCTCGAAAAACTCAAAGGAAAAGAACAACCTTGGTGTCAAACTGCTTGTAGTTATCCTAAGCGGTTTGGGATTGAAATCGAGCAAAATCGGTTCAGTAGGATCAGAGCTATGAATCAATATGTGGGAAGTAGGACAAATGTTACAAAAACTTAAATAAATGGTGGACTAATGCATGGAATGATATAAGACTTTGCACAAATTCGATTTATGTGTTGAATTTCGCGAAGATCGGTCTATGATTTATCATAGGCCTCATATATGTAAAGCAATTGAAACGCTAAGTGCAGACACGGAACAACTACAAACCATTTAATTTGAGATAATCAATTAACACAGTGTAGTTAATAATAATAAATTCAACATAAGTTCTTAAAACTGTTTTTTAAAAAAACTATAAAAAAAGTATCGTCGTATCGATAGGAAAATAGCGCCGATACCGGTAATCGGCAGATCCGAAGTATCGATATTCGTTACATCCCTGGTATAGGAATGGGCAAAAATATCGATACATTAAAATATCGATATTAAAAAAAATAATCGATATATATCGCTGATATTCAAAATACCGATATATCAATATATCGATATTGAAATACGACTATCGAATTCGATATTTTTAAAGTCAGTCTTCATTAAAAACTCAAAATTTTAGCCATTTTTCAAACAATATGTTTTTTTTTAGAATTGGCATCATTGATCATTGCATGCACATGTTTTTTAAACTAATATGAAGATCTAAAATGAATGGCATTTATAAGAAGCAGTGCCTGATACAAGAACCAGATTGGCAGGAGAGCACAAAAAACATAGAGTGCCCCTTATGTCCATATCTGATGATTTCTGTTTGACTAAAAAAATCAAAAACATACTTCCATGACTTATTTACTGCCATTTAAATTTTTCGTCATTTACTTTTTTTTTTTGATATTTTATGGTTTGCCTTTTGTTTTTGTAATAATTGAATTTTTTGTTTCTATTAAATGAAACAATAAAAAGTAACAATGAAATAACATATAATATGTTTGTACATAAATATGTAAAGCAATATGCCAAAATCGACTTTTTGCGAAAAATAACTTTTTTATTGTTCAAAATGGTTCTTTAGGGTATCAGAAGCAACTTTTGTTCCGCGACTTTTTTATAATTCCGTTATTTACAAAATTACCGTAATTTTTGGTTCTTGAAGAAAATCAAAATTTTGACCTTTAAATTTCCAGAATACGCCCAAATGTTGTTTGGCAACTTTGTACAAAATCATATGGCGAGTACTTTTGCAAAACATTTGAACTCAAAATATTTGCAAATACAGGGTGTTTTGATCCATTTTTCCCAAAAAATTAATTTTACGCCATCGAGCGGCAATAGTTTGTACTAACAACATTCAACAATTAGAAAGGTACATAATTTAAATACCTTTCCAACAAAAAAAAAAAACACTTGAAAATCGGATGAAAAATAACCGAATGAGAATGAAAAGATCTATAAGATAATGAAATAGTATCAAATTTATATTAAAATATGTATGTAACTTTTATTAAATTTTATACTTTTATTTTATTAAAGTTTACATTTTTAGTTTTGCGAAAAAATTTTTAGTTATTTTACCAGAATTGTATTTAACGGAAATCTTTATTATTTATACTTTAAAAAACATCAAGTTATTTTATTATTAAAATTTTTAGAGATCTAAATAAGAGTGCAAATTCATTAGGTTTTCTTTGAGTTGGGACTCTAAATCCAAATTTTTTGTTTGCCAAACTTTATCACAAAAAATAAAAAAAATTATAACCAAAGTGAAAACAGTGTCTTTGTTCTTAATTAATAATGTATAACTAATTTCAGTAGCAAAAATTTTCGTTTTTTTAAAAATTCACCCTGCTTTTTTAATAAATTAATAAAATTTGTCGAAAATAGGCTGTACTGTTTGTAATACGGCACAAATTTGGCTGAATATTATGCCTTGGGAGACAACATAGTTGTTGATGACTAAAATATCTAAAATTCTGCGGTGGTGCTTGAAGATAACACTCCTACTTCAAAAGTTATAAGTGAATGAAGGTCAAATTTTTTTAATTTTTTTTCGCCTTTTTTTACATTTTCCTAATTTCCTTGTAAACGAAAAATGCGAACGCCACGCACCACCGCAGAATTTTAGATTTTGATGTAATTAACAACTGTGTTGCATGGCAAGCCATAATATTCAGCCGAATTTGTGCCGCGCTTAATGTTAGAAGTAGTATTTTCTTACTTCCAAGTTTTGTTGTTGCCACTTTGTTTTTTCAGTGTATTATTCCAACAAAAACCAAAAATGGAAGATTACTACCCAAACTAACTATTCAACACATAAAAACATCGATTTTGTAGCTATTAACATAAATAATGCGTTAAATTCATAAAAAGTCAAAAAATCCAAGTTTTAAGGGCCACCCTATTTATCCGTTTTGGGACAAGTAAGGGGCACTCTAATAAGCAAGTAGGGTGCTTGACTCTACCCCCGAAGTATTAAAAATCATTCGGCATTCAAAGCTTGAAAACGAAAAAGTAAATTTTTTTTGGCATATTGCTAAAAATGTATGTTCAAAGGTATATTAAATTTTTTTTATTTGGTAATAGTTTCAGCAAAATACGTTCGATATATCGATATTTTTGAAATAATAAATATCGATACCCTTAAAAAATATCGATTCGATATATATCGATATATTTTTTTTATTTGCCCATCCCTACCCTAGTATATACAACATACTTTATACTTTGTTAACATTCTCTCCACATGTCTATTAAATTATTTAAAGATTTTTTAATTATTCGTTAAAGATTATCTAAAGTAAATAAACTTAAACTTTATGACAAAATACACATTTTCTATCTGACATAAAAACCCCACACCGGTATTGTTTGTTCATTCGTTTGTCCAGATTGTGTGGCAATTAATTATAACTGAGAGTGTTAATTTGTAATTATTAATTGTTCATGATAAATTCGTAATAAATCTAACAACAAATACGATTAAAATATTTAAGCTGATTAAATGAAAATTTTTAGTTTTTTCAATATAAATAATAGGGAAGTAACAAGACGGCGCGCCGTTTTGCCGATAGGAATATTGAATTCTAATTCATGTTCAAGTTAACAAAACTCTAGTAGAACATTTTTTTTTTGATTATGCATTTTTTTGATTATACGGGCAACCGCGCACGTATGTCTATTATTTCGATTTTGAGATGTTGATGCCATATTGCTTAATATTAATCGCTCTTTACATGGTTCTAATGGCCATAAACTGCCTGTAACTTATGCCATGTTCGTACGGTGCTTTGGATTACTTCGCTCTCTGTTTTTATTACTTATTTGAATTACCATGTTCGCACGGCATTTTCCTAATCGGTTTTGAAAGTTCTTCTTCTTTTTTTTTTTATTAATTTTGTTTATTGCTAAATTTAATTGTTTGTTTGCGGTTACTTGTAATAAGAATGTATTAGGGTGGCTTGTTTAATTCTAAAAAGCTCATGCTTTTCGGGAGCAAAATTTTTAAGAAACAGACACCAAATTGCATTTTTTTTAAAAAAAGGCACAATTTTTTGTAGAAAAGAAAACACCATAAGTAAAATATATTATTTCAAAGAAAAACATACATATAAAATATTTATTTTCTCTTTTGGATTCCATTAAATTTTATATTATAAAATTACTTCGTTTTCGTTGTTTATGCTATATTTGGTTTGTTTTTTTAGTGCTTAGAGCTGGTGATGGAAAAAACCGATAACAATTAGAGATCACATTGATTTTAAAGTAATCAACAGGGTAATAAAAGTTGAATTACAATCAAATAAAATAATCCGCTCTTAAAATTTTGTATGGCGAATTTTGTAATTTGGATCATAATTTGGCTGTGAATTTGAATGAGAGAGTGAATTATGAATAAACGATGTCGTGCGAACATGGTAGTGCCCTGCGGCCACACGATCATGTTATTCTGGTTTGTCTTTTACATTTACTGCTTGTCAAAATTTACACAAATTGAAAGCTGTAACGTAAGCTGCACTCAATTTGTACGCAATTTTCTTTAGAGATGTCATCAAGAAACAATTTATAAAGACAAACATAAAATCAGCTGTTAAATTGAAAGAAAAATTGCCAAACAAATGGAAAGGTACAATTTAAAGCAATCTCGTGGTCAATTTAAATAGTGTGAGTGTCTTAGTAAAATAGTGTGAGTGTTTTGAAAATTGAATGAAATTAAAAGGAAAAACTTGGTCGTGTGGCCACCAAGTTAATGTCAACAAAAATTAATTAGTGCTGGTTCACACACGTCAAGTTTGACTCGTCAAGTCTTGAGCATTTAGGAGAGAAGGGAAAAGAGAAGGCCATTTCTTTTCCCCTCTCTCCTAAAAACTCAAGACTTGACGAGACAAACTTGACGTGTGTGAACCGGCACTTAGAGCGATGAACTGTCCGTTAACGATTATGAGTTGCTCAATATACCGACAAAAAACATTGTTTTTAGCTGGCAGCACCTCTCAAAATACATGTAAAAGTTGGGAGTCAGCTGATTGAATTTATCTGTACGACAAATAAAAGGAAAATAAATAATTGACAGATGAGTGCTGGTTAGCGACAGAATAAAAGAAATTTGGACATTGAGAAAACCAAATTTCTTTAATGTGCAGTTTTTCGTTGGGGAAAAAGAGAAAACGGAGATAAAAATTACTGAAAATATATGGAACAGTTTTTCGGCTCTTCTGAAAAATTCGTTTTTTGGACATACACAATTGGATGAAACCCACAGAATTGATATTTTAAAAGTTTTTGTTTAAAAAATGAAGTATTCTCAACTTTTGCGGAGATAGAAGATTTCGCGAATCTGAACCAGACCTGCAGTGAAAAATAGTCTCTCAGATGCGACAGAGATAATTTGGAAACCAGTGTACAAATAGAAATTTTGGGTAAAACATGTCATTGCTTAAGTAAACAAGAGAATCTGTGTCTGTAGAAATATAGGGAGGTTTAAGGTTTCTCTCGAATTCTTTTTAAATGAAAATTGATGAAAATTAGCAAAAAAAAATCTTAAAACTTACGAAATAAAATCAGTTTTAATTAAAAAATTTAATTAGGTTAATTAAACGTTTAATCAAATGAATTAACCGTTTAAGCAAGTGGTCTTTGCTCTTCCACCAGGCCGGGAAATTGGCTTTGTACGTAGCCTTAACCTGACGTGGTGAGAAGCACGGGCTGCACAAAAGAACGGATGGGCCCTTTTGCTTATGGCCTGCTGTATAGGTCTATCTAAGTGGATTCAATGTTTAATTGATTATATTATTTTTTTTCTAGTGCGAATTTAAATTATTTTGTAATTCATATCACAAATTTTTGAATTTAAATTAATTTATTTTTTTTCTGTGTACAAAACACAGAAAAAATTCTAAGCAATTTTTTTCAATTAAGCCCTTTGTCAAAAATAAAATCAGTTCTAATTAAAAGTTTAATCAACGAAACAAGGCTTTAGGGCTTGAATTTCACACCAACCGGCTATTCCGGATATTCTTTTTTGACTGATCGGTTTGCTTTATTAAAAATGTATTGGAAACAGAATTTTCATGTTTAAAAAAAAGCGTGCCGATCTTGTTTAGTTGGCCTAGTTAAATGGTATACAAAAAATATTCATTGCAAATAAAATGGTTTATTCAAAAAACTCCAAACAACAGGAAAATAACGCCAATATCAATACATCGGAAAGCCTAAAATTTCGACGATATTTATATTAACATCGATTACGGTATTCGTTACCTCCCTAATTAAAAACAGCAGCTAAACTGTTGTTACGTTTAATTAATTTAATAGAAATTAAATGGTTTTCGTTTTGTTTTATTTACAAATGTCTAGATCATGTGATAAGTGCATTGAAATAACAAATTGTAAATAAACAAATAGAGTCACCTGTAAATAAGTATTTCCCATACGATCGTGCAATTGTGGTGTCGAGTGATGAATACTTAAATAAAATAATTTCTTAGCGCCGACAATTATGGCGCAGAAGGTGTGTTTGTGAACTCAGTTAATTAAATAAAGTTTGAGTAACAAATTTGAAAACTCAGGGGAATTTATAATTTATGAATTGTTGCAAAGTGCGGTGATCTCAAAGGGTTCAAGTCTTTATGGCACGACAACTATAAATCGATGGGGTGTTTTTATACTCTCCACAATCACGAGTAGAAAATAAGAGTATACTAAGTTTGTCAGTCTGTATGTAAGAATGTTATTGTTTTGGCCTTTTGAGTGCTTTTAAGTCGGTTTAGCCACGAACGTCCTTCTGCCTGTTTGTTGGAAACCGATTACTTTCGAACCACTCAACAAAACAGTTTCCTAAAAGTTAAGAATTGAATTATTTCCTAATTAAAGTATTAACAATTAAGAACCAACCGCGAATAACTTAATTTATGTGTTCTCTCGATATATTATTATTTCAGTAAACATATTTTTAAACCTTCCATTTAGGTGAGTACAAATATGACGATTTAAAATAATTTGTCTCGAATTTTGCCATACCATTTTAATTTTCAAGTGAGATAAATTTTCATATAGAATTGATTGTATTGGATACATTTCAATAAATATCTTAAAAATTTTTCGGTACAAACGGGTTGGGATTTTCGATATAAAGTCATATACGAATTATGGGCAAAAATACCCCTAATGCAATTAAACTTTTTTGAAAGGCGTTGACGTTTTTCTCCACATCAGGCAGATTTAAGGTCTTCTAAAATTGGGCTAATATCACGCGCATCATGTAACTACCAAAGTTGCCTTACCAAAACCAAGTTCAAAATCTAAAAGAAGCCTGCTAGTTCCTGAGTCGTTAGATATGATTCTGCACAGACGCGATCTTGGAAGGCCTACGTACTGTAAGCCACACACAAGCATTAGTTATGGGTTACATATATTGCGCACGACAGAGTAACAAAAATAAGTACCTAACCATAACTATGGCATTTAAGTATTAAAAATTTACTTAAAAAAATTTTTCGAAATCATTATTTCTCGAAAGGGTCCAGTCCAGTGTCAAAATTGCTTGCTTTGAAATAGCAAGATCACTAAAATTGTTGGTCTGGTTAAATTTTTTGCAGCAAATTAAAAACTCTGTTTCTAAATGAATATCAGTGATGGAAAATAAAAAGATTTAGATGGTACTGACCACCAAGCAAAGGAGTACTTTTTTCAACATTTTGGTACTTTTTTCAAAAAATTTTTTTTGGAAAATAAATTTAAACCTTATGTGTGTGGAAAAAAAACACCTTCTATAGGGTGGATAGGTACCTGGGTACCTTCATGCAAATTGTATGAGAAATGTAATTTTTTGTCTTGTATTGTACAAAAAATCGATGGTTAATGATATAATATTAGAATTTTACTCTGGTTTTCCCCTTTTCATATATTTTTTATAATCCTACACCCAAAAAAAAAATTTGTAATATCAGCAACTTTTTGCACCCTTAATAGGGTGAATAGGTACCTGGGTACCTGTATACGTTTTATATGGAGCAACTTGGAGGATCTTTGCAGAAAAAGTTCCTAACATTAGCAAAAAAATTGCTAAACTCAGCAAGTTTTTTGCTTAATTTAGCAACTTTTGCTGAATTTCGCAACTTTTTCTGCAAAGATCCTCCAAGTTGCTCCATATAAAACGTATACAGGTACCCAGGTACCTATTCACCCTATTAAGGGTGCAAAAAGCAAATTGATATGCCACGCACCCCCCAACTGATATTGTATATAAACACCTATGAAAATATAATAATAACAAAAAGTTAGGAGTTCTCATGAAATTGTAGAATTGTAGACTAAAATCTTATATAAAAAATTTCGATTTGAAAACGCAATAGGTACACAGGTACCTGTCCACACACATAAGGGTTAAAAATAAAAAAATTAATAAATTTTTTTTTTGTTTTTAATTAAAATATACCAACAATCCTATATACTTTTGATAAGTATACATTTTGTCTTGGCAATGTTGTCAAGAAGGCTGTGGAGTCATTGTTGTAGAGTCGGAGTTGAGGTTATTGAGGTACCGGACTCGGAGTCGAAATATCCACAAAAAATTCGAGACTCCACCTCCACAATTTTTCGGCATTAAAAATTTAGACAAATATTCTAATGTAATATCCAAAACAAAAACAAAAATACTTCGAAACTTTCCATGCATTATTTAAAATATTGATTGTATTGAATCCTTTCCTTGCTATATTTAACCATTTAAAAGGTACTACATTAAAAAAAAGAGTTTAAAGTCAAACAAGGACCAGTAAGGTAACATTAGGAGTCGGAGTTGGAATTTCAGGGGTTGGAGTCGGAGTTTCTACTTTTTGTTGACGACACCACAGCTGAATTTCTAAACAAAGACGCATAACAAGAAAAGAGTACTGAAGCGGACTACCCACACGTCCGTTGTATTTTTAAAAGAAAAAAGTACTGGAAATAGTACCATAGTGCTGAATTTTTGATCACTGATGCATACTTAACTAACCCTTTGATAAAATAAGCAAAGCAGAAAGAGAGAGAGAGAGTGAGCGAGAGAAAGTAAATAATTTGTTTAATTTCTTTTTGTGTATGTTCTCTCTGCTTAAGCAGTCAGCAAAGCAACCACTTTAAAAAGAGCTGCTGTAATTAATAAGCTCTTGTTTTTTGCTTTTGCTAAACCATTCATTGCTGCGCTTGACAATGATTCATCAATACTAACTTCGCTTATTTTTTGTTGTCAGTAAGCAAAGGCAAAAAAGAAAAGCTTATTACTTACTGGAACAGCCATTCTTTTTACTGAAAACTTGAGCAGGTAAAATGTTTCTATCCTTTTCTGCTATTTCTTTTGCTATGTTCTTTTCCTTAAGATTATTTAAGCAATTACAAAATCATTTAAATAGTCAAGCATTTTAAAAGTTTGGTAAAATGATTTTAGTATAAAGATGGGCTCAAAACACTTTTTTAATCGATATAACGATGGGTGTCAATTTTACTGGCTGGTTTGGCGGGTGGGGCTCTGTCACAATTTCAGATATCATTTGATGAAATTTGGTTCAAACGTTTCAATTGTCATAAAGGATCTCATCTCTACTCCCCTCTAATCTTCTCTCTTAAATCAGTTTAACAGCAACAATTTTATATAGATGTTAATATCTCGATAATATTATGAGTCTAAACCTCAAACATAATTTTTTTCATGGGTCTAAAATATGTACACTTAAAAAAAATTTGTCTGTAAATACTGTGGTGTATTTTGTAAATTAAATATGTGCAACCTAAAGGTACTTATTTTTAAACCTTAATGTCTGTACTTCGAAAATATTATAAATTGAATAATTTTCCTAATAAACGATTGTAAAGTTTATACTATAGAGAGTCTGGAATATAAGGATTATATCTGCTTCATGTCTCACAGTTACCTCCTCATGTCAGATAACTCAAATGTCATGAGAGCAGAGCTTTAAAAGCTGATTTAAACAGAAAAATTAACAGTCTGGCTCTTAGAGTAACGTAATTCGCTGTAACACTCTAAATAACACCAAATTCCGAACTAGAGCTTTATGGGAAAAAAAGGTTTACCTTTGTACCTACATCTTGAGCAGGACGGTCTTGTCTGTTGTGCAAGCGGTATTTAGAATAATATGTTATCGCAAAAATTCCCTAGCGAAAAAAGAGCTTTTTCTCCAAAATTACAAACCAAAAATCCCCTATTTGGTGATAAATCCCCAAAACTGAAAACGCTGTTCAGTCGTAAATGTCGCTGAGTTAGTCACATACCGACACAACAAAATTGCTTTAGATTGAAAAGCACATGATAAAACACGCGGACCGAATTTAAAGAGTTCGTGGTGGCTGTGCTTTGATGAGATGCTTCGGAATGTTTAAAAAAGTTGGTTTTGAATTTTTTGTTAGTTCGGGCGTTTTGTATTTAAGGTAACGATATAAATATACATAAATAGATTAAATAATAATTTCTTCATAAGGCGGTAATCCTTTTTGATTTGCAAGAGAAAGCCATCAGAACTTTTAAATATTCAGATCTTCAACTATTTAATATTCATTGGGAAACCCATTGATTTTAATTGTCCACAAATAATACTTAAAACTACCCCTTAGGAATACCCTTGTTAATATTTGTTATAAACTTTACTACTACATTTTTATACCATCTCTATATCTCCCTGACACAAGTACCACCACCCTAATCTGCCATTCTACTAAAGAATTAAAATAAAAACTTCCACAATAATAAAGATTATTATTTTGTGCAAAATGTTTTAATTTTCTACATGATATTAACTACCAATTTGAGTCTCTTAAAAGTGTACTACATTTTCAATTGCAGATAGTAAACAATTTTTAATTATTTTATTATTTCATTTTAAATTAAATATAATTGTCTTTATTTTGTTTTTGTATTTCAAAAGTTAGAAATATGTTTATGGCATCAAAATTGTCATGTTGTTTCTTCTAATCGCTTTTCCAAAGCAAAAATCGAGAGAAATGGGCACAAGGCAAATTAAAAATCTTAAGAAAACATAATAAAAATAAAATGTTAATAATAATAATTAAATTTAATTAATATACATATATGTATGTATGTAAATAAAGGTTTGAGAAAAAATGGCGTAGATTTATCTATAAAATAGTCAGATAATAATGTATTGATTTTTTTACATTCAAACAAATCAATAGAAACGCAAATTTATTGCATAACTTTCCATTATTTCAACTTTACTTTAACCTACCAGGTAGCATGAACCTTAATCTACTTTACCGCTCACTTTAGGTTACAGTAAAGTTTTAATAGTGCAACACTTTTAATAAGGCCGGTTAAAGTCAACTTTTAGCTATCGGTAAGTTGTGAAAATAGGCCTTAAGGTATGTTCAGACCTAACAAATATTTGACGAAAAAATCCAAAAAAAGCGTGATCAAAAAATTTATCAAACGTTAGCTTTATTTTTAACAATTTCTATTGATTAACTTAACTTTATTTGTAAGAAGATAATTGTATAATATTATTTGTTAAATTATGACTGATCTAGCAAAACATTTTGCAAAAGCAAGTAATTTTTTAATAAAACTAGGGGTCACGTGTAGGACGTCAAATATTTAATAGGTGTGAACATAGCTTTAGTCTAATAAAAACTCAATATGATGGCTTTCAATGCAGTGATTTACACAACAGCAAACTCTTCGGACCACTACTTTCCAAATCGAGTGAGAGATAATGATGTCTTATGTCTCCACTATATTTTTTACTTATTATATAATAGGCTTGTTCGCTTGGCTGTTAAGAAATATTGATAACTACGACTCCGACTCCATCCGCTGAAAATTTTTAAGTGCGACTCCGACTCTAACCTTGATACTAAATGTATATGAGACTGATCCATATTTGACCTTTAACATTGATTTAATGCAATATCTTTTAAATGGTTAAATATAGCGAGAAAAAATGATTCTGTTAGAATGTCAAATATATATTTTAATTCTAACGCGTGCCGCATTGAGCTTTAATATTGTTATTTACATATGAGTGTGTAAGATGCAAAACTCGTTGGTTATACTTTATTCAAATTTTGGGAAAATGCAAAAACATAAAGCGCCCGATTTAATGGAGCAAATTAGTTGAACTTTTTGAGTCTGAAAGGTTATAATTTTTATTATTTTTCATAATTGTCAATTTTGTTGTTTCATAAAATTTTGTTTTAAAAAATTTGTTTAAATTAAAAAAAACAAAAAATCCCTGATGAATTTATCCATTAAGATAAATAATTATAAATAGTTTTTATATAAAAGTGACCTTGAGCTTGAAGGTTAATTGTAAAGAAATATTATTTAAAAGGTCGAAGATATTTAACTAAATAATTTTTTTATTTTTAAAAATTTTAGAAAAGTTTTTATGCTGAAAAATTTTGGAGTCGGAGTCGCGAGTTTCTGTGGGTTCTTCGACTCCAACTCCGGTACAAAAACCCCAACTCCGACTCCTTAACTCCGACTCTATAGTCCTGAACTAAACAATGATCCCAAAAATATAAAAATATCGTTTTTTTTCATTTCGCTAATACGAGACCCAACTTCGTAAAAAGAATTGTCTCCATTGAGCTCAGCGTGCTCGAATTCGCTTTGCCAGTAGGGTGCCCAGCTTGTTAAAATGTGCCACGAGCACAGTTTAGCTAAACATTGTGCCATATTATTATTGTCGTAGTCGAAAACGAGTCGGTCATAAAAATTGTTATTTTGGTTGTCGTAAATCACAATAAAACGGCAAAGTTTCTATGTGTTTTACTTTGTAGTTGACGTAAATTTTAAATTATATCGACAAAAATTTCAAACGACTTCGATCACGACAACGACTCTCGTAATAAGACTAATTGATTTTTATAATAAAGTAGTAAAGCAAGAATGCCAATTTTTTTTTTCGAAACTCATGGTTTTCTAAAAAATTCAATTGTGAAATAAGTTATCTATAGAATTCTCACTAGTCGAAAATGTTTCTTGCAGCAAAAATCATCGGCAAAAGTATTTTTGTATTCCTCTTCGCAGACCCCCTAAAAACCTTTTAGAGAATCCAAGAAGTACAAAAACCTTCTTTTTAAAAACACTTTTATCCATAAAACTATTGTTAACGTTAAATAAAAATTAAAAACGAACGCTTATTTTGTAAACCATCTTATAGGTTATTTTTAGTGCACAAATAATAGTAAAACTTTCAATTGCAATAAACATTTAGAACAATTATTTAACTTTATTTTTTGTAGTTTTAAAAGAAAAAAATGCTTAAACAAATTTGAATTAGTGACGCAAGTTTTAAGGTGCTACTTAAAAACAAAATAAGTTTAAATAACTTTAACTGAAATTACAAAAAAAGAAAGTTAAATGTATAAACAAACAAGAACTTCAAACCTAAAAAAATAACAGTTTATTTGTCAACATTTAATTAATGATAACAAAAACATAATAAAATTATTAACAAAAAAAGATCATGCTATAAGTATGACGATATTTCACGCTCTGGCAGCGTTGCCAGAAGCTTTGGCGAAAACAAATCATATCTATTTATAATAGAAAAATCATCAAAGCCAAAATACATGCATACATACCTAACAACCTTACCCTGCAAATAATAGGACTACTCCAAACACGCGTGTAAAATCTAGCTCACAAGGGACTAGGACTACTCCAAAAGTAACCCAAACGTATGAAAAAACATGGTATGTTTAACATAACGATGGCCTAGGGCAGGACCATATAACCCAGCTTTGGAATACAAAGGAGTAGTTTTAAAACTGCTACTAGTTTTAAAACTACTCCGTTGTATACACAAGAGTATTAGTTTTAACTTCGTATAAAAACGAAAACATGTCGTTAAAAAACGACGAGATGTTGTCTCACTACAAACACTTTTTAACAATGACATGGTCCATGCTTGCAATACATCGGACCAGTCCATCGAGTAGTCTATTGAATCAAATTGGATCAGGTAGTCCAATATTATTTGCAGGGTTTATACACAATTACATATGTATAAATTGGTCCAAGCCGATATGTAATTGTCGGCGGCGGCTTGAAGAAAAGTTGTCGGCGGCGGCTTTAAGCCAGCTAAAAAATAAATAAAATTTATTTGCTTAAAACATATTTTGCTGAATTTATATTTTTCAAGTATCTGTCTCTTGCCAATTTAAAAATCTCGAAAAACAAACCCCGCACTTTGAGACATCACATTGAAAGCTCTTCATTTGCTGGCCCTGATGCATTTTCTACAATTTGACTCGCATTTTGTGTAGAAACATAACTTTTTATACCTATCTCTGAAGTTTGGTAAAAAAAATCAGAAACTAAAAGTAAATGATTACAATTGAATGCAGTTTGGCAAATTAAAGTCATTGACACCAAACAAATGAGGAAAACAATTGAGTTAAGCCTAACCAGAAAGTTAAAATGGATTTTTCTAATTTTAAACCTTTTTTTTCGATTTTCAAACATATTTCTTTGTGTCATTATAATAAATAACTTTAAAATTACACATGTAAAATTGTTGGGAAAATAACGAGATAAACATATTTTCAGGATTTAGTTTTTTAATGTAACCTTATTGAATTTTTTATTCTAACGAATAAAATGTTCGGCTAAGCTGGTTAAGGTAAAATCTAAGCTGAAACTAGCCAGACTTTTCTAAAAAAACAGCGGCGGTGGCGCTAAGCCGGCTTGGTGTCGATCGACTTGGACCTCTGGTTTGGAGTTAAATTTTCATTGCACATTTTTCTTAAACTACATTTCAAATCCATTTTAATTTTGTAAATTAGTAAAAAGTAAATCAAAAAGTATGAGTAAAAGTAAAAGGTTACTTAAAGAGCTTTCTATTCTTAGCGATAGTTGAGGGTAGTGCACTAATTTTGCAGTTTCAACTCACAGTTAGTTATAGTGCAAAATAATTGCAATCATTTTGTCAATGTTGAGTGATAAATTGAAAACTAGCCCTCTCACTTAACATGAGTGTTAATGATGTAAACTAATTTTGCACTCAAAAAATAGTTTGATTTAAAAAAAAACTTATTGCTAATTTTTTGTTCTTCACTCATTTGAGTGCATATAAAAATTTTGCACTAAATTTACAAACATAAAGCTTGTTTTTTCATGATAAACGCCAGGAATTATTCTGTTACTAACAAAATTAAATGATGTTTAGTTTCTTTTGCTTAAGCATATCATCACAAAGAAACATTTTTTAAATGTTAGTGAGAGTCTGATTATATGCAGCTTTGCAAATTTGGAAAAATTTGAATTGAGTGCAGATTATATGCATTCAATCACCATTAGTGATAGTGAAAAAAAATATCAATACCACTCAATTTTTTTTAGAGCTAGTGAAAAAAATAGCAATCATTATTAAAGGTGGTAAAGAATAGTTTAAACCAAATTTGTTTTTTTGCAGTTTTATTAAGTGATAGTGCAATGCTGATTACAATCAATATTTCGTGCGGTAACCCCAACTATGACATGTATGTATGAATTTTAGACAAGAAGATTTTGGCTTGTGTGCTTTTTGCAAATAAACTTTAAAGTAAAAATCATAATTTTTTAAAATAAAAAGTCAGCAATGGGGGAACAAAATTATCATATCATATTTTGGTCAAAAAACAGCAAAAATATGATAAAAATCATCATTCTGGCAACGCTGCGATCAGGTAAATATACAACAACTTCATATACATACATATGTACGTTAGGAATATTCAAACTCGTAAACGTATCACCGAATATTCGCCTATTTCACTACATTCGTAGTGAAGAAAATTATGTTTCTAAAACGACTGCTCGCATTATAAAGTTTTACTTTTCTTAAAGGAAATTATCAATAGACTAAACCATTTTTGAGTTACGCGAATATATGTTGTGCAACCTCCTCCATTTTCGAAATAACGGTATATCTCGAAAACAAGAGCAAACCTAAAAAAACTGGATTCAGCGAAACCGAATTATGTCAAAACGCCATGTGCACGGCTTGTCTAAAAAAAGTGTAAATGTCGAGCACAGTGTTATTAAACACGGTGAAAAACAAAGTTACGCAAAGTAAAGTAAAGAAAATTAAAAAAAAACTCTAAATTAAATATGTGAAAGCCAACGAAATATGTGGCTGCAGCATCTCCGAAAATAGTTCCACTTAAAAAGCACTTAACTACTAAGTAAAATCGCAAAAGAATGAGAGAAACGAAATCTTAAAGTATTTAAGTATATCAGTGTTGTTTCATCTTATTGCCAGTCAGAGGTGGCACGATGAAACTACATGTGGGGAAACCAGGCAAATCTGGCCCATTATAGATGCAAAATGACACAGCGGGCATTGCACCTGTCCAGGCATCATCTAAGAAACCTAATTGCGGTTATAACTGGCCACTGGCCTATTGGTAGGCACGCCCAGAGGATGTGGCTCCCTTATAATGACTTGTGTAGAAGTTGTGGCAACGAGGAGGAGGAAGAGTAAACGGAACATCTTTTCTGTAATTGCCCGGCATTCAGAGACTTAAGCCTTGAAATTTTTGGTCGAAGAGCCCTTGGGGACAAAACTTGTCTCTCTGATGTTGATGTAAACTGGATCCACTTTTTTATTGAATCGACCGGATGGCTGCATGGGAATACTAGCAGCCAGATAACATAGGACCCATGGGAGACGGTGTGACATGGTAACACAACGCGAACTAATTAATGGACCCACGCGAGCTGTGCTTGATCACGGCTGCCAATGGAACCTAACCTAATCTAACCTAAGTGTATCAGTGTGACTGAACATTTATGTATCTAAATTAAGCATTTAAAATTAAGGCAAAATTTTGATTTACAATTTGGCAATTTAGCTTTACTTGTTAAGTATGGAGGACAAGTTTTATTGATTAACTGAATTTATGTTTTATACATTTTAAATTTCGACTACAAATAATTTTACTTAAAAAGAAATATTGTATGAAAATGGATAATTTTTACCTGAACCCTGGAAGGTTTCTCTCATTTTAGTACATTAATGTTACTCTTCGTCAAACCAACGAACTATTTAAAAAAAATTGTAGCGGAACGGGTTTTAAAGTGAAAAACCAATAAAATAAAATAAAATTAAGTAAAATTAAATTAAATATAAAAAAATATAATAAAGCATAAAAAATAAACGGCCTTCTTCTCTCTTAAAATTTGATACGAATTTGAACTATTTTTGTATTTTCAAATTAATTATTTTTTAAAGTTATATAATAAAGTGTAAATTGGCTTCGTCAATTCGACGTACAGTGAGAAAAATCAAAACTGTTTTGTAAAAAAATTCAACATTATGGGAATTATTGTCCATTTTTTTTAAAAAAATTTTAATTTATTGACCCCAAGATAAAAATTGTAGAGTGCAAATGTCTGAAAATTACGTGTTAATCCAACAAGATATCTGAAACAGATTTTTGCTATAAAATGCTAAAAAAAATAATAATTTCAAACTTTCAACTTCCCTTCAACTCTAAGAAATAAACTGGTCTAAAATATCTTATTATAAAAACTTTTCAATCAGAGCAAACCAAAGAAAAAAATCGTTTGCAATTTTTTAGATCTGGTCACACTGACCAAGTATGAAAACCAGAATAAAGTTCCTTGGAGTTATCCTAATGATGATAATGATAATAATGTAAACTTCAACTAAACACAATCTCTCACCGTGAAGAATAATAAACTTTATTTAAGTCTTCATCTACTCCTGGGATGCAAAAAAAACCTGTGGGTCGCTGTGCTTATGGCATTTACTTTAAATAAATAATGTTGCGGAATGAAATAACCCCCCAAAATATAAGCCCCCAAAAAAATAATGAAATAACCCGCCAAAGTGTGAGGCCTCATTACATATTCAATAATCCCCCAATTAAGAAAATGAAATAACACCCCAAACAAACAGAAAAAACCCCCCAAAAATCGTTGTTGTTGTGCTCTGTGCAAACTTTTGCGGGTTTTTTTAAATTATTTTTTGGGGGGTTATATTTTGGGGTGTTATGTCATGTCGCCAGAAGTTGAGGTGCAAAGTTGATAATTACAAATTAAGTCATTGGAATGCCATAATAATACATTTAGTAGTGGGACGGTTTTTTTCCAATAAATTATTATCGACGCAAACGGGAGATTTATCGTGTGGCGCAAATTTTAGATTTTTTTTGGATATTCGTATTCATAACATCACTAATATGCACATATGTTTGTATGTGCTCTCCAAATATGGATGTATCCATAAGATATAAATACGTATTTTGTGCTAGCACTCGTGCGCCAATGTATTTTTTTAGCAGGGCGTTTTTTTGCCACATGTTTGCTTATTTTTTTATAATGGAATTTTTATTAAATATTGTTTATATTTTTATTGTTAATTAGAAAACAAAGACAAAAGTAAATAGTACATAAGTACATATGTACATACATTTTTGTATATATTTTCTTCAAATAAGCCGACTTCAGAAGACGCAGACTCCTTCAAGATTTAATTTTATTTGCCAAACAAAAAATAAAAAAACTCAAAATGGAAATAAAAAGCTTTTAGTTAAGCAAGGCGTTCAGGCAAGAATGTAAAAATATTGACAATTGTGTGTTGTTTTTTTTACAGAATGACGTAGTTGGCTCCTTATTTGATATAATTTGCTGAATGCTGTGCAGGGTAGTGCTCAGGACGACTAAAATCTATCGATTTGGCATTGTTCGCTAAAGGTGGCATCGATATTCAGCTGATGCTTCAGTTAACAACGCAGAAAACAAAATAAGTGCAACATGTGCTACAGGGGTAAGTGTTTTGAATTATTCTTAAAATATGCACACACTGTTTTATCACACTCAAACCAATTTGATTCTACATGAAATTCACGTTGTTTCATCTTGAAAAAACTTTCATACAACGTGATTCGGATTGTTATTTCAATATAAATGACATTTTGCTCTAACTCTACTGCATTGTTAAATTAACATGAATTAAAGTTATTTTAAAAGAAAAACATGTTGTTCGCAAGTTATTGTAAACTCAGGTTGAATTAACATGAAGTTACAATGAAGCAAAATAACTTCCGAAAACGGTAAAATCAACCTTGTTTTTGACGATTTTACAAAATTAAACAACGTAACGACACGTTTTATAAGTTTACAGGAGAAGCAAAAAAAGCTTTACAAAATCAATAATTACAAGGTGTTGTGAACATGTAGTTTAATAAAACGAACAAAAATCAATCACAAAGTAAATTTTGAATTTTTTAATGATGTATTTGATGTTTTGTATTTTACACACAACGTACCTGCTCCTCCGTCCGACGTTGCCCGGAGGCAACCATAATATGGTTGTGGTTTCTTGATGGAGGACTATTTCGACCATAATGGTTACCGGTGACAATAATATACATAAAACAGTGTTCGAAAATAAACAAAACATTATTAAGCGTACGGTTCACACACCCAGAAACGATATCTTTTTTATTAATTGTTTGTGTATAAATACCAGGGCTGTGGAGTCAGAGTCGGAGTTTAAGAGTCGGAGTTGAGGTTTTTGTACCGGAGTCGGAGTCGAAGTACCCTCAAAAACTCGCGACTCCGACTCCGGCATAAAAAATTTTTTTTAATATTTACCAAACTAAATTGGCGATGCAATATTTTGAAGATAAATTTGAATTAGTAATAATATTTTATGAGAGTTAGTTCATTCAAGTACTATACTTAAATAGTATAAACGTTTGTAATAATTTATATTATTTGGGTATATTATTTATACGTGCGGACAAGAGTCTAAATCGAATACAACATTTTTACTCAGTAATTGATCTAGTTAGAAAAAAATGTGTGGTTTTTTTAAGTCATTTACTTGTACTCAAATATGACAGGAATTGCCAATCAACACTGAAATATTTTTAACATTGTACAGAAATTATATGTAAATAACTATATTAAAACTCAATGCGGCACAAGTTAGAATTAAAATATCGATTTGAGATTTTTAAAGAATCATTTTCTGGGTGTGTTATACCATTTAAAAATCACTGCATTAGAGTAGGAGTCGGGGTCGTACTTAAAAAATTTCAGCGGAAGGAGTCGGAGTTATAACTATTTCTTGAGGAATTCAAAGCCCTGAATAATACACAACCTTAATACGGTTTATAACTATTTTCAATAAGTAATTTCTGTTCTTCGTTATAAAACAGAGCAATTGTAATGGCTCTGTAGACATACACGTAGACCAGTGGCGCCAATAGTAGGGAATTTTCCCATTTTGTAGGAAGACATACACGTAGACCAGTGGCGCCAATAGTAGGGAATTTTCCCATTCTGTAGGAATTTTTTCGGAAAATTTCAAGCGTAGGGATAAAAGGATAGATTTTTTCTTTTAAGGCAAGTGTAGGGAATTGTCAAAATATCCCATTTTTAATATGTTGTCAAAAAATACGTATGTATTCAGCTTATTTCCATTTTTAATTAAATTTTTTTATATAAAATAGCATTTTTAAACAGAAACCCTATACTATGAGTTCTTAAAGGCCCAAATACACTGATCAAAGTACTCATCAAGCATTGTGGTAGTATTAGTAAAAATGTGTTTGTTTGTGTGACACTGACAACGCTTGATGAAAATTTAGATATGATGGCAAATTCGCCGGCTGGACAAGCATTTGACCCGTGTATATGGCCCATAACAGCCTGGCAGTCTTCAACAATTGCCAACACTATGTACCCGAATATTCGTCGCCCACATTTGCGAACTATAGAAAGATCGAAGATCTAATGAAATTAATTAGTAAAAAAAACACAATCACACCTTCTGAACTAAGAGAAAAATCAATTTAAGGATAAGAATTTTTTTATTTTAGTTCAAGCGACCTGAAGAAAACATTTTTTAAAAGTTTACAGAGCCTTCCCTTTTATTTGGTATAAAGAAATAATAAATCAAATACGAAGCATGACTTGTTTTTTGTCTCTAGATTAAAAGATATATACAGGCGTTTCTGGCAAAAAGAAAATTTTAAATTTGTCACACAGGGTTATTTTTGAAATTGAATCTTTATACGTGCGTGCATGACATTTACATATTTATTTTGGTTTTTTTCTTGTTGTTAATAAATGCTTTTATTTTAATGTAAAAAATTTTAACAAATTATGTGTTTGTTTGCCTGTTGCTAAAAACAATCAATTTTTAACGTAGGGAAAAGTGTAGAGAACATTTTTTTAGTTGTAGGGGAAAAAAAGGAATTTTTTTCTTAGATACGTAGGGAATTGTTAAAATTTCTCCTGGCATCACTGATGTAGACATACATTATTGACAATTTATAGCTAAAAGTAATAGTGTTATGACGATTTTCTGGCATCAATAAAACAGTTACAAGAAATATTTACAATTATATTGGGAACAGTCCAAAACTAAAAATCAATTTTTTGGAAATTAAAAAAAAAAAAATTATTTTTCGAAATACAAAATTTTTTGGAAATTAAAAAAAAAAATTCTTTCCCCATTACAATCCAGGTGGTTTTCATTAGAAGCATTAATAATTCAAATTCTACAATTATATGAATCCCATTGATACTGCAAAAAATATACACTAGAGTCCCGATTTGCGTCAGTATGAAAATATATTTTTTCTTATGTCTTTCTTTTCAAATGATACATTTATTTCAGCCCACTTGCTGAAATAAATAGAATAAAACTTGACCATATCACTTTCTGCATCATACATAGAATTTCTTGCTAAAAATGTATATTTTTGAACCAATCAATGCAATAAATTGTTTCTAATTTGTAAAATTTTAATATTTGACGATTTTGACGAATTTTGTTAAAACTTTTGAGTATTTTATAAGAACGAAGCCTAACAACCGTGGTTCTATAGTATTTTTATTTTACACGTTCATGAAGGAATGAGCAAATAAAAATTTTTAGCAACGACCACGGCACGAATAGCTTATGTGCAGTGTTGCCATATCCTAAAATATTTTACAGCTAAATCGGCTTTAAAATAATGCTAAAAAATGCTTAAAACAACCTTCCTGACAACCAGTGAAATGCGCATAGGAATAGCTCATCCCTTCAACAATAAATTTCAGTTTATCAATAGTATGAAATGGGAATTTAGCACATTTGAAAGAAATCTTGTTAATTAATTTATTGAATCCCAAGACAAACTTTGAAACATTATCTAAGTTGACATATTAATTGAGCTATAAAATCTCGGCATGTACTTAGTATTTGTTTTTCTATTTCAAAAGTTATTGTACCTCTTTTTGATTCCAAATCTTTTTCAGAATCGTAATTGAAATATGGCGTTGGCGGAAAAAATCAGCTAAACATGAGTTAAATGGATCAAAATGATCAAATTTCTAAACAATTTGATATGAAAAATCTTTTAAAAGATTGTAGAGTTTCTACTAGCGAAAGAGTAGGGATTTGTGTAATCAACAAAAAATTATGGTAGTTTTTCAAAAAAAGATAACTTTAATATTCTTAATGTGTGTAATCTATGTTTTGTTTGTGTAAATTTTTTTTTGTTTTTTTTTCGTGAATGTATTTTGTTTTGGTGAACAATTTTCGGTTTTCTCTACCAGCGAAAAAATGAACATTAATGTGCTGAACCGAACCCAAAAACGAAGGCAATAACATTTTCTCATATATCTATTGAGTTGAATATGTACATTATTATTTTTTTGTTCGAAGATCACAAGCAGAGAAACGTTTTTCTTTTTAATGATTTACAATACAAACACTATAAGCGTTTGTGTTTTGCACATATCTACCGAAGCGAACACCAAAGAGCAGTATATAATGTTTATTTCCGAACATTGAGTTAAAGTTACCATCACGCCTGTTCAGAAAATCACTTGATTTCAACTGACGTGATTTCTAATCACACGTGCGTTTTAAAATCCTACTCACCGAATGTTTTTTTTTTACAGTTATTTTTTAGTATTCTCCCTTACAAACCTACTTCGTAGTAAGGAAATGCCGTGACAGTTGAAATATTATTTTTTGTGTTATAAAACATGTTAAATATTCTTTCAATTATTTTACTGCATCTTTCTGAATGTGTGCTATAGCGTAGCGCATAATTGTGCGCTTATTTTCTTAAATGTATTATTAGTGCTTCGCAAAATGATAAAATTTTTTATTGGCTAGTCGGTTCCTCAAATTTTCTTGAAAGAAGGCAGTTGAGAATGTTTCCATCAGCGACGAGCGATATATTATCACCATTAATTTGGGGACTCAATGAAACTGGATGTTTAACGAAGATATATGAACTCCCAAAAGAACATCGTTACATGCCACACCGTTAGACAACATGTCCCTCGATTTACAAGAAAATATACTGTTTTTAAAAGTTTTCTCGGAATTGCGGGCAAATCAGAAATCCTCCCCACTTTCTTGTAAAAATAAAAGCCCTTGATTTTCCGACCCATACGTTAAGTGTAGAAAGCTAAAGGCCATTTTTGAAAAACTTTATATTTCTGGAGTATTTCGAATTGTTTTCTTTAGGAATAATTCAAAATTATATGAATTAAATGTTAAAGTGTATCAATTAAGTTTATAAATTAAAACAAATTTATAATAACATAGACAGACCAGACAGACATCGTTAAATCAACTCCACTCGTAATAAGAATCGTGAATATTTATATTATCGGGTCTGATATAGAGTATTTAGTTAATCAGCGCGAATAATTATTCGAGGTAAAATTTTGATCGAATAATATTCGAACAATTTAATATTATTCGGTGAATCGAATAATTTTAATTTTGTCTTGTTTAGAAGTTTAAAAATATGACCAAAAATTATATTTTTTAACATGACAATCTTATTAAAAATCAACAACATTTTAACAAAAGTTACTTCATATAATAAAAGCGGAAAACTTTTTAAATAAAAAACAGCATCAAAATTTACGCTTATCTTCTAAAATAATCTTTGAAACAGAGCATAATTTTAAGATGTTCATGTTTTAAACGGTTTATTCCATTTGTTTTAATGAAACTTGATTTAGAAAATACCCTTTCACTTATTTTGACGTTGGAGAAATTGAAAGTAAAGCGTTAAAAAGCATATCCAATTTCTCTGTTCTTTTTTTTTGTCTTTTCTAAAAATTCGTAGCCTTCCATTTTACCACTTGAATCTCTTATTGATTTTTTAACAATGAAAATAATTTTGATAGTCTTGTAAAGACATGGTTGTTTTCATTCGTCTCAAAAAATCATCTTCTTCATCTGAATCATTGTGGTAAAAGTCTGTACTAAACATTTTTAAAAATACAGTAGAATCCCGATAGTTCGTAATCGTAAGGGACCGGCCATTTTTTTTTTACGAATTATAGGGGTTTTCGATTTAGAGTGGTTTCGATTTAACGGGGTTAAAATAAAATAAATTCGAATTAACGGGGTTTTCAATTTATTTACTAAGACGATAAAAAAAACATAAAAAAATGGTTAAAAAGATAAAATATATAAAAATTATTCATGTAACAAACTGATCTTAAGAAAATATAGAAACACACAAGAAAAAAACCCACGCAAAAAAGTAGCGGTAAGCAAAAAATCATTCTTTCCATGTTTCTGTTGTACTTATTACGAAAAATAAGTGGTAGTTAGCAAACAATTACGATTTATAAGAGGTAAAGAAGATTTTATTTAAAAAAAAAAATTAAGAATTAGCGAGGGGACCAAAATGTATGGACATTTTACGAATTAACGAGATTTTTCAAGGGGCCGACAGTTTTTTACGAATTATCGGGAATTACGATTTATCGGGGTACGAATTATCGGGATTTTACTGTAAATTATTCCCAAACTCTTTGGTTTCATTTTTTGAACTAACTATATTTTTTACTCGAAGGAAATGTTCCTTAGTTTTTTTTACATTAAAGAAAAAACTAATACTGTGAATTTTCGATTAATCGACACAAATAATTCGAATTATTCGTTAATCGAAAATAAGCAATTTTAAATTATTCGAACAGTTAATCGCCCAAAATTAGTCGATTAATCGAACAACGGTTAATCGATTAAATACTCTTAAATTAATACCATCGGATCTAAGATCTATTTTATAGCAATTACATACGATATGACAAACTACTTACAAATACCCTTTACACCTGTGGTGAAGAGTGTAAACATTTATTTTATTTTCTTGCGAGTTTACACAAGTTGTCAGCCCGGGGCTCGTGGTTATCACTTCCGAAATTTATAAATTTTTGAATGTAGTTTGTCTATAAAGCTCGTATCTATTAAACAGCACTTGTTTAAAGCAATTTACATTTTTACAAACAAAATATTAAAACACTTTTAATTAATTTATCAATCTGAAACTATCACTCATTAATTTCAATTGCCTCTTGTAAAATAAGTAGCTAATGAAAAATCTTGAGTTGATTTGAGTATGCTTTTTTTTTGTTACCTTATAAACAAAATATGTATATTTAATCACCTATGAAATCAATAATGTGCTGTTTTCACAACACAAGTGACTGAACGTGTAGTAAAATTTATATGAAAAGCACTCAGTTTTTTGAGTTGTGTTGTGAAAACAGCACTTAAGTGAAAATTTTAATTAGCAAAAATAAAGTTTAAGTTTTACTCACTCACATGATAAAAAAATCCTTTTACTTTTTTTTTGTAGATCCTTATCAGATTAAAAAAATTAATCCGTCAATGTTGATTTTTTCCACAGGAAAAGGAATTCGAGTGCTTGTGTCTCTCAGTAGACAGTTGTACGTACGGGCGTGATGACTTTTTGCTTCTTTTTCAATAATTTTATTTCTCTTAATTTTTCTTTTTTTTACACTTGCATTTAATGATTTTCGTTGTGTATTTTTCTTTTTTTTTCTTCTTTTGTGTTTTTTTATTTCCTTATAAATTTAACTTAATTTTCTGTGGATTATACAATAACAAAAAATCAGTGCAATTACACTCTGCGATTTAAATTAACACATTCAGTCGTAAATTTTCTACGAGTATGAAGATTTTTTATGAGAATATGAGTAAAGAAAAATTATTTATGCATTGAAAAGAATTATAAAAAAGCTTATAGTATGATGTTGTTATCAGGGCAAGTTTTTATATGAATAAAAAAAAAGTAGCGGAATTCAGTGTTCGATGGAAATTGGTCTTAAGAAAGAGCTTATGAAAAATACCGTAGCATTTTTTGTAAAATATAGCAACAAAAAACACAAAGCTTACGTTAGATTATATAAAAGAGCTTTTGCTCTTTCGCAAAACCATTTGTACCAGATACGGTATTCCCCTAATGTTGCATAGCAAGGTTTAAAGTTTTTGAAATTAAAATTTTAATTGTCAGAGAGATCAAGAAAATGTTTATAACATGTTTAAAAGTTCCTTTTTTTAATTAAAAAATCGATTGTTTTATTGGAAAAAAGCAACAAATTTTTTTTCCAAAATTCTTGCAAATTATGCGAAATGGTATTTTTCAAAATGTTTGAAAAGTTTGCCCTGGCTATTATGGAAAAAAGAGCATCAAGATTTTTACCTGGATTGTTAAGTTTGACATTTAATTAATATTGTACACAAGTTTATAAAAGTTTTTTAATATTAATTTCCCAAAAACTTGTTTGAGTTTTCATTTAAATATTTTTTCTTTATCAATTACACAGTGCAACAAAATTCGCGTCATCGCCGCCAGCCTCAATACTTGCAACGCAAAATGAAACTAGACTATTGGTAGAGCAAATCTGCCAAAGGCACTTTATAGGGTTAAAATGTTCGACGACGATTTTCTGTATCAAATTACTCTAGGGGACCGAAAAATCGTGCAATGTATATAAAACGGAATTTCAAAATTCCGGGCTTTAATATTTATTGAATTTTTCTGATGCAAAAAATATTCGTAGAAGATTTTAACCCTCTAAAGTGCCGTTTTAGTATACTATTGTGGGGAAGTTTTAAATAAGGACAAAAACTACCCCTTCAAATAAGTGCTAAAGGGTTAATATATTCTAAGAAACGAATCGCCATACAACTCTACTGAAGACATCTGAAATACTCTTTTCGCTCAGAAGTACGTTTAGAATAATTTTGTTTGACTTGCACCAAACGGCTTTTTAAGAAATTCAAAATTTTCAATACCCGAAATTTTGAAAATCCGTTTTACATACATAGCAAGATTTTTTGGTCTTAAAACACCCCTAGTAAAATTTGATGCAGAAAATATTAATAGAACATTTTAACCCTCTAAAGAGTCGGTTTAGTATACAGTTGTGGGGAAGTTTAAAAAGGGACAAAAAAGACCCCATACAATTAGTGTTAGAAGGTTAATATATTCGAAGAATATATATATTTTAGTACAAAATTGCAAAAAGTGATTCTGAGTCGATCTGAACTAATATTTTTAGTGTACCATACATGAGAACAAACGGATAATACCCTTTCCACACCACAATAGTGGGGAATAAATAAAACATTAGCTGCCAGATCTGACAACATATAAGACAATTATGCCAGTCCGAAAATTAAACCCTTTAAAAAAACACCATTCACAAAATCTTTTAAGTCTGTACTTATTTAATAAGTACGTTTTTCTTTTTCTGCCTTTCTTCATTTTCCCAATAAAACTAAACCCCCCCCCCCCCCCCCCCACCCCCTTAATAAGCTTATGCATCACTTAACCGATTTTAAAACATTTTGCAACGCTGTTGGTAGTGAATTTTAAACTACGGGCTCATAATATTTTTACTACAGTACAAGTACTTATTTCGAACAGTTTTTATGGAGGCAAATATCACTTTGAAGATTTAATTAACACTTCCGTAATATTTTTTTATTTTATTTTTTCAATTATTATTCTCTTGTTACTTGAGATTTATTTTCTTTAGAAAAATTACGACTTAAGACTGTTAAAAAAAAACAAGAAGAATATTATTTTAAATTGAGTTTAAATGTGATTGTCACCGATTTTTTTTTGCTTATTTTATTTTTCTTTTTAAAAAAAACAGTGGAGTGCTTTCATTTTGGGTTCATTTTGCTGCATTTTATTTCATTGCAATTGAATTAATCTAAATCAAACATCTTTTGTTGAAAAAGGAGAATGAACAAAATTTTTATTGTGGCTTAGTATTCGATTTCTTTCTATTGGAATTATCAAAAAAAATAAAAAAACTAAAAAGAAAAATAATATTCGAAAGTATTTTAGGTATTGAAATAAGTACATACTTGACTTCGTATGCAAGTTATGTCAGCACTACTTCTAAAGGATTTTAAATTGGTACATGTGTTTTTTGTAAATGCTTTTTTTAGAATTAATTGTAAACAGATTTTATTTTTTGCAATTATTTTTAATTATTATCTCCAAATAAATTATTAGAAAAGAAAAACAAGTAAGAGTGCTATATGTATTCGGCTATGCCGAATATAATATACCTTTCACCATGGTGCGATAGTAACAGAAAGTTATATAAATAAAAGTGTGTGCCACGCCCACTTGTCAAAACTCGCCCACATTTTGTCGGGAATTGTGTAATGGTAACCAAGATCCTTGTACCTAAATTGGAAACTATGGCTCCTGCCGTTCTCCAGACATAAAAAAAATAAAATTAAAAAAAAAACAACAACAAGGGATTTTTTATAGGCCGTCGTGGTTTTTTGCTCATATCTCAGCCCGTTGTGGACCGATGAGGTTAAATTTCAATAGAAAACAATTCCGGAGTATATGTGACATAAATATTTAATTATCAAGTACCCATAACATCTGTAGTGCGATTCACTATGCTTTTTAAACACAATGGTTTCGTTTAAAAATTTTAACCACAAAATTAACCATTTTGCTATTCCCTAACATTTTTAACGACATCTGCTTGCTGGTGTTAAAAGCCACACCAATTGGTGTGGTTAAATCCGCTTAGAAAAGTGTCTATATATCGTTGTGCATATATAGTCGATAAATGATGTGGCTTTTGGGTATTTAGCCTACAATTTATCCACTTCTTATCACACACCAATTTTCTGTGGGCATCTAATTTATTTATCCTCAAATAAAATGAAAAAATTAAAAAAATTAATTTCAGTGTTTTTATCAGGTAATAAAAATTGGGAATTAATCACGAATAACAAAATCGTTTAAATTAAACTTTGTATTCCCACGAAAATTATTTTGATAATAAACTGGCAAG
This sequence comes from Pollenia labialis, assembly GCA_949318255.1. NCBI lineage: Eukaryota > Metazoa > Arthropoda > Insecta > Diptera > Polleniidae > Pollenia > Pollenia labialis. Next base: position 117,847,636 of record OX439140.1, read on the forward strand.
TGCACGGCCTAAAAAAACTGACTGGCAGCCCGCTTTTTATTTTGTTTGCGCAAACAATAAAGCGAGTTGTTTTTGTTTTTTTTTGTTTTTTCTTAACTTACTTCCAACTACAATTAATGTTGGATGAATTCCAATCAATTGTAGTGGGGAATGTAAGGAGACTGTTTACTGATGATGATTTTGTTTAAACTTTGATATTGTTACAAGTAGAACTGTTGCTGCAATTCTTATACGCTTAACAGTTTTATTTGGTTTAATATCTTAAGTTTTTCTAAAATCTTCATGGATGAAGTTTCCTGATGATCTGGCCTAAGCAACCAGTGAAATTCGCATAGGAATAGCTTATCCCTTTAACAATAAATTTCAGTATTTTTTATCAAATAATAAAAATTGGGAATTAAGCACGAATAACAAAATCAATTAAATTAAATTTTGTATTCCCGCGAAAATTATTTTGATAAAATTATTTTATTTAAAATTAAATTATTAAAATAATAAAATTAAATAATTTATAAAATAATAAAAATTAGTAATTTTTACGCACTTTGCACAATATCATTTAAAATTTATAAATTAAAAGGTTTTTGTATATTATCAAAGTTATTTTCGGGAATACAAAATTTATTATTATTTATACGATTACCGTATGACGTGCTAAATTCCCAGTTTTTCATATTTGATAAATACACTGAAATTTATTGTTGAGGGAAAGCTAGCTTCTATGCGCATTTCACTGGTTGCTTAGGCCAGCTCATCAGGAAACCTTTTCCAGAGTTTTTAGAAAAGCCAAAAATATTATACAAATAACACCCTAAAGCGAATAAGAATTATAAACACTCAAAGTCTTACTTGTATCAATATCAAAGCCAAAACAAAACACCAACAATAAACAGTGAGTTTATCTTTTCTTACATTCCCCTACAATTGGTTGGGTTCTTTCCGACTCGAATTGTAGTTGTAAGTGTATTTTTTTATTCTTCTTTGTTATTGTATCTTATTTTGATGTTTCTCTTGCCAGAGTTGCCAAGATATAGCAATTTGAATAGAAAGAAATATAGTGGTTAGTGTTAATAGTTAGTGAATTGCACTACTGGGGTCTTCGGAAAACCCATTTGCACGGACTCACGGACAGACAGACATCGTTAAATTAACTTCGCTTCTTATAAGAACCCTAAAATAAATCTGTGGTTTTCAAGGGCAACCGCGTATGTTTTAAATCAAATTTTTCAGGAGAGCCGAAAAACCATTCTAGATCAAACTATGGGCAAGGTATTGCACTTTTTTAACTTTGTCATTACGTTAAAAAATCGGAATTGATCCATCTTTTTTCAAAAATTTTTAGAAACATGTTAAGAGCGTTTAAAATTAGGCAATATGGCATCAACATCTCAAAATCGGAAAAATGGACATACGCGGTTGCCCATGAAAACCACAGATATATACTCTATAGGGTGAAAGATTAATATTGTAGAAATTACAAACGGAATGACTAACTTATATATACCGTTTTACCTTCGGTGGAGGGTATAATTAGAATGATTACATATTGTGTTTATTAAAAATGTGTGATTAGTTTTATTAAAATTAGAACTTCCTTATCAATATTTAAATGCATTTCAAGGTGCAAATGCACGTATAATATTTTTGTACTTTTCAGCATAGGTTTGTTTTTTTTTATATAAGTTTGTCATTTCGTTTGAATTTCTACAATATTGATGTAATACCCAACAAAAAATATATATTACGGATCCTTCTAAGTAGCAGAGTTTATTTAACGATTTCCGTCTGTCTATCCGCCAATTTATCTGTTCTTATTTAGGTATATTGAAATTGGGTTCCAAAGACCCTAGATGTGCTGGGGAGTAGTTTATTGTGTACATATGCTTATAACATATAGTCCGGAAAATTTTACTTTTGTAATGCAGCCAGATTGGTCCACAAATGCCTGAAATATAAGAAAAAAAGAAACAACGACTTCCTCTAATTTTGACCCATAACTCTCTAATTTGTTACCATAATTCTTAAGTTTTTAAGCCCTTCTTAGTACCGATTCACACACGTTAAGTTTGACTCGTCTTGAGTTTTTAGGAGAGAGGGGAAAAGAAATGTCAATCTCGAAAAATCAATGCAACCGTACGTAAATCAAGCCAAAGCGGAGTCAATAGTACGGTAAGTACGGATTTCCCTGAATAAAGTACAGAATGCTTGATTCAAGTACGAATTATTAAAGTGTCCCTTGCTTTAAACAATCCGAAAATGGGATTGACTTAAGTAAAAGCGAGATATTCCTCTTTATCTTAGACTGTGTTTGATTCGAACTTGAAATAATCCGAAAGTGGGTTTGATTCCAACATAAACATTTACCAAAGAGAGAGAGAATATTATTATTTATTTTCTTTACTTCCCCTACCCACCCACACCCACCCAGCTTTGTATTCCCCTTTTGTATACGGAAAAACTCCCAATTATAAGAAAAATCATTCATTCTACTTTAAAAATTTGATGTTTTTTACTTTTTATAATTTTACCAAAGAGAATTCGGGAAGTTTTGCTTATTATTTAAGTTTTTAAACATAAAAATAATGTATGTTTTTCTACTTTTAGTTTTGTTGTTGTTTCTACACAAAACAAGCACATAATTTTTTACTGACTTTTGTAGTATTGTTTTTGTTTCAACAACATACTTTTACAAGCAAACGCGCACGCACGCGTTGGCTCTTAAAAGTTATCCCATTTTGGATTACTTAAAGTAGGTACGTTATGTTGTTATTAGTACTTGAATTTTTAAGTTCGACTCGTACCAAAAGTTTGTGAAAAAAACATAAATTTAGTACGAATTTTTTCTGTGTAGAAATCATAGTTTTTCAATATAACCTTAAATAAACTTACGTCGGATTTTTGAGATGTGGATTAAGTTAGTTTTACTTAGTCTGAAACTCGGATTTTTCTGGTGAGATTTGATTTTTTTTTATTTCATTAAATACCAAAAATTAAAGCAAAACAAAGCTATTCCTTCAAAATTGTGTATACAAACTTGGTAATGCCGGCACAAATCTATTTTCAGATTAACTAAACCGAGTTTAGCTGAGATCCCAAAAATCCAGCCTTAGTAATCGAGTAGAGATACTTTTTTCAATAGCCTTTTTTTTTTGACAGATTACGTGTGAGTCGTGTCATGCTGTCATGCTATTTTTTTTATTAAGTATTGTTTGGCATTTCATAATGGAAAGACCTACGCCTGAACAACTTTTACAAATCGTTCAACTTTATTACGAATATTAGGAATGTGTTTCGGGCACTTCGCTCAACTTATGGTCAACATAATCGGCCTACTGAGCGTACTATTCGCAACACCATCACCCATTCATTATTGGATAATATTCGACCGAATAGACCATGTCCAGCACGCTGTGAAGAAAATATAGCGGCCGTAGCTGAAAGTGGAATCATCGGCCCATATTTCTTTAAAAATGATGACGGTACGAACGTAATCGTCAATGGTGACCGTTATCGTGCCATGATAACCGACTATTTGATGCCTAAAATTAAAGCTCGTGATCTCGTCGACATTTAGTTTCAGCAAGACGGCGCCACTTCCCACACATCGCATCAATCAATGGATTTATTGAGAGAACACTTCGGTGAGCACATAATTTCACGTTTTAGGCCGGTCGATTTGGCACCAAGATCATGTGATATCACACAGTTAGACTTTTTTCTGTGGGGATATGTAAAGTCTTAAGTTAATGCGGTCAAACCCGCTTCGATTCAGGCCTTGGAGGAAAACATCACGCGTGTCATTCGCCAGTTACCAGTCATCGAAAATTGGACACGGCGGATGGACCATCTGAGACGTATCAACGGCCAACATTTGATAGACATAATCTTCAAAAAATAAATGCCAAAACATATTCTTTCAAATGATAATTAACATTCCCCATTAAATTTGACTTTTCTATTTTTTTTTCTTTAAAAAGTAGGGAACCTCGATATGTATCACGCTTTAGAATAAAAGTAATGAAAATTTACAAAATCGGCCTAGAAATAGCCGAGCAACAGTCAGATAACTTTAATTTTTTCTTCCCAAATAATGGTTTTGCACACCAAACGAACTAGGAAAACATAATTTGGCAAATAGTTTTAACATGTATATGAATATATAAAGAATATCAAATATTGAAAATGAAAGAAATCGGGCCATTTTTCCCCCTGGCTCCTTCACAAGTGTATTCCCAAATTTAATTTTTTGGTAAGATTTTAAATACTATCGTGAAGGGTAGATAAGATTGCACACAGTCGGAAATGCACTTAACTTGTTTACATTATTATTGCATTTGCCAGATCAAGGGATCAAAAAGTTTAGAATGTCCGCCTTAAAAGATGTTTGCAAATATGTAAACAACTCAATGAGATTGTGATGGTTACATTGAAGAAAATAAACGTTATAGATCGATTGCATTTAAAAAAATGTTTATTTTGTCACATTTTTTACAAAATATTCTCTACACCACCATATATTGTTGTAATAACAAGGAATTAAAGTTGTAGATCAGCCACTTATGCACTCGATTAATTATTCGGCACGCGTGCTACGTCGAAAATATGTCACTTGCGAGACATAAACATACAGGCAGATAAAAGTAAATCTAAGTTCTCATAATTTCTTACAAAAATTACAAAAACATGAAGTGGTTTTTGTTCTACTATTTTTGTTTTTTTTTTCAAATGTCAAATAATGCAAAGAATGGTGATAGCAGTGGGCGGCAACGCTATGGTATTTTTATTCATATTGGCTGACTTGGAATCACTGTTTAAGTCGATAAAAGCATGTACGGACGTGTATAAAGTATCTAGTAAATACACTCGTGAGTGTGTGCCGTAGAAGCCTATCGCCACGGGGTTTCAAAACACTAAGTGTATACCAGCGATTACCAGTGTTGCTCCAGTGCGACTTTAAGGAACATATGTTTGTGCTGAGCGGCGCCCCATGTTTGAGTGCAACTCCACACAACACACACAGGTAGCATTTTTGACCACTACACTCGAACCTTGATTGCTGAAATAAATCAGATCCGATAGCAAGCCGATCTTCCCCAAAACTGGATGGAAAATCAGCCCATAAATGAGACATTTCCACGCGAATTTTACAGGAGAGGCAAACAACTTTTTATTTTTCCTATTTTCTGCTTGAGAGGAAAACCAAAAATTTATTTGACACAATTCAAGACTCAAATTGAAGAAGAACCACATGCTAGTTGACGAGGCATATCTGTCTCTACCACACGGCATACAAATCTCAATTTATTTAAAAAAGTGGATTAATTATTATTGTTTAGGAACCTTCAACTTAAAAATACCATTTTGCAAAATTTCTTTTGGAAAGACCATAGAAATGGTATATATTTTTCCGTTTAAGGTGGGTGGGTTGAGATAAGTACAAATTCATTTTTCTTTCCCTGTACTCGCGACTGCATAATCATATATAACAAATATCAAACCTCATAGCTTTCTTATTTCTTTCAGTAAATAGATGAAATTTGGTATTCAAATATTGGGAATATATTCAGTATAAAAATTAAAATAGCTTAACAGAAAAAGTGCAAATTAATATATGGGCATTTCCAGCGAAAAGTCTACTTTTTGTAACGTAAAGCCAGAAGTTTTTTAAATTGTTTCTCAAAAAATTGTATATGTATAGTTTCCTTTTTTTATATTTTGGTGTAAAGCGCAACAAGCTCTACATTTAGTAACAAAAGGGATAACGATTGAACAACATGGTCCGAACATACAACCTTATTTGCAATCTGGCGTTACATTAAAAAAAGTAAACTTTTCGCTGAAAATGCCCATATTTACCTTAAAACGAGCAAAGATTTATAAATTTTATAGCTTGAAAAATAAATCTGTATTAGTCCAAAGTTTACTAAAAAAAGGTTTTATACAAAACGTCTTGCTCAATTCGCAGTCTATTCAGTTTTTTAATGCAAGTCAAAATACACATCCGTTTTTTTAACGTAACGCCAGCGCAGATTTTTGCTTATATCTGCAAATCCTAAGCATCGATAACTGTAATGTTTTTTCTGAATATAGTGCTACTTCATTACTTTGTATATATAAAAACCCTTTTTACAAATTTGACATCTTCATTTAATTTTTTTACATTCTGTGGTACAAATATCACGACACGAAATAATGGAAATGCCCCCGTTCGAATTTCCAAAAGGTACCAAAATTTATATGAGAGCCTTTTAAGAGAAGAGAACACAATTTAAATTTAATTTTCACTTTTGAATTACCAAAATTATATTTTTGGCCTTTTTATACCCTCCACCACAATTCGTTGTGAAGAGGGTATATTAAGTTTGTCAGTCCGTGTGAAACTTTTTTATTATTTATCTCAGACCCCATAAAGTATATATATTCTGGGCCCTTGAGTGATTCTAAGTCGATTTAGCCATGACCGTCTGTCTGTCCGTCTGTTGAAAACACGCTCACTTTCGAACAACTCAAAAGAAATGAACAAACTTGGTGCCAAATTGCTTGTAGTTATCCTAAGCATTTTGGGAGTGAAATTCAGCAAAATCGGTGCAGTAGGACCAGAGCTACGAATCAAAATGTTGAACCACCACCTAAAAAAATTATAATTTTGTTACAAAAAATAACATAAATGGTGGAACAAGGCACGGAATGAGATAAGATTTTGCAAAAATTTGTTTTATTCGACTGGAAATGACGCTGTTAAATTTCGTGAAGATCCGTCCATAATTAACCCTAGGCCCCATAGAAACCCTACTCTCGGAAAACAGTTTAGTACGCCTAAGACCGTAATTAATAATGCTATCATAACAAAATTTAGCACGACACATTTTTATAGTACTAGAAATTACACTGTGTATTTTCGTGATGACCGGTCCATAATTTACCCTAGGCCTCAAATAAACCCTTTGCCCGGAAAACAGAAAAAAATTATCTACTTTGCTCCAGTATTAACAGAAAAATAGTTATCCAAGAGCCAAAATAAGAAATGTGCTGTATGTTTTGAAGTGTTCGCTATAATCTGTCATCAAAATTTTATTGATATTAAAAAAAAAATCATTTTTGGCCGGAATTTCCCAGTGTGCGTCGTTGAAAAATTTAAAATTTTAGTAAATTTTGGTCGCCGTCAACGATATGTGTTCTTAACGTCTGCAATGTCACATCGGCTTTGAGTAGAACATTTTGGCATTTATAACGCAACGACATAATCTCTTTTGATAATTTTCGACATGAGTTAGAGACACACTTTTTTCTCACTTTTCGAGAAACGATGGAATATTTTGTTTCACAATTTTTCGATGCAAGAAGTTCTCACTATAATTACAGAACACAAATACTTTTTGTAGTACGTACATACCTACAACGATATTTTAATGGAAAAAAGTTGTGATATTTAATTAATAAGCACAAGTAAACAAATTAATATGTAGTATCAATTAACAATTTGTTGATATTAACAACATTTTCTGCACTAATGTTGTTGATATAAGTAAACGTTTAAATTGATTAAATTTTTAATTAAAACTTATTTTATTTTTGATTAATGCCTTAATTGAAAAAAAAATGGTGAGTACACCAGATACTCTAACATTTCACTTAATTCATTCATATATGCAGTGTTGTCATCTCTTCACCACTGAAAATGACTCAAGTTATCGAAAAAACTTTAAAATTCACTTGCGGTAACTAATCAAGGAAACTTTAACGTTACAGCACAATTAATACAGCACTTATTAAATTTTTTGATGCAACATTTTTTAAAACTGGAAGAAAATTGGGCTCAATAAAAATGATTAAAATAAAAAAAAAAATTATTAACATGAGTTACGTTGCGGGATTTCGTTGCAGGCAACTCAATATCAGGCTTGTTGCCATGCGTAATCGACCCATTAATTTTTTTCAATAATTTAAATTTACTTATTTTCAGTATGAAAAGAAAATCATATCTTATTTTTCATTTTTTTGTAATAAATTATTTTTTTCACTTTTTTTAAAAAAAGTATTTTAAATATTCTTGAACCATAATTTGCTCTAAACTTTGGGTAATAAAAAATTGAATTTGATCATATACTTTGTTGTTTTAATAAGAATGTTTTAAGTAAATAGTAAATCTATTTTAAAAATTCTATGGAATGATAAAAATTTCTTCTATTTTAACTAAATTTCAAATAAAAAAAGGAATGAAGCGTTCAGTCACGTCCAAATTTCTATCATAATTTTTGCATACATTCATTGTTTGCAAAATTTTTTTTGCTTAAATGAATATTTTTATTGTTAATTTTTTTTTTCAAATCCATATGTAAAAAATATATTTCTATATTTTGTTTTAAGTTAAAACTGAGACAATTTTATTAGCGATTTTGGACAGTAGTTTTGGAATATTTTCTGTAGTTAGTTAAACAAAAGTCAACTATTTTTTATCACAATTTAATTTTTTAGATACACAATGTAAATAAATATTTATTTAAGGTTTTTTACTTTTTTAATTTTTTTTTCTTAAATCTTTTTGTCAACACCTGCTTTATTTGTTTAAATCTTTAACACTCTTTTTCAAAATTTTATATAATTTTGCTTAATAAAAATTTAATTTTAAATTTTTTCACTTAAATTATTTTATTACTAAATTATTTCTTTTTTTTTTAAATATTTTATTTATTTTATTAACACATAAGACAAGATAAAACAAGAAAAGAATTATTAAAGGTTTTATTAAGTAATACCGCATGGGCACACGAACACGTTACTTGAAGATTTTTAAACTAAATAATGAAACAAAATTCAACGCCACTAAAAACTGACTGAAAGTAGACAGAAAAACGTTAAAAATATTTTGAAAATGAGGAAAAACGAATCGAAACTTTTTGAAAGCTGTTGAAAAAGAAAACACACAAACACACACTAACAAGCACAGAGAAAGAGATAACGATCGTTTTTATTACATTTAATGCGTTTAAATTACACAAGTTAAATGACACTTGATTATGAAAAATTATTTTATTTGATTCTCTTGTTGTTGTTGGTATTTTTTGATGCTTCTGTAGATTCTTATTTAAGTGGTTGAATTAAAATAAACGAACTGCAGTTAAAGAGATACAATATATTTATTTTTTTTTTCTAAATACTTTTACATACACAAATGTATGTAAATATTTTTCACTTTTCTTTTCCAGGAGAAGATTTCACGACCGCACAATCGAACTGCAAAAATTCAACTGATAAGCGTTTTCAAATTTAAGTTCTACTAAACCAACCAACGAACCCATTTATCCATTCCATTCATTCATTCATTCATCTATGTATCTGCTTAGCCGTACACTCTTATCAAAACAGATGAAAGTGATATTGTTTGAGTTTGCGAGAGTTGAACGTTTAATATTCAAATGCAAACAGAGTAATGAAGACGATCTAAACGTTTTTGTTTTATAGCATGAGATAAAAAAATCTAAATTTAAATACAATTTTTTAATAACAATATGTTGGCAACGTCTTTTTAACATTCTCAGCAGCAAAACAGGTTAACAATAATACTGGTCTGCAGCAGAAATCGTCTTTAAATAAAGATATGGACACTTCCACAGAAAAGCTCTCTTGTTGTTAAAATGTTCCCTCTCTTTCACTTACTGTAAAGTGCGTGAAGTAGTTGGGATTTGTGGTACAATTGTACCAAATTTGATACAATCGAAACTTTATTGGTACACTGGTACAATTTATCCTTTTTTTTTGTACAATTTGAAAAAATACCCACGAAGTTTTATTATTTCTTTTCAATAATAAAGTTTTTAAAAACATATGTATCTCCAGCTCTGACCAGACCCTGCAAGGAATGCCAATAGAAAACTGGAGTGAATATATAGTGACATTGTCAGAAGTACTACTGACAAAGTGTAACCCAGCCAATTTAATCTTCTATTGACATTTAGCATTAGCATGTCATTGCAAATCCACCAGTAGACTTTAGCACTACTGACTAGGTAGTTTTTTTTGAGAACACATGGTGACATTGGAACCAAAGATTTACAATGAAATAAAGAATAACTGTAAAAAAATTCTGTACCTATTGACTGCTCATCATAAAATAAAAACAAACTATTGACGCATTCGTTGGCAATGTCCCTATAGGGACATGCACTGGAACTGTTGTATATAACGTAACTCTTCTCGCCCAACAAAGCAAACTTGTCGATATTTTATTTGGTGCAATTGTTATACGCTGGCTTCAGGGGAACTACCAAAACTGCAGTATTGTTAATTTCTGTTAACGATGTTATACTTACATATTAGGTACATACATACACAAGTATATGTACTCGTATCCCTGTAGACAGGGTAACCGTTTGAAATTTTTAAAAAGGGTCACAAAAAGGGGATTTTCCAGAAAAAGGGGCCAAACAAATGGTTTTACAATCAAAATAGCGTCAAGTGGTTTATAAGCAGTATTTCCCATTTTAACGAAAATAAAAAGACCAAGGTTTTTATAAAAAAAAATAGAATCTGGGAATTTATTTCTCATATTGAGAACCATTTATTATACAAAAAATATTAATTTCAGGTAGGAAGTGCTCAAAAAACTTTACATTTTATGAAATGTTTTAAAACCCTAACAAAAAGTTTTTTTTTTTTGTAATGCTTTTTATGTTCAATTCCGATTTTTTACCGATTTCAAATTAGCTTTAGGGTTTGTTTCTAATATTACAATTTTTCGCGAATTTAAGCCATGTTCGCGATAGAAGAGATTTTTTCCGGTTAGTTTTTTGATACTTTAAAGCTTTTAAGACTTTTAATAAAAATTAGACTTTGCTGTCATACCACTGTTACTAAATTATTAGAAATTTCCGCTAATTTAGCAATTTTTAATCAATTTTATGGCTTCTCTGAAATATTTAAAATTTTCGCTAATTTTTGCTATTTGTTCAAACTTTTCCGAATCGTCACCGTTTTAAAAATAGCCCTATATATTCACCGAAATCACCTATTTTACAGGGCACTATCAACAATGTCGAATTTTACGGGGCGAAAAGTTCAGTCCTTTATGCCAGTTGTAAGGGCTACCCTTTTGGAGAGCAAAACATTTTTATGAAACGAACACAAAATTGCATTTTTTTAAATTAAATCGAAAATCTAGTTTGTGAAGTCGTAAAAAATGTTTTAATACAAACTTGTTACTACTTTTTAGAAATGTGCGTTCTGTATTTTGTTATTAAATCATCATTTGAAGTCCATTTCATCATCTCCTCTTCGAACAAATTAAGAGAACAAAACATGGAATTCTTTTCTACTTTGAGTCTGTTCCAAAGTTTATTTTTAAGCAATGCTAATTTCGAGAACATATATGTAGCTGAAGCACTACCGTTCAGCAGTGTAAACAAAAAACAAAATGTGAGTGCTATTTCCAAAAAAGTGGCACAAAATAGTTAAAATTGATACAAAAGGGTAATTAAAAAAAAAAGTCATAAAGGGTATCAAGACCGTCTAAAATGGGTCAAATTGATACTTTAGTATCACAACGGTAACGCTGCCTGTAGAAAGCCTTGATTAAGTGTCTCCAAATCGCCACTTTTATCGATTGTTTTGGTGACACTGTATACACGATAAATTTGTGGTTCTTCTTTACTTTGTATACCCACACCACATTAGTGAAGAGGGTATTGTGCGTTGGTGCTGATTTAGTTTACCGATCGACTCAATTTCACTTTCTTAGTCGATTTAATCATATCCTTCAGTCCGGGTGGCTGACAATTTGGCTGGCTGTCGGTCCATGATAAAATGTCAGTGCATTTCCTAACAAATTTCATCATAATTTGAGATTTTAGTCAAAATACATACTAACAAATGGTTAGAAATAAAATATCCTTTAAGCCATACAAACAACATTTTTCGAAGTTATTCATTTTTTCGGAGCTGTACAGAGATAAATAAATGGCGATTATTTTTGTTTTTCAATTAAAATAAGTATGTACGAGTACAATTTTTCATAAAAACATAAGTTTTATTTGTATCATTTCATTCCAAAACATTTAAGGGTGTTTTTTTTCAAAATCGGTCAAATTGTTCTCAAATACAACTCTTTGGTAGATCGAAATTTGCTTTGAATGATTATCTATTTTAATTGATTTACATGTTTTTTAAGTTGTACTGAAAAAGGTCAACGTGAAAAAGAAAGAAAAAAAAATTAAATGGAAAACTTTAAATGCGTTTTTCTTGGAAACTAGAAGAGCTAGAGCAAAAATAACGAAAATCTGTGATCACATGTATTTTCATATAAAAATTGATTTTCTTAGGATTTTTGTATGGAAAACTTTAAATGCATTTTTCTTGGAAACTAGAAGAGCTAGAGCAAAAATAACGAAAATCTGTGATCACTTGTATTCTTATATAAAAATTGATTTTCTTAGGATTTTTGTATGGAAAACCTTAAATGCATTTTTCTTGGAAACTAGAAGAGCTAGAGCAAAAATAACGAAAATCTGTGATCACTTGTATTCTTATATAAAAATTGATTTTCTTAGGATTTTTGTATGGAAAACCTTAAATGCATTTTTCTTGGAAACTAGAAGAGCTAGAGCAAAAATAACGAAAATCTGTGATCACTTGTATTCTTATATAAAAATTGATTTTCTTAGGATTTTTGTATGGAAAACTTTAAATGCGTTTTCCTTGGAAACTAGAAGAGCTAGAGCAAAAATAACGAAAATCTGTGATCACATGTATTTTCATATAAAAATTGATTTTCTTAGGATTTTTGTATGGAAAACTTTAAATGCGTTTTTCTTGGAAACTAGAAGAGCTAGAGCAAAAATAACGAAAATCTGTGATCACATGTATTTTTATATAAAAATTGATTTTCTTAGGATTTTTGTATGGAAAACCTTAAATGCATTTTTCTTGGAAACTAGAAGAGCTAGAGCAAAAATAACGAAAATCTGTGATCACATGTATTTTCATATAAAAATTGATTTTCTTAGGATTTTTGTATGGAAAACTTTAAATGCATTTTCCTTGGAAACTAGAAGAGCTAAAGCAAAAATAACGAAAATCTGTGATCACATGTATTTTCATATAAAAATTGATTTTCTTAGGATTTTTGTATGGAAAACTCTAAATGCGTTTTTCTTGGAAACTAGAAGAGCTAAAGCAAAAATAACAAAAATCTGTGATCACATGTATTTTCATATAAAAATTGATTTTCTTAGGATTTTTGTATGGAAAACTTTAAATGCGTTTTCCTTGGAAACTAGAAGAGCTAAAGCAAAAATAACAAAAATCTGTGATCACATGTATTTTCATATAAAAATTGATTTTCTTAGGATTTTTGTATGGAAAACTTTAAATGCATTTTTCTTGGAAACTAGAAGAGCTAGAGCAAAAATAACGAAAATCTGTGATCACATGTATTTTTATATAAAAATTGATTTTCTTAGGATTTTTGTATGGAAAACCTTAAATGCATTTTTCTTGGAAACTAGAAGAGCTAGAGCAAAAATAACGAAAATCTGTGATCACATGTATTTTCATATAAAAATTGATTTTCTTAGGATTTTTGTATGGAAAACTTTAAATGCGTTTTTCTTGGAAACTAGAAGAGCTAGAGCAAAAATAACGAAAATCTGTGATCACATGTATTTTTATATAAAAATTGATTTTCTTAGGATTTTTGTATGGAAAACCTTAAATGCATTTTTCTTGGAAACTAGAAGAGCTAGAGCAAAAATAACGAAAATCTGTGATCACATGTATTTTCATATAAAAATTGATTTTCTTAGGATTTTTGTATGGAAAACTTTAAATGCATTTTCCTTGGAAACTAGAAGAGCTAAAGCAAAAATAACGAAAATCTGTGATCACTTGTATTTTCATATAAAAATTGATTTTCTTAGGATTTTTGTATGGAAAACTCTAAATGCGTTTTTCTTGGAAACTAGAAGAGCTAAAGCAAAAATAACAAAAATCTGTGATCACATGTATTTTCATATAAAAATTGATTTTCTTAGGATTTTTGTATGGAAAACTTTAAATGCGTTTTCCTTGGAAACTAGAAGAGCTAGAGCAAAAATAACGAAAATCTGTGATCACATGTATTTTCATATAAAAATTGATTTTCTTAGGATTTTTGTATGGAAAACTTTAAATGCGTTTTCCTTGGAAACTAGAAGAGCTAGAGCAAATATAACGAAAATCTGTGATCACATGTATGTTCATATAAAAATTGATTTTCTTAGGATTTTTGTATGGAAAACTTTAAATGCATTTTCCTTGGAAACTAGAAGAGCTAGAGCAAAAATAACGAAAATCTGTGATCACATGTATGTTCATATAAAAATTGATTTTCTTAGGATTTTTGTATGGAAAACTTTAAATGCGTTTTCCTTGGAAACTAGAAGAGCTAGAGCAAAAATAACGAAAATCTGTGATCACATGTATTTTTATATAAAAATTGATTTTCTTAGGATTTTTGTATGGAAAACCTTAAATGCATTTTTCTTGGAAACTAGAAGAGCTAGAGCAAAAATAACGAAAATCTGTGATCACATGTATTTTCATATAAAAATTGATTTTCTTAGGATTTTTGTATGGAAAACTTTAAATGCATTTTCCTTGGAAACTAGAAGAGCTAAAGCAAAAATAACGAAAATCTGTGATCACATGTATTTTCATATAAAAATGGATTTTCTTAGGATTTTTGTATGGAAAACTCTAAATGCGTTTTTCTTGGAAACTAGAAGAGCTAAAGCAAAAATAACAAAAATCTGTGATCACATGTATTTTCATATAAAAATTGATTTTCTTAGGATTTTTGTATGGAAAACTTTAAATGCGTTTTCCTTGGAAACTAGAAGAGCTAAAGCAAAAATAACAAAAATCTGTGATCACATGTATTTTCATATAAAAATTGATTTTCTTAGGATTTTTGTATGGAAAACTTTAAATGCGTTTTTCTTGGAAACTAGAAGAGCTAGAGCAAAAATAACGAAAATCTGTGATCACATGTATTTTTATATAAAAATTGATTTTCTTAGGATTTTTGTATGGAAAACCTTAAATGCATTTTTCTTGGAAACTAGAAGAGCTAGAGCAAAAATAACGAAAATCTGTGATCACATGTATTTTCATATAAAAATTGATTTTCTTAGGATTTTTGTATGGAAAACTTTAAATGCGTTTTTCTTGGAAACTAGAAGAGCTAGAGCAAAAATAACGAAAATCTGTGATCACATGTATTTTTATATAAAAATTGATTTTCTTAGGATTTTTGTATGGAAAACCTTAAATGCATTTTTCTTGGAAACTAGAAGAGCTAGAGCAAAAATAACGAAAATCTGTGATCACATGTATTTTCATATAAAAATTGATTTTCTTAGGATTTTTGTATGGAAAACTTTAAATGCATTTTCCTTGGAAACTAGAAGAGCTAAAGCAAAAATAACGAAAATCTGTGATCACTTGTATTTTCATATAAAAATTGATTTTCTTAGGATTTTTGTATGGAAAACTCTAAATGCGTTTTTCTTGGAAACTAGAAGAGCTAAAGCAAAAATAACAAAAATCTGTGATCACATGTATTTTCATATAAAAATTGATTTTCTTAGGATTTTTGTATGGAAAACTTTAAATGCGTTTTCCTTGGAAACTAGAAGAGCTAGAGCAAAAATAACGAAAATCTGTGATCACATGTATTTTCATATAAAAATTGATTTTCTTAGGATTTTTGTATGGAAAACTTTAAATGCGTTTTCCTTGGAAACTAGAAGAGCTAGAGCAAATATAACGAAAATCTGTGATCACATGTATGTTCATATAAAAATTGATTTTCTTAGGATTTTTGTATGGAAAACTTTAAATGCATTTTCCTTGGAAACTAGAAGAGCTAGAGCAAAAATAACGAAAATCTGTGATCACATGTATGTTCATATAAAAATTGATTTTCTTAGGATTTTTGTATGGAAAACTTTAAATGCGTTTTTCTTGGAAAGAAGAAGAGCTAGAGCAAAACTAACGAATATCTGTGATCACTTGTATTTTCATATAAAAATTGATTTTCTTAGGATTTTTGTATGGAAAACTTTAAATGCGTTTTTCTTGGAAACTAGAAGAGCTAGAGCAAAAATAACGAATATCTGTGATCACTTGTATTTTCATATAAAAATTGATTTTCTTAGAATTTTTGTGTGGAAAACTTTAAATGCGTTTTTCTTGGAAACTAGAAGAGCTAGAGCAAAAATAACGAATATCTGTGATCACTTGTATTTTCATATAAAAATTAATTTCTTAGGATTTTTGTATGGAAAACTTTAAATGCGTTTTTCTTGGAAACAAGGAGAGCTAGAGCAAAAATACCGAAAATCTGTGATCACATGTATTTTCATATAAAAATTGATTTTCTTAGGATTTTTGTACAAAAAACTTTAAAAGCGTTTTCCTTGGAAACTAGAAGAGCTAGAGCAAAAATAACGAAAATCTGTGATCACATGTATTTTCATATAAAAATTGATTTTCTTAGGATTTTTGTACAAAAAACTTTAAAAGCGTTTTCCTTGGAAACTAGAAGAGCTAGAGCAAAAATAACGAAAATCTGTGATCACATGTATTTTCATATAAAAATTGATTTTCTTAGGATTTTTGTATGGAAAACTTTAAATGCGTTTTTCTTGGAAACAAGAAGAGCTAGAGCAAAAATAACGAAAATCTGTGATCACATGTATTTTCATATAAAAATTGATTTTCTTAGGATTTTTGTATGGAAAACTTTAAATGCGTTTTTCTTGGAAACAAGAAGAGCTAGAGCAAAAATAACGAAAATCTGTGATCACATGTATTTTCATATAAAAATTGATTTTCTTAGGATTTTTGTACAAAAAACTTTAAAAGCGTTTTCCTTGGAAACTAGAAGAGCTAGAGCAAAAATAACGAAAATCTGTGATCACATGTATTTTCATATAAAAATTGATTTTCTTAGGATTTTTGTATGGAAAACTTTAAATGCGTTTTTCTTGGAAACTAGAAGAGCTAGAGCAAAAATAACGAATATCTGTGATCACTTGTATTTTCATATAAAAATTAATTTCTTAGGATTTTTGTATGGAAAACTTTAAATGCGTTTTTCTTGGAAACAAGAAGAGCTAGAGCAAAAATAACGAAAATCTGTGATCACATGTATTTTCATATAAAAATTGATTTTCTTAGGATTTTTGTACAAAAAACTTTAAAAGCGTTTTCCTTGGAAACTAGAAGAGCTAGAGCAAAAATAACGAATATCTGTGATCACTTGTATTTTCATATAAAAATTGATTTTCTTAGGATTTTTGTATGGAAAACTTTAAATGCGTTTTTCTTGGAAACAAGAAGAGCTAGAGCAAAAATAACGAAAATCTGTGATCACATGTATTTTCATATAAAAATTGATTTTCTTAGGATTTTTGTATGGAAAACTTTAAATGCGTTTTTCTTGGAAACTAGAAGAGCTAGAGCAAAAATAACGAATATCTGTGATCACTTGTATTTTCATATAAAAATTAATTTCTTAGGATTTTTGTATGGAAAACTTTAAATGCGTTTTTCTTGGAAACAAGAAGAGCTAGAGCAAAAATAACGAAAATCTGTGATCACATGTATTTTCATATAAAAATTGATTTTCTTAGGATTTTTGTACAAAAAACTTTAAAAGCGTTTTCCTTGGAAACTAGAAGAGCTAGAGCAAAAATAACGAAAATCTGTGATCACATGTATTTTCATATAAAAATTGATTTTCTTAGGATTTTTGTATGGAAAACTTTAAATGCGTTTTTCTTGGAAACTAGAAGAGCTAGAGCAAAAATAACGAAAATCTGTGATCACATGTATTTTCATATAAAAATTGATTTTCTTAGGATTTTTGTATGGAAAACTTTAAATGCGTTTTTCTTGGAAACAAGATGAGCTAGAGCAAAAATAACGAATATCTGTGATCACTTGTATTTTCATATAAAAATTAATTTCTTAGGATTTTTGTATGGAAAACTTTAAATGCGTTTTTCTTGGAAACAAGAAGAGCTAGAGCAAAAATAACGAAAATCTGTGATCACATGTATTTTCATATAAAAATTGATTTTCTTAGGATTTTTGTACAAAAAACTTTAAAAGCGTTTTTCTTGGAAACTAGAAGAGCTAGAGCAAAAATAACGAATATCTGTGATCTGTATTTTCATATAAAAATTAATTTCTTAGGATTTTTGTATGGAAAACTTTAAATGCGTTTTTCTTGGAAACAAGAAGAGCTAGAGCAAAAATAACGAAAATCTGTGATCACATGTATTTTCATATAAAAATTGATTTTCTTAGGATTTTTGTACAAAAAACTTTAAAAGCGTTTTCCTTGGAAACTAGAAGAGCTAGAGCAAAAATAACGAATATCTGTGATCACTTGTATTTTCATATAAAAATTGATTTTCTTAGGATTTTTGTATGGAAAACTTTAAATGCGTTTTTCTTGGAAACAAGAAGAGCTAGAGCAAAAAT
Organism: Pollenia labialis; assembly: GCA_949318255.1. Lineage (NCBI taxonomy): Eukaryota > Metazoa > Arthropoda > Insecta > Diptera > Polleniidae > Pollenia > Pollenia labialis. The sequence goes on from OX439140.1 coordinate 117,866,161, forward strand.
AACGAATATCTGTGATCACTTGTATTTTCATATAAAAATTAATTTCTTAGGATTTTTGTATGGAAAACTTTAAATCTGTGATCACATGTATTTTCATATAAAAATTGATTTTCTTAGGATTTTTGTATGGAAAACTTTAAATGCGTTTTTCTTGGAAACTAGAAGAGCTAGAGCAAAAATAACGAATATCTGTGATCACTTGTATTTTCATATAAAAATTAATTTCTTAGGATTTTTGTATGGAAAACTTTAAATGCGTTTTTCTTGGAAACAAGAAGAGCTAGAGCAAAAATAACGAAAATCTGTGATCACATGTATTTTCATATAAAAATTGATTTTCTTAGGATTTTTGTACAAAAAACTTTAAAAGCGTTTTCCTTGGAAACTAGAAGAGCTAGAGCAAAAATAACGAAAATCTGTGATCACATGTATTTTCATATAAAAATTGATTTTCTTAGGATTTTTGTATGGAAAACTTTAAATGCGTTTTTCTTGGAAACAAGAAGAGCTAGAGCAAAAATAACGAAAATCTGTGATCACATGTATTTTCATATAAAAATTGATTTTCTTAGGATTTTTGTATGGAAAACTTTAAATGCGTTTTTCTTGGAAACTAGAAGAGCTAGAGCAAAAATAACGAATATCTGTGATCACTTGTATTTTCATATAAAAATTGATTTCTTAGGATTTTTGTATGGAAAACTTTAAATGCGTTTTTCTTGGAAACTAGAAGAGCTAGAGCAAAAATAACGAAAATCTGTGATCACTTGTATTTTCATATAAAAATTGATTTTCTTAGGATTTTTGTATGGAAAACTTTAAATGCGTTTTTCTTGGAAACAAGATGAGCTAGAGCAAAAATAACGAAAATCTGTGATCACATGTATTTTCATATAAAAATTGATTTTCTTACGATTTTTGTACAAAAAACTTTAAATGCGTTTTCCTTGGAAACTAGAAGAGCTAGAGCAAAATTAACAAAAATCTGTGATCACTTGTATTTTCATATAAAAATTGATTTTCTTAGGATTTTTGTGTGGAAAACTTTAAATGCGTTTTTCTTGGAAACTAGAAGAGCTAGAGCAAAAATAACGAAAATCTGTGATCACTTGTATTTTCATATAAAAATTGATTTTCTTAGGATTTTTGTATGGAAAACTTTAAATGCGTTTTTCTTGGAAACAAGATGAGCTAGAGCAAAAATAACGAAAATCTGTGATCACATGTATTTTCATATAAAAATTGATTTTCTTACGATTTTTGTACAAAAAACTTTAAATGCGTTTTCCTTGGAAACTAGAAGAGCTAGAGCAAAATTAACAAAAATCTGTGATCACTTGTATTTTCATATAAAAATTGATTTTCTTAGGATTTTTGTATGGAAAACTTTAAATGCGTTTTTCTTGGAAACTAGAAGAGCTAGAGCAAAAATAACGAAAATCTGTGATCACATGTATTTTCATATAAAAATTGATTTTCTTAGGATTTTTGTATGGAAAACTTTAAATGCGTTTTTCTTGGAAACAAGATGAGCTAGAGCAAAAATAACGAAAATCTGTGATCACATGTATTTTCATATAAAAATTGATTTCTTAGGATTTTTGTATGGAAAACTTTAAATGCGTTTTTCTTGGAAACTAGAAGAGCTAGAGCAAAAATAACGAAAATCTGTGATCACTTGTATTTTCATATAAAAATTGATTTTCTTAGGATTTTTGTATGGAAAACTTTAAATGCGTTTTTCTTGGAAACAAGATGAGCTAGAGCAAAAATAACGAAAATCTGTGATCACATGTATTTTCATATAAAAATTGATTTTCTTACGATTTTTGTACAAAAAACTTTAAATGCGTTTTCCTTGGAAACTAGAAGAGCTAGAGCAAAATTAACAAAAATCTGTGATCACTTGTATTTTCATATAAAAATTGATTTTCTTAGGATTTTTGTGTGGAAAACTTTAAATGCGTTTTTCTTGGAAACTAGAAGAGCTAGAGCAAAAGGTCGTGTTAAAATTCTCCATAGGTCCCTATCTTCATTCAGTGCATCTACCGAGATTATAAGGTCAACACTTCGATGTTTTGGGCAAGAATTCTGTGTTATTTTATGGCGTAAATTTAATTAAACGATTGAAAGTTTCATTTTTGCTCCAGTTTTTCCAAAGTGAATTGCCGTGAAGAGCTGTGAATGCAATGCTTTACTACTCAACTATTCATCAAGTTTCAAGATAAAATTTAGGAAAAAAATTTCCGAAAAATCGAATGCTGGCAAGAAACTGCTGGTCTAAAGTACAAGAAACTTTAGGCAAAAAGGGGGAAGTAAGCACCAGATTAAGGTAAAGATTAAGATTTTGGTCCGAAATATTTTGAAAAATAAAACAGAAACATGTAAAAACGTAGTTTTTGATAAATTTAAAACTTATGAAATTATCGAAAATAGGTAAAAAAAAGGGTGGGGTGGGGCGTCCCTAAAAATGGTGGGTGCGAAGGGCAAACGGAGATTTTATTCGGAATTAGGAGGTCATTTTACATAAGAAACAGCTGACCTGGTGTCAGGGCTCATCCATTTTTTTCAAGCCAGGGGGAAAATTACGGCCTTTTGCTATCGACTGAAATTTCAATTAAAATTGTATTGCAACTTCGATCGGTATCGAAATTCGTAATTTGCCCGCAGTGTCAACAAGGTGTTGATAGAAAATTTTCAATAAAAAGTTATATAAATGGATATCGTTGTTATCAAACAGCGAAAACTTATTTATATACCTAAATTATCTATTTATTATCGATCGAGGCCCTAATATTCACGTACGTATTTTAAATAGTTATTATAAGATGTATTTCCATACATTTCTTTGTATGAGTGGATGAGAGTTTGACAGCATTTGTATATTATTTCAATGCAAAAAAATTGTAAAAAATCTTTATCGACTCATATTGATATTTACAATATGTACGTCATTATTTTTACATTAAGTTCAATGTTTAATTGCCAAACATTTTGAGACTAAAAACATTGCTGTGTTTATAACAACATTGTAAACAAAAACATAATAATTTAAATAAACATTCAGGTTTTTTTTAACCGGCTGTCAATTTTGTTTTTTAGTAAACAAGTAAAAAAAAAAAGGATTAAATAATTTATGCAAAGCTTAGTCTAGACTAGGGGTGACCGAACCTAATCCTGATTTAATTTTCTTATTTATGCGCGATCGACTTCAAAAAATGGGTTTAACTAAAAGCAAAAAAAAAAAAATTAAGTTTTATTAAGGCCTCTACTAAAAATAACATTCATATCAAATACATTTGGGGTATTCACAAGGTGTGCTATCATGTTATATTGTCATAATGTTCTAACATTTTACAATGGTTTAAAAACATTGTTGTTGCTTTGTAATCAAAAAGTGTCATAAATAAATAGTACTTTGCTTGCTATGTTTATTGTGCTGTCGTAATTAATCCGAACAGACCTGCGCTGAACAGCTGGGCAGAGTCGCATTAGTTTTTGTAAGCCGTCGACGTTGAAGGTAAATTTTATCCGGCTAACATCCGAATTAAACCTGCGGCTAGAAATTTTTACAACAAATCACTTGCGATAATATGGATAATTTGTAATACAAATTACACATTTTAACTTATAATTTCCAAAAGGAATTTATTGTATTTTTTATATGTGGCAACGCTTTTTTAATTTTTACAAAAAAACTTAAAATAATTTCAATAAACTTCAAAAAAAATATTGTGAGAGAGAATTGGAAAACTACCTTGTGTATTTGTAAAATGGTATACTTTTTACACAGAAAAAATTATTAGTAGTTTTTTTTATCAATTAAACAATTTTTTTTAAAAAGTATTTAAATATAATTAATGTGATAATTTAATCAATTTTTTTTTTTTTTTTTTGTTGAAAGAAAATTAAAAATATAATTTTGATTTAATTAACATTTTATTTGTTTTGAAATAAATTTTGAATTAAAATAATGAAATAACAAAAAATTATTTCAATTAAAATAAAATAATTTAAATATGTGAAATTGCTGTTGAAATTTGTCAAAATCAGTCAACACATTGTTTGAAACGGCAAAATATTTTGATAATTTTTTTTAATTTAAATTAAAAATATCATTTATTGAAAAAAAATATTCAAAATATTAAATTTTTACAATTTTAAGTAAGCAATATAATCATTTTGGTAATATTTGCAAAATCCACAAATGGGTTGCTTGATTCTATGAAATTTGTATAAATTTGGTGATTAAAGAAAATTTTTAATTTTTTATGTGTACTTTTATGTCTTTACAATGCAATAGTTTTATTAAACTTTGATTGTAAATATTTATAAAAAAAAAACGTTGATGAAAATTTGACAAACAGTGAGGACGTATCAACTTTTTTGTAGTTTTAATTTGACAGTTTTTTAAATCCCCTGAAGATGACCATCGATGTATGGTCGAAATATCGTGGAAAATTTGTGGATTTTTTATTTATAATTTTAATATATGACCTTAAGCCAAACAAAAAACAACAAAAAAAAAACATTTTTTGCCTCTACTGAAAATTTGTAAATTTTTCTTTAGAGGAACCAGTGCGATATCGAGTCATATTTGCGATTATATCGTAAGCGCCAAGTTATCGAAATTAATTTTTTTTCTTGCAAAAAGGTTACAAGCAATTGCATATTTTTCCTTTTGTGCCCAATGAAGGCAGAAGAAATATATTTATTCTGTACCCATGTTCTGTAACTTGTAACGAACCAAACCACAAAAGGCCCGAACTATGAAGAGGACTTGCTACCTATAGTTACCGGCCGTGCTCGTCGAAATGAGGGTGGTTCTTTCCTCTCGCTAGTTAGACTATGGTTCGAACATTCATTTAAAATTTAGGTAGCTGTAAATATTAAAGTCTACTAACCAACTTATAAAAATACATAATTATAAAACAAACAAAAAAATAAATAAAAGAAACTTTAAAGTATCGCTTCGATCAAGAGGTTTTGTTGTTATAACCTCCGTCAAATTCATTACCCTCCCTAGCAATGCTATCTTTGTTTAAAATAAATTCCCAGATAGCCCTATTTTGACTCACCTACAATTGACCTTAACTTTTCATAGAATAGAATAAAACTTTAGAATTTCATATCGGAATCCTGAATTTTTTTATTCATTTCATCCTAAACTAATATAATTCTTTTAATAATAGTAATCTTTTAAAAATTATTTTTAGTGTTATTATTAATTAAATTTTAATGTACAAATAAGAAAACTCCAAATTGATAAATTATTATTAACATTAAAGAAATTAGAAATGTAAATTCCTTCCATTAAAGGTTTGAAATTATGTTTGTGTGTATATATAAGATAAATCAGAAATATTTTTTTTTTAAATTATTAAGAAAAATTGTTTGAGTGAAAATTTAAATTAAGTTAAAGTAAAAAAATTCTAATGAACTCACCATTTTTATTTAAATCTTAAGTAGACTCCAGGCCCGTTGTCTGCGATGATTCGATGTTAAAAATGCTGTTAAATTTTCACTCAAATTATGGATTACATCTTAGAAATTAATTAACAGGAAACAAAAGGGAAGTTGAAATAACAACAGGAAACAATCGTTAAATAAACAAAATAAAGATAAATATAGTAAATTAACGCACTTAAGTAATTAAATATAAGCAAACCAATGGATACATATTTTTACTGATCTTTTAATATTGTACGTTTATGTCTATAAACGACTATGGTTTTTTGGCGTTTTGCAATTTGATTGACATATCGATATTGGCCCGATAGGCCCTGACCATAAAAAAAGTATATACTTTATAAAATGTTCGGTCCTTTCAAAATTATTAACGTGAACGATTCGATTGGGTGCGTTTGGTTGGGTGATATTTCTTTTACTATCTTCCCCAAAAATTGTCTTCCTATTAAGGAGTACCGTATTATACGTGTTAACTTTCCTTATGCAAATTTTAGTAACAGCAGATTTTTGAGTTTCCTCCTTTTTCCCACTGCACACTTTTAGTTGACGAAATGCTTGGATGGTTGCAACAATTAAACAAGTTGCAATCGAAAAATATTAATTTGCAAAAACAATTTAAAAAAACATTGACGTTAAAATAATCTGATTTCTTTCAGAATTTTTTTTTTCCACACAATTCAAATCAAAAATTGTTTTAGTAATCAAAAAAATATCTAATATTTTGAAATTTGTTATTAAAATTTCCAAGCCACCTTGATCAATTTTAAAAAAATAAAACACAGTTAAAGTTTATATAGTAGAAATAAAAATACAAATACAAATAAGGAAATCCACCCAACAGCCTCACAAACTTTAGTAAGAACTTCTCGCTTCTCGCAAAAAGATGTGAAACAAAATATTCCATCGTTTCTCAAAAAGTCAGAAAAAAGTGTGTCTGTATCTCAGGTCGAAAATTATCAAAAGAGATAACGTCGTTACGTTAAAAATGTTACAATATAACACTCGAAGTCGATGTGAAATTGCTGCCGTTGAGAGCGCCAGTCATACATTTCTATGACGGCGACCAAAATTTACTAAAATTGAAAAATTTTCAACGACGGCGGCCAAAATACAATTGTCGGCTATACCAAATAATGTAAAAATTCGTATATTTTGTAAAAATGTTAAAAGCAAAATAATTAAACAATGAAAAAATGTTGCAAGAACAAAATATTATTATTCTATGCATTTTGCATTTTTAATCGTTTTTTAGTGTTAAAATTGTTTCTCGCCCTTTTTATTCGTGAGTTTATTTGACAGTTCTAAGCGGGAACTTTTCTTTTTACAGACACACTTTGCTGTAAATTGGCGAGTAATATCTTTACGTGACAGCCAGTACTCGCAAAAAAAAAGTTATAGATACAGTTAAGTGAGAAGAATAGTTATTTGTTTCAATATATGGCGTTTTTGTTTCATTTCACACATTTCAATCGAAAAGTTTCTCGACATGGGCACTGTTTACAGCTTTTCATGACTTTTGGCATCGATTTGTTAGAGCATATTTTGGTTAAAAGGGCCTTTTAACAGCATTTTTAATGTTTTTAGCGCATATTTTGCCTGTTTGAGGCTTATTTTGATACATGTTAAATTATTTTTAGATGCCTACAAGAGCTTTCGCAACATAAAAACAATTTTTTTTGCGATATTTTGGTTTTCTGTTTTAAATATCTATCTTTTTGGTCTTTAATTGCACCATCTACATTAAATTTTTACTCGAAAATTGTAAAACAAATCAGGTTGTTATTAAAGATAAATATTATTTTACACTTTAAAATGTTTAATATGCATGAATGAATAAGCAAAAATTAAGAAAAAAGCAATTATATACGTTTTTGGGGATGTGTGTAATACATAGAAGTCTGGATCAATCTTTTAGTATGCCGATCGATTTAGAATCACTTTTAAAATGATCTAACGATAACCGCCTGGTTAGTTGCCTGTCCATGTTAATTTTGTGCGAAAAGTACAAATGTAATCTTGTAGATAATTTAACCCTCCGTCTTACACATGTTTTTATTTTCACATTCGTAACGCATGAGTCTAGCCAGACCCAACAAACTTTTGAATAAATAAAACCAATTTTTTTAACTAAATGTTATATTATACAATTCATATTTTAAAATTTTATTTAAATTATAAATGTTTATAATATAACATTTAGTTAAAAAAATTGGTTTTATTTATTCAAAAGTTTGTTGGGTCTGGCTAGACTCATGCGTTACGAATGTGAAATTAAAAAACATGTGTAATAGGGAGGGTTAAATTGTAGAGCTAGATGGAGCTAATAGTTTGTGTGCTTAATAAAAATAAATAATAGATAGTTTAACAAAAAAATAATAAAAAACAGCAAGAAAGAAAGTTAAAAATACGTCATCTTCTATACAAAATATATATGGGTCTGGCCAGACCACATGTGTTACGAATGTGATGTGTGCAGTAAAATATTGGAATAAGTTTCCTTATATATCCTTTCCAGGTTATATTTTTCAGCTTTTTATAGTAAACTAAATTTTAGAAGGGTACCTGAAATTTCAAATCCCTACCTGTGTTTTAAATATACTAAAATAACATTTAAAATCGAAAAAGATCTGGCCAGACTCATGAGTAAGACGAAGGGTTAATGCAATCTTGTAATCGGTCTGAAGTTTAACATATTCCCCATTAAAACTTCTTTCCAAATTAGACTCTTTGTGTCCGTAAACCATCTTATTATGTTGGTGCTTATTAAATTCGATTTAAAAATATTTTGCTGCAAATTAAATTATTTTCGAATCAGTTCGCATTTGCCCAAAGCTTCCATCTATCAACTTCCTTTTAAATGTTTACACAAATATAAAATTTAGCGACCGTCCCTAAAATATCTTTAAGACAAAAAATCTCATATAGATGTTAAAATCTAGATAAAATTCGTTACAAATGACTGGCCATCGTTACCCAATAGGGTAAAATCTCAAAAAATTGTCTGTAAATGCTATGGAGTTTGGGCGTTACCGATTATAATTTTAGGTTTATTTTTATTAAATGGAAATGTTAATAAATTTTTGAATATTTTGAAATTAGGAAATTTTGAGTTTTTTGGGGCATATTTTTTTTAATAAATTTTCAAGGCATATTTTTAAGGTTTTACTGCATATTTAATGCGCATAAAATGTATTTTTAGAGCATAATTCCGGTTTCCCTGGTTATAATGACGAACAAATTCATAGAGTTTGAATTTTAACCGTTGCGGAGAAAAAGACCATCTAAATCCAAATATTGTATTGCACTGCTTACCCCAGGTCTACACTTAAGACAAATATCTCAGCAAGTTGGCAATAACGTCGGCAAAATAGCAGAGCAATATTTCTTATTGCTCACTCAGCTTATGTTAAAGGCATGGGAAAACGTATTTATATTAACTCATAATTTGAAAAAAAAATCAAGGAAGAAGGTGCAGTGTAAAAACTGGGGTTATCTTGCAAAAATTATTTTTATTAATATAAATTCTGTATTATTCGACTTTATCATTTAAATGTATATTAATTTGTTTAACCTTGAGGTCATTTTTTATATAAAAATATTAATTTTATTAATTTTTTTTTGTTAAAGTAAAATTAATAATTTTATATAAAAAAAACTCAAACTTAAACAAATTAATATAAATTTAAATAATAATAATCGAATTAGAAAACAATTATATTAATAAAAATAATTTTGTAATTTTATTTAAGTGTTTTTTAAATTCTTTTACTACAATTATAATTTGCTACGATTTCACAAATTTAATTTCTTTCTCACGCAATTTGATTTTTATTTTTTTTTGCTTCGTTTTGTTCAATTGACAACCAAATTTGACGTTTTATGTAAGCAATAATTGTCAACGAAAATGGACTAACAATTATTGCAACATAAATTGCCTGCAATAAATATTCCTGCCTACACAGAAAAAATTATTTTTCCAATTCAAACAAAAAATTTGTAGAATCAAAACATTTTTTGTCTGAAATCGGTCCTATAAACAAATTTGCATATTCAAACAATTTATTTGCATTTTGTTTATTGAAAAAAACGCTGATTTTTTCGAACAAATAAATTAACTGAATCAAACAAAAAGTTCACTGAAATTTATATAAATTTCAAACAAATAATTTTGCTGAATCAAACAAAAATATTTTTTGAACCAAGTCTTGTTTATACACGCAATGTTTTTCTTCTTGTAATCCTTTCCTTGGCTGAAGAAGAAGAAATGTATCCAAAAACGGCAGCAGACCGACTCGATATGTTTTTCGTGATCTTTCTATTTTTGTATTTGATGTATTTAACTAAATAGTTTTAAAAAAATTGAACACGGGAATTTGTTTTTCATTCTTTTTTACCAAATTTGAAACCAACCAAAAATTTATTTTGTTTCTTATAATGTTGTTGTTGTTTTTGTGTTTATAAAAGAGTAAAAAGTTTTTTTTTACCTGCTATGGTTTTTGGTTTTTTTACTACAGGCCTCGTCACGCCATTTTATCATCTTTCTTATTGTTGTACTTTTTTAAAGCGTCCAAAAATAGACTGGGGTGTGTTTTTTGTTGTGGTTCTTATATTTTACACACAGCCTAGCCTGTTCATCGATTTCGAACGTTAACGTTCGCATAGAAAATTATATGTAAAACAAAAACAATATTCGAACATTTCTTTTTGTTTTAAATGTAGTTCTCTATGCGAACGTTGACGTTCGAAATCGTTAAACAGGCACGCTTATATCGCGACCATGGTTATAATTCGCGAAAAATTGCAAACTTGGTGAAAAACCGTAAAATTTATTTGAAATCGCTAAATCACTTAAATAGAAAAAATTCGGAAAAATTACTAAATTAGCGGAAATTCGCAAAAATTTGCTAACAGTGGCATGATAGCAAAGTCTACCATTTATTTTTTGTGTAGCAAAGAAAACACAATTAGTGATTTAAAGTTATAAACTGCATCTAAAATGTAACATTTTTAATGATGTTTATAAATACCCAAATATATTCCCAAAAATTTTTGCTAAATGTATGTAAATAATATGTGCGTTCGTTTACTTTTCCAGTAAAATCCCAGTGAAATCCAGTAGGTAAGTTATATGAAAATTTTACAAATTTATGTGTACGCGAACGCATTTCCGTAAAATCCAGTACAAATTTGTACAAATTTTGGGGTAAACGAACGCAGCTAATGTGAATTTTAAAAATGTTACTGAGGCTTTTATTTGCCAAAATTTGTGTGTTTTTGAAAAATAACTACGAATTTTAAAATAAACAATGAAAAATATTTTGCCGTTAAGATAACTTAAAAACCTGACGTTAAAATAGAACATAGCAGTAAACGTTATTGTTAAAAAAGTTACTGAATAAAATTTACGTTAAATTTGCTGTTAAATATTTTTAACAATTTAAATTATGTTAAAATAGAATAGAGAATCGCACTACTGAGCTCCCATATAAATACCACTCCCTTAGATAGCTTTAAGTGTCGTAACTTCCTTGTTTTTTAATTGGTTTACAATTTGAAAACGATAACGATAGCTACTATGTTTTGTCAAAATGATGGACGGGCATGTCCAACAGTGAACTTATGTCCCATATCAACCTCTTCCAAAATCACATTATAGGTTTTGATATATTTGTTTTTTTTTGTAATTTTTTTAAAATCCCTAAGCTAATTTAGATAATATTCGGCCCAAAGAACCCTTCTATGAATCCTTACTTCATAACATATTGTTTTTGCCAGCTGCATGTTTAGCAATGAGTTCCAAATAGGGTACAAGTTCGAAATTTTTATTTATGTAGTGTATCAAATTTTCGGACATATTCGACAATGCTTATTTACTTGATTGTTACTAACAGTTTGTAATAAAATTTATATTTGTAGGAAACTATTTAAGTTAAAAAAAATTTAACATTGTATTAAAATTAAAAAAATGTTTAACTATAATGAAAATTAACATAATTATTTAAGTATTATCGTTTAAAGCTGATGCCATTGGTTCTGGTACTGGTTTTACTAAAACTTTGTTGATTTACAATTGTGGCAAATAGTCATTATTCACTTTGTACAGTGGGAAATAAGAAATGCAAAAGTAAGCAAAGTTCTGATTTTTTGCCCTACTATAGCTCCACTTAGAAAATCTGTTAAAATTGTCATGAAATAATTAGTATTGTGGCAAATGTTGATATTTTAATTAGGCTAAAGTTCATCAAATTTAATTTTCATTAAATTTTTTTTATGAAGAAAGGAATTTTAAAACATGAAATTAATAAAAATGTATTGATAATTTTTCATTCTTGATTGCCGCGGGAATCGAACCCAGGCGTTCACGGACAGGGTACACTTACATGTTTCAATTGCATCCACTCAATCTCTTCAGAGGGTTTTGCCGTTTAACAGTCACAGCCATCGACGACTGCTTGCAGTCAATAGTTAAACATCAATCTTTAAACCAAACTGTATTTAACCTTTGGTAGATCGAAATTTGATTTGAATGATTATCAATTTTCAATTGATTTTTACATGTTCTTCTTTACTTTTTGACCCCAAAGTAATTTTTTTTTTGTTTTTAATTTTTTTTGTCTTTCTTTTTCTTCTCGTTCCTAAGCTTTAAACAATAATTAGTATTGTGGTTATTTTGTTGAACTGTTCATGGGTTTGAATCCAAATGTTGATATTTTAATTAGGCTAAAGTTCATCAAATTTAATTTTCATAAAATTTTTTTTATGAAGAAAGGAATTTTAGAACATGAAATTAATAAAAATGTATTGATAATTTTTCATTCTTGATTGCCGCGGGAATCGAACCCAGGCGTTCACGGACAGGGTACACTTACATGTTTCAATTGCATCCACTCAATCTCTTCAGAGGGTTTTGCCGTTTAACAGTCACAGCCATCGACGACTGCTAGCAGTCAATAGTTAAACATCAATCTTTAAACCAAACTGTATTTAACCTTTGGTAGATCGAAATTTGCTTTGAATGATTATCAATTTTTAATTGATTTTTACATGTTCTTCTTTACTTTTTATCAAGAATTCTTCTTGAACCCAAAGTAAATTTTTTTGTTTATATTTTTTTTGTGTCTTTCTATTTCTTGTTGACATTTTTTAGCAGAACTTAAAGGACAAATGTAAACATAGAGTTCGTGCCTTAGCTTTTAATAATAATTAGTATTGTGGTTATTTTGTTGAACTGTTCATGGGTTTTAATCCAAATTTTGATATTTTAATTAGGATAAAGTTCATCAAATTTATTTTTTTATTTTTATTTAATAGTATTATTTTCTTACATTCTGAGGAAACAAATATTGCACAGAAATGGCTTTGCCTTATATTTTAAATATTAACAGGTTAATAACAAAAATTTAAATATATTTATAAATAATTTATAATAAAAGGAAAACTATTAGCAAAAACCTTCAATATGAAGAAAACAAAGATATGTTAATCAAATTAAATTTTCATTAAAGAATTTTTATGAAGAAAGAAATTTTACAACATGAAATTAAATAAAATTTATTTGAAAATTTTTTCATTCTTGACTGCCGCTGGGCTTGAACCAGGGCTTTTACGGACAGGTTACCCTTACCCTGGTTTTAGCCTAATTAAAAAACGAGAAATTTACCAGCAATTGTTTTTTTTATATAATTTTTATTTATCAGTTAAAAGCAGGGATGATAATGTAAGTACAATCGTAATTTTTTAAGTACTATTAGCATTACAAAAGTACTGAAGTACTCCAATGATATGTTTAGTACAATTTAAAAATTTTAAACATTTAACATTGAAGCTTTTTGGTCTATTGTATGAGAATTGAAACATAAAATTAATAAAGTTATGTTTCTAGATATCAGTAGAATTGCCAAAGGTATATGGTCTATACCACATTCGTCGACGATAGTGGAACACATTTTTCCATACCATAGTTAAATAAAAACAAAGGAAAGAAATCTCTTTTATGTAAATACTGTATCAAATTTAATTCAGACAAAATATTAACTAACTACAGTCTAATGAATCTTGTTGCTATAGTTTATTATAGCGCTACGTTATGTTTAAATTATAGCGTTACGTTATGCACAAGTTGATCAAAAAACGGATTTCCTACATAAATCGGACTTTGATGTCCTTGAAAAAAAAAATAAAAAAAGTGTTGGGTCCCTTTTATACTACGTTTACATTTGTTAGTTTTTTTTTTGAAGAACGGTCAAACGCGGTATAAAGGCTTAAAGCGGGATACCAAATCCAAAAGAAATTTACTTTCCAAGACAATACTTTTGGACTCTGTTAAACACATTTTTACCCTGTTTCACTATCATCCTTATACAAAACCCTATATATCAGGCATGTCACAAATTCCGATCGGAATGGTTTTAATTCCGTATGTTCAATTCCGATCAATTTAGTTTTAGCTTCTTCAGATTCCGATCGATTTTGCTAAATGGTGTTACAATTGGATATGGCAACTTTACATTAAAACCATATGATTTTTGTGGTAAGTATGGTAATGTTCAGAAGAAAGTGGTTTGTGAGGAAAAAAGGTGGCAACGCAACGGTAAAGAATTTATTATGTTTTTAATAAAATCAATATAAAGTAAAATAATTAAATCAAAAGTGTGTTATTTCTTCAATCTACATATATCATAAAACACGTTTATTTATCCATAAAAAATAGTTTTAAGTAGTTTTTTGGGTTATAAAATACTGAAACAATCAATTCCACTTAGAAAACCAAAAGTGGTTTCATTCCGAAAAATGTTTCGTTTTTCGTTTTCTGAAGAAGCAAAATAAGGAATTCAAACCACTTTCGATCGGAATGGAATTCTATGACAGGCCTGTATATGTATATATAATAATGAAAATATTAAAAAATACATTTTTGGGTGTAAGTACAATAAGGGTCTAAAAAGTACAACTTTTTACTAAACTAAGTACAATTTTGAAAATGTCATTTATCATCCCTGGTTAAAAGTGGAATTTTTTATCCAAAAGGTGCTTTTGGCTAATAAGTTTACCTCTTCAAACACATAAAGATCGTGCATAGTCATTTGGAGTGATATAACAAATTTATTTTCTGAGTACAGAATCGGATTCAGTGCATGTCAAACCCTGATCCTGTGGTTTCAACTACTTTTTTCCGAATTTTTCAGGACTGTGTAATCCAACCGAGGAATTTTCCTTCGGATACACTTGCATCAAAAAATGCATAGATGTGTACAGATAAATTTAGCTTATTTAACTCCTTACAACATCCTTCTTGATTGCCATTTTTGTCGTAAATCAAAAGCTAGACTTGCATACACTTTAACTTTAATCGCCCACTGTGGTTTTGGTTAATGCACTGGTTTTTTGTTGTAGTAGATGCCTGACGGTTAGTAGCAACCGTAAATTTATGGTATATTGTATTTAGTTTTAATTTATTTATATTTTTTTTATATTCAAATTAATTATAATTAGCAAAAAAAATATATTTGACAAAAGCAAAAAATACATGACACGAGTACAAAAATTTAAGTTCATTTACATTTGAGTAGACAAATTAATGCATCTAATTAGTAATAAATAACGTCATTATTAAATGAATTTATTTATTATTAAAAATTGGTGATGGTAATAATACAACTTTAGAGTTCAGTTCAGTGAGTGTCTGCACCAAAATCACTATGATAATGTGTATGTGTGTGTGTGAGTAGCCTCAGGTGAGGTACATATAATGAAATTTGTGGACACGAAGAACCGCATTAATTTGCAACTTAAATTTGGTCAGTAATATTATGTTAACAGCAAATTTTATAACAATTGTGTTTTAAGTACGACTATTTGGATATTAAACAACTAAAATTAGTTTTATGACCAACAGAAAAAATAACAACTGCCTTTTTTTAGAAAACGTAAACAAGTGAGTGAGTGTGAAATTATGTACATTGAAAACAACAATAAAAAGTGAAAATTGGTTTTTGTTTTCAATATAATTTCTCACTCACTCACTTGTTTACGTTTTCTAAAAACAGGCAGAATCACGACTTAAAATGATTAATAAAAGCAGGGTTGAAACTCAAACGGTGTTGTTTAATTAAGTTAATTACAAATTTGAACCTCCCTCTGTACCCAAGATGAATTTATAATACAATTTATTATACTGCTCCAGAAAAACAAAAGTTAGTATTGTGTGAGGAGTTATGCGGGCAAAATAGGGTGTAAACCCTTTCCACAACGCCATAACACCCTCATTTCTTAGGATTTTTATAAGAACATCTACAGTACCCCTGTGCTCTGGCTTAGCTCCTTTTGCAGTTTTCATATTTTGTATACGAGTCTTAGCAATATCCAAGGGCATTGAGGCAACGGATGTCAACAACCCAGAAAAAAAACTGGCGGCCACATGTACTCCAAACCCTGGTTGCATGTTTAAAGGTTCTGCACAAAGATAATTTTTAACTTGACTGTAAGAGGCCAATTGGCACATATTGACCACCATGGCCCGCCCCACAGTGGGAAGACATCCCTTCCACAAGCCAGCCATACCCTCTTCCTTTAAAATACGCATTAAAGCATCAGCTACATTTCGATAATTGCGTCTTTCGTCTTGTGGCAGTTTTCCATCGGTTACCATGCGTATTAAGGCCACCTCGGCTGGATTGCCCACAAAAGCCCCTGCAGCTCCCGACACAACACCCATTGCCATACTAGCAGCTACTGAGGGGCCATGATTTGCATGGCTCTTGTATAAATCAATTAATATTTGATACACACCCATTCTGGTCGTCGTGTAGGTCGCCTGTCTTAACAGACCAGCTCCCAAACCCTGCCAACATTTTAGCACACCCTCATTCTTAATCACTTTCAAGAGACAATCCATAGAGTTTTTATATTCCTTAGTCTTGCCGCCCACACCAGCCATTTGCATACGTGTTTTAACCAAGTCCATGGGTTGTACAAAGCATGTGGCCGTCATGCCTGCTGCTCCACCAATAACGAATTTCATGTAATTGGGCATTTTCTTTTGGTCGGTCATGATTTCAAATCCGAAATTTTTTAAAGGAATTGGGAAAAATTATGGCTTAAAAGTTACAGTAACAATTTTGAACCGAAATGTTTTTATTTTTGAAAATATTGGAAATTGTATTTGTCTTTAATTTTGACTTCAGGAAGTAAAAAAAAAATGGGAAAAAACTACACCAATTCCAAGGCGAATTCATTATAGGTAATCTCGGTAATGCAACAAGTACCAAGGTACATTAACACAATGTAGACTCATTGGGGAGTGTGGACATGCTGCTCTATAAAAATAACCGACTTGACAAAATTGTCTTCATACAAAACAAAAACAATTTAACGCACACATGTAAAAATTTTGGCTCATATACACGAAATTTGACAATTGGGTTTTAACTGGGGTAAACAGCTGACAAACATATTGGCCAACGAGTCTACCTTGAGTAGTTGTACCATGACAAGTATTTTGATCTGTCGTGCGTTTATGCGTCAGCGTTTAAATATTGGCTCTTTCGAGCATTCAAATCCACCCTATTCGCCCGACCCCATTCCGAGATAACGTCAAGGTCTCGACCAAGCGTATCATTTATGTTCTTCCACTTTGCATCTACATAAAATGCACCTGGTCTATAATCAAATAAATACGAATGGCAAAGGCTGCTTCCATCTGCAAAACAGTAGATAGGGTTGGCATTTTGACATTGGAGGTTATTTAGAAAAATAAGAAATAGAGTAGCGACAACGGAGACTTGCGGCACCCCTGAATTCATCTTAAATCGTTTGACCAAAACCAATCGAAAACAACTCGTATAGTGCGATCTCTTGAAAAAATCGATATAAATAGAGAAATATTATTACCGCCACCAAATTCAACAATTTGACACCAAAATCTGTTGTTTCTTAAAAAAAATATGACGTGGACATGGCTGAATTACTCAAGGTCTCAGAATAGTTCTACTTACTAAAAAAAAGTTTTATACGGAAGGACAAACTTACACCTAATTTTCACGATGATTTAAAAGACATGTCTTTTTTGTAGTTCTTTTTTAAAGAAACTTTCAAAAACATGTAAAATTTTCACAATGTTTCTTATTTTGTTTGATTTTTTTTATTTTCCGTATGTATGTATTGAATTTTTTTATATTTTAATAAGTAATTGTCATTTTGAAATAAAAATACAATATAAATTAAAAAACCAAAATTAAGTGCAAAGAGGAATGTCAAAAAAAAACACAGAAAATACGATTCATGTCTTTTTTTCTACCCTACTTACTTCTCTCCCCCGCTCGCTATCAACTAAAAAAGACATGTTGAAAAAATAGGGGAAAAAATCATCATGAAAATTGGGTGTTACTAAGGGTAGACAAAAAGACATGAATCATATTTTCTGTGATTCTTTTGACATTCCTCTTTGCACTTAATTTTGGTTTTTTAATTTATATTGTATTTTTATTTCAAAATGACAATTACTTATTAAAATATAAAAAAAATAAACAAATTTAATTTAAAAAAATTCAATGCATACATACATATATAAGGAAAATAAAAAAAATCAAACAAAATAAGAAACATTGTGAAAATTTAAGATGTTTTTGGAAGTATCTTTAAAAAAGAACTACAAAAAAGACATGTCTTTTAAATCATCGTGAAAATTAGGTGTTAGTATAACCTTATTCACCACTAGTGGTAGAAGTTATTAAAGAAAGCTTATTCATAAGAAAATCACGGGAATACCAAACTTAGATTCATTTTTGTGACTGAAATCTATACCAGTACCCGTTTCTGACATTAAACATTATCCAAGTTCATATCGTTACCTAAAATGCAAACATCTTGAAAATGTTACAGGAGCACAAAAAACTTCTTAAACTCATAAATTGCCTGAATCTGTTCATAATTTACTTTTCTTCTATTTTTCTTGTAAAAGCTACCAGTTGTTTTGACAATGTTGCATACTATGCGTTTATCGTATAATCGTATAATCGTTTGTAGATAGGTCCGTTTGTTTTTTTTTTTTTTTTTGTTAATAAAATCGCTAATTTTGTTCCAAAGATTCCAAAATTGTTTGTGGAAATTTGTGTTTTTGCAATGAATAATGCAAATCAATAGAAAAATTCGGTTTTTAATTTTTGGTTAGTTTCGGACATTGCGTTTAAGTTAACTTTTATTATTTTTAAGCATCATTGATAGTGATTTTATCCTCGAAATGCATAAAACAAAATAAACATTGCATTCTAATTTATTTAAACAATCGACCAACTCAACTTAATAACATAAAAGATTACAACTGTCGACGCTCTTCATTCACAAACCGGATCCACCCTCAGTACCCAAAACATATTTGTAATACAACTTATTATACTGCTCCAAGAAAACAAATAGCAATATCGTTAACGGTGTTAAACGAGCAAAATATGGTGTAAATCCCTTCCACAAAGCCAACGGTCCCTCATTTCGACAGATCGTCACTAAAATATCAACAGTTCCTGAATATTCCGGTTTAGCACCTGGAGCCGTTTTCATATTCTGTATACGAGTCTTGGCAATATCCATTGGCAACGAGGCGATTGAAGTCAACAAACCAGAAAATGAACTGGCTCCTACATGCATACCAAAACCTTCCTTCATTTGCAGAGGCCCGTTTTGTAAATAGTTTTTCGCTTGGCTGTAAGAAGCCAATTGGCACATATTCACAATCATGGCTCGGCCCACAGTGGGTAGGCAACCTTTCCATAAACCTGGCAAACCCTCTTCTTTTAGAATGCGTTTTAACGCATCAGCAACATTTTTATAATTTCTTCTTTCAGATGGTGGCAATTTACCATCGGTTACCATGCGTATTAGAGCTACATCGGCAGGATTCCCCACGAATGCTCCACAAGCCCCCGCCACTATACCCATTGCCATGCTGACTGCTACACTGGGTGCATGTTGTGTTTGCGACTTGTATACCTCCATTAAATTTTGATAGGCACCCATTCTTGCTGTCGTATAAGTGGCTTGTCTTAATAAGCCGGCACCCAAGCCAGCCCAACATTTCAGTAGGCCCTCGTTTTTAAGTACCTTCATTAAACAATCCCATGAGTTTTTATACTCTTTTTCTTTCCCTCCAACACCAGCCATTTGCATGCGAGTTTTAACCAAATCCATGGGCTGTACAAATAAAAGGCCGGTCATGCCCGAAGCACCACCGATTATAAATTTAACGTAGTTGGGCATTTTCTTTTCGTCGCTCATGTTGGATTATTGGATTTTTGTTTGGTTGTTTTAACGGAAATTTGTATTAAAAAATCTAATATTTTTGATATGCTTTTTATTTGAAATACAGCTGTCTTAAGTTGTAATAGATTATATAGGGGTTTTGAAATTTTAAGTGAATTCGTAATATTTATTTAAAGAAATTTGGACCATCTCTACACATAAAACATTTTTAAACATTTTAAAATCTGCAAAAATTGGAATATATAACAAAACTAACATAAAATTAAAAAACTTACAACCTTTTTAAAAACGAAAATTTGTGTACTCCGACTATACGACGCTCATCGGGTGAGCAACTAAAATGTTTATTAAGCCTAATCACCATTTAGACATGAGTTTATTCAAAACACTTTTAAACAGCCCGATTAAGAAACATTTGAACATCTCTGATTTGGTTAAATTCAATTGACAGAAATAGCAAATTGATAGCAGTTAATTAGGAGTTAAAAAGTCTTTGGTCTCAAAAATAATCGTTAGCCAGAAAAGTTTTCAAAGGCTTATGCCCAAGTTTTAGGATTGATATTAAAACAAATTAATGTTTAAAATCGTTTTAAATACAAAATTCTTTTCTTCGCTAAACACTTAAATTTTACTTAATTCACCGATGTGGTACATTTAAATTAATTTTAAGTTTCCATTGGAAAAACTTAGCAAGGTGGTCTCAATATTCAATTAATACAACAACAACAACAACATGACATGCAAAGCAATAGCAAACAACTGTTTTTGAGGCCACCATGTAAATAAATACACTTTTTTATGATACTTTTTTGTATTTAGTAGTGCTACCATACTTTTGTCTTAATTAAATTAAACTTTTTAAACAAAACTCAAAAAATCAATCTGTATTTAAATACGATTTGAGTTTGAAGGAAAATAAACTTTATATAGATTTAAATATTATACTGAAAATTGGGCATTAAACAAATATAAAAACGGTTGAATTTAAAAAAAATCGTCAGAATCTTATCTAATTATATTTATATAATTCTCGTGTCACGATGTTTCTAATTGAACTCCTCCAAAACGGCTTGACCGATAGTGTAACATCTGGAACGCACTATTACCTATAATTTGTATTCTTTAGGGAGTGAAATAGGGCGAGAGGGGTAAAAGCTCCCCCTTCTTACATCTTCTTAACTAATCAACCGGTTTTCTTAAAATTTGGCGTACATAACATGTAACAACTAAAAGGAAATAGGGCAAAACGGGTAAAAGCGTTCCGTCCCTATATATTCTTAACTAATCAGCCGGTTTCCTAAAACTGCGGCACGCAGACACTGTAACATGTAAAAGGAAATAGGGCATAGGGCAAGAGGGGTAAAAGGTCCTCTTCCTTTATCTTCTTAACTTATCAACCGATGTTCTTAAAATTTGGCAGGCAAATTGTGTAACATCTGGAAGGAACTACTACCTATAATTTGTATTCCTTAGGAAGTGAAAAAGGACAAGAGGGGAAAAACCTTTCCCTCCCTATATCTTCTTAACTAATCCGGTTTTTTTTTAAATTTACCATGCAGACACTGTAACATCTGAAAGGAAATAAAACGTGAACTAGAGCAAGGGGTGTAAAAGCTCCCCCTTCCTATACCTTCTTAACTAATCAACCGGTTTTCATAAAATTTTGCACGATGACACTGTAACATGTAAAAGAAAATACGGAATAGAGCGTGAAGTAGGGCAAGCAGGGTTGAAGATCCCCCTCCCTATATCTTATTAGCTAGTCAACCTGTTTTCTTGAAATTTGCAGGCAAATAGTGTGACATCTGGAAGGAACTATAGTCCATAACTTTTATTATTTAGGACGTGAAATAGGCCAAGAGGGGTAAAAGCTCCCCTTCCTATATATTCTTTACTAATCAACCGTTTTCATAAATTTAATATACAGAACTGTAACATCTGAAAGGAAATAGGGAATAAGGCGTAAAATAGGGCCAGAGGTTAAAAGCTCCCCATCCATATATCCTCTAAACTACTCAACCAGTTTTTTTTAAATTTGGCACGCGGATACTGCAACATCTGTAAGAAATAAGTTATACGGCAAAACAACGTTTGCCAGGTCAGCTAGTATTTTATATTAACTGAAAGTAATTTTTGGGAATACAAAGTATTTAATTAATAATATTTTATTTATCGGGCTTAGTTCGCAATCTTTATTTTTGATAATCTACTTTCAACTACAATTAATGTTGGGAGAATTCGAACTAATTGTAGTGGGGAATGTAAGAAAAGATAAACACACTGTTTATTGTTGATATTTTTTTTTGTTAAAGCTTTGATATCGTGGCATATAAGGCTTTTTGGGAGCTTGTAATTCTCATTCACTCTGCAGTTTTATTTGCTGATATTTTGGCTTTCCTAGAATTTTTTGGGAGAAAGTTTCCTGATGATCTGGCCTAAGCAACTAGTCCTACCTTATCCTCCAACAATAAATTTCAGTTTTTTAATCAAGAATAAAAATTATGAATTAAGCACAACAAACAAAACCTTATTAATTAAATATTTTATATTTCTACGATTTGACGATTTTTAAACATATCTGATCTCAAAAAAAGTTGCCGATTTCTTTTTTTTTTCTTGATGTCTAAAATTTTTTTACTAACAGTATTATTCTCACCTTTGGGTATTGCAACTTTCGATTTTTATTTCACACATTTTTAACTAGAACAACTTAATTCAAAACAAATTTTGTACTCTTGAAAATATTTTCATAATTTATGGATTTGAATCTCTTTAATTTCATTTCAAAGTAGTGCAAATAGCAAAGCAAATGCCGTGGAAAAACAATCGCCTGCATAGTCATACAATACGAATAGATAGAACACATTTAAATAAGGGTTTCTGCTTTTGGGGAAAACTTCCCGGGAGTTACCGGAGGGAAATATTTCTGTGACAGAAACTGTCAGTTTGTCAAATGGTTCCTATTTCAAGAAAAATGTTTTGATTTAAAGTAAATTATGACCAATCTCAGCGTACTTTCAGAAGCTGAATATATCCGCTTTTTTAAGTACTAAAATTTATGAAAATTTTGAACATTGTTGTCACCCAAAAATTATTATTACATCTGTCATTCATTTTTGGCGACAACATGATGTTTGACCAAACGTTTGAAATAATGACCGTCATTTAGAGTTTCTCCTGGAATTTCCCAGGATGTTTAACTGTTTTCAATTCCAGCTTTCCCGGAAATTAATTGCGGGCTTTCCGGGAAATTTTGGGGAAAAACTTTTTTAAACATAAGTAAATCCAGGGATCGTAACTGTTATGACTTTTTCAAAAATGTCAAAAACCTGTAATTTAAAAATAAAAGTTAAAATTTAACTGATATTTTTTCTGTCAAAAATAAAACTTGTGGCAAATAAGAAACCCTAATTCAGATATTTAAATTCATATCTGGTGCATTTATAATATGCGTTGCGTTTAAAAGGCTTGCTTGTGCTAACTTGTGATTGCAAACGAAAATCTTTAGCGTTTAATTAACGCAACCATATAATTTTCAACATTAAGGCTTTAATGAGTTAATTTGAGATGCATGCTAAACGAATGAATGGCCTTGTCTTATTTATTTGCAACAACAATAACAGCATATGTAACAACAATATTGATAACTAAGCAACAACTCAATTAATCGATTCTTGTTAAATGGAAATTAAAGTTTAATTTTTAAGTAATAATTTATTAAACGATCCCTTGATGGGATTATAAATCATTAATTTATTGTTTGTGAACAATTTCATATTAAATCCTTTAATGACAACATGCCACATACATACACAAACACACACAAACACACACATAAAAATGATTAAGATGCCACATCGAATAATGATAAGGTCTTTCCATTATAATTTCTTTGGTGCAGTGTACTGAGCTAATGTAGTATTTATTAGTTTAAGTAAATTTAAATAAATTAATTTTGCAAGGAAAATAGTTTAGAATGGCTTTTGTATTGTATTAATTGTTTAAATGGATTCAGTGTTCTGATTATGGTTGAATAATGAATAGCTTTTATTATATTCACACCAATATGGGAGATGGTACTATGCGTTTGTGCCGATATCTGTAAATCCCTAAAACTTAAACTACTTTTAGAATCTCCTGTCTGTCGTCCTGCTGGATGGCTGTCCATGTCAACCCTGCGCGCAAGGTACAGGTTGCAAATTTTAGAGATAATTTGATGGTTCATAGATTCTAATTATCACAAGGGCCAAGCCTATTGAAAATTATGAGAATCGACTCTTAAATTCAAACATCCACCATACAAACTTCCTTTCGCAATAGAATCTTTGTGCCCCAAAACCATTTTATTATGCATATCCTTAGATTAAGTTTGGTCCAAACTTATCTTATGGCAATCTTAATCAACTTACAATATTTTTATTGGAATCAGTCCATATTTGACAATTGCTGCCTTACAAATACGACTTCAGAAAATTGCGTTTAATGCCCAAATTTGCTTATTAATGTTGGCATTGACATAAAAATTGGCGACAACAACTTTTACGATAGCAACTTGCAATGGAAAAATGTTGCGCTGAAATTAATGGCAAAAAAATCTCATATAGAAGGGGATATCTAAATAATATTTGGCAAAAAGGACTTTTACATGAATCTTAACCTCATAACATAATTTTGTTTTTATGCCCCACCTTTTTTTGAAAGCTTATCGGGTAAAGTATTTTCGTGATTTTTTCAGATTTTTCGGACGAGGTTTAGAAGTCGCCAAATCGAATTTATCCCAAAAAATCGGAGTTTCTCCACTTTTTTTTGAGTTTTGTTCATTACTCGGCCCCAAAAACACGATTTTCTGTATTACTAAGTCATTTGTTAAGAAAACTTCTCAAACTTTACTTATCTGTGCAGACATTTTTTTGTAAATTTAGCATACATTTGAAAAATAATGCTTTGTAACTTTTAAAATTTATATTAAAGTTAAAAAATTAAAGATTCAACAATTAGTATTGTGGTAATTTTGTTAACCTATTTATGGTTTTTAATCTAAATTTCAATATTTTTAATCAGGCTTAAGCTCATCAAATTTAATTTTCATTAAATTATTTTTATGAAGAAAGGAATTTTACAACATGAAAATTAATTAAAATTGTTATTGATAATCATTCATTCAAGACTGACCCAGGCGGCTGGTTACCCTGACATGTTTCGATCGCTACCACTCGATCTCCTCAGAGAGATTTGCCGTCTTACACTCGCAGCCATCGACGACTGCTGACGTCAATAGTCAAACATCAATCCTTAAACCAAATTGTATTTTACCCCTTTGGTAGATCGAAATTTGCTTTTTTGAATGATTATCCATTTTTAACAGAGGTAAAGGAAATACATGTAAAATCAATTAAAAATGGATAATCATTCAAAAAAGCAAATTTCGATCTACCAAAGGGTTAAAATACAATTTGGTTTAAGGATTGACGGCAAATCCCTCTGAGGAGATCGAGTGGTTCGATCCGCCTGGGTTCGAATCTCAGGTCAGTCAAGAGTGAATGATTATCAATAACAATTTTAATTAATTTTCATGTTGTAAAATTCCTTTCTTCATAAAAATAATTTAATGAAAATTAAATTTGATGAGCTTAAGCCTGATTAAAAATATTGAAAATTTGGATTAAAGATTCAGTTTAAAAGGTGGATAAATTCCAAGTCATTTAAAAAAAATAATTGAACTTGCTCTTAGCGTTTCAACGTTTTACCCTTTTTAAGTTTTGTTCCCATTTTGTGAAATTAAAAATATTTTTATGTGTTTGCCAGTTATGCATCGGATTGGTTCGGGTTGAGAAGCCAGCTTTCCCTCAACAATAAATTTGAGTGTATTTATCAAATATGAAAAACTAGGAATTTAGCACGTCATACGGAAATCGTATTAATACGACACGAACTTGGTATTGTGGCTTTGTAGTGTCGTCAAAATTACGTCAGAACCACATGCGGATGTTGCATTTTACATTCCGTGTACTACAGGCTTTACTGGTTTTACTTATTAAACTTCAAATATGTTAAAGTTTTTTCTTATAAAAAAAGTGGAACGGCCAATTTCACCAAGTTCAGTTATAATTAACTGTCAGTTATTACTGTCAAAACATTTTGTTAACTGGAAGTTAAAGTAATAGTTAGTTTCAACTGAACTTGGTCAAATGGGCCGTAAAAGCATTTAATTTTATTTTGTTAACCCAAAGAAATCGATGTTTTTTCAACATAATTTTTTTTTAACATTTTATTTAAAATTAAGAATTGAAAAAATCTCTTAAAAATAACATAAAAAGTAAAATTCATTTAAATCCTTATTGCGTAGAAAGTCAAATAAACCAACTTGTAATTTAAAGCGTTTCCTATGACATAATCAAAAAAAAAAAAATAAATTCAAAAAAATATTCATACAAATGTCCATTGCTATAAAAGTTAAATTTGCGATTTGTAAAGATAAATCATGAGTACCCAGCAGCTCTGAGAGATTTTAGGGTAAATACAAACATGCCAAAATTAGTTATTACTGTTTTTTCGAAAGTTTCAAACAGTAATTAATTTAGGGACGGATTTTGGTATTCGTATTTTTGTTTTTGCTCAACAATTTGCACGACCACAGCACGCATAGTCTGATGAATTTTAATATGAATAAATCAATTTTAAAAAATTCACATATGAATTTGTTCACATGTTTTGAGTGAGGAAATTCTAAAGCAGCAACTTTTTTAAACGTTCACGCTCGCTCATAACTGAATAAAAAGCGAACGTTTCGGTACTCTGTTATTAACCATCTAATGCCGCATGGGGGTGAGGATAGGATGGGCGAGGAGGAGTTGGAGACAGTTGAGCACTTTCTGTGGCACTGTTCCTGGATGCATGAGCAGGCTGAGGTGGCTGGGCAGTAGGATTCTGGGCGATTTAGGGGATGTCTCGGGTTTCTGACTCGAGGGTCTGGCAGAATTCGTAATGAGGATGGCCGGGCTGCGCAAGAGGAGACTGGGTGCTGGCGCACGTAGTGCGAATTTGGTTGAAGAATTTCTCGCAGGTTTGGTCCGAAATTTTCTTTTCCTATCTATATTTTAAATCTGTCTTATGTTTTCGCTCATTATTTCACCTACTTTCCATCTTTGGGTATCTATCTCTAAATAAGACGTCACAATGGACCATATTGGTCTCTGGCCTTTCTACCTACCCGTTACACATTCTATTTCACTTTTGTTGTATACTACCCTTTGTTTACAGAAAATATGGTTTTTGTAATCGTATTCGACTTTAAAATTTTATGAATTTAGATCAATAATTTTAACAAAAATAATATGGGAATTATTGCTTCTTATTTTACCTTATAAACATGACTGTAAACTTTATTTTGTAGTATTGTTGTTGGTTTAACCACAAACTTTTACAAACACACGCGTATGCACGAATATTGGTTTTCGAAAGTTGTCCAATTTTTGATTGTTTAAAGTACCTTTAAGTGTTTTCCGTACACATATTTTTGAGTACGACTCGTACTAAAGAAAGAAGAAAAAACTTAAATTAAGAACGAGTTTTTTCTTTCTGTGTAGTTTTGTATACTGATGTTAATGACTTAATCTCTTAATGGTTCATATTAAAGAATTTTTTTGATGTTTTCTTTAAGTTTTCTCAATATATTATATGGACATAACAATGTACAAATGTCTACATTAAAGCCCAGTCCAGACATTTTTTGAACTTAATTAGTCACAGTCACGGTTGATAATGTTGGTACAATTGTACTTTTTTTGGTACAATTCAAATCTAAAAAGTATGTTGGTACCCCCATGACTCATTTGTAGAGTTTTTCTTTTCCCGGACTTTTTTATTTCCCGGGAAAGCGGGATGTATTTTTCAATTTCCCGGGACCCCGGGAATTGTGCTTAATGGTACATTAAGATCTTCATGTTCAAAAGTACAGATGGGCAAAATTTCAATTATTTTTATAGGATTTTTGAGAAAGTTATAGCAAAATTACTTTTTGGTTAACTATTTTTAATGCGCAATAACATTTGGAACAATAAAAACTTCCGATCTGTGACATTAGGAGTGTTTGGAATAAAAACTTAAAAAATTTAACCGCAAAGAACTGATGATTATAATATAATATTATTAAATTCGGAGTAAATTTACAAAAGCCACCTTTAAAATTTTTAAATTCTTCCTCTATAAAACTTAAAAAAAAAAATTGATTCAAGCATTTATTGCCATATAATTAATTCAAAGACACCACTATTCAAATAAAACCAAAAAAGTTAGATTATTAAACAAATTTTTACAAAATATTTCTTTTAAAATAGGATTTTGGTTCAGAATAAACATTTACAGAATCGTTTGAAAGCCTTTTTAAAATTTGTATCAAGAAGATTTCAATGAGAAAACACTATTCCTTTCTACGGATATTTGCCCTTTTAGTCAAAGGAATATTATTTAATTTTTAGACACTTTCAGTTTTCTTAGAACTTCCTTCAAAACTTGTAATTCCTTTAAAAAAAAGAATTCTCTTCGAGTCGAATAAGCGTTTTCGTTATTAATAACTTTCGATTAGCATTGTGGTAATTTTGTTGAACTATTTATGGTTTTTAATCCAAATTTTCAATATTTTTGATCAGGCTTAAGTTCATCCAATTTAATTTTCATTAAATTATTTTCATGAAGAAAATAACTTTTGTCATCCATCATCTCTTACAGAATCCAATCCGAAAAATCATAAAATTTTTTGAAGCAAATATGAAAATTTTTTTTTTCGTTTTTATAAAATAAATCTGGGTTTTGAAACAAATTAAAAATTCTGTACATTTTTACTCTTCTTCTTTCGTCATTTCAGAGCATTAAACTTTGCCTTACTTATCTGATATGCATAGATATTTCTGGCGTTTGGCAAAAAATATCTTAAGTCAGAAACTGTAGTTTTTCGTTTTGTTAAATTGTAAAATATTTATGTGGTGTATTTCATATGCTTTTTTCCAAGAGCAGATGATAACGATTAAAAGCAGACTCAAGTGATTTAAACTATAGAAAAGGGAAACAAAATTGAATTGAAGCCAATCAAAACTCAAAATGCGTTTTATTTTTACATAAGGCCTTTTTGCCTACCTAATAAGAACAAGATATTTTTCATGACACAGCTTATTTACAATTATATCAGCAGTAAAGTTGTCATAACTAAATAAAGAAATCCCGGGAATTCCCGCACAAATTTCCCGGGATTTTTTTCCCGAGTTCTGTGTTTGGTAAAAATGATCTTGCGAAAGAGAAAATGCAAAATTTCGAAGCTTTTTTTTATGAAATCTTAAGGAAACTGTGTATTTTGTTCCTGGATTTAACAAAACAGCTATAATATTTTGCATTTGCTCTTTTGCAAGACCACTTGCACCAAACACTAAACTCCGCTTATGTGAATAGATTTTTGCACTTTTTCATTGGACGATTGCATATGCCACATT
The DNA here is from genome assembly GCA_949318255.1 of Pollenia labialis. NCBI lineage: Eukaryota > Metazoa > Arthropoda > Insecta > Diptera > Polleniidae > Pollenia > Pollenia labialis. Next base: position 117,895,365 of record OX439140.1, read on the forward strand.
CTAAATTTAGCATCACTGTATTTTCTGATGATATTGACAACTTTTTAAAATTCATAGGAAACCCCTTCTGCAATAGTTCTAGTAGAAGACACGATAATTTTGGAACGGAAACTCATAATATTTTGAAATTCGTGATGAAGATGGATGGTTGTTCCTTCAAGAGGTCATCAACAGAATTTTGGAACAGTGGGAGCCCACTCCATTTATTATATTATTCCGAATGATTTTGAAGGAGATTTTACAAGCGGTAAATAAAGTTTTATTATATCCGGGCTTTCTGCTCCAGCTTATAAAATGTCTTTCCTCTTTCTGCAATACATATTAAAAATTGAAAATGCAATCCGAAGATGCTCGTATGCACATATTTTTTGAACGCTTACAATTTTTATTTCGTCAAATACGAATTATCAAAGTTCAGACTCGAAGAAAATCATCTGCCACTAAACGATATTTATATGTCGTAGGAATGTACTTTTATATACAGAAATAACATTGAAGGTGGTGTTGTTAAGGATTGAAAAAAAATGTTTAAGCGGCCCATACACTTGCAACATTATTGTATATGATATTCGCCATATTATTTCCATTTTGTCCTATATTATGTAATAAGTCACGCAATGGCTTAATTTATTTAATAAAAAGGTGAGCATAACCTATAGGAATTACATTAACAGCATTGTTCAATGTTGCCAACATACATCTCTTTCTTTTCGTTGTGCAATAAAAATCAAAAGTTTTCTGATTGTTGCCAATATATTGTGCAACCTTCGAATATTACATACACATTGGCGATATTATTGTATAATACAGCTTTTATTGAAAATGTTTCCTAGTATAAGTGCAAATTCTAATACTATTAATAATAACAAGTGTCGAGCTTTAGCGGATATAGATCAAATTTTTGTTTATAAAATTAAAAAAAAAATTTAAAAAAAAATTATTTTTGGGATCGAAAAAGTACGATTTTAAAAGTTTGTTGGTACGATGCTGATTTTTGCATTTATCATCCCTGATCACAGTATTGTTAAAAATAATAATTTTACAACGGCTGAAATGTACCCCGTCTAAAGGCGGTTGTAAGCATTAAAGGGTTAATTCTTAAAATACTGCTGGGTAATTAGAAGCTTAAGTACATTCGTGTTTGTGTATGTACGTAGATGTATGCATGCACATGACAATCTGTCTGTGTGCAGAAGTACTGTCAGTTTTCGTTTATAAATTGCAATGAAATCCTAATTAAAACTTCACGATTTTTACGATGATGATAATGTTGATAATGATGAGGTTTATTGGTGAGAATGATGTTGCTTTGTACCGGCAGTATTTGGTAATGTTAATTACAAAATTTTTTATTTAAATGAAATTTCAGAGATTTGCTTAGTTTTCTTAAAAATAAAAATAATAAATAAATATACACAACAGAGTTTTAGTAATTTTAAAAGTGAATAAAGAACAAAAGATCCTTTACAACATGTTTCATGCAAACTTATTTCGTAGCTAACACCTTTTTTTAAACACCCTTTTACTATTTCGAATACGTCTCCGTATATAGTTTGTGTGCTTTTTCACATCATTTGTAAAGTGTGGGGTAGCATCTGGCTGTATGATTCCACAATTGCCTCGTCTCATTTTCAAAATCACATATACATACTGCACAAATTTGACAATTCAATAATTAGTTTTCCACGTCAAATCCATTTTTTGATATCTACTTATGGCGTTTGCCTCTTTTTTTATACTAAAATATTGTTCATTTTGTTTAAACTGCAATTTTTTTAAGGGATGGGTGGTTTATGTGAAACAGCTGGAAATTGTTACCAATCCACAAATCCAATTGTGGTTATTTTGGGTTATTGGAAATTTGTTAGATATTTGCTTTAAATGAGATTTTTGCAAAATTTACTTGATTTTACGTTCATTTTAGTTAGAATTTATGTTCTACGCGATTTAAAATTGAAAAAGTAATAAAAGCACTCTTATTATTAATTATTTGTGTTAACGTTGAATTTAATAAAAGTTGACATTACTAATTAAGCTTTGAATTATGACTGTTGTATAAAAACTGTGGCATACTTTAAGGGCGAAATGAAAAATATTAATTGTGTTTCACAGGGCTGCCAGATTTGACGATTTTTTGTTGCGGAATTAGCAATGTGCCGATTTGCAGATTTTTTTCTAAAAACTGACGATTTTTTCAGTTTCCAAATTCTGAATAAAACTCGACACGTTCGTTTTTTAATCTTGGAATGTTTAACAGCCGTACCTTAACAAGAGCGGAAGGCGGAACAATTTCTTTTGCTTAGCTTTTACACTGATGTGCCTTACCAAAGCAAGGGCGTCAACGTTGTGTCACGAACAGTTGTTATAGCTTTTTTGTTTAATAAAACACACAAACTATAATAAAAATAGATATATAAACGATTATATAGATTGACCAAAAATAGCTAAATTGCCATTATTAATTAACAATAGCGGCAAACTTCTCTATTAAACGAGCTGTCAAAATAGAAAACGCGTGCCGCTTTTGTTTAGGTACGGCTGTAACATGCAAGTCATAAGAAAATCTTTAAATGATTATCTTTGTCAAACCATCATGAAAAAAACCTTTTACGACTCTCTGTAAAAAACCATATCTTAAACAATCATTTTACGGGTAGCAAGATAGTATCTTCATGAGTCTCATACGATTCTAGACATGAAAGACTCGTTAGATAGTCTTTAACCATGTCTTAAGCGATTTAAGAAGCGCATTTCGCTGTGTTATCGAAGAATCTCAGTCGTGTTACAGTTTTTCCCGTGTGAGGAATTTTCTACTTTTAAAAAATGCGGTCATCGACGATCTTAATGAGACTCCCTGCTATCTGGGTATGAAGTAATTATATATTTGTTTGAATGTTAAAAAAAAAAACTAAATTTTAAGTTGTCCGAATTTTTAACGATTTTTCTAAACGTAAAAGACGATTTTTTTTATTTGTTCTCAGGAAATTGATGATTTCTTTACAAATTTATCTGTCAGCCCTGATTGTATAGCTAAAACATTAAAGTAGTTGCAAAATGTATTAACAAAGTGACCTCAGTACTACAACAATGAAACAATAGAAAAAACAACAGGCATTTTGTTGCTAGAATTGAGACGGCAAATGTCAAAATGCCTTTATAAAAAATGTAAATAAACAAAAAAAATTACGACAAACGTCACACACGAATAAAATCTCTGCAAACAGCTGCGCTTGTGAGGTCACTTTATTAGTACATTCTGAGTAGTAGGTTTGAAATTTGCTTAAAAAAAGAATTATAAAATGTGTTTCTTAAATGGTATGGCACAATATTTAATCCTGTAACAGACATCTAAATTGTTTACGGGTAAAACAACTTAAGTTTTTTTTTATTAAACAAAAATTTTTTTAAATTGTTATATATGAAAGGTTCATAAAGTCACACGCTGTTAGAAAAAAATAACGTAACTGCTTTTTTGGTAGATTTTTTTAAAATCACACAAGTTAACGAGAATTTTTCTGTTATTTTAAAATTACAAAAGTTTAAATAACCAAAAGACTTTTTAACCCTAATTTTAAAAGTGATTTTTTTCTATAGTTATTAAAAAAGTATTACAAATATTGTCAAAGTCAATAGTAATAATTGTTATTTAAATTTTAGGGCTAATTATCTTAAAACCAATCGATGACGAACGCCGCATAGTGGAAGTCTTTGTAAAAAATGGAAATATGTAATTCTGGTAAACGGTAAGTCCGATACATTTAAAGTTAGAAATTTTAGGTCGTTTTTTAATGCCAGAGTTAAGCTAAAAAAAATTTCCCACTGCGCGTTATATTTTTAGATTATCCGCTACGGATGTGCAAATCGGTATAAATGTATCGATGTTTTGAAGAGTATAAATATATTTAGCAATTAAAAATATCGATATATCGTTTGAAACGTATTTCCTAGAGTATCGAACAAAGATTAATCGAAGAATTTGTCCAACATTATTTGATCGAATAAATAAAACAAGTGCTTGATCACTCTCTTCAAGTTTTAACCGTCAAATCTAGAGCTTTTAGGAGAGACGGTAAAAAAGAATGCCATTTTCTCTCCCCTCTATCCTTAAAACTCAAGGCTTGACGGCTAAAACTTGAAGAGTGTTAACCAGCACTAAGTAATTTCGAAAAACGAATAACTCGCCAAATTTATGTCAATTAATCGATTAAGATTAACATCTTTAAAAATTCAAATTTTTTAATCTAAATTTTGATATTTTAATTAGGCTAAAGTTCATCAAATTTGATTTTTTTTAAATTATTTCTTCGAAGAAAGGCTAGGGCACAAGCTCTATGTTTACATTTGTCCTTCAAGTTGTGCTAAAAAAGGTCAACAAGAAAAATAAAGACAAAAATAATGAAAAACAGAAAAATGTACTTTGGACTTCAAGAAGAATTCTTGAAGAAAAGTACGAAGAAACAGGGGTAAAGGAGGAACAATCAAAATGAATCAATTTAAATGGATACTCATTTAAAGCCAATTTCGATATAATATATAATATATAATATATAATAGAAACTGGGAATTATTTCCTTCTGAAGGTTACTTTATATTATATTCAACATTTTTTTTTTTATTTTTCGAATTTATTCCATGAGCTAAATTTCAGTTATGTATTTTATAAAGCTTTTTTGTAATAGTCATATTCCTTCAATTTTTCAGAAATGACTTTATACACTATCAGACTATTATATGTATTTTCTTGTTACATTTTACCTTAGCTTTCCGTTGGAAAGCAATGAGGTATATTGTATGAACAGAAAAATTTACAATTATTAGACACCAGCAGAATGTAATGCATTTTCTGGCCCGCTACGGCCCTCGTCAGCATTCTTTGTGTCACACTGGATAGTGATACTTTATAAATTGAATGTATTTAACTCAACTATTTTAACAAATAGAAACTGGGAATTATTTCCTTCTGAAGGTTACTTTATATTATATTCAACATTTTTTTTTTTTTTTATTTTTCGAATTTATTCCATGAGCTAAATTTCAGTTATGTATTTTATAAAGCTTTTTTGTAATAGTCATATTCCTTCAATTTTTCAGAAATGACTTTATACACTATCAGACTATTATATGTATTTTCTTGTTACATTTTACCTTAGCTTTCCGTTGGAAAGCAATGAGGTATATTGTATGAACAGAAAAATTTACAATTATTAGACACCAGCAGAATGTAATGCATTTTCTGGCCCGCTACGGCCCTCGTCAGCATTCTTTGTGTCACACTGGATAGTGATACTTTATAAATTGAATGTATTTAACTCAACTATTTTAACAAATAGAAACTGGGAATTATTTCCTTCTGAAGGTTACTTTATATTATATTCAACATTTTTTTTTTTATTTTTCGAATTTATTCCATGAGCTAAATTTCAGTTATGTATTTTATAAAGCTTTTTTGTAATAGTCATATTCCTTCAATTTTTCAGAAATGACTTTATACACTATCAGACTATTATATTTTTTTTCTTGTTACATTTTACCTTAGCTTTCCGTTGGAAAGCAATGAGGTATATTGTATGAACAGAAAAATTTACAATTATTAGACACCAGCAGAATGTAATGCATTTTCTGGCCCGCTACGGCCCTCGTCAGCATTCTTTGTGTCACACTGGATAGTGATACTTTATAAATTGAATGTATTTAACTCAACTATTTTAACAAATAGAAACTGGGAATTATTTCCTTCTGAAGGTTACTTTATATTATATTCAACATTTTTTTTTTTTATTTTTCGAATTTATTCCATGAGCTAAATTTCAGTTATGTATTTTATAAAGCTTTTTTGTAATAGTCATATTCCTTCAATTTTTCAGAAATGACTTTATACACTATCAGACTATTATATGTATTTTCTTGTTACATTTTACCTTAGCTTTCCGTTGGAAAGCAATGAGGTATATTGTATGAACAGAAAAATTGGAAATAATTCCCAGTTTCTATTTGTTAAAATAGTTGAGTTAAATACATTCAATTTATAAAGTATCACTATCCAGTGTGACACAAAGAATGCTGACGAGGGCCGTAGCGGGCCAGAAAATGCATTACATTCTGCTGGTGTCTAATAATTGTAAATTTTTCTGTTCATACAATATACCTCATTGCTTTCCAACGGAAAATCGAGTTGACTAATTTTTCTTTCAAATCTTCGTATTAATCAACTTTAAGTTTTCATCGAAAGAAAAATTTACCACGCCTACTTTTACGCCCACTTTTTCTATTAAGCGCATAACTGGAGAACGACTTGACCGATTTGGACGATTTTTTCTTCAAAATGATCGCCATGGTTTAACTTAGGTTTTTACGGAAAGAAACTTTTGCCCCGCCCGCTTTTTCCGATTTACCTAAAATCAGAAAACGGCTCTTTCACCAAATAAAAAAAAAACAAAAAACATTGTCTATGCGCTGGCCTTAAGTTGAAGTAATACATAAATATAATTTCCAATTTGCCTTAAATACATGCGTTTGTTTCTTGATTGAGCCCATATCTACACCATATGTAAGTTATTTTGTAAAAAAAACTTAATGATAGGTATTCCATGGATTTTTATTTTAAAGGCCGTAAAGTTCGTTAAATATTTAATTTAAATCGTGTGGTAATACAACACTACTGTTTGCTTAGGGCCAGCAACGTGGACCGGGTCAGCTAGTATATAATATATAATATAATATAATTTGGTTTAAAGATTGATGTTTGACTATTAACTGCCAGCAGTCGTCAATGGCTTTCACTGACATGTAAGGTTAACATATCCGTGAAAGCCCGGGTTCGAGCCCCGCGGCTGTCAAGAATAAAAAAATTATCAATAAATTTTAATTAATTTTCATGTTGTTAAATTCCTTAAATTAAATTTGGTGAGCTTAAGCCTTATTAAAAACCATAGACAGTTCAACAGAAAAACCACAATTCAAATTGTTTTAATATAAAAATGTTTGTTTTTTAGATTTCTAACTGCTTAAAATCATTTAAAACTATGTTACATATTCCTAACTTCTACATTTATTTTCATCACACAAACTTTTGAGCATATTTCAGACCCATTTTAGATGTGGATGTGTGAGAGAAATAATTTTGTATATCATTATAAACGTCAAATTCCATACGTTAAAAATTTGGTACTTAAATAGCACATTTTTCATATAAAGTTAGACATTAACTGTAAAAAAAACGTGAAATTAAAGGAGATTACAAAAATTTATATAACTTTTTAGAAAAATGGTTAAAAATGGCTGGCAAAAAATAGCACGAAAAATGGCAAACCCGGCAAAAACAAACATTTTGTTATTTAAAAAACATTTATTTTATTTAAGTTTTGAATGTATAGTACAAAAGCATGTTTCTTCAAATTGTCAGAAATTAACAATCTCCTGTTATCGTATAAAACAGTTCAATAAAAAGAAGACACTTTTTAAACATCGCAAGATGTAACTGGAGATAGGGATGATAAACGATATTTAAGGACTATCGATAGTTTTCCAGCACTAGTTCGTATATAAATATTGCTGTATTGATATTTCGGTAACTGAAATACTATGCCCATTCCTATTATCCCTGATGATGTTGATGTCTTTGCTAACAAACTAGTTTTTAGTAATCATCGTTTTTAGCAAAGACAAAAACTCTTTTTAAAGCACATGCATATCTGTGGCATATTGACAAAACATCTTAAGTCGAGATAAGATAACAAAAAAGCTTTAAAAAAAAACTCGCTGAAAAAATCATTTGTATCAAATAATAAAAAAACCAAAATTAATTAAGAAAAATTTCGTTTATATAACAAAATTTTAAAAATGTAAGCAAAAATGTTTTTTTAATGAAAATTCGTATTATTATCAACATTTTTTTCAACTTTTTGAATTGGACTGAGGATGTTTTGTCAAAATGCCACAGAAATGTATATGAACAGCGGGAAAAAGGAGTACGGATGCCTTCTAGAAGGCCTCTGTACCCCTTATTTTTGATGTACATTTATTCCATACTCAAATCTTTTTTACACACGTTGTCATTGCGAAGCAGGCCTTCCGTTCTCGCTTCTTAAGCAGGAACATAAGAATTGTAATGTGATCAAAAAAATAATTATTTTGCTTTTGCTTGTTCAAACAATACGAAAAATGGTACTCCTTCGCTACTCCCCTCTCATAGAAGCGAGAGTGGAAGGTCTATCTTATCTATTATACCAAAGAGCCGGAGCCATCTATGAGGCATTCTTTAGCAGTTAGATAAGAACATAGTCGAATCAAAAAATAGGCCTTTAAAAAGGCCTGAAGTAAGAAGGGCTTCTGAGTTTTCCTGCTGGGTGTGCTTACAAGATGCACACATTCACATGTATTTGATATTTGCATGTAATTGATAATTGTCATCAACAGGATTGTTTTGTTATCATTATCAAGTACGTTTTTGACTGTCGGGACGATATGCACGTGGGAAGTGCAATCAATTTGAAAAGTGAAGTGCAATTAAAATTCTGAAGAAATAGACAAAAATGTGGTAAATAAATATGTAACTGTAGACTTTAAAACATTAGAGACATGTGAATTATAGCTATAAATATGTATGTATTTAAATTGTGTAATGTCAAGAAAACGGTGGTGTAAAAATTAAAACATTAGGGCCTTTTTAGTTTTTACATTCTGTTGACGTTCTGTTTCGTTATTTTTTGTAGCAGATATTTTGTAATTACTTTTTCTGTGAAAGGAATCAGCTGCTTTACTCCACGTCTACAACTGAGATGATTTGCTGTTATAACATGATGTTATAAAAGTGTTGTTAAAACATTTGCATTAACAACCGTATTATAACATGAAAAAACCTCTAACATGATGAGTCTATACTTAACACTAACATTATATTAGTAGTGTTAATGTTAAATATTTCATGTCAGTTGTAGACTGCATGTTAACAGAGAAAGACATTGAAATTAAAATAAACCAAGCTTTTCTATTAATAAATAAAAATAAGGTTAGCACAAACATTTCACAAAAAATTAACGTATTAAAAGATTCTATATGTAGCATTCTTAAAGTGTACTTTTTCCAGATTTTTCTCTTATGTGCATATCCCACAAGAAGAAATTCTCTTTTAATAAGTGGGTCAAGGTGAACCATTGCTCGCCTATGAAACTGGACTATTAAGATGAATTCATATTACATACAACATCGTTTGATTACACTCAGGCCAACAATTATTATTTTGTAAAATTTCTGCGTGCCCTAATGTCAGTAAGAACCAGATTAGATCGGCTTCGATGTAACAATTTGAGGCATTTAGTTTGTGTTCAGGGCTGTCAGACATGGGGATTTATCCCAAAGTTGAGGATTGCATGTGAGCAAATAGGACAATTGGGAATTGGGGATTTAAAACAAATTGTGGGATTTTACACTTTCTTAATATATTTTCCATTCTTTTATTATTTACGCTTATTTTTCTTTGTTTCGTATATAAAATATGAAAAAATGTAGCAAAACTGTTATCTTACTTTTATACTGTGTAAAGGGTTCTAATTAAGATTACCAGTTTTGTTAAGTGTGTAAAAGGTACTTTATAAACTTCTGTTATTTTTCTTGAGTGAGTGCAAGGCGAATTCATACAAGGTGGTCTTATTTTGAAAACGTTTACAACACTGTAAAGTATTTTAACGTTGTGTCAAAAATAATACAACGCTGTAGTAAACAATTTAAACAAATATTTCATTTAAATTTTAATTTAAAATTGTTTGTTTTGAAATTTAGTAATTAAAAAAAAATTTATTTTCATAATTTTAAGCGAAACTTATAACACTTGGTAAATATTTTCCAGAAGCACATGAACGGTATATCATTTTGACACAAAGTTAGTTAACAGCTGTTGTTTACGTAGCAAGATAAGGTCACCTGGAGTAAATTCGCCTTGAGTGAGTGTTTAAAAAAAAAAGGAATTAAAAATTGAATCTACAATAATTGACAACACATACAATTTTTGATTTTTTTAAAGAAAATTTTCAAGCAAATAGGTATGTCCTCCCCATGTATTAATATTGTATGTTTTCGACGCTCTTCAATAAATTTTTCTTTCACGATTCGAAAATTTGTAAAAAAAATTTTTTTATTGTCAGCTGATTACTCGTCAAAAATACACAACACGTTAAAAAGTTCAAAGTTAACCAACTTTCTGGCGCTAACGCGTCAAAATATTTTTCATGTAGCTTGTTCTATTAAAATACACTAGTTTAACTTTTTTTGACAGAAGTCTACAAAGCGCGTGCGCACTAACGCGTGTTATGTACTTCTACCTTAAATAACAGTAAACCTGTACCCATGTTCTGTAACTATAGTGAGAAGTTCTCGCATCGAAAATATGTAAAACAAAACATTCCATCGCTTCTCGAAAAGTGAGAAAAAAGTGTGTCTGTAAATCATGACGAAAACTATCAAAAGAGATTACGTCGCTACGTTATAAATGTCATAATAACCCACTCGAAGCCGATGTGACATTGCAGACGTAAAGAACGCCAGCCACACATATCGCTGACGGCGACAAAATTTACAAAAATTGAAAATTTTTCAACGACGCACACTGGGGTATTTTGTATCAAAACTGTGGATTAATTCCGAGGCCTCTCAAACTGATTATTTTTGTTTAGAACACCTCAAAATAAGCCGAAAAAATTTTATAAAAATTATCGATAACTCGTTTAGTTATCGAGATATCTGGATTTGAAGTTTAAAAAAAAATCGATAACTTTTTACCGTTTTATTTTTTAGATAATACCTCAAAATTAACCGAAAAAATTAAGTAAGAATTATCGATAACTCGTTTTGTTATCGAGATATCTAGAGTTGAAGTTTAAAAAAAATCGATATCTTTTTACCGTTTTATTTTCTTAGAGAATACCTCAAAATTAACCGAAAAAATTAAGTATTTTATATCGTTATCGATAACTCGGTTTGTTATCGAGATATCTGGAGTTGAAGTTAAAAAAAATCGATAACTTTTTACCGTTTTATTTTCTTAGAGAATACCTCAAAATTAACCGAAAAAATTAAGTAAGAATTATCGATAACTCGGTTTGTTATCGAGATATCTGGAGTTGAAGTTTAAAAAAAATCGATAACTTTTTACCGTTTTATTTTCTTAGAGAATACCTCAAAATAAACCCAAAAAATTAGGTAAGAATTATCGATAACTCGCTTTGTTATCGAGATATCTGGCTTTGAAATTTTAAACAATATGATAACTTTTCAGCGTTTTACTAGAAATTGATCATTTTTGACCACTGACATAATGAACAAAAAGTAGAATTAATCAAATATGCCACAAAAGCACAGCTCAACTTTTTGCAAAAACATCGTCTACAATCCGCAAAATCAAAAAAAAAAAAAAAATCAAATCCCGATCTAGTCCGATAATTAACTATATGTCCAAATATATACCCCAAATATGCACATTTTGGGGACTTTGAGCAAAAAAATAATTTAAAATATTAAATCACTTTTTTTCCTGTAATACTTGTATCTGAAAAATAGTTCAATACCTGAAGTTGAAGGCTCCATACTCAGATTTAAATTTCACTTGAAGTTTTTTTTATCGAAGAAAAACTTTTTTAAACTTAAAATATCAATTTTACAGCGAGCGCAAGCGAACAAAGAATAAAAGTGTAAATTCAAAAACATAATGCAGCTTCACTATACAACTTAGAGCCGTTATAGTTTCGGTTAGTGACGCAGAATTATGTGTAGTTTCTATGGTTATTAAGTATTCGAGTGTTATTTCAAAATTAATTTTTTAATTAATCCACAGTTTTGATACCCAATAACCCAGTGTGCGACGGCGGCAAAAATACAACCGTCTACTTTTCCAAATAATGTAAAGTCCGACTTTAATGTTTGTTATTTGCAAAAGAGCTTTAAAGCAAATTAATAAAACAATGAAAAATGTGCCAAGAACAAAATATTATTATTATTATAATTTGCATTTCGCATTTTAATTGTTTTTCAGTGTTAACATTTTTTCTCGCCCCATTTTTTTTTGTGACTTTATTTGACACTTCAAAACGGGAACTTTTCTCACAAAAATGTTACAGACGCACTTTGTTGTAAATTGTCGAGTAAATTCCTTACGTGACAGCTAGTGCTCGCCAAAAAAAGTAACAGACACTGTTAAGTGAGAAAAACAGACGTTTGTTTCAATATATGGCATTATATTGAACTTGGGCACTGGTCTTAACTCATTTATTGTATCTCATTAGACGAATTTATGCAACATATTCTAGCTTCGGCCCAGTTGTGTTTATAGCATTAGGTTTTTTGTTTTACCAAAATGATACAAATAAATTACAACAATACCAGTTTACTGCAAAATTTGTTTTGTTTCTAAATGTTAGTCTGTTTATTACTGTCGATTAAAATTTACCCTTTTAAAATTATTTAAAACAATGAGTACTTAACACTTTTTCTTCACTTTTTAGTGAATCATTCAACATGAACCATTCGTCTAATCGTTTAGTCATTTTGCCATACATACATACATCCAGACATCAGTACTTTTGTCCGTCTATCTCTTCATTCACTCTGACATCTATCGAATTTTTAGTCGGTTGTACGTTTGAATGTCTGTATATTTATTTACTCATTCGCTCACTCATTTATTTCTTTATTAGCATACGAAATAGTACTCGCTCAGACAGCAATTGCATGCAACAGCACCAGCTGCCATCATCATTTGTTGATGATTTGGCCAATATTTAGTGGTTAATGGTGTCTTCTACCGTATTTTATGCTCAGCCTTATATTTTTATTTTATATCGTTAAGTTTTTGTTTTGAGTTTGCGTTAGCAGATGTTTGTACGAATATTTTAAAGATCATGATGTTAAAGTTCTCTCAAGCATAAATTTTAGTGGCTTTCAATACAAAGAAAATGATTTTTTTTGTAATACAAAATCAGTGTTGAATGGTCACACATAAATTCTCGATTTTTTCCATCAAGAGTCAAGTGAGAATATTAAAAATTTTGAAATAGCGATAAAATACCCGCTACTCTATTTTGATGGCAAGGGACCATGCTAGGAATTGTTTCCAACACTTTGAAAATTTCGCAACAATGATTTAGTATTTCAAATACCATTTTACTCAATAACAAATAACAGAACCTTTTTTAACAAAATTCCTTTTTAAATATATATATGAATGTATGTACATGAACTATTTGGTCTAAAAGTAAATTGTTCAATAAATCTCTTTTTAAATTATAAACGATACTATTAAAAAGTAACGAATTAATCGATCCGACGTAGTTTTGAGGAAAGATCTTGACATACATCCATGTAAGATCCAACCGGTGGAAGAATTAAAGCCAGCGGACCATACATTGAGTCGTTTGTTCGGTGAATGGATTGACAAACAAATGAAAGTTGGCCCAGATTTTTATCGTCAAATCATCCTTATATTTCAAAATATTTAAAAAGGCTTGAATCGCACATAAATCCAATTGTAAATTGTGGCAATCACACTTGATAGTTAAAGGAGAAGAGATATTGCAGGACTTTTCCGATTAGAAGAGCGCTAAACACTTTTATATGTGAACAGAAACCGTAATGGGGAACATTTTTGCTTGGTACTGGCAGGACATAAGATAAAGTATTTATTAGAATAAGATTTGATTAGTTATTGTTAGTTCATTTTTAATACATGAAGAATCAATAAATAAATATTGAGAGACAAAAAAATCTTCCGCGACGAGACTTATGCCGTAACCATAATATGCATAGCCTTGCTTAACCTACTGTCAAAAATTAACAAAAAAAACAAAAGCAAAATAAAAAAACATTTGATTCCGAACGGAATGCGCGATAATTCGCACCTTGCTTAAGCAAATGACAGTTTTATTAAACTTAGCAAAAAGTTTCCTTAAGTTCAATATGGTTTGCCTTATATTTAACATGTTTTCAAACATGTGCTTAAGCCAACTTAAGAACATTATGGTTGGGCCATTATTTCTACTTTAACGGGTATGTTAACAAGCACAATTCTTATGATGCTCTTAAGACTCCATTACATTCCGAAAAAATTACTTTTTGGTGCAGTTTACAAGCCAAAGCCGTCATCCGCCCATTTGTCTTTAAATCCGAATCCGGTGCCTACATAACTGTGAATGGCGAACGCTACAGGCAAATAAGCCATTATTTATTCAGTTCCTCATGTCATTTCCAATCATTCTAAGCAAAGCATGCAACTCGTGAAACCAACACTTTGTTGAACTAAACCTTTGTTGGCCGAATTATCTCAAGAAATGGACCTGGGAACTGGCCATCTCGTTCGTGTGACTTGACACCTTTGGACTACTTTTCGTGGGGGTAAGTCAAACCACTGATCTTTGCTGACAAACCAGTAGCAAAAAGGCAACATTCGACGAACTATTGCTGGAAAAAGTGTTGCGAAATTGGAACGACAGGCGTTTAAAAGGCGCAGTTGCAGAGGGTTTATGCCAGAAATTAATTTAAACATTAAATGCCATGAAATTTGAGAGGTAATAAATCTACAAATTTGGTCATTCCATTGCATCTGTTTTAAATTTGTATGCCCTGAAAAAACACTCTTTATATGAAGTTATAATGAAAAGTACTTATTTGAGTAAAAAACTATTTTTCGAATAAAAAGTACCTTTTTGAATAGAAGGTAGTTGTTTGAATAAAAAGTACTCTCCGAATTAAAAACATCTTTAAGATTAATAATTGTATTTTTTTTTTATTTAAAATCATATTTTTAAAAAGTAATTTCTTGTAAAAATTTTACTTTTTGAATAAAAAGCTCATTTTGTAATAAAAAGCTTATTTTGAAAAAGTTCATTTGGAAAAAGAGAATGAAAATTGGGAATTAAGCACGAACAACAAAATCATTTAAATATGTACAATGTATAAACAATTTTTTGGCATAGTACCATGATGTCAACGATGTCTTAGTAACCACGAAAATTATATTTTTTTTTTAATTTTTCTCTAAAAAGTTCACGCACCAATTGGTTTTTCTAATCCAATGCAATATTAAATATTCATAATTTTATACGCTTGTTTTTATTCATTAAGATACGTTAAAGATACGTTTTGGTTTGCGGAAAAATCTCTTACCATCGCTAAATATTAATGAAATTTCATACTTGAGCTATTTTTGGTTTTAAAGAAACATGTTATTAATTTTTCTTAGCCAAAAAGAAAATTAAAAATTTTCAAAACTTCATCGCGATTAGTGTGTGATTTTGTATGACCTTGACGAAAAAATAAATATACGTTCTCTTATAGTTTTTTATGCTCTATCGGACTGTGTTATGCCAGTTTTAATATTTTATAATAATTGTTAAAAAGTTATGTCCCTAATGTACATAGGTCACCTATTAAGTAAAAGTACGATTTTTTCAGAGCGCTTTGGAAAAACTTAAAAGTTCTCTGGCAACTCTTTATCATCCATTTATTTAAGACGAAAATTACTAACTAAAATATATATCGCTTACGTTTTCTGAAAATTTCTGTGGTTTTCCTGCTGCTGCTGATTATATGTTTTTGTTATTTTTGCTGTCGATTAGTTTGCCTACCGATGATATTGAGTACCTTCTATGCGGCTGTCATTTAACTTAACGTTAATTTAGTTTTATGCAACTGTTTAGGGCTCTTTGTTACTATCCTCATCATCATCACCGTCTACGGCGGCTCGGCTTCCTCATCTACATCTTTTTTCTATTTCTGTCTTGTATCTATTTGTGTGTGTGCCGGTTTTACAGATTTTTTGGTATTCGATCATTATTACACTATGGAGGTTTGATTGCAGTGGAGCAGTTAGTGGCAGTGGTGTTGAGAGTATTTTACTTACAATTGTTGTACTAAATATCAACGTTATTTTGTTGTTTTGTCTTTATTTGTACTTCTATGGATCTAAGAAAACTTAGAAGATGTCGACAAAGAAGCAAACGACCATAAAAACTTCGAACGAAGCCATTCAACCTAAATTTTGTTTTGCGCTACACAAATGTACAGCGATGGAAAAGAGTGAACAATTTTTACCCCTTTTAATCTTGCTGTAGAAGCTTTTCAATTTTGGCGGTTTTTTTATTACTTGTGCCGAATTTGTCTTTAATAAAAGGTTTTTTTTTTTTAAATCAGATTAATTTTTGGTGAAAGAGAGGAAATGTTTTATTACATTAAATCATGTCTATCGTTTTGCGATTATCAGTTCTGTCTGATTTACAAGCCAACCTAAAACTAAACTAGATTTAAGCTTAATCTTGACTAGAACTGAGTTCTATTTAGGCAAGTTTTCTGGTGTGACTTTAACTGATTTATGAGCTGAACGAGAGCTGAACTAGAACTAAACATATTCTAAGACATAAACATAGAAGTGAATTAGAACTGAAATAGAAATGAAATAAAACTGAACTAGAACTGGACTAGAACTGAACTAGAACTGAACTTGAACTGAACTAGAACTGAACTAGAACTCAACTAGAACTTAACTAGAACTGAACTATAACTGAACTAGAAATGAACAAGAACTGCACTAAGCTAAAACTGAACTAGAACTGATCTAGAACTGAACTAGAACTGAGCTAGAACTGAACTAGAGCTGAACTAGAACTGAACTAGAACTGAACTAAACCTGAAGTAGAACTGAAATAGAACTGAACTAGAACTGAACTAAAACTAAACTAGAACTAAACGAAAACCGAAGTATAACTGAAATGAAATCGTTACTATTTCATTCCTTTACAAACTGTTTCTGCTATTTTTTTTTTGTTTGGTATTTTGCATTTAACTATGGTCTGGTACTCACTCGTAAGTTAATGCCATTGATACGTACTGGATGTACACTTTGGTTTAGTTTAGTTTGGTTAAATAGGTATTATTTTTAGAAACCACAGAGCGGGCATTTGTATGGTTGGAACCACTAAGCAACAAAAATAACAATATAAAAAGTGTACTGCTGCAATAACTACAGCAACAAACAGACATATAGACAACAGCAGCAACAACTAACAGCTGTTGTTGGTTGGTTGGTTGGTTTGATATGATCTGATTTGTTGTTTAAATATTTATTACCATTTTGAACAATTGACAATTTTGTCTAAAAAGAATAATGTCTGCAGTTTGATTGCTGTTGTTTCTGTAACTTCAACTAATGATAATTATGAAGATGTGGTTAACATTGTTGTTATAGTTTTTGTTTTTGTTGAAGTATTTGTTATTTATTTTTATCGTCTATAAAAAATAAAAAAAATAAATGTATTTATTTTATTTGTCTGTTCATTCACATCTTAAATTAAGGAAATTATTTCTATAGCATTTTTGGCCTACTTTTACTTTGAGATAAAACGCAAATACATACTAACAGAAAAATTTATTTGCATGCGCTTGCCGTTAATAAATATTGTCATTGTTATTTGTTTATTTTTATTTTCAGTTATTCGATTTTTTTTTTTTTTTTTTTGAATATTTATATTTCCTTTTTTTGCAATCTCAACAAAATTATTGTTAAAAATCCAATTTTACAATTAAGAATTGCTTTCGTTGTTTATTTAATAATTTAAAGTCAATACAAATGTTAAATATAAAACTCACTACCAAATTTGTTTGCTGGCATTTCCAATTATAACTGGAGAATACTAGAAAAGTAATTATAAGTTGTTTTTCTCTTCTTGAAAAACTTGTTATTTTAACGAATGGGTTTTTATTTGATCAAATATAATTTTTTTTTATTTTGCATATTATTAATTTAAAAAATAATTTTAAAAAAATAATTTTTAAATTAATAATATTTACTTGTATGTATGTATTATGTTTTGAATTAAAATTACATGTCTCGGGAGTCATATAATCGACTTTGGGAAAGTTCGTTAAGGACAGTAGAAGTTTATTGGGTAGTAAAGATTCCAAATTTTTTACTGTTGATTCTAAATATATTTAAAATCATTTTTACAAATTGAAAATAAATCTTCAAATTCTAAATGAAAGAAAAATAAATACCAACAAAAATATACTTAATGTACTTCTGAACTAAAATAGTATTTCAGATGTCTTCAGTAGAATTGTATGTCGAATCCTTTCTTATTTTTATAACTTTCTTAGATAATATTAACCCTCTAACACTCGTTTTAAGGGTCAGTTTTGTCCTTTTTTTAACTTCTCCACAATAGTATACTAAAACGGCACTTTAGAGGGTTAAAATGTTCTATGAATATTTTCTGCATCAAATTTTACTAGGGGTCTTCTAAGACCAACAAATTGTGCAATTTTCGAAATTCCGGGCCCAGAAAATTTTTGAATTTTTTAAAAACCGTTTTACATACATTTCACGATTTTTTGGTCTTAGAAGACGCCCAGTAAAATTTGATGCAGAAAATTTTCGACGAACATTTTAAGCCTCTAAAGTGCCGGTTAACATAATTTTGTGAGAAAGTTAAAAAAGGGCGAAAATGGCATCTTAAATTGAGTTTTAAAGGGTTAATGTATTCTTAGAAAAGAATCGCCATACAATTCTACTGAATACATCTGAAATAGTATTTTAGCTCAGAAGTACATTTTGCGCCGAGCCATTATTGGCGATTAAATTAGGTTCATTACGACAAACCAAATGGTATGTGCTATAAACCAGCCAAATTAATGCCAAAGCCGAATATCAAAGGCGCTTAGAAAATGCTTCGTATTTGGTGAAAGTTGAAGGGCATATCTCTTATAATTGGCCCAGATGATTACTGGAGACCTGTTTCAAATATAATTAAATAGTTTAAAGCAATGACAGACATGAATCCGTAGCGATCTATCATGAAAACGCTCAGTAACATATTACAAAACAAGTTAAAAGCTATTGAGAAAATAATGGTTGAAGAGTTCTGGTTTCCAGTTAAACAGTCGAAACCTTGTCTGTCCAACTATATTTTATTTTAATCAATATAGACAACTCATATTGGAACACGCTTTTCTTTTAAACAGAGTATCCGAAATTAGCTTGAATAGCTTATAAAAATATATACTGAAATTTGCTCATAATATTCTTAAAATGCTGCGTTTTCCAGCTATACGCCTAATTTTTTAGTTCTAGTAGAAGGCATGGCTATATGGTCATTAATCCAATCTTAAAAGTGAAAAAAAAAACATACACCAAAATATTATTTTTTTTTTTTGACAAAAGGCGAAACTTAAAGCTCTTGATTAGCACTATAATTTTCTGCAAAGGTTGACTTTAAGCAATTGTTCGTTTTCAAGATAATTTAAAAAAACCAAGGTATTTGCATGCGACAAAAACAGAAGTCGCCTTTAAGGCAAACATTTCAAACACTGATTTCAGTGAAACCTGATAAATTATTTAAATGAGACTAATTTTAAAATGTTATGCATTGATGTATCTTAATAATAATAAGATACATTAATTTTAAATACATTTAATATATTTATTTTCCAAACAAAAATTATAAACTTAAAAAAATATCTTCAATAAAGAAAAATACAAATATAGAACAAAAACTAACTTAACTGAAAATAGTATTGCTAGTCTCAAATAAAGTTTTTTTTTTTAATGGAATGAGCTGTCCTTGCTGCCTGTAGTTGTTGGAAATCGCAAATAAAGATATTTTAGAATTTTTTTTTTGAATTTATGCATTTTACACTGTCGCACGCTACATCGAAATATTCGGTAAAGAAAAGAAAAAAGTTGACGTAACTGGCAATGTCATCGTTCCGTTTACATTTTTCTTATATTGTTTGAATAGAAACCGAGATTTAAAAAACAATTGTCAATGCATAATGTTGCTCATTAAGATCATTTAGCAAAACAAAACGTACAATAGAAATGTTCAAAACAGAACTTTTGCACTTGTTCGACTTTGCATTTGAATATTTCAAAGTGTGTTATGAATAAATGTAAAATTTGTTTACATTATTGAAAGTTGATAGATTCCCTATAAAAATATGTTCAAACAACGTTCTTTTAAAGACTTTGCATATTTTGGCTGCGGTTGACATTTCTGTGGAAATGCCCAGATGTATGTATATGATACAGTATTTTTTTTTTTCCAACCAAACTTTTCCTAACAATTCCTACACTCCACGTCTCTTTCCATTTGCTAAGATTAAAGCTAAATAACAAATAAAATAATTTTGTTTGTCAGTCTTATTTAAATTTATAATAATAACAGAATAAAGTGTTATCAATATAACATTTTACTATAAATTTATTCTATTAAATAAAAATAACAATTTTTATATTTTTCCTTCAATTTTATTATTGATTTATAATTAATAAATATTTACAGATGATCATTTCCTTCTCCGTCATTTAAATAATTAATATTAATTATGGAAATTTTATCAACCAAACATTTATTAACAATTTATCTTGATGAATAGGTCTTTATTTGTTTGGTAGAAGATGACGATGATTCGCTGCTAAACAAAAAAAAAAAAAAAAAAAATATGCAAATTAAATACAAATTTTGGTTTTTTTAATTTCGGCTAGAATGGTTTACAGATAATAACTGGAAAGATTATGACTTGAAATCTATTAAAGACAAACAATGTGAACAAAAAAATATTCTAAGTATAAGGTTTCTTTGCTTGCTTGTTGTTGTTGTTTCTATTCATAATTATAACTGTTTTTAAAGTGTTGTTGTAGAATTAATAAATATTATTACAAGCATCTTCTCTTAAAGTACGATCGTTCTTAAAACCCTCTCTTATGAGCTCACTTATGCTCTGTAAAACTCTTGATGATATTTTCTTTTTGGAGAATAAAACAAAAGACTGAAGAAACAAACTTGTGTTGTGAATTGAGTGAGTGATAAACACACACTCACACATCCACTCAATTGAATGGTTGTGTGCTCATTTTTTTGTTAAGAGCTAAAGAGTGTTGACCATTAAGCACTCTTTTGGTTTCTTCTTTTTATGGTCTTTTCTTTTAGAGACCCAGTCTTATTTTTTTTTTTGAAAAAACGAACTTGTTTTTAGGTGTTGTTGTTGCTTTTTTGGCCATTAAGCTTAAATAAACAAACCAGCCATCAAAACAAGTATGGTAAGACTTGGTTTTGGAGTTAAATGCATTAGCATTCGTTAGTTAACTGTGGAGACGGTCGAACGTGTTTTTTGTATTTAACGGTCTTTAGAGCGTTTTTTTGTTAGTGATTTTTCCTCTTTATACTGCTTTTTTGTCGCCATCTGAGTAACAAACGAACGAACGATCTAATTTGATTTCAATTTAAAAACTGTGATTTGTTTAATAAAAAAAAACAATAAAAATTGTGTTTTTTGGAAAATGAAGGAATGGTGTGTAAAATTAAATAAAAATAATATAAAGTTATTTTAAAATTAAAAAAAATTAATGAATTTGGAAAAATATTTAAAAATTTATGGTATCCAAAAAAAAAATTAAATTTAGTAAAAAATTTTAAAATAACATAAAAAGTTGATGCTTGTTTTTTTATAAAACTTAATAAATCAAAATAATAAAACAAAATTTAAAGAAAATATAATAAAAAATTTTAAATTATGTTGTTTTACGTTTAATAAATTAAAAATTATAAAAGATAATTCAAAGATTATTCAACAATTTAAAAAGTGTTCAATGTTATGTCAGTTAAAACAAATTATACATAATTTTAAAGCAAAAACCAACAAAAAAAAGTTATAATAAAACAAAAATATTTTTAACGTACATAATTAAAAATTTATGTTGACATAATTTTTCTTTTAACAAAAATACCTGAAAATTGCCAACAACATTTTGATAAAACAAAAAAAAAAAAAAAAGTAATAATACCCATAAAACCATTTTTGTGTAAAACATAAAGTTACAATAAAAATAAAAAGAGAATTGTAAAAAAAAACCAAAATTTTTTTTTTATTAAATCAAAAACTTAGTGCACCAAACTAAACTTCTTTAAAAAAACCATTAAACATTAACAACCATTAAATATCAACAACAGCAGTAGGAAAAAAACGCAGACGCAGCAGCAGCAGATATTTAAGTAAACTGCAACATCTTGCCGCAAATCACGTTTCGTGGGAATTATTTCCTTGGTGTACTCAATACTGCCAGAACTGCCACAATATTGCAGAAATAGTTAGAGACAATCTTCTAGAAAAAAAGAAAACAACACAACCAAATCATCAAACCGACACACACACACACACCGACCCGTACAAAGGCAGGCATCTATCCCATAGTGTTCACAAAAAGTAAATACAAAAATATAGAAACAAACAAACAAACCAAAATGAAAAAAAACAGCAACAACAACAAATTGGCTTTTTGACTTCTAGTGGCACCACTACTTTGATAGTAATATAAGAGTTACACTATTTCCCGGCGTTTAAAGGGGGAGATTTTTGAAACTACGATATATTTAAAAATCAGGGGGCCAATTCTGCCAGTTGAGATCGAATACTTTGTCGATTCGAAATCAATTTTATTTCGAATTCTTTCAGGCGATACAAAACAAATCAAAATTAATTTTCATCATTTTTTTGAGTTTTCACAACACATAACAAGTTTCGATTCGTTAAGTAGCAACTGAAAAAGTACACAGAAAAAATATCTCAAGAAAAGTTTTAACAAAATTTTAGGTCAACAAACTTCTTATTTAACAAGGTTTTGTTTAAATGTGCTAAATTCCCATTTCATACTATTGATAAACTGAAATTTATTGTTGAAGGGATAAGCTATTCCTATGCGCATTTCACTGGTTGCTTAGGCCAGATCGTCCGGAAACTTCATCCAAAGATTTAAGAAAGGCTAAAGGCCCAACCAGAACATGCATGTATTAGCTTACGCAACTGTCAAAAATTAACGAAAAGTCTGTCAAATGCATAAGCAAATAAAAAAAGACTTTTAGGTGGCCATAATGTACTAAATATCTATTTAACCATTGTTGCATATTTGTGCAATATTTGGTTTTTTGCGAGTACTTAAAACTAAAAAGTACCAAAAAGTCCAACCGTGTATTTGTTTATTTTATGCTATTTAATTTGTAAAGAATTTAAAAATAGAAAATTTGTGAGTGTCTTAAAAAAAAATGGAAAATAAATTAAAATATGTTAATTCGTCTTCTTTGTCCATTTTAATTTATTTTACTTTTTATTGTTATACATACACTGCTTTTTGCGTACGGAATGTGCGTTCAGTTTGGCACTTTGCTTAAGCAAATGACATTCGACGAAACTTGACGAAAAGCATCATTAAGTACATTGTAGCTTGCCATATATATTTTATATGTATTCGCACAGCTACTTAAGTTGACTTAAGCGACCTCATTCATGTTCTGGTTGGGCCTTAAAGATATAATACAAATAAAACTGTTAAGCGAATAAGAACTATAAACCTCAGTTTTACTTGTAACAATATCAAAGCTTAAACAAAACAACATTTGATTCAATGAAAAAATTTATGAAATTTGCTCTTTGCAAAATAGCACTCAATAAAACATTTTTAATAATGAAATAAAAAAATATTTTTTTCATTTGTCAATAAAAAAATATTGAAATCAAAGTAAAGACATTATTTTGTCTTGTCCATTTTTTTAAAGGTTTGATATCGGTGCAAGTTAGACTTGAGGGTTTATAATTCTCATTCGCTTAAACGTTTTAGAGATAAGCTGGCCTGAGCAACCAGCGAAATGCGCATAGGCACCAACTTTCCCCCAACAATTTATTTTAGTGTATTTGTCAAAGAATAAAAAGTGGGAATTTAGAACATCATAATTAATAAATAAATAAATAAACATTCGATGAACATTTTGTTTGAAAACAATTTCGAACAATTTTTGTTTAACAAATCACGTTAATATTTTGTTAAAAAAAATTATTTTGGGCAACAACTTTTTTTATTGACTCAATAAACTTGGTTTTTGACTAAAACTTTATAACTATACCTACAAACTTTTTTTATCAGGACAGCCAAAATCATCATCACAGAAAATTTCAATATTTTCTTTTATCAAATAAGCGATTTTTGTATTCAAATATGAAAATGATTTTTTTCTGTGTAAAGGGCAAAAATAACTAATACACTTTCTATCAATAACCAAATATGTTTTCTTAACTTTTTTTAAAGAAATCGTTTTAAATAATTTTTAGCGCTTAATTCTTCAAATAATTAAACCCTTTACAAAAACTTTCACAAGAAAACAAAATTTTCGTAATGGACTTATGAAGCATTGCCATATCCCTTTTTTTTTTGTCATATTTGCAAAAATTTACATACCGACAACACATAAAACAAAAGAAAACTGAAAAGAACAAAGAAAATTTAAAACAATTACAATTTTCTTCAGGAGAGCAAAAAAAAACGTTTTTTAAAGGCAGGAATAATTATTTTTAGGTTATCAAAATTAATGATAATAAAAACTTGTATGCAAAATATTAAGAAATTTGAATTTAAAATCACATGCAAATTTGCTTGCAGTTTATTACTTTTTATTAGTGGAAAAACTTTTCATATCCACAATCGCGATGTCATTTATAACGTTTTTCCACTACACAGGCTTTTAAAACGTAATTTAGATTTGCAAAACTATTAGTTTGTATAATTTACTAAAATTACTAAAAAGTAACTTACAACGTTCTTTCATTTTCTGACTCTTTGTATTGCATTTTGTTAATGTGCATAATTTTGGATGATATGAAGTTAAAACAATGTAAGAGAGTTATGTTAACGATGATTTGCAAAAAACTGATTTTGCAAAAATTGACTTTTACAACGTTATTCGCGGTTGTACTTCAGTTATTGGTTCGCCTTGCATATTTACTTTTTAAATTTCACAAATTTTACAGTTTTTTTTTTATACATAAATAAAAAGCCAAATGTAAATCTTTTTGTACAAAAATTAGTAACAGCTGTCCCGTAAACAATAAATTTCAGTTTATCAAAAGTATGAAATGGGAATTTAGCATATTTAAACGAAAAACCTTGTTAATTAATTTTTTGAATCCCAAGAAAAACTTTGATAGCTGTTTTATATTTTCGGCCCTGTTCTGTAAACCGAATCCGAGAAAATTTCTCGTTTTAAAACGAATTCACATTTTTTGGTGTTCTGTAAACCGAATTAACATAATTTTTCTCGTTTTGAAACCGAGTAAACAAACCTAGTCGAAAGGAAATCGAATGTGTAATTATTTTAATAAATGACTACAAAAATAACAAAAAAACAAGTGCAATATAAAATATGAAGTCTTTTTTATTTATTCTATTAAAATTATATGCATTTTAATATATTTGAATTTGAAAAAAATATATTTTAAAAACAACCTAAAACTTTTGCATATTTTTGCTTTAAAAGTGACAAAAAAAGTTTAATGAACAAAACACTTTTTTTATAGAGAATATAAAAGGCATTTGAATAAACAATACTCTTGTAATAATAGTAAACATTATACATTAAATTTTGCAAAAACACAATTTATTTTTAACATGGCGATCACCATTTTTTCTTATTTTCGAAAAAGTAGAGTCACCACTGTTTGTGAAAATGTAGCTGTCAAAGTTTGTCTAGTACAAACTCAGTATTTGTATATTATAATAAATTAAATTTATAATATTTGCGATAAAAAATAAAGACCAAATATATCTGAAGGTTCAATTACCTTGAATGTTCTTTTATTACACACTATTATTTAGCAATAAAATACAATCATTTGTCTGGCAACTCTAGAATTGTAGAACATATGTTTTTGCAAAATAAACCACAAACAATTTTTGAACGCGGCAAAATTAAATGTTTAATTGGCGTATTTTACGTTTTTTTATGGAATTGTAGCTTAACACAAACGCTCCGGGCATTTTTATATCTTTCTTTTTATTTTCAAATTATGAATTTTTTAATCAACAGCTGACTTTGACGATTAA
Source organism: Pollenia labialis (assembly GCA_949318255.1). Classification (NCBI taxonomy): domain Eukaryota; kingdom Metazoa; phylum Arthropoda; class Insecta; order Diptera; family Polleniidae; genus Pollenia; species Pollenia labialis. Next base: position 117,921,265 of record OX439140.1, read on the forward strand.
CTAAAAATTCGACCCTAATTTCGAATCATATCAATACGAGTAATTTGCAGAACACCAAAAAGCGATTTATTCGGTTTTAGAAATTTCTCGTTTTTAAAAACGATTCGGTTTACAGAACAGGGCCGTTTGATAAGTTCTAAATACTGATGCTGCCAAATTGGTTGCATAAAAATCGCTTAAACAAAAAATTTTCGGATTGATGAAAACGATTGGAATATAAAGCACCAGTAATGATTTCGAACGAAATGGCAAATACTGAATTGACCGCATTCCGAACGGAATTTGTGACACGGCTGAATAACTTTAAAATTTTCAAGTTTCATTGAAGTAATGATCAAAGCAAAAACCATAGCAAAATCCATTTTAAAAAAGTAGAGAAACGCTCGAATTAAAGAACATAAAAAATCTAAATTAAAATTTTTACTTCTGGCATATAAAATTTCCTCTACTTCCTTCCACTAGAAAATGGTCTACAAAAAAAAAGAAAAGGAAATTGTCTAGACTTTTGTAAATATAATATTGTAAATACGGGGACATGTCAAAATGTCCAGTGACATAATGTCCATGGACGTAATGACGCTTTTTAGAAAAAATATATTGTGCATACTTTTTTCTTTTGGTGTCCCTTCGAAAGCTTGTATACGTTCAGACGTTACGCTTTTTTTTTGCAAGCTGCAGTTGAACTTCCCTAACAATTTTTGCTCGTAACTCTAGAAGGAAAAAACTAATAAAAAATCGTTAAGTTCCACGATCTTGGTGCCCATTCGACTGGATCAAAGCGAATTCACTAGAAGGTGAGGTCAATTTTATAAAAACACTGCTTTTGTGGTCCGATTTGCAAAAATATTGCTAGTAAAAAAGGTTTGTTTACATAAAAAGCTGTAGTTTGTGTACAAACATTGGCAACTCGACCACCGGAAAAAACCATATGTTGACTTCACCCCACCTTTTAGAGAATTCACCTTGGACTAGATCATTCCAATAAATAGTGTATTCGCAAATGCTAACTTTACTGGCTTGGTTTACATGTAAAATAAAAACAAATAATAAAATATTGTTTTTGTTTAACATGTGGGTTAAGCGAACAAAGTCTTCGTTCGAAATCGATGTAGGCCATTAGTTATTTATTTGCTTAAGTAATGCACTGACTAGCATGTGCAATATCACATCCTTGTTTTGCGTTGTTTTTGAAAAATGAAAATTTTATGTCAGACACATTCCATTTAATGCAGGCACCGAATAAGTATTTATTTTGGCTCTAAAAAGCTCGTCCTTGGGGCTAGTGTTCTTAAGAAATAGTAAAAATTATCCCATCGGCTTATATGGTGGAATTATTTTTGTCCAATAACTCAAAAGATTCAATCATGAAAGTCATTAAATTGGCTTCAGCCAAAATCATAAAGATCGCTTCAACATTTGGCAATAATTAAAATTTTTCAAAAATATTCATACAAATTAACTGCCAGGCCAGGACAATGTCGACTTAAAGTGAATTTAATAATTTCTTTTATAAAAAAGTGATAATTTTAATTTACAATGAAACAATTTTGAGAGCTATCAATTAAATTGCAAAAACAAAATACATGGGGCTTACCTGTTATGAATTCGCCTTGACATATAATATATATAGAAAACAATAATAAAAAGCTAAAATTTATTTTTGTTTTCAATATAAATATACGACATCGTAGGCAATAGTCCTGATAAAAGGTGTTAATATGGCTGTTCTCAAAAGCCAAAAAGCACTAAAAGCCGTTATACACTATTTCACAACGTCTTAAGTCTTTTACAAAAATGCAACCCTGTCATGAAAAGTTGTTATGGTTTTTAGAAAATTTTCAAACAATAATAAGATCAGGGCAGCTTTTTTGTAATATACTTTATACTTTGTAGGATACTGTATAACGGCCTTAAGTAGCAATATATGATTTTGTACAAATTGTAGTAGAACTAAAATAGTTTTTTTTCGAGAAAAATTAAATAATTAAAAGAAATTGTTAAATTTAAATATACATATTAAAAAATTAATATAAATTTTTTTTTGCGAATTCCAAAAAAAGTTGAAAGTTGAAGCATGAACTACTTTCAAAAATTAACAAAAAGCGTCTCAAATGTTTTTTAAAAACAAAAACAAAAACAAAACAAAAAACATTTGATCCCGTATGGAATGTGCTTTCAGTTTCGCACTTTGCTTAAGCAAATGACAGTTTCATAGAACTTACCAAAAAGTTTCCTTAAGTTTAGTATGGTTTGACTCATATGATTTACATGTATTCGCACATTTGCTTAAGCCGACTTAAGCACATTGTGGTTGGACCTTTAGTTTTCGTTTCGGTAAAGTGTTTTTACTAATTGTGTTTTACTACTAGGTTCACACTTTGAAAGTTTACTTTCAGAAAGTGTGAGTTTATTGGTGATAGGGGAGAGAATAACAACTCGTTCTCTTCCTCTCTCACCAATAAACTCAGCTTTTCTGAAAGAAAACTTTCATAGTGTGAACCCAGACTAAGGAAGGAAGGAATTTTACAAAATGAAAAATTAATTGATAATTTTTATTCTTGTCTGAGCTGGGAATCAAACTCAGGTTGAATTTATGTTTCGAGAATAACCACCTTCTCATCATCACAATTCTTTGCAGTTCTAACCTCTGCACCACTGCGGTCAAACAACAATCTTTATCCATTGGTGGTTCGAAATTTCTTCCTTTTTCTTTTGGTTTTTCGTACCATTTCTGTCAAGACGTTGTCTTGAATACCTGACGTACACTTGCCTCTTATGTTTTTTTGTCCACTTTTATCGAAATTTTATTTGTACAACTTGAAGTACAAATGTAAACATATTAAATAATTCATTATGTGTATTTCTAATATATAAAAAAAAAAACTTAAGCCAGAGAATAACAAATTCACTTTTTTTGGATAATAAAAATTTAATTGTTTCGAAATTTTTTTTAAAAACTTTTTCCTTTTATGTAATAATTTTAAACACTTTCTTCATACATATTTTCCTTAAGAAAAGTAATTAAACACTTTTTGTCAAGATTTTTTGTTTTTAATTATTATAACAACCAATTAAAAACATTAAAATTACAAGTGCAACATTTTTATGTATATTCACATTAAAAAATTTTTAGCTGAAAAAACAGTAAAAAAACATTCGGCTGTGCCGAATATTCTCTCTTTAGTATGAAGAGCCAATTGTTCAATAGCGTATTTGGTATGCCGACTATCGTGCCAAAAACCTTAATTCGGGAAGAAAAAAATTTGTTATTTGGCTACAACTCGACCATTTATAAACCGCTTTTGTATTTTCACTACCATTATTCTACTAAGTTTTCTTTAGTTGAAAATGAAAATTCGCACTTTAAGAGAAGACTTAAAATGTTAAATGTTTTTGAGCAAAAATTAGAAATTTATTGGTTTTTGCTCATATCTCCACCACTGCTGAATTTCAACGGAAAACTTTTCCTATTCCTAGGAAAATAAAATTAAGCATATCACGGTCAGATGGACGTCGATTATGAAACTTCGCTACTTATAAGGCCGCAGAATATAACTAGATGGGGGATTCTTATTGCAATTGCTTTTTTCGGAATGTGCGATCAGATTCGCACAGTTGCTTCAGCAAGCATGTGCATATTATAGTTGGGCTTTAAGCAACTATAAATTTTCCAAAGTACGAGAATAAATTTTTAATGGGCTTAAATTATTTGCATTTGGTTTTATTATTTTTCACATCAAATAAGTATATGGAAATTAATACTTATAAATTTTTTTTTATTTACTTGTTGTCTTCCGCAGTTCTATGTCTTGAGCGTTATATTTTTAAACTCACTGTTTATTGTTGTTGTTTTTGTTTAAGCTTTGATATTGTTACAAGTAAAACAGAGGTTTATAATTCTTATTCGCTTAACAGTTTTATTTGTATAATATCTTTAGCTTTTAGGAGAGAAGGGACAAGAGAATGTCATATCTTTTCCACTCTCTCCTAAAACCTCAAGTCTTGATGACTCAAACTTGACGTGTGTGAACCGGCACTTAAGAATTTGGGTGCTGCGAGTATCAAAGATTTGCGTTTCGACATCTTTTATTAGAGTTAATTTTCAATTGTCTGCTAAATAATCTATTATTTTTTGAATTTCGCAATCTGTCCATTTTTTATATTTCTTGAATATTGATGTTTTAATATTTTGCACCATTCATTTTGATTAAATTAAAAAAAAGTCCGACTAATTTTTGCCTGTTGAGCAAAAAAAATTTTACGGTTGATGATTACATTAAAAGTGGATCTTTTTGGTACTATTAAGATAAAAACGCTATATTTTGTGAGATTAGCAACGTCATTCAACTAACGTTGAACATAAGTTTGAGCCGGTTCACACATGTCAAGTTTGACTAGTCAAGTCTTGATTTTTTAGGAGAGAGGGGAAAAGAAATAGCATTCTCTTTTCCCTTCTCTCCTAAAAGCTCCAGACTTGACGTGTGTGAACCGGCACTAAGTTTTGTGCAAGAACTTGCACTGATTTTTCGCACTTGCTCATGGGTAGTGTGTGGTGCAAGAGTCAGTGCGAAATTATTTTCTACATAGATGTTGTTATGTTTAAAAAAACTAGCATTCTTGCAAGACTAAAAATGGTGTCGTGAATTACTCTACTGTACTGTAAATCATAGCACCAAATAAGCTTAAGCAGATTCAAGAGAATAAATATTCTTTAATATTGCACATGGATTGAAAGCTTTATAAACCATCATTAACCAGTTTTATTGGTGGAGAGTATCAAAATACTCGTAGTTGGTTGCAATGTTCAAAGATAATGTCAGAGTTGGGTAAATTTGGTTAAAAGGAAAAGATGACTGGAAGGCGAGTTTCGAGTGGAAACCTTAACCAAGTTGTCGACTTCAAAAATTACACAGCACTTTGTAGGAAATGCACCTTATGTACAACAATGTTCCGAAATTAGCGTTTTTTTTTTTGCCGCAAACGCTAAAAGTTTAAACTGCTCTTTGTTATTTTAGTTTTAATAATTGTTCAAGACTAATTGATTTTTAACAAATTAAGCAAAGTTCTATACATTTTGTTAAAAACCATAGAAAATACTGTTACGTTTTTACCTTTAAAAAAACAAGCGTTGGTTTATTTCCTTTATAAAAAAACCTTGAATTCTTATATTGCAAATAAAAAAAATAAAAAAACACACACTTATTCACTTTAACAACCTTTATAGTAAAAACTAACACCGTTCACTGTTCTATCTTGTGCTATCTGGCTACGAACTAAAGCCACAAGAAGACTCAATTAAAACTCTCAGGCCTGTTCGGAAATGCATCATATTTATCAGTCAAATACTCCCCACCAATAATAGTCACACAATTAAAAAAATTTTAATGATTTTTTATCGGAATTAAAAAAAGTTTGCTTTTCTAATGCAGCGCAGTGATGTATTTCCGAACAGGCCCCTCTTCCCCGCAACGTTTTGTACTGGAAATATATGTAGCTTAAAATTTTCGGCCAAATTCTTAATATATTATAACAACAGATTTATGCTAATTAGAACAATAAAACTGTTATAATTTTATATTTTAAAGGCTTATTTTAGGCATAACGAATATTTATTTTATAACATTTTTACTGTAACAATTTGTACAGTTGTCTTAACACTACAATTATTTTAAAGTTTGTGACAGTAATACAACTTTCAATTTAAAATTTTTACTTTTTGAAAATCAAATACACAACAAAAATCAACTGTGTGTAAAAAAAGTTTGTGTATAGTATACACTGTATACTCGCAATTACAAATGCTTTGCATTGCTGTTCCTCGCATAGCTTAAATAGTGTTATGGGGATACAAGCAAAATGTAGTAATAAAGTATCCTCACTACAACAACAATACAATAATAGAAATAAGTTAGAGTGCTTTATTCGGGTGTGCCAAGTTTTTGATACCCTCCACCCACAGTTTGAATTACCCCCAAGTGGGCTCTATATGAAATCTATATATTATAAATGTATCTTTATAAAAACGGACGTCAGCATTAAAATTGGTTGCGGTTTAGACCTACATATATTAATCACCCCTATCGTGAATAATTTTTCTTTCGTTATTTTTCCCCTTTTCACATATTTGCGATCATGAAAAAGGTAATTCAAAGGAGAATAATAACGTGAAAAAATGTTCACGGGAAAAATTCCCCTTATCGTGAAAAGTTTTTTCCCTCGTAATTTGTTCACATTTCCCTTAGATTTTCTCACTTTATTTTTGCTAGGGAACAGAACATGTATGTAAGTAGTTCCTCCTTTGAATCGAATATTTGGGGCTAGACCCGTTATTAACCCACAAGCCGATGTATTAGTCAAATGCCAAACAACAGGTCGATTGTCTGCGGATTTGTGAAGCTTTCGAAAGACGTGGTGGCAGAATTTTGTAAAATATTTTACTACATAAAATTTAAAGAGTGCAAAAAAATAAACATTGTAATCAATCTATCCCTCCAATACTAAATATTTTGCTATATTATTTCAACTTTTCTATAAAATATATACGTGTATATTTTTGAACAAAAATTTCATTGATTTTTAATTTTTATTCATCTTTCTTCTTTTCTACATTCACTGGAACTGATAGCGTGAAAAATTTTTCACATGAGATTCACGATTGCTAATTTTTAGAGATTCGAACAAGCTTGAGTTAATTATTATGATTCGTAACAGTTTTAGCCGAACTTAAATGATTTTCAAAATAAATTAGGACCCATGGTAAATTATCAATTTTCCCAAAATTTTGTAGAGTGATTTCAATGATGAAATTGCATGACATTTTTCTGGCCAAGTTGGAAGAAATTTTACCGCAATATCTATGTATATCTGCTACGGTTTCGGACGTATTTTATTAATTTCAGTGAGTAAATTATGGACGGATCTTCACGAAATTTGACCATGTGATTTCTAGTCTTATAAAACTGTGACTCACCAAATTTAAGTATGATAACATTATTAGTTTTCCGGGAGTAGGGCTTATATGGGGCCTAGGGTAAATTGTGGACCGATCTTCACGAAGTTTCACAGTATCATTTCTAGTCCTATAAAACTGTGGCCTTAGCGAATTTTATTATAATATCATTATTTATTACGGTTTTTGGCGTACTAAACTATTTTCCGGGAGAAGGCTTTACAAGTGGTCTATGGTAAATTATGGACCGATATTTACGAAATTTAATAGTATGATTTCCCTCCGCATAAATCGAATTTATGCAAAATCTTATATCATTCCGTGTATTACTCCACCATTAATGTTAGTTTTTGTAAAAAAATTATCAATTTTTTAGGGTGGCGGTTCCACATTTTGATTCATAGCTCTGATCCTACTAAACCGATTTTGCTGGGTTTCAATCCCAAACTGCTAAGGATAACTACAAGCAATTTGACACCAAATCTGTTCATTTCTTTTGAGTTTTTTCAAAATGAGCTTGTTTTCAACAGATGGACAGACGGACATGGCTAAATCGACTTGGAATTACTCAAGGATCCAGAATATATTAACTTTATAATAAAAAAAGTTTCATGACAAACTTAAGGCCTTGCCAGATAAAACTTCATCGCTTAGTGTGACGTTTCTAACTTTGACGAAAAGTCCAACGCAAAAGGTGTATGTCACAATAAACACTTTGACAACACACACAAGTTGCTTGTTAAAAATAAATAAATTTAAAAAAAAAAACTAGCAGACTGTCAAAGCGCGCAAAAAGATGAGAGGTGCGTTTAAAGTACTTTATGTGACATGTATCGTATAAGTATGAATATTTCATCTTTGATGTCAAAGCGAATCTCTATCGCGACGCAAAGTAAAAGTTTTATCTGACATGGCCTTAGTATACCCTTATTAACCACTAGTGGTGGTGGAGGATATAAAAACAACAGGCATTTTGTTGCTAGAATTGCGAAAGTGAATGTCAAAATATCTTTATAAAAAATATTAATAAGCAAAACTAAGACTCCAAACGTCAGAACACGAAGAACATTTTTTTTTGTAGAACTGATGCCACTTTATAACTACATTCTGGCTTTAAGAATTCAAAGAAAAACAATTGTGTTATTTAAAACTCTTAAGACAGTAACAAATTTATGCTTACTCCCAAATTAAATGTTCGAGAGTATATTTTATACCCGCACGTACACTCTAGTATAGCATTTGTTTTTTGGGTCTACACGTACACCCATTTACGCTAATTTGTCGTATACACTTCCCTTCAGTAAATTCTTGTGACAGCGATACTACAGTATAGAGTTTTAAAAGTATTCAATGATTTAAATATGTGTTCAATTTAAAGTGTACGCAAAAAAATATTCTTACTTAACTTACTGGCTGTTTTTACAACACGAGCAAAAACACCGTCCGTTAAACTTACATTTAAAACAAAAACTAATTTTGCTTTAGTTTTTAATGTTAGTTAAACGAACAAATTTTACGCTCGTGTTCTAAAAACAACAGGCAGATAATTTCGTTACAATATGCTTGTCTGTGGCATTTTGACAAAACATCGAAAGTCAAATTTAAAACAAAAATGTTCGTAATCATGCGAATTTTCATAAAAAAAATTTTTGCTTACGTTTTTAAAATTTTTTTTTATTAACGAAATTTTTCTTTGATTTGTTTTATTTTAATATTTAATAAAAATGATTTTTTCACCGAGTTTTTTTTAAACTTTTTTTGCTACTTATCTCGACTTACGGTGTTTTGTCAAAATGCCACGGAATATAATCTAAAACAGTTTTTTTGAACTCTTGGATTTTCGTTTACAAATTGGAAAATCGTTTGCTTTTTAGCTTAAAAGTTAATCATTTTCTACGAAGTGTTCATAAAAAAATTTTCATAAGCACAAAATGTATTCAATAGTAAAAAATAATTATAATTATTAAATAAATATTTAATAATTCTTTGTACTAAATCACAACTAAGAACATGTTATGTCTTGCAAGAATTTAACATCGCATGTGTCCATAAGTGAATTAAAAAAGTAGTTTTTATTTTTCAAAACTGAAAAAAATCTAAAGTTCATAACTGTGGCCTTTTGACAAAACATCTTACGTCAAATTAAAAAAGTTGAACAAAAATGCTGTTAATTATACGAAATTTCCTTCAAAAAACATTTTTGTTTACGATTTTTAAAATTTTGTATTTTTTTGATAAAAATAATTTTTTCATCAAATTTTTTTTAAACTTTTTTTGCTATCTTATCTCGACTTAAGATGTTTTGTCAAAATGTGTACAAATATAATAAAATTACTGTTTTCAATAACTTGTATAACTCAAGAATCATAATAAAAAATATAAGTTTATGTTCAAGTTAAAATGTGAAAAATATTTAAATTTTGTTGCAAGTTTTAGTTGTCCCCACTTAATATTCACAATAAGTTTTGTTCTAGTGATCGACTATTCATAGCTGTAATAATTTAAATCAATAAAAATATTTTAAAATTAGTTTGTTTGTTGGTTTGTAAACAAATATTTTTAACTAAAAAAAAGACTGGACAAAACAAATATTATTTAAAAAAATTTGTTTAACTTTGATTAAAAAACGAATTTTTATTAAATAAAACAAAGAGAGTTTTTTTTTAAGTTGTTTAAATAAAAACTAGTATGAAAGTTCTTACCCAAAGACCAACCTCCAGAAATTAGTTTTTTCGTGGTGAATTCTGTCTCTGTGCTGCCAGAAGTAGGGGAAAATCCCTACATGTAGGTATTTTTATACTAAAATAAAAGCGTAGTTGTCCGAAAAGGTTGAAAATTTTTCTTTTCACTTAAATCCATTAAAAATATATTTCCAGCAAAATTTATTTTTTATTACAAATATTTTTTCTTTTATTTTAATGACAATAATGCGTAGGGATTTTTGTAGGGGAAAAATCTAATTTTTTTAGCATTTGTAGGTAACTTTTGAAAAATCCACTGGCAACACTGTTCTGTGCTAACATTTTAGTTACATACTTACTTATTTCGGATCTTCCAGCCAAGATGTTATTGCAAAGACTTCTCCATTTCGATCTATATTGTGCCGTTATTTTAACTGTTCTAGGCTCGATCCTTTGTTCAGTGAGCAACTTGTTGGTTGTGTTCTACCAAGTTACTCTTTTCATAGGGTTTACGAGATTTTCCGGAACTGGATTTCTATTAGATCTATTTAAAGTGTGAATCTTTTTGAAGGAAATCTTTTGCATTCATTTGTGTTAATATAAAATTTCACGTGCACACAGAATAAAATATGGTTGGAGCAAATCAATGTTAACCATATTATTTTTGTTGTTTTCAATGGCGCAATGCAAATCAAAGAAATTTTACGTGTTCAAATAATATATAAAAATAAAAAGGGTTATCGGGAAGGTCATTGTGCAAATTTGCAATTTGTAAATTTGCAGTGCATATTATAATTGATCGTGAGCATATCACCTTTATTTTTTGTGCAAATGTGTTATTTTTAAAAAAATTTATTCTGGCAACACTGTTAAAAATCTGCATTTGTTTATAATTGTTTATATTAAATATTTTTTTTTTATATTATTTAAATTTAATTCTCATTTTATGTTTAAATCCACGAAAATGTTGAATTTATCAGTTTTCTTAAAACCAATATGGCGCTTAATATGTCAAATGTTATTGTTAACATTTGTTTGCAACTGAGCATTACTAATTTTGCTCATGGTTTTTTTTAGTGCAAACGAAGTAAAAAAGAGCACATTGCAAATACGTACATTTTGTTGTTGAGTTGTGTAAATGTGGGTATTTTTGCACGCATTTGCATCGTTTGCACACTATGCACTACCCATCGTGATTTCCCTTAATAATTATAACTGGCCACTTGCACACATTTAAATATCAATTTATGTTTTAAATTTGTTTTTCATGTCAAATAAAAATAAAATTATGTATATGAAAAACTATCGAGTATGTTTTGTGAATCGAAATTAAGTCAATTTTAAACCGAACAAATTTTGGAAACGAGCCTGTAAAGAAAGTTCATAAAAATATTCCTTTTTATATACTTCATTCTTTGAGTATCAATTATATTCCAAAAAAGGCTCTTGAAAACAAGAAACTCTACAGTAATTTTGTCAATAATTGATATCAAAATCTCGTTCGATTTCAATTCCACTTCATTTCGAATTTGTAGAACATGCCCGTATATTTAAATATGAATTGATATTTAAATAGAATTGCTGAAATTGGCCATTAATAACACTGTTCTAGAATTTTACACTTTTTTTAGACAAGCTGGGCACTTGGCGTTTAACCTACTTCGAGTACGCTGAATCCAGTGGTGCTAGCCGTTTTATTTTAGGCCCCTATTATGAGTTACATTCGATAAACGAATTTCGCTGCCTATCGAACATCGACTATCGAATGTTAATTGGTATTATGAGTTGGCAGCACCGTCGAAAATTTCGTTGTGCATCGAATTTTTCAACGAAAACAAATTTGCTTTCGACGGTGCAAATAAATGTAAAAAACTTGTTGAAAATGTAACTATTTGTTAATTTTCCATATTCCTCATCAGTTTTGTTGTAAACAGTAATTGGAAACGCTCATATTCCTTATGGAACAAAATTCTTTTTTGACGAAATGATTTGCAGCAAAGTTCAGCATTTAAAAAAGTGGGATGAAACCCCACTGAAGTACATTATTTAAATACAACAATGCGTTTATTTTATTTTTTAAATTTGTAAATTAAAATATTTTATTTTAAGTGACAGCTAATCGAAAATGTACTACTGTGAATTAGGCCCCTATTATGAATTACATTCGATAAACGATTTTCGCTGGCTATCGAACATCGACTATCGAATGTTAATTTGGTATTATGAGTTGGCAGCACCGTCGAAAATTTCGTTGTGCATCGAATTTTTCAACGAAAACAAATTTGCTTTCGACGGTGCAAATAAATGTAAAAAACTTGTTGAAAATTTAACTTTTTGTAAATTTTTTTGTGTTCGTATACCTACCAAATACCATATTCTTTATCAGTTTTGTTCATTTTATGCAAGTCCAACGTCGTAAACAGCAATTGGAAAGGCCCATATTCCTTATGGAACAAAATTATTTTTTGACCAAATGATTTGCAGCAAAGTTCAGCATTTAAAAAAGTGGGATGAAACCCCACTGAAGCTTAATTATTTGAAAACAACCATAATTCCGCCGTGGTCACGCTTAACTTTAATTTAATTTTTTAAATTTATAAACAAAAATTTTTTATTGTAAGTGACAGCTGATCGAAAGTGTACTATTGTGAATTGACAAAATCACAATAGTAAATTTTTATCGAAAGCGCGCCATAATACCAAATGCAAATTCGTTCGACTGCTGTCGAAAATCGCATTTATTAATTTATTTTTTTGGTAAAAAAGTTATTTTTTTTTATCAAAATGTCGAAATTTTTGTTTATTAAAAATTCATAAAAAATTAGAAAATGCAGCCATGCTTCTAATTTTTGCAGACATATAAAAAACGAAGCTGCAAACAAAAGAAGACAGAAATTATAAAAATCTGTTAGCAACTTTTCATTTTATTCACAAAAAAAATTAAAATGTTAGTGCCGGTTCACACACATCAAGTTTGACTCGTCAAGTCTTGAGTTTTTAGGAGAGACGGGAAAAGAAATGGCCTTCTCTCGCTAGCTGGTGTAAGCGATATAAAGCTTTTACAAAAAAGTTTTAAATTTAGGCTATTTTGAATTAAATTAATGTTACTTTAACTTGCAAAGCCCCAACAAAAAAAAAAATCAATGTAAAAAAGTAAAACAACCGCTGAATTTATAATTGGAGAATTATTTTCTCAAGAAAAGTATTTTCCGGGCGAAAAACAATTTCTTGGGAATATTCGTGATTGGGTTGATTATTTTCCGTGAAGTGTTGCGAGGGGCATCCTACGTGCTTATTCGAATTCAAGATGTCCAAGGTAGATCGCGCTCTAGATAGATTAACCGCCTTAACGTTGCCAGAGTTTGGGAACTAGTCTTATTAAGTTTTGTTTAATATTTTAAAGTTTCAATATCCCTAATAAAACATTTCAATGCGCTGAAAATTAACTTTCAATATTCTCTGGGAAATGGTGTAGTACTTGTGATTTCATACGCATACAATTGTATTTAACATTTAAAACTTTTTTGTTCAGCATTAATGTACCCAATTTTTTTCCACAATTTTATTTTTATTTGCTAAAGTTTATTTTATAAATAAATTTTGTTATTGTCTTTTTTTTCTTCTTTTAGCCATTCGGTATTCCTTGAACTGTGGGGATTTGTTTGTGTCTGTTTGTTTAAGAAGAGAAAAATCTTGGCTTAAACAGTTTTTTTTCTTGCAGCCACAATGACTACAACAACAGCAAGAACAACATCTAACCAACTAACTAACTAAGAAAAGGTAAGTTGTCGTTTTATGTTTTGTATTTTTTATTCTGTCTTAAAGTTCTTGTTTTTCCCCATTTTTTCTAGGTTTTTTGCTTTTTTTTTATAAACTTTCTAGTAGGCCTTACTGTAAGCGTTATAAATTTTCGCCTAGTTGAAGCCGATTTAGCTATTTTGTTGTTGGTTTTGACTGACTGACTGACTGACTAAATGAATGTCTGACTGAAAGTCTTAAAGTTTTTTTTTTTGCTCTGGCTGGTCTAGTTGTATGTGAATGAAAAAGTTAAGTTTTGCGTCTGAGTGTTTGTTTCCAAAGGCATTTGAAAATAATCTTTTTTGAAAGAACAGGAATTTCCACTCCTACATTTTAAAATTAACGTTCAAATGTTTTAAGTCGTTGCCGTTTAATCTTTTTTTTTTTTTTTTTTGCATTTTTCTCCTCTCAATAATATTTTGTGTGTTCATTATTTTGAAAGTAATTTTTTAATTTATACTTATTTTACATTCCAATTTTTTTTTTGATCGTTCGTTCGCTATCTTAAAAGGCCAAAATAATTGTGGTGTGTAATTTGACATTTTAAAATTATTATTAAGTTTTTTTTGTTGTTGTTGTTTTAGCTTTAAACTACTAACAATCGTTAATAAAAAATATTCGTGCATAGACGTGTTTTGTAAGTGATTTCAGGCATAATAAATTTTTTTTTTAAATAAAAAAAATAAAAATTTTGCACAGAATTAACTGAAAAATGTCAAAATTTATTGGTTGGCAAAGTTTTCGTAATATTTCGTTAATAATTTTTGGATTAAGGCAAACATTTATAATAATTTTTGATTTGGGATAATTCATGGTCGCAAGAGATTTAAAAAAAAAATTTTAAAGATGTTGTAAAATTATAATTTTTGCAGAAAATTAAAAAAAAAAATAGTTTAAGCTTAAAAAAAATTAATAATTTAAAAAAACAAAAATCGTAGACAAATTCCTAACTTCAAAATAACTTTTTTAAAGAAATAAATCACCAAACTGAAAAAACAATCTAAAATAAAATCACAAAATAAATGATATTAAAATAGACTTAAGTCACAAAAATAGCAAAAAAAAAAAGAAAAAGCTTGTGCTTATTTATATACGGCTACTTACACTTCAAGTGGGAACTTAACATAAAAGCTTTAGTTTAGTTTAAGAATTTTCATTTAATACACTTCATTTTATATGAATTACATGACTTTAATTATTTCAATTTAATTCTTACGTACAAAAAATAATTAACATTAAGATGAAAACTTAGTATGTATTTGGTTGAGATGTCACAATCATAATGGGAGTAGCTGTCCATATATCGACTAAAGGTTTTCCAAATTATAAACAAATATCGTCTTATTTAATCAGTGTATAAATCGGCAAAGGCAAAACAGTTAAGGGCACTTTCCTCCTTAGTTTATACAATGACTAGAACAAAAAATACACAACTTTAAAGGTATTTATTTACAGAAGTGCACAAACTTTATTTTATTAAAATCTGTTCAATGTTTTCCCAGGTATAAGCGATTAAATTTTCTACTAACACATCGAGCCCTAACCGCGAAAATAACTTAAGAGCAGCTATGGGCAAATGCAAAATCAGAATGCAAAAAGAGCGAACGATGTGTATACATATACAAAAAACAGAGAGCAAAAGAGCATAAAACCAACAAAAGCAACCGTAAACAAACCAATACAATGCTACACATACAAAGCTTTCAATGTAGTGGTGCCCATAACTGCTTAAGAGGCATAATTTTTAATTTTCGTTTTTTTTAATAATTGAGTTTATTGGCAACACTTCTCCTCATCTCCTAAAATGTCATGAAGCATAAGGCATCAAATTTCATATAAAATTTATATAAAAAAACTCTCTCCTGTAAAATTAGATTTTTGGCGCTTACGTTATTTTCGCGGTTGAGTCACGACATATGCAAAACACATAAATAACAATTTGTTTTCCAATTGCACAAAGTTTTTTCTATTAAATAATAAAAATAATAAAAAAAAAATTATTCAACTTTATTCAGAAACCGATTTTCGAATATTTGACTATGTATATTAATCGGCAAATGCAAACCAGTTAAGAACACTTTTTTCATCTGGTACTTTTTTAATTTTTGTTAATATTGGACCTTAAAGCCTAGTACTCTTAAAAAAAGGCAACATTAATTATTTCACTCGAAAATTTTGACATGTATCAATGTTACCTATTATGCGAGTTTGTATAATTTGACGTTTTTATTGCTGCAAAGTATGCAACACTGTTTTGCGTATGTAAACAAACCCCACATCTATTTTTTTTAATAATGTTTTGCGTATGTATTTTACTAAAAATTATTTTTTTTTTTAATAAAAAAGAAAGTAAATATGAATAAAAACTGTTACCGGTAGTGTTATTTTAATTTTTTATTTCTAATTTAATAATCAATTCATACTTGTCTGCTTTTGCTTAAAATTCCACGTAAAATAAGTACAGCCTTCATTATTTCGCAGTTGTAAAAAAATGTTGCCAGAAACATTACGGAACTTGTTCACAAAATGAACAGAGTATTACTCTATAAACATTATTTAATAGATACTCCGCACAAGTTTTTTTCATATGCGTTTTGACAGCATATCACGAGAAATGTTGAACAGAGGACCAGGCTTTAAAGATAAAATTAAATATGCAATGTCCTGAGTGGATAAAAATCTATAAGAGGAAAAATTTGATACATTTTTTTGTTTCTCAATTGGTACTTGCTGATATTTTTTATATTAAACTTACAATATTACGTTAAACATTCACGGACTTTGGTGGAAAATAACCAAATCCTCACCAAATCGATCCACTAAGACCAATAAAATGAATGCTCGAAACATGTAAACTCAAATAAACAGGGGTGTTCTGGAAATCGGAAACGTGGTGTTCTAAAAATCGAAAACGCAAAAATTTGAAAGGTGGTTTTTAATAAGATTTCTGTAATAATAAAAATAATCTTGTGACAATATTATACAAATATGTCTCTGTTAAACAGAATTTCATAACAAAAGTTATAAAAATGAGATAAAAACAATTTCCAACTTCTTGCGTTTTGGCGTTTTCGATGTTTAGAACACCATCCCCGATACTAAGATGTTTTATGTTCTATCACAAAATCATTACTGGCCGAATTTCGGCCACTGGCCAAACACTAGTTTTAAATCTTTTATTCACACATTTTCGTCAAAAAATCTATTTATTGAAAAAAAAACACAATTCAAGTTTTAAACATAATAAAATAAAAAAATTTATCATAAAATCCTTTACAACGATAATAAAAGATCAGTTTCTAATTATTAAACATTTGGAATATAAAAATAAAAAAATTAATTGAAATAAATTTGGTCAACTTCCACAGATCTGGTGTTTAAAAAAAATACATGTTTAAAGCAATAAAAACAACTAAAACAACCAAGTAAAAAAAATTTGGGTTTTTTGAAGCACTTTAGAGAAAAAGCGCATAATCGAGCGCTTCAATAAGAGAGCTTTTATATAGCAGTAAATGATAAAAAATAAAATATGGGAAAAAGCTGCTATTTTAGTGCTGACAACGATTAGGGTTTAAAGCGAAAAAAAAATAAAAATATATAATGGTTTACGAAAATTATTGAAACAATGCTTTGAAGCAATTAAAAGCAAAACATTAATAAATTTGTTAATATAGTTAGAACTTAAAAAAGCGCTTTAGGAGTGCTTTGTTTGCATGTTAAAAAAGCGCTTATTGTCAGCAGTAAATAGTCTTCCAAACCGGGAACACTCCATACAGAAATCAGGAATCTTATCAGCAGGTTTGAAGCGATTTGAGGTATGCATTCATACATAAAACCTGCTCCTTTTGGAGCACATTTTTTACTGGGAAGGGGAAAATAATTGAAGGGCTACTTAGAGAGAACAAAAAAAATTTATTATTGTTTCATAAATTTACTGATTTTTGTTTGTCTTTCTTATATTTATGCGGATAACATTTTTTCCACTCATTTTTTTGTCTCCAGAGAGCGTGTTTTAAATTCTTTCTCGATTTTCTATTATATATGAATATTCTTACCGACACCGAGGTCTGATTTTAGATACATATTTTTATTCCTTTCCTACACACTTCGTTAGTTGCAACAAAAAAAAAAAAAAAATTGTAATAATTGACATTAAAAAAAAAATAACTCGCCGTTGCAGGTTATGTCGCTAATCCGTCATTAGAGACGTTTATATAATTCGCCAATGGCAACTTTAACAACATCGTTACCCATATGATCATTAACGACAATTGGGGGATTCACAAGGTGTCATAAAGTCTTATGTCTTAAAATAATAACATGAAAAAATACGACTGTTGTGAACAACCCCTCATAATTCGGTGTGCAATTTTGAATTTTAATCAGCTGACTTAAATTAAATATAAAAAAATAAATATTTACCAAAAATAAAAATATTTTTTAATTCTAATCCATGAATAAATAAATTAAATTAGAACTTACCTGACTATTTTCTATTTTTTCGACGAAAATCAGAAATAATTTTTATTTTGTTTGTTTACCAAACAACAGAATTCTAAGCCGATCTAATTTGACGCAGCAAGTGATTTGTTGCAAAAATTGCTAGCCGCAGATATTAGCCGGATAAATTTGACCATCAACGGCGACGGCTTACAAAAACTAATGCGACTCGGCTCCGCCGTTCAGCGCAGGTCTCTTCGGATTAATTACGATAGCACCATAAACATAGCAAGCAAAGTTCTAATTATTTAAGACACTTTTTGTTTACAAAAGAAACAACAATATTTTTAAACCATTGTTAAATGTTAGAACACTATGATAATGTACCATGATAGAACACCTTGTGAATACCCCAAATGTGTATGATAATGTCGCTCACATTGTCGTGTGCGACTTAAGTGCTCTGTGTTCGAAAAGTCCTCGACGATTTGCGTCTGCATGTCGTTAGGGATTGACTATGGGTCTTTTACGCGTTGTCGACGTTGTCTTGATGACAAGCGTATAAGCCGCAAATCATGTACATTTGTATTGTTATGTGCCAAAAAGCAAACAAAAAAATCTGCACCAAGGCCCATTGAAAAGGTCTGCGCAAGAAGCCTGATGATCATTGTTTATGTTCTTTTTAGTTGTCAAAAGTTGTTTACATTTTGCTTACATGTGCATGTATACGTTTGTTTACGTTTGTGGTATGCCACACATACACGTTTTTTCCTTTTGCTTTGTGTATGTGGTAGTAGATTTTTGACAACTAAAAAGAATCGTTTTTTGTTTTTGTACAAGTAAGCAGACCTGATAGCTGGGCCTTGATTTGCTGAATTTCAAAAGCAAAAGTTACCGGAGAATATGTGACAGAAATATGTAACAACCTAGTTCTGGGGTCTTAGGACCGATTTTAACAAACAGACAGACGGACATCGTTAATGAACTACTCAAAATATACATTCTTTAAAGGGTCTTAGATCAATATTACAAAAATTTCAAACGAATTGACAAACTTAAATACACTCTCTATATTATTGTTGTTTGGCCAATGTAATTGTTCATTAAATTAGATTTTATTTTAGCTAATAAACCTAAAGTTCCATATGTCATTAAAAATGCAATTAATCCATATTTTCCCAACGTTTCGTGAATGTTATGTTAACTTTATCAATCTGCCCTCCTGTGCTAAAGGGTAAATGTAATAAAAACCTAAAAAGAATTTAAAAAAATTGCAAAAAATTACCGAAACCCACTTCGTAAATTTTACAAAAAAAATTTCGAAAAAGTTAATATACAATAAGAATAAATCGTTTAAATTCAAAACAAAAAAAGTCGTTAAAATGTTTCTATAAGTCACTGAAAAAAAAACATAAAAAATGTGAAATAATAAAAAAAAACATCGTACAATTCAATGAAACAGAAAAAACTTAATTTTAGAATCATTGATGTCACCGAAAGTAGCAAAAATTACAAAAAGATTTCGATTGATATAAAAAATTGCTTAAAGTTAAAAAAATATATTATTTACATTTTAATCCAAATTTTGGTATTTTTAATTAGGCTAAAGTTCATCAAATTTAATTTTCATTAAATTATTTTTATGAAGAAAGGAATTTTACAACATGAAATTAAATAAAATTTATTGATAACACAAGGGAACAAAATTGAATCTTTTTTGCGCGGCCTGACACATTGATAAAAATTTTCAGTAATTTGAGGTCGCTAATTTCAAATCTAATCTCCATAATTCTCTATCAGCTCAACTTTTCGAGATATAGCGATATGTCAAAAATTAAGGCACTTTCACAACATATATTGGAATAACTTGAAAACGGTTAACCATATTCAGTTGAAAAAAATCCGAAATTCGCAACAATATTATCTTTAAGCCGTGCTTACATTGGTTTGAATTTGCCCTATAGTTTCAGAGGTATTGATGAATTTTTTAAGAAAAATTTTTGAAAAATAAACAAATTTTTTGCTCTTCAAAAATTCATAAAAAAAATAAAAATGCGACAAAAATCATTAGATCTGAAATCAGCGACATTAAATTAGTAAAAAATTGCATTCAAACTCCAGACCTCAAAATGCCTGTTCCGCAGTGTAGTTTTTTATTCTTGGAAAACTTCGAGAAAACTTTTTGACAAAAAGTATGAAAAATTAGAAGTCCGGAAGAACATGTAAATCAATTAAAATAGATAATCATTCATTGCAAATTTCGATCTACCAAAGGTTAAATTAGCAACCAGTGAAATGCGCATCAACAATAAATTTCAGTTTATCACATTTAAACGAAACCTTGTTAGTTGAAAATTTTTTGAATACCAAGAAAAACTTTGATAACTAATATGCATGTGGCAGTGTTAATAAAACTGAACTGGCAAAATAAAATAAAGTAATTTGTTTTATTTTTGTTTTTTTTCACCCACTTACAACTACATTTAGAGTTGACAAGAAATCAACCAATTGTAGTCGGGATACTGTAAAAAAAGATATACTCACTGTTTATTGTTGTTGTTTTTGTTTAAACTTTGATATTGTTACAAGTGGAACTGTTGATTATAATTCTTATATGCTTAACGGTCTCATTTGGTTTAATATCTTTAGTTGTTCTAAAATCTTTGCATGACGTTTCCTGATGATTTGCCATAAGCAACCAGTGAAATGCGCATAGGAATAGCTTATCCCATCAACAATAAATTTCAGTTTATCAATAGTATGAAATGGGAATTTAGCACATTTAAACGAAACCTTGTTAATTAATTTACATTGAAAACAAAGTCAACTTTTTTTTTGTTATTTTAATATTAATGTACTTCATATTGTTGTTGCTTTTACTCTTCATGGTTATATTTGTTATTATTTTTCCTAATGTTTTTCTTTTTCTTCATCTGGCAATACAGACTTTTAAATCAATTGGGGGATTAAGAAGGTGTAATAAAGTCATGTGTCTTAAAATAATAACTTGAATAAAAAATACGACTGTTGTGAACAACCCCTAAAAAATTAGTGTGCTATTTTGAATTAAAATCAACTGATTTAACTCTTTCGGTACGGGAGACGATTAGTTGGTTGCAAGCTTTTATAATGGGCTACTTTAAAAACTACTACTTTAAACAAATATTTTTCTTTTTTTGTGTGCCCCTACCCAGGGAAGAGGGTTTGGCATGGGACATATAAGTTCCATTAGTCTTTAACATATAAAAAAGGGTATACAAAATCAAGAAATTTGTTTCTCTTGTCGATGTAAATTCATATATATGATCCACGAATTTATAGCTGACATCACCAATCTATAAAAACTTTATCCCACCATTTCTGTGATTTACGGTCTAGTTTATACATTTCAGACAACTGATCAAAAAACTCCTCCAAACAACACGTGTTATGATAATAAGCAAGACTTTGCTTAGTATTTGTACTTGAACGTCTAAATAACTAAATGGGACAGTTTTGAATTATTTAAAGTGAAAAACTTTAATACTAGGACCTTGGGAACATTCAGTGGGATACAGTTATCCCAATTGGTGCGAAAGGGTTAAAATAAATATAAAAAAATAAATATTTTCCTAAATTCCAGCCGCAAGTATTTTGTTGCAAAAATTGATAGCCGCAGGTTAAATTCGGATATAAGCCGGATAAAACCATACCAACATCGCGACGGCTACAAAAACATAGCCGCTCGGCTCAGCCGCTCAGCGCAGGTCTCTTCTGATTAATTACGACAGCACAATAAACATAGCAAGCAAAGTTTTATTGATTTTAGAAACTTTTTGTTTACAAAGCAACAACAATATTTTAAACCATTGTAAAATGTTAGAACATTATGATAATACAACATGATAGCACACCTTGTGAATACCCTAAATAAGTTATTCCATAATAATAATAATACTCCTCTGGGGAGCATAGGGCCGCCGCAAGTTGATTCCAATGATCTCGATCATCAGCGCAATGTTTGACTTCGTTCCACTGTAGTCGTAGCTCGGACAGTTCGGTTATGATTTGGCGTTTCCAGGTGTGTGATGGTCGTCCGATGCGCCTGCTTCCCTGTGGGTTCCAGTCTATGGCCTTCTTAGTGATATCGTCTAATGGCTTGTGGAGAGTGTGTCCAAGCCAGCCCCATTTGCGTTTTCTTATTTCCATCTCAATTGGTTGCTGGTTGGTATCTGACCAGAGTTGGGCATTGACTGAATACATTCGGGTATGTTCTGTAAATTGAAATGAAGTGGATTTAAAACCGAACAAATTTTGAAAGCGAGTCTCTAAAGAAACTTCATAAAAATATACCTTTTTATATGCTTGAAACTTTGAGTACCAATTATATTTGCAAACCCAGCTCTTTAAAACAGGAATAACTACAGTTATTTTGTAAATAATTGAAATTAAAATCTCGCTCGATTTCAATTCCACTTCATTTCGATTTGTAGAACATTTCGATTGTTTGTTTCATAGTTATTCATCTTGCTGAATAAAAACGAAGCAAATACAAAATTATGTAGTGAAATGTCTAATATAGAATAATCCAAAAACGCAATTAATTTATTTTTTATTTTTATAAATTTTATTTAATATATGTATATTTAATTTAGTGTACATACTCTTAACTATAACAGTTTCTTAAAAAAAATCATTTTAAATAATACTAAAAACATAAAAATTAACTTAGCCTTAAACTAATTTCCTCTTCCTCTTTCACAACTCCGTACTTTGGGTATTTGGATTAACATTCTTCATTCCCAATTTCTCGAATTTGCGAATGCGATGTAGTTGAGATTTCAGCTTCCGTTTAAAATTGATCTCCCGCGTAATGGCTTGTAAATCATCAGACGAGCAGTTTTTCAAATTACGAAAACTTTTCGAAATCAAACCATCCGTTAGGGTTAATTTGGTTTTATTTAAACGCTTATAATGCATTTTAGCACGTCTCAATTCAAGGCGATAAAGAAATAATGTATAAGTGACTGAAGGTTGAAAATTTAAATCCATTATTAAATGTAAATTGAGTGTTCAACTAGTTAGTAAGTTCAGCTAAGAATGATGCTTTATATTGCCAAGCAGTTAGTTTTATACTAGTTGACTGAGTTGTACTAAATCTAGTAGAATTACCTGGTTACACAATTAGGTAAAAGAGCCAATAAGAGATCTCTTGAGGTGTGTGTGTACAGGTACTTTTTCTTATTAATTTTATTTCGCTTGTGTTTGGGTTGTTATTATATCGCTGGGTTGTAAAAGAGGCTGTCATAAAAGTTTTGCTACTTTAAGGTTCTTCGGAGGTTTTTATTTTTAATACCCTTTTTTTGAAATTTGAATCATGAGTTTTACAAGATTCCAGGGAAAATAAATATTGATATTGTGTGTAAAATAGGAAAAAAATATTTGCATACAACTGTACCTGTGTTTCCGAAAACATGCTCGAACATGATATTTCTCGAGTAAATGTAGAAAGAAGGCGCAGTTACTTAAGGTATTTAGTTTTAAGGTATGTTCACACTTAACAAATATTTGTTTAAAAATGTTTACTTAAATTTTCGACGCAAAATGCAGATTTCGCCGAGCGCATCTGTACAGATACTGTTTGAGCCTTTACACATTAGACTAATTTTCAAGCGAACAATTTTTGTTTCTACAATCACACACTGTAGTAAAATTATCTGACATAAAATGCCCTGCAAACAATTTCCATCGCCCGCGAATCGCCGGCAAGTTGTCTAACATCGATGCGATGAATCGCGTGGAAGCTAAATGCGATCCTCTGCCGAATCGCGAAAACGTTCGCATGTGTCAACCACGCGATTCGTGTACCGCGATGCGCGTGGACATCGTGTACAGCGATTCCCTTGAAACCAAATATTTATTTTCCCGTTACCTTAACAAAACAACAAGACAAAACAAATTATATCGAAAGTTATAAAAAAACACTGATGATTGCCGCTACTTGTGTGCGCTCGCATATTCATCGCCTAGTTGTAAGGCGTAGGCGATGATAAGCGATTCGTATTCCCTGAGAAGGATCGCGTAATTGGAATCAATGTACCGAATTTTAGCAATTTATCTTCAAAACTGCGAGTTGAACTTAAGAGTTGAATTAATAACAGTTGTTTGTGTTACAAGTTATCCAAAATTAATAATTTTTTAAAAACAAACCAAAAATTACCGTGTTGTCAGTGTTTATCAAAAAATATGCACTTTAAAAATTTAGAGGCAAAAAATCGTCAAAATGCCGATTAGTCGGTAAATATGGTAGGCCTGATCACAACGCTAGATTGCTAGATTTTATTTTTTTACAAAAACAAAGTACACCTGTTCAGTTCTTACAGAATTTTTTTATAATAATTTTTGTCTACATGGCACTTGAACAAAGAAACCACACCCAGTGATGCCAACTGAGCTATTATGGGACTAGATTTAGCTTTTTTTTAATTGCTCCTATCGTATAATTTTTCCGGTAAGCCCTTTTTTAGAAAAAGAAATAACACAGGCTCTTTTCGAACATGAAATTAGAACGTTTGACACTTTTAACATCTATCAGTAAATACTTCCGTTTTTATCCCCTTGTAACGTCTTTGGTTAAATTTTATATGTGTACACATTTTTTGCTTCGGTCAAAGGCTTAGGAATCAAAACCTGTGTTTAAAAAATGGATTAAACCAACAAAAGATCCGTCAAAAGCTTTATGCAAATATTAGAATTCAATAATAAAATCTTAACATTTGCATTTAGTACACCATTCGGCCACTCGAAAACATAAAAAAAGTATGGCGCCATTTAACGATGTTGTTAACCAGATACATACATATATGTATAATTATCGCCAGATGTTCCGACAGCAACGTAAACTGCACCGCAAATCTTTCTTTATAGACACCATTTTTAGCAATGAATAACCTTTGCGAAGCAAGCATGTTTGTAAAAATAAATTCAACTGAAACATATAAAAAGTCAACATTTTAATTAAAGACAAAAATATGGCCTAAAGAAGAAATAACACTTTTTGAAATCACTGTTCATATTTTTAATTCTATTTATTGACATGATACATTTTGTAATGTAAATATTTATTTGTTTAAAATTTTCAAGAAGTAATTTTATTAAACGTTAATATGTATGTACTCACGCAGAGAAAAAACATGATTAATAAATGGTCACTACGAACATTTTTATTCATATTTGCCTAATATGTTTACCCTAATAAGTTTTTTATAGTCCTAATAAACTTGGCGCCCTATGCTCCAATGGGAGTTAGAGGAACACATATATATATAATAAACTTGAACAAATATTTTTTGTCCTTAACATTTTTAAATTCACTATAATAATATTATATGGTGTTTTACACCTAAAAAGTTACTCTGATCTAGCTAAACATATTAAATTATGTGAAATGTTTGCTACTAAAATATTTTTATTTTCAACTATACAATTAAAATCATAATATACGTTGCACACAAAAGGTATGTTTAGTACCATCATTTTTGTTTGCTTTAAAACACATTCTCTTATTGAGCAAACATTTATTGTCAAAAAAAAAAACAATGTGTATTTACATATAAAGCAAAAAAAAATGTTCTTCGCGTCATTTAATTCTGTTAGCATCAGTTAATCGTGAAACTTAAATTATTGAAAAATAATTTAAACTTTATTTCAGGGAGAAAAAGGCCGGTAAGTTATTTGTATATAATTATAAAAATACATACATACAAACATGTATAAACGTTGTTTTTCTTGCCGCCAAAAACACCTACAACATTAAAAAAAGTTGGGAGTCAGCTGATTAAATTTATCTGTACGGCAAAAAGAAAAATAAATTGGCAGATGAGTGCTGTAAGCTTTGCGACAGAATAGAAGCAAATGAGACATTGAAAAAACCAAATATCTTTAATGTGCAGTTTTTCGTTAGAAAAAAAGAAATTCGTTTAATATGAAAACGGCCAATATACATATGTATGTATTTAATTTAATTTTTTATTATATGCTTTAATGTACATATATATCTATAAAACAAAGTATATGTACATTAGGGGTATAACCAAAAAAAATACCTATCACGACGGGGTGGCCACTGATGTATATATCAAGAAAACAGTTTTTTGAGATCAATTTGGATAAAAAACCTCCCCCCCAAACCGTTTTTTCCATTTTGTTCAAAAGAAGAGTTTCCGTGTTATTTTAACATAATTTTAACTGTTTGGATGTAGTATAATTGGTGGTATAAGGCTTATTTGTGAAATAGTAAAATAGAACTGAATGTTTTTTGTTTTTACAATGGTTTCGCTCTCTGAAACTAGATTGCCAAACATGCTGTTCATACGATTTATTCCTGTTTCATTTTGACATGTTTTTTGTGTTGTTAGTGTGATTTTTTTTAAATAGATGAAAAAGTAAATTATTTAATACTTTAATTAATATTATTATATTATAGTTATCACTATATTTTATTAAAAATCAATTTTTATTTTGTTTTTTCTTTGTTTTGATATTTTTTGAGAGCTAGTTCAGATAAACTAACGATAACTGTTATCAAAATTGGAGATTATAGTACATTTTTCCTGTTTCGCAGCCTGTTTCAAATGAAACGACCTGTTTCGCTCTCTAAATTTTGTATGGGAAAATAAGTCGTTTCAATCATGTTTGGGGCGCGAAGAGAGCGAAACACGAATATTGCTGTCCGTGTGAACATGGTATAAATTTACTCTATTTCCCTTAATTATATGAGTAACCAGCTACTAAATATTCTTTTAAAGTGTTTGCTACCTAAAAATTTTATTACCTTGATAATAACGTTTTACTTTTTTTTTAAGTCGCACACATACAAATTATTTCCTTTTTGATTCCTACTAAATTTTAACTAGTAACCGCGAAACACTCTCTCAAAAAAAAAAAGGATTAACACGACATTTAAATCCATGTTTTAGGTGTGTGTGTGTTTGCATGTTTAAAAATGTTGCATAAATAAAAGGATTAATGGCAGCAGCGAAAGTATATTTTGTTGCAAGCCAACTAAATTGTGCACAAATATTTTGTAAATATTGAAAGCTGATAAAGATGTTGTTGCACAAAGTATAATTGTTGTATTTGGTAGTTGTGCTGTTTGTCAAAACAAGTCCATAAAATGTCATTATTATTGAATTGGAAATTACCACAATTTGAGACAAACGAAACATCTGTAGCAATATATGAGTCAGAATGTGCGCGTAAGTGTGTTTTTAAGTGGCATTAACTTTTGAAAGGTCACGCTAATGTTCTTATTGCGGTTGAAGTTGAATGCTAATTAGTAGATTTTAAGAAAGTCGTTTATACTAATTTGTAACTAGTGTTTTTCAGTTAATCGATTAGATTAAAAGTATTATCTAACCCTGTTACTTGAAATGGACGGATTTGGGTAGACTTAAGTAACTTAGAAAAAAAAAATTATTTAATTAATTTGTCAACGAAACTTAAACAGTAATTTATTCAATTAAAAAAAAAACAATGCTGGAATAGAGCTAGAGTAGAGTTAAAGTTAAGAAAGAGTAGATTTAGAGTCAGAGTTAGAGTAGAGTTAAAGCTAAGAAAGAGTAGAGTTAGAGTAGAGTAAGAGTAGAGTTAGAGTAGAGTTAGAGTAGAGTTAGAGTAGAGTTAGAGTAGAGTTAGAGTAGAGTTAGAGTAGAGTTAGAGTAGAGTTAGAGTAGTGTTAGAGTAGAGTTAGAGAAGAGTTAGAAAGAAGTTTCAGTAGAGAAGAGTTAGAGTAGAGTTAGATTAGAGTTAGAGTAGAATACTTTTAGAGTTAGCTTAAAGTAAAGTAAGAGTTAATATAAAAATTAACATTGAACAAACATTCATTAACAAAATACAATATAATTAAAATTTGGTTTGTCTTTACAAACTGTTCGGCGAGACTAATCTATACAAAAGAACAAACAACATCTTCACTAACAAATAAAATCAAGAGAAATAATCGAGGAAAAACTGTTAAATAAAAATGTAAATTTCTTAACCATTATAAACAAAACAGAACAAAAAAAGACAACAACTTGCAAACAAATGTATTAACAATTAAATTAAATTTAACAATCAGCAGCAGTAATCACTGATTTTCGTCACAGACATGTTGGTTATCCAGTAGAGTTGTAATAAAATCACTTAACAAAAATAACTTGACTGATCGCTGTCTCGCTGTTTACACTCTTGTTTATTGTACTTGTTGTATTTATTCCCAAAAATCAAGCAGAACACAAAAACTGAATTTTAAATTTAAATATTTTAAAAGAAATAAAAGAAAGATCATGGTCTTAAAAGTTCATTATCACTTTACAGCCAATATAACCAAAGTTGAAGAATACAGCAGATACTTTAAGGCAAAAGAACTTACAATTTGAAAAGAAAAAAGAAAACAATAATAATGATGATGTAAAAATAAGGAGAAGTATAATAAAGAAGACTAACCAAAACTAAACAACAAATTTGTAAGTGAAAGTTTGTAAAAAGAAATGCATTTTTGGGTTTTAAGCACTCTCAGTTATATGATTAGAGATATTTTGTAAAAAGTTCTGTAGTTTTTAAGCCTTGGGAATCGTATAGTTGGAGAAGAGTTGAGTTAAGCAGAGTATGAGTAAGAGTATGAGTCAAATTATAGTAGTGTAAGAGAATAGTAGAGTTGAGTTAGAACACATTTAATGTAGAGTTAGAGTAATGTTCGAGTATAGTTTAAGTAGAGTTATAGTAAGAGCAGGGTTGATAAAACTGGTACTTTTTTTGGTACAATTCAAAACTAAAAATAACGCTGGTACCCCCGTGACTCATTTGGTACTTGATCCAAATTTTTCAAACACAAAGGGTTTTTTTTTTTGGAGTGATACAACTTTGAGTTGGCGTCACTGCTTTATTTGACCACCCATTTAACAGCTGATAATTGCTTTTTTGTTTAGTTTGCTTTGA
This sequence comes from Pollenia labialis, assembly GCA_949318255.1. Taxonomy (NCBI): domain Eukaryota; kingdom Metazoa; phylum Arthropoda; class Insecta; order Diptera; family Polleniidae; genus Pollenia; species Pollenia labialis. Next base: position 117,950,092 of record OX439140.1, read on the forward strand.
CATTTCATTATGGATCGACTTACACCAGAGCATCGCGTGCAAATTGTGGAACTTTTTAATCAAAATAATTCGGCGAATGTGCTGAAGCACAAATTGTTATTGATTTTCAATTTCCATTCAAAATTTTATTTTCCAATGAAGCCCATTTCTGGTTGAATGGGTACGTTTATAAGTAGAATTGTCGCATATGGAGTGGAGAGAATCCACAAGCATTTGTCGAAAGACCATTATAACCACAGAAAAGTACTGTTTGGTGTGTTTTATGGGCTGGCGGTGTCATTGGCCCATATGCCTTCAAAAACGATAATGGCCAGAATGCGAAAAGTTGTTGAAAATTTGTGTTTCGAATTGCGCCTTTTACGCGCCAGCCGTGGCGGCCACATGGCAGAAATCATATTTAAACATTAATGTCATAAAATTTTCTATCCAATAAAGGTCGCTTCATTGATAACAAAAATATATTACTATGTTTTATAATGATTTAAACTTGTATCACTCTATAAACAACACCCCATGCATATTTATAATTGATATAAAATGGCAACTCGTATTTACTGCCCAATGAATATAAGCGGAGTTTTGTGTTTGGTGCAAATAATCTTGCGAAAATGCAAAATGTCGTAGCTTTTTTATGAAATCTAAGGGAAACTCTACTTTTTGTTGTTGGATTTAACAAAACTATGATATTTTGCATTTGCAAGACCATTTGCTCGAAATACTGAAATCCGCTATTTTGATTAGATTTTTTCACATGTTCATTGAACGATTGCTTATGCCACATTCTAAATTAAGTACCAGCGGCAGCATATAAGCGTGCATTTTCTGATGATATTGGCTAGTTTTTAAAATATATAGGAATCCACTTCTGCAAAAGTTCTACATAGTAGAAGAGACGAATTCCTCATATTCTTTTCAAATATTCGTCAACAAGATGGTTGTAACGTCGAGAAGTAATCAATAGAATTTTGGAACAGTGGGACACCATTCCATTATTATTTTACTCCGAAACACAATAAGTTTAAAAAAAGCAATCCGAAGATTTACGTATGCACATAATTTTAGAACGCTCTATTAGATTGCATTTTGGAAACTATTCGTCAATTTTCCACAAAAAACGACGAATAATTCTAAAAAGTGTATGAAAACGCTATCTGGCGGCAATCAAAAATAAAAATTAGTGGATTTCTTGATCCTAAAAACCGCATGATACAGGTCTGGCTAGATCAAGTACAATTTCTATTCTTGAAAGTTTTAGAAAACTAACTATATTGAAAAATCCGGGGCTCGAAATTAATCTTTGACCTATTGTTTCTTTGGCAAACTTTCTTGGAATAGGACAAGAATCGCGATGTGCTTTTGACGCGAAAAAATTTTACTCACCATTTTATTATGTATAATAACCTTTTATTTTTGTTGTATTAAATTTTTGTTATTAAAAAATGAAATAAAAAAAATACGATTTTTAAAGTTCGCTGGTACGATATTGGTTTTCCCATTTATCATCCCTGAGTAAGAGTAAAGTTAGAGTAGAGTTAGGGAGTAGTTAGAGTAGAGACGAATTAGAGTAGAGCAGAAAAGAAAATAGAAGAGTCTCAACAAACACGAAGTCAAACCTTTCATATGAAATGACTTTATCATTTGACATCAAACACAATTTTCAAACGTTTTTCAATTGCTTGATTTTAGCATTTAAATTCAAATTGATAATGATTTGAAAATAAACATTTGACATTAAATGTTTTAGCAATTTGATGTCAATTTAGTATCAAATATTAAATTCAAATCTAAACTTAACTTGGCAATACTAAAGCGAAAAATAAATGTAAACATTAAAAATGGCGACTAGTTAAATTTTTACTTCGTGGTTAAATGTGTTTTACAAGTGACCGATTTATTTCTTGTAAAAAATAACAATTATTTGTGTGTAGTTACAATAATTAAGAATACGAATTAAAATAAAGAATAAAACGGGAAAGTGAAGAAATTATAAGTTTGTTGTGTTATCGCGGTGCTACAATCCTCAAAATAAAACGTAGCCAAATATTTTATGTTTCCAAGACTTCGAAAAAGGGAAGAACATTACATTGATTTCAAATTAATTAAGATGAAAGTATGTTAGCACTAGTAGATAAAAAAAAATATCATAAAAAATGTATTTATCTACAAGGTGGTCTCAAAAAACAGCTGTCTGTTATTGCTTTGCCTGTTGTTGTTATATTACAATGGAAACTTAAGTCGAATTTAAATGTACCAGTTTGGCTCAATAAATTGCATTTAAGTGCTTAGTGAAGAACAAAATTTTGTATTTGAATTAACAGTTAATCTTTTTTATTTTATTTGGTAGAGGGCGCTGCAATATAGATCTGCGCTTTCTTTGATTTAGTGTGACAATAGGCGTGCATGTAATTTGAAGTTTGTTGAGAAGCAGTTTCTTCTGAAGGTACTTAAACGCATATGATTTTCTTTCACATTGAGTTAAAATTTATATAAAAAACAAATGGTAAAACAAAACTTGTTAAATTGGAATTTTTACCTTACGTACATGAAAAAAGGCGTTGCATTTTTAATTAATTTAAAGTTTATTTAATAAACTATTTAAATCTTAAACAATAACTACTCTTAAATTGAAATTAATTTGCTCGCTTAAACTATAATTTTGTAGTCTGACCATTCGGATTGGCATTTTTGATACCCAAGTTTTCCAATTTTTGTATGCGTAAAGTTTGTTTCTTCAACTTCTTCTTGAACAGCATCTCTCGGGTAATGGCTTTTAGGTCTTCGGTAGTGCACTTCTTGAAATTACGCACGCTTTTCGAAATTAGTCCGCTGGTTAAAATGATTTTGGTTGTATTCAAGTGCATGTAACGGGCCTTACGTCTTTTCAATTCCTCGCGATATATGAATAAAGTATAGCTGACAGTGGGTTTAACTGGAGTGCTGAAGAAGTTGGTGGCTGAAGGCATTTTTTGTAGCTCGATAAAAGTTCTTAGTTTAAATGATGTTACTCTTTTGGCTCGTAGGGGTAAATGATACTTTTTTTAAATGCACATTTACTTTTTATATGTTTACACATCTCCTTTGAAGGGTTTCTTCTTTCCATCTTTCATTCATTTGGGTTTGAGGTCACAAATTCGTGTGTGTGCGACAGGTAGATATTTTGGTTTCTTAATTTAGTGCAACACTTTCATTCTTAATCCCCGTTGTTGCATTTTTTTTTCATGAAAATTCATTAAGCCGTTTGTGTATGTTATAAAAAATATTTTTAAGAATATTGTATTACATTCTTATTGCTTTAATATCGCATATGAATAATATTTTCTTTGAAAGGTTTGTTGTTTTGAAAAATTCCCAATTTTTTAAGCAGATGTCTTTTTCGTATTTAAATTTTAAAAATATGTCAACATTAAACTGTCATTACGCTTGCTTAAAGTAGTAAAAGATTTAAAAGGAAAGATTTTGTTGTGTTTACGATGAAGTTATTTTTATATTGTGAAAAAGTCTGTTAAAAACGTTAAATTAGGATGTAGTTAGTAATTAAAGCAAGAGCAGAATTAGGCTAGAGTAAGAGTAGAGTTAAACTTGAGTTAAAGTAGAGTTAGAGAATAGCAAGAGTTGAACTACACTGTGGAACAAATTCAGGTTAGCAAAAGTTAGGTCGATTCTGTGACCGAGGGGTGAAAATTGCGGCTAAGTTAGAAGACCCGTATCGCGGCGTTTGTTTATATTAGTTCGAATTTCTTTTAATCGACCTTCAATCTTTCCAGTCAAATGCCGACTTTCAGCATGTTATTTATATGGTTTTTTGCCTATAACTGGTCGACTAATTGATATTTTTAAATCTGTAAAGGCCAAATTATTGCTAGAGACCTGTGCAACAATTTAAATTTTTTTTTAAAAAATTGATTTAGAAAATTTTTGTGATGCTTATGAAAATGTTGGAAAAATTATTTGTTTTTCATGCTTTTTGTAAATATTTTCCCCAAAACTAAGTATTTTTTGCTTTCTGTTTAATCTATAATATGCTTCTCAGTTTCTTCAACAAACATAATTTGAAAAGAAAACAATCATAATAATAATTTTTTATGTACCAATTTTGTTCAGTGTTGGTTTTGATGAAACATCCCAGCAAAAACTTTACTTACCTGGTAAGTTAGCAAGTAATGTTGGAGAAAATAAACACTACTTATTTTTCGGCTGAATAACTACTTATTTTTGTTCGAGGTGTCCACAGAATTAAGTACTTACAATACACTTACTAGAAGTCAAAAAGAATCTAGTTATTATTTAACTACGAGTAAGTTGAATTGTGGGTACTTCCAGTATACTTACTAAAAGCCAAAAAATCACTAGTTAAGAGACCTAATAAGTAGTTATTGAACCCGTTACCAGTAAGTAGATATTCAGTACTGAAAACAACACAACTTTTAAGTAGTTATTGAGCTGATTATTAGTAAGCAAATATTCAGTAGTCAAAATTATAGAAGTAATAAGTAAGTACTTATTGAAGTTTTCAGAATAATGACAATTGTAATGACAGCTACTTACCAGGTAACATATAAAATAACTACCACCTGCTACCAAAATTTAAAAAGATTTTCCTGGGATTAAAAAAGAAATTATAAGTAAAAAAATAAATTAAATTAAATTAAATTAAATTAAATTAAATTAAATTAAATTAAATTAAATTAAATTAAATTAAATTAAATTAAATTAAATTAAATTAAATTAAATTAAATTAAATTAAATTAAATTAAATTAAATTAAATTAAATTAAATTAAATTAAATTAAATTAAATTAAATTAAATTAAATTAAATTAAATTAAATTAAATTAAATTAAATTAAATTAAATTAAATTAAATTAAATTAAATTAAATTAAATTAAATTAAATTAAATTAAATTAAATTAAATTAAATTAAATTAAATTAAATTAAATTAAATTAAATTAAATTAAATTAAATTAAATTAAATTAAATTAAATTAAATTAAATTAAATTAAATTAAATTAAATTAAATTAAATTAAATTAAATTAAATTAAATTAAATTAAATTAAATTAAATTAAATTAAATTAAATTAAATTAAATTAAATTAAATTAAATTAAATTAAATTAAATTAAATTAAATTAAATTAAATTAAATTAAATTAAATTAAATTAAATTAAATTAAATTAAATTAAATTAAATTAAATTAAATTAAATTAAATTAAATTAAATTAAATTAAATTAAATTAAATTAAATTAAATTAAATTAAATTAAATTAAATTAAATTAAATTAAATTAAATTAAATTAAATTAAATTAAATTAAATTAAATTAAATTAAATTAAATTAAATTAAATTAAATTAAATTAAATTAAATTAAATTAAATTAAATTAAATTAAATTAAATTAAATTAAATTAAATTAAATTAAATTAAATTAAATTAAATTAAATTAAATTAAATTAAATTAAATTAAATTAAATTAAATTAAATTAAATTAAATTAAATTAAATTAAATTAAATTAAATTAAATTAAATTAAATTAAATTAAATTAAATTAAATTGAATTAAATTAATGATTTGGCCAGTTGCCGTTTAGCAGGCGGCTGTGGATCAACATCACTGCTCTCTCTAATATCTTGGTCATCGCCATCATCATCATTCTCGAATTTCATCTTTGTCTTTCCCTTCTTCCTCTTTTTCCACGTCTTCCTCTTCTTCAAAGGTGTTTTTATACCACCAACAAATTGCAGCGAGTATTGCATGTGAAGATTTCTTTCATCTGTACCTGAAACGAAAATAGTTTTCATACGTTAACATGTTTAATTTAAATTGTGCACTCTGACAAGGATATTAGAAAATTCTAGGATATGAAAATGTGGACACTCAATAGGTTCCTTATTTCAAATGGAAGCCAGTTTGGTGATTACGTTCGCCTTGCTCATCAGATTCAGTTGGCAACTGTTGAGCGAGTTGATCAAGATGCTGATGCAAGAGAAGAATTTTGCACGACATATTAACCCCAGTTTCATCGAAAGTTGTTGTCTTTGCGTTCTTCAATCTTTACGACACATTAGTTTCCGTATGTCAGGACCGTTAACAATTAGAGTAGAGTTAGAGTAGAGTTAGAGTAGAGTTAGAGTAGAGTTAGAGTAGAGCTAGAGTAGAGTTAGAGTAGAGTTAGAGTAGAATTAGAGTAGAGTTAGAGTAGAGTTAGAGTAGAGTTAGAGTAGAGTTAGGGTAGAGTAAGGCTAGAGCAAGAGTATAGTTAGGTTAGAGTTAAAGCAGGGTTGGTATATTTTTAGATAAAACAAAGGGCAGATTTAGAGAATAGTTATAGTTTTTGAAATTAGCGAGGCAAAGTTTGGCAAAATACAAAGTCGTGTATGGCAAAAAGTTTAGGTTTGTAAAAATTGCACTTACATATATGGAAAGGAATTGTTTCCATAGACCTTGCGACACCTGAAGGAACTTAAACAAAAATCTTACCCGGTTACTGCAATCACAATATTTTACAATGTTGAATTTTTTTAAACAAAATAACTTAATAATCTTAATTATATTGTTATACTGTATACGTTTCAGTTGTTTATATATTTTGTAATAAAAACACGTACAATTTTTTAGCACGTTCTTGAGTTTACAAAACATTTTTTTTAAATTTATTTTAATACTTTTATAACAAAAAAACGAAAACTATTATAATTTATTTTCTCTAATCTTAGAATTTTTTTTAAACTAAATTAATTTGGCTGTTATAAATTAACATTTAACGGTCATTTATTGATTTAATGCTAAATTTATTTAACGAATTAAGTTAAACAAATACACAGATAAATAAAAAAAATAGAGCTGATCTTAAAAACGAAAACGATGAGTTTTGTTTTCTTTATACAGATTTTTGTTAAAAAATTTCATATTTAATAAAATACTCTCTGTCAAAAGATATTCGTCTGAAGATACTCGTTAAAACTTTCATGTCACCGATTCAAAGATTTGGATTATTATCTTGAGCTTTATATGTTAAATGTGATTTTTTTTATTTGGATTTTAAAGAAATTAAAAAATTTTTAATCCAGAAATTCATCGGTCGTAAGACTGCTTACACATTGGAAAATTTATGCAATTTTTATTTTATTACTTTGTAAATAAAAATAAAACGGAATATGAACGTATGAATTAAAAAAGGAAAACCTAAAAAAATATATAATTGGGAATGTTCTATAAATCGAAATGAAGTGGATTAAAACTTGTACTAATTTCGAAAACGAGCTTGTAAATAAAGTTCGTAGAGATATTCATGTTTATATACTTTACACCTTGGGTAGCGTTTATTTTAACAAAAACAGTTCCTTAAAACTGATAAAACTACAGTCATTTTGTAAACAATTGAAATCAAAATTTTGTTCGATTTTAATTCACTTCATTTCGATTTCTAGAGCATTCCCGAATGTCTGCAACATCGTTAAAGCCAAAAGATGTAATGGGTGGTTTTTTTTTTTGGCAATTTTCAAGCACTCTTTTTTTAAATTTACTCATATAGAAATTTTTTTAATTTTTAAGGCTAAAAACGAATCAAGGCAACGTCGAATACTCTGTTTTGAAGTAAAGCGTTTTCCAGTGAGGGGGGTCTCTATTGATAAAAACAAATGACGGGTCAAGGTCTGGACTATAAGGCAGCTTTGGTCACACTTCTCAACCATTTGGGTTATTAGTTAGATGACGTCACACGTTTTGTAATGTCGGACTCTCTAGATTTTTCATCACCAATAATTGTTCAATACAAAAACGATATTTTTTATAGCAAAATCCCTTGGATCGTCTTTTCGCTTTAACTCGTGTAGTGACCAATTTTCTTGCTTTTTGCTGAACTTCATCTTGAAAAAACAATTTTTATTAAATAAGGCGTAGAATTTAGCACTTTTGAACCGCTTTCGATGACCTGAGCGATCTTTGTCTTCCGTACCAAGGTGAATACACACCTCTGAACTGCACAGACGACTTCTCGCACACTAAAATCGACAGTATCAGGATAAGCTGCAATGAGCAATCGATGTACGGCAACCACAAAATAATTTTTGATTGATGGTTCACTGACGAAAATAAGCAGCCACATTATAAAGCAAGCAAAAGCTGGAGCAAATTGTCACTTATGATCGATAGTGTGTACCCCACTTTATTATGGTCAACCATTTGCCACTGTGCGTGAGACCGGCTAAACGACTTAATTTATCACTGATATTCTGTGTTCGTATAATCGCTCGGTATTTTGTTAACTACTCGTATTTAATATCGTTAAATTTTCCGAATTTAAATTCAATCAAAATCTTCCCAATTTCAAAATCTTTAATTTTTGTCTAAAAAAAAACAAAAAAAACCAATTTAAAAATATATTAACATTAACAAATAATTAACAAATCAAATCAAGTCTTAAAATCATTTTTAATTTTCGTTTATGTGTATTTTGGAATTCAAATTTAAAAAAAAAAATTTTCTCAAAACGATTAAAAATTATATACTTCTATATTTGTAATTTTGTATATAGAAAAATTTTAAAAACTGGTTCATTGCATAAATTAAATCCGGTTCCAATTAGTATCAGCTTAAACTCTGTTTTAAAAAAAGTTAAAACAAAAAAAAAAAATCACAAAAACTCTGATCATAAAAATGATTTCAAGTTGGCTACAAAAATCAACACGCAGACACCTAAAAACAATCAAATGCAAATAAAAATTTTTTTGAGAAGAAACAAAATTTTTAAAACACAAATAATTTTATTAAACGAAAATTTAACAAATTTTGCGATAAAAACAAACAGTAACCTTTAAATTAACACTTGAACGTAAATTAAATTCAAATGTTTCCAATGATCATGAAAGTTCACTGAGTGAGAGAGAGAGAGACGAGCATTTTATACACTCGTGCATATTTATAAATTCATGATGATTATCAAGATTGTTTTATTCGATATTGAAATAATGACAAAAAAAATAAACGATTAAGACAAGAAATGTTATTGCAATTTTATTATTAAGTAAACAAAATTTGTGAAATTGTTTTTATTCATTTGATTCGGGTTTGGAGAAGCACTTAGAAAGAAAAAGTTGCAAATTGTAAATGTTTGTATTCACATACATATGGGTAACTCCATGTCAAATCGACCAAGAGTGGGACTTGACCCCTTTCGATTTTAATTAAATTTGGTGAGAAGTTACTTTTATCCATATGTGAACGAATTAATTTTAAAAAGTTATGTCATTCTAAATGTCATAATTTCACCGAATTGTGTTTACCAAGCAACACAAATTCCAGCCATTAATTAATCATAATATGCTTAGAATTTTTCGTTAAAAATAGTTTGTTGGAGGTGACTATATGGAAAAATGTTTTTTCTCAAGTAAAGATTATGAGCCCTCTTAGTCTATTTTATTCATATTGACTTTTTCTTTTTGTTATGTTGTTTTTATAAAAAAAAAATAAATTAAAGTTATTTAAACATGATTCTGCATAAAACTTTAGTGAATTTGAATTTAAAGGATTTTGTTATACAAATGCAATGTTTGTTAACTTAAAGGATTTTGTTATACAAATGCAATGTTTGTTAACTTAAAGCTTTTAATATTTTTTCTTCTTTCTTTGCAGAATAACTTTTTTCAACTCTCAATGGTAAGTCACACAAAAAAAAAAGCAGTTCTTCTCAAAAATTTGTTCTCTTCAATAAAGGTTTATGTCTAAGATAAGGTTTTTTTAAAAGCAAACAAAAAATATGCTCAGTTCCTTTTAAAACTTTGAATTTTGCAAAAAAAAAAGTACTTTCTGCTTACGAAATACATTACAGAAAAAGTACCTAAAACTAGTAAAGCTTCGTTCACAATAGGCAGCAATATTTTCACTGGTGTTCACAATAGAGCAACAATTTTTTTCGCGACGACACGCATTTTAAATAAAGAAACCGCTTGCAAATTTTGCCCAGAACAATATTACGTATTTATTATTGTTTGTTGGAACATTTTGTTAAAATTTTCGTTCAAAACTAAATAAAATTATTTTAAACGTCAGAAACAATTTCATACAAATTGTTGCTGAAGTTCTAGTTGACTCAACTTAAAAAAACCCTTTGGTTACATTTTTGTTTATAAAATGAAAGGAAAATATATGAAATACTTTGAGAAGAAATAAGATAGAAGAAAAAACAAAATTGTTGCTCTGATTGTGAACAAAGCTTACAAGTGCAAAATTTGGCTGTGCCGAATCTTTAATACCCTCAACCGACAGTAAAAATATTTAATGAAAGGGCTTAATATGGGATCTGTAAATGATAAACCAATCTTTATAAAAATTGACTTCACTGTATTTTAATTCGTTGCAGTTTTTGGTGCTTTAATTTCTATTTCTAAAGTGCGATTTACATAGGGCCAATGGTAAATGCACACCGATCTTTACCAAATTTGACTGTGTTAATAGCAGTAAATAGTCTTATGAAACTAAATTGTTAAAATTTTACGGCAAAAACTTCATTTTTCGAAAATGGACTTTATATGGAGCCTAGTCATATAAAAAGAATGGGTTCTAAATTTAATGAGAAGTCGGAGATTCCTTCACCAATTTTTGCTAGTTTTTGTGCCAAAAATATTATGTTCGTAGGGATATTGTTCCATATTTGGATTCTCTTTACTGACTGAGCTCATTATTTAGGAGTTCAGTCCAAAACGGCTTAGGAAAACTAGAAGAAATTTGACACCACAATTATTCTTTTGCCACTAAGGCCTAAGTTTCTTTAAAAGCATTGAAATTTTTAATGTAACAATTTTTAATTTTAATATAACAAAATTAATAATAAAAAAAATTCAATTTTCGATAACCATTTTTTAAAAAAAAAATTCAGGAAAATCTAAGAATTGATAAAAAAATCTATTTTTTTTTAAATTTACGTGATACAGCCATTTCCACGAGTCTGCCTGCAAAAATTCAGCTCAATTGGATCACGGAAAAAGGGTTAAAAACTGATCCAAAGTCTTTCACACAGGCAGACAGACGGACATAAAAAATTCTGAGGTGAACATGAAAATCGCCCATACACGTGTATTTTTATTTTTTCTCCCCTTTCCGAGAAAGTATATTTGGTTCTAAGGACAGAATGTGTGTAACGCGGTGTTATTAAATATATTAGAACGATAATTTATGCTCTCGTCATACAAGAAAACGGGGAAAAAGTGCAATTGCGTATTGTATCCACCTGGGCCTGGCAGACCCTGCCCTATCAAACAGGGTGGCCCAAAATTAACGAAGGGGTTTGAATTCGTTATAACTTTTTATTTAAGAAATAATTATTAATTATTTTTTAATACAGTATATAAATGGGTAATATTTTAAGTTTAGTTCTGAAAAATAATATATCGCAAGTGGTGGACATTTTCTGCTTCGCAAATTCGTGCTCTTTCCAACACATTTTCCATAAATTTTCGCAAAACTGCAGGTGTTATGTGGTTTATTTCGTCGCGTATATTGCTTTTTAATTGCTGGATGGTTCTAGGCTTATTAATGTAGACTTTTCCTTTCAAATAACCCCAAAGAAAACAGTCTGGGGCGGTTTAATCCGGTGAACGCGGAGGCCAATTAAAATCACTGAGTCACAATCACGCTGAGTCAAAACAATGGATCGTTGACTTGAAAATAAAGTTTAACCATTTGGGCACGTTATTCAATTGAGTACTGCTCCATTTTAAATTCACCAAGGCTTCTTTACAAAATACTGAAAAGAAAAGAAAAATTACAATAAGAAAAGTTATAATAAATTGGGCCACCCTGTATATGTTTTGTAGAAAATCAAATTAAAACGGAACGTATCAAAAAGCACACGCAACACATAAGAATTCTGCCTTTACTTTTATTTCAAGTTGACAGCAAAATGTTCTTGTTAAAGCTATAAAACTCCATACAAATAAATATAGTCGCAGTCAGGCCCAGTAGTTCGTTAGTGTGAGTTTTTGCGAAAGCCACAAAAAACTCCATACAAAATACAAGTGGTCACAGCTAGGCCCAGGTGGCAGCTTGTGCCACACAAATAAGGTGTCTACTTAAGGGTTGAAGAAGCTTCACACGGAATGACAAACTTAAGGCCCAACCTTAATGTGCTTTGGTTGGCTTAAGCAAATGAGCGAATTCATGTTAATTATATAAGGCAAACCATATTAAACTTAAGGAAACTTTTTGCTAAGTTTAATGAAACTGTAATTTACTTAAGCAAAGTGCGAATATAATCGCACATTCCCTACGGAATCAAATGTTTTTTTATTTTGTTTTTGTTTTTTAAATAAATTTTACAGACTTTTTGTTAATTTTTAACGGTAGGTTAAGCAACCTACCACTAGTGGTTATAAAAACAAAGAACGTTTCACATTTTAACATTAAGTTATTTTAGAAAATTTTGCTTTTTTTACAAAATGACTTCAGAAACAATAATTTTAAATACATAACCCGGTTAGAAAATACCTTTTAGCAAAAATATCCCTTTTCGAATAAAGAATATGATGTGGGAGCCGATCAATTGGTTGAAGCCTATTGGGAAATTGAATTTCCATAACTTTTCTTAAACATTTAGTATGTATCTAAACAAAAGTACCTTTTTGGTTATCTCCCAAACCATCAAAAATTACCACAGTTGGGGGTAGTGCACTAAATATTGATTTATCACTTAATAAAACTGCAAACAAATCTTTTACCAGCTTTTAGTGATGATTGTTTTTTTTAACTACCACTAAATAAATTAAGTGATATTGCAAATTTTTTCACTATCACTAAACGCAGATTAAAAGCAAAAATTTGCACTCAATTCAAATAGTGCAAAATTTGGACTTGCAATCAAAAAAGCTGCTTACAAATATTGACCCACTAAATTTTAAAAAATGTTACTTTGTATGTGCATGGTTTTTGATTTTTTTTTTGAGGATAGACATAATCAAAGAACATTAAACAATATGAAATTTTGTCAATAACGGTTTAAATCAGAAAAAAACAAGTTTTTGAATTTTAATTTAGTGCAAAATTTTTAGTTGTTTTTAATTGTTTAACATCACTATCACTCATGTTTAGTGAGGCTGCAAATGTTCAATTCAACACTCAACATCAATAAAATGATTGTAATATTTTTGCACTATCACTAAGTTTGAGTTGAAACTGCAAAATTATTGCACTACCCCCATCTATGAAAAGTACTAGTTTCTCAACAAAAAGCAATGCCTTTACATAATCCCAAAAAAAAAATTATTTGAGTGGGATTATATAACTTGTCCGATAGTTTTTAAAAATTGCTCTCCACATTTAATTTTTTCCAAAAAAGTACCTTATTAGGAAAAAAGTATTTTAGTTTTCAATATATTGATATTGGGCAATTAAGAATAATAAGAAAAAAACTACTTTTTTAAGCTAATAATACCTTTTTATTAAAAAAGTACTTTATTAAAAAAAATTACCCAAGTACTTTAAAAAGGATTTTTTTTTAGAAAATACAAAACTTTTATAGAAAGCGGCAACTTTTTGATAAAATATATGACTTTGTTGTATTGCATGAACAAAAGTACTTTTTACCAAAACCCATTTGAAAACAATTCCCTGTTTATTATTCTCTAGAGTTAAATTAAAAGAAATTTTTAAAAATTCCTTTAAAATACCATTATATTCTATAATATTCCTTAAACTTTTTTCTCATAAAGTAAATTACAAATTCTAATTTCATTTAAAATTTGACCTTTTAGTTTTCCCCTCTCAAGCAAAGTGACTTTTGTTCTTTGTCATTATAGACAACTTCTTGTTAAGTGGCTTTAAAGTACATTTTTCACGTTGCATTTGTTGCTGCAATACATTTGACATTTTCATAGTTATTTTAATTATCAGTTAAAAGAACCAAGTTGTTCTGAGCTGGCAGTTGCCAGTTGTTGTAGTCTTGTTTTTTGTTTAATTGTTTAAGGTTTTTTAATAGCTTAGATACGAGGGTTGATAAGAAAGAAAGAATGATGAGCAAACAAAGTCGATTTTAATTTCGAAATAGAATTCTCTTGGTACATCCATAGGCAGGTTATAAGTTAGCCAGTCTGCTATAAAAAGCGGGGTCGCAGGTTCGATTTTCTTAAGGGACTTACACTTAATTTACATGATAAATTTTCTGACATCCAATTTTAGACGCCATTTTTTGTTTGATAGCAAGCGGTGTAGAGAAGAAAGAGTAAGAGAAAACAGAAATCATGTCTATTTTTCTACCCCTCTTTCTTCTCTTCACCGCTTGCTACCAAACAAAAAACTGACGTCCAAAATTGTCATAAAATTCATCATGTAAATTGAGTTTTTGATTAAGTTCGCTTTAAAGGGCTGCAAGCTTACGTTACAATTGCTAGGTAAATTGAGCTAAATATAATTTTTTACACATAATAAATAAATATTACCTTTCTAAGCCACCCTCGCATGTTTCACATTAACATTTATAAGATCTATATGTATGTTTGTATATGTTTGTAAACTCTATAATTGCATTTTAATTAACGCCATCGATAACGGTTTTGCATTTTTGGTTTCAGCTCTGAACACACTTGAAATTAAAGAGACAAAAAAAAAACTGGAGAATACTTAAAGAAAAAAACTCGAATTTGCATTTTTTAATAATTATTTAGATATTGTTATTTGCATGCAATTAAGTAAACTTAACAAAATAGAAAACAATTTTAACAAAATAAAAACTTGTTAAGACTTTAAGTGGAGAATTTTACTGTCAAGTCTCGTACAAGTTTTTTGTTTGAAAGAACAGCAGAATTTCCGGGGAGTTACTTTGTTTTGTTTTATTTGCACTCATAATCATACACTCTCGGAAACACAAACACCATGAAATGTTTGTGGGTTAAAAGTGAATGTTGTACAATTTCAAGTGAATAGGTATTTTTTTTTTAGATAGTTATGTGAACGTTGGTGTAAAAAATGCATTTCGTTTTTTAAACGACAATATTAAAATGAAAAATTATTATAATTATTTGCAATATTTTTTGTTTTGTTTTATATAAATTTAATATATCAAAAAGTAATTTCAATTTTTGGGAATACAAAATTTAAATTTCAAAAGATTTTGTTATTCGTGCTAAAATCCCAGTTTTTATTATTGATAAAAACACTTGAAATTTATTGTTGATGGGATAAGCTATTCCTATGCGCATTTCACTGGTTGCTTAGGCCAGATCATCAGGAAACTTCATCCATAAAGATTTTAGAAAAACTAAAGATATTAAACCAAGTAAAAATGTTAAACGTATAAGACTTATAGCAACAGTTCCACTTGTAATAATATCAAAGCTTAAACAAAACAACATCAACAATAAACAGTGCGTTCATCTCGTCTTACATTCCCCGCTACAATTAGTTGAAATTCTCTCAACAGTAATTGTAGTTGTAAGTAGGTTAAGAAAAACAAAATAAAAAACAACAACAACTTACAAAAGATGTTGTCAATTAAGTGTTTTTTAGGCCGTGCACCCGCCTGTTTATTATCAAAAAGTAATTTCAATTTTTGGGAATACAAAATTTAAATTTCAAAAGATTTTGTTATTCGTGCTAAAATCCCAGTTTTTATTATTGATAAAAACACTTGAAATTTATTGTTGATGGGATAAGCTATTCCTATGCGCATTTCACTGGTTGCTTAGGCCAGATCATCAGGAAACTTCATCCATAAAGATTTTAGAAAAACTTAAGATATTAAACCAAGTAAAAATGTTAAACGTATAAGACTTATAGCAACAGTTCCACTTGTAATAATATCAAAGCTTAAACAAAACAACATCAACAATAAACAGTGCGTTCATCTCGTCTTACATTCCCCGCTACAATTAGTTGAAATTCTCTCAACATTAATTGTAGTTGTAAGTAGGTTAAGAAAAACAAAATAAAAAACAACAACAACTTACAAAAGATGTTGTCAATTAAGTGTTTTTTAGGCCGTGCACCCGCCTGTTTGTTATCAAAAAGTAATTTCAATTTTTGGGAATACAAAATTTAAATTTCAAAAGATTTTGTTATTCGTGCTAAAATCCCAGTTTTTATTATTGATAAAAACACTTGAAATTTATTGTTGATGGGATAAGCTATTCCTATGCGCATTTCACTGGTTGCTTCACAAGCTTATCCCATCAACAATAAATTTCAAGTGTTTTTATCAATAATAAAAACTGGGATTTTAGCACGAATAACAAAATCTTTTGAAATTTAAATTTTGTATTCCCAAAAATTGAAATTACTTTTTGATAATAAACAGGCGGGTGCACGGCCTAAAAAACACTTAATTGACAACATCTTTTGTAAGTTGTTGTTGTTTTTTATTTTGTTTTTCTTAACCTACTTACAACTACAATTAATGTTGAGAGAATTTCAACTAATTGTAGCGGGGAATGTAAGACGAGATGAACGCACTGTTTATTGTTGATGTTGTTTTGTTTAAGCTTTGATATTATTACAAGTGGAACTGTTGCTATAAGTCTTATACGTTTAACATTTTTACTTGGTTTAATATCTTTAGTTTTTCTAAAATCTTTATGGATGAAGTTTCCTGATGATCTGGCCTAAGCAACCAGTGAAATGCGCATAGGAATAGCTTATCCCATCAACAATAAATTTCAAGTGTTTTTATCAATAATAAAAACTGGGATTTTAGCACGAATAACAAAATCTTTTGAAATTTAAATTTAATATATTTTTTTTTTCAATAAATTATAATATGATCTGAAAAACTGAAGGACTTGGAAAAGCTTCAGTAAGTAGTAGTAAAAATGAGTTACGATAGAAAAATAAAGAAAGGGAAATGCAATAATATTTTTTCTGCTTGGTCAGCTAAAGAGAAAGAACGGTATTTAAGACAACTCAAAGCTCCGAGATTAAACCCTTTAAATAAAATTAATGTTTAAGGATTAAGATTTTCGGTACCCTGTATTAACATCTTTTGTTAAGAAGGAAAAAGGGGTGACTTAAAATTTCAATTTCATGCAGTTATTGGTCCCAACGGGTTCCTTGCATAATTTGAAAATTCTTTGGATTGCTTTAGAATATATGTTATTGGAAAAATAAATTGCATCAGTGTGCAAAAAAGTCGAATTTGTAACAAAACCGAATCGCTTTTTTTAAAAATGTTTTTTTTTTTTGTGGCCATAGAATTACAATTTTTCAATGCGAATTTTTATCGATGTATAATAAAATATTCGTCCGTATTTTTCTTTAAATTCAAATAAAAAGATAACAATTAACAACAAACTTCGATCCACCAAGAAAAAGTACCATTTGGTTTAAATATTGATGTTAGACTGTGGACTGCCAGCCGTCTCGAGTGGCGGTGAGGGTAAAAAGGCAAAGATTTCCGAAGTGTGGCTACTATCGAAAAATTGGGATAACACAAAAATAGAAAGGGTGTTCAGTTACTATCGAAACTTTGATATAGTTTCTCATATAAAAGTTATTTGAAAAAAAAAAATCAGAAAAATACCAATTTTTTTGTAAAAACTAGATAACTCCAGGCATTTTTTGATTTTTTGAACAAGGTAACCCCAAAGTGTTTAAAAGAACTTTGTGCCTACAAGCTCCCAAGCCTAATCGCCATTCTAGTTAACAGATCGTTGTACGTAATGTACAAACTGTGGCAAACTTTTTGTTATAAATACGGCTGAAAGAGATTTAAAAAAATTTTAATACTTATCGTTGTTCTTTAGAAAGACAAGCGGACAAGTGTTTGGTAATTTTTTGAAATTCGGCCCTTTTAGGGAGTAAACGGAGTAAACTGTATTTTGGACCTTTTTTTTGCCACCAAATCAAAACAAAAGTTGCAAGTCTAGACGATGACTTTGTTGTTGCAATAGTAGCTGCCATTTCCTTCACCTATTTACATGCAAGCTTGTGATGTTTGTTTACATTACCGCATTTTGTATACAAAAACAACAAAACATACATTTTGCTTTTATTATGTGGATTTTCGTCCACACTCTTTTTGATACGAATGATTTGAAGTGTTCGTTCGATAGTTCAATCATTCGTTCGGCAATCGTATATGTGAGTGTGTGTGTATCATTTGCTTTTTTTAGTATTGTTTTTGTTATTATTATTGCAAGCTTTTGTTATTGTGCTATTGTTGCCATTGTAGTTGTGGTTGCTGTTCACAAACTTCTTTTGTTTGTTATTTAAGGTTATGGTTTGCTTTTATTTGCATTGATACCTTTTGTTATATGTTCACCAATTGCTGCACAGTGGATTGTTTATATAAAAAAGCAAACTAAAATTAATGCCCCTGATATTATTTACAAATCAACTCAGTTAAGTTGAAACTTAAACAACTTGACTTTAAAACTTCTAGTGATGAGTTGAAAATGCTTGATGTTTTTGTTAACCTCACTATCGCAGGGTTGAAAAAAATATTACTAAGTTCTAAAGTTTCAACTGATGAATAAAACCCACAAGGTAAAAAAAAGGATTTATTCTATTCAAATTACATAATTTAATAAGAAAACGTATAAATTTTAATGGATTTAACGAACTTACTGCATATTTTCATACCTGGATCAGTGATGCCGTTTGGTTACATTTGTTACATTTTTCGTAACATTTATAATATTGTTATATTTGGCCAAATTTTCGTTACTTTTGCAACTTGGCACAGACCGAAGTAGAATTTAAAAAAAGTACTTTATTCATTTATAAAGATAAGAACTGCCCGTTTTGAAAGCACATTTGAATTTTCAAACTTAATTGAACTTTACCTATAGAAACAATCTATCTAGGAGTCTAAGCTTAAACGTCGTTTTTAGATTTAAAACAAGTTTCGGATGAAATAAATGTATAAAGAATATAAAGAAAAAAATTGTCAATCATTTTATTTTAAAGTTATAAAACAAAAAAAAACTTAAATATTTAAAATTATTAAAATAATTAATCCTATCGAGCCCAAGCTTTCAACCAAAAAGATTAAACTGATTTATTTAACAGACTTTCCAATTTAAGCAATTTTGTTGCTGTCTTACACAAAGAAGTGCGAATTATTGGGTTGGAATGCTTTCAAACTTTGAAAAACTGCGAATGTTAAATAAGTAAATATTGAAAGGACCGCAAGAGAAGTTTTAAGTCCTCTCAACTCTTTTCTAAAATATTCGTTTCGTTTGACATTCTGCTATCAGAAGTATGCTTTCTAGAAGGTAAAAAGTTCTTTTTAAAAGACCTTTCAAACTATTTAGTATATATTCGCCACTCCCTTCTATAAGAATGAAGAACGGGCGATGTTCAGTTTTATTTTTTTTTAAGTGACTTTTCTTACTCCGTCCTTTGGGAAGGGAACAAAGTTACTTTTAAAGGGAGTGTGGAAAGGTTTGCTCCCAATAACAACCTGTGTAAAAAATAAATAAGTATGGAATGCGACGAGGAGGGCTTGTGTCTGTTAAATAAGGCCTTCTATTAGGCCTATTTACTCATTATTGTTGCCGCTGGGATACGTTTAATTGTTGTACTTCCACTTTCCAATGCATGTGTTCTACATTATGTTTTTGGTCAATAAATGAATTTGTTGTCTTGTTTTTATCACTGAAATATGAAATGAAAATATTTATTTTTAAAAATAATGTACATAAATTTACTACTTTTTCAAGGAATATTTTAAAATTTAACTTCTGACTAAAAACTCAACTTTTTTGAAGAAAACTGTAACTTTTTTATTCTTCCCCTGGCATCACTGAAATGAATAAAAAATCCAATTTTTATATGAAACCTTTGTATATTTTCAATTCAGAGCACTGTGCACTGTGGGACTCCATTAGCTGCTACCGTCACTCTTGTCGTTGTTAGCGGTTAGCAGTTTCCCGCAAACGTGACGTGTTTTTATGTCATGGCATTGCAGCTTTTATTTTAGCTTTTTTTCTGCAATGGCCATTTTACATTTTATTTAATATTATTTTATAACTTTTTTGCTTAATTTTTATTGCTATTTTAATATTAATGGTAAATAATAGATTTTCTCACCATCGAGTGTCATGTGTGAGAAAATGAAGAATACAAAAAACATTTTATATCGTTTTAATTCAAATTAATACAAAATCGTTAGTAAAAACTTTAAACAGTGGGAAATATTTGAATGTTTATTTCTTGCAATTTAGTTAAATTTAAAAGGAGTTGATGGTTTTCATGGTCGAGAATGGAAGTGAAAGTCTAAAGTGAGTTCAATTGAAATGTTTTGTTTTTACAAATTCGTTTCTTCGATTTTTAAAGCAAGATTTTTTACTTTATGGAGAAAGGTGATCGATCTTTTAGGGACAAGGTGACTAAAGTGAAAAATAACATTTTTTTGTAGTTTCTAAGAAGTGACTTTTTGTGTAAAAGGTTTACTTTGTTTTTTAAAAAGTCGGCTTTTTTAAGAAAGTTTTTTTTTATAAAAATTTAACTTTTTTGTGAAAAATAAAATTTTTACGAAAAAGTGAATTTTTTTATGAAAAATTTACATTTTGAGAAAAGCGGATAATTGGACGTAAAAAAGAGAATTTTTCGTAAAAGCAGTGAATTTTTCGCGTAAAAAATTTAATTTTTTCGCTAAAAAGTTGATTTTTGGTATAAAAAAAAGATACTGTTTGGTAAAAAAATTAATGTAAAATAAAAAAATAACCATTTTCCGAAGAAGTGGAATTTTGACTATAAAGAAAATGAATGAAAATCTAACTTTTTTGAGATAAGAGACATTTTGATAGGAGAAGGTAACATGTGGTGACTTTTTATCAGTGTTTGAATATAAACCGAACATTATTTAGCGTACAGACATACATTATTTTGATGTTCTTTAGTGTTTCATTTTTCCATTGCTAAGGAAATGAGGAAGAAAACTTCCCGCAAGTATTGCTGCTGTTGCTTTTAAATTTGTATGGCCACAGAAGGAAAAGCCTATTTGTATTATATACATGTTTTGCTTTTGTAAAAAATTTTATTGTGTAAACCAGACAAAAGTTTACGGTCCACTAATGAAATGAACCTACGTAATATGCTGAACCGAACACAAAGAAATCTTTGGTTTTTTACGAAAAACCTAATGCAATGAATTATCCTGATCTTAATGTTAAGTTGGATTAGTAAAGTATGTTTATTGTGTATGAAAATCACAAATAGAGAAACTTTTTTCGTGGTATTAACAACACAAACACTTTTAGGGTTTTGCTTTTCATATTTGTACCGTACCGAACACTAATAGAATAGTATATAATGTTTATTTTCGAACACTGCTATAAAGTTTTAGGCAATAATTTTGTTTTTACAAGAACAGTATTTTTCTTTCATGGATCGAGGCAAATTTGATTTAAGAAATGTTAATTTTTTAAACGTTTTTAATTATTTAAGCTTTGCTATTTTGGCAAATAAGCCTTTTTGAGTGTTTTCAATTCTGATTCACTCTGCTGTTTTATTTGCTAATATCTTTGGCTTTTCTAAAATTTTTTGGTAGAATGTTTCCTGATGATCTGGCCTAAGAACTTAGTAAAATGCGCATAGAAACTAATTATCCCCCAACAATAAATTTCAGTGTTTTTATCAAAAATAAAAAGTGGAAATAAAGCACGACAAAGAAAATCTTATTAATCATTTTTAATTTTTTAATAAAAGAAAAAGGTGTGATTTGACTTAAAACTTTATCTCAAGAAGAATTGTTCTTTTTTACCGTTTTAAGAAATTCTTATTTGACACGTATGAATTTAATGAGAAAGTTTTTTTTAGTTTAGTCCTCGTCCATAGTAGGAAACATTTGCTGCAAAAACTTTCTTCAGTTCTTCTTTGAAACTGCATTCGTATCCATGGAATGATATATTTCTTTTGCAGCACTTAAGTTCTTCGTATGTCTTCTCTCTTTTTTTTTCTTCTTCCTCTCAATAGCAAACTCACAAAATCTACTTGAACACGAAACAAATTACACACAGAAGAATATGTATAACAATTGATTTAAATGTAACAATTGGTGATATGTATTAATTAAAAAATTAATTAAATTTGCACCATTAAACGAATTATGTAATTGTATCAATTAAACGTTCAACTTACTTGATTAAGCTTTTAGTTGATTTGAGTAAACGTTTAATTGACTTATTTGATTAATGTTTTAATTAGTGAAACTTTTTTCTGGGCACTTTCATTATTCTTTCCCGTCAAACTCTATTGTATCATAATATATACGAGGGCTTACTTTCTTTAACATTTTTGAACTTTAACTTAAACACTTTTATTAATTACTGTAAATGTAAAGAAAA
The DNA here is from genome assembly GCA_949318255.1 of Pollenia labialis. Taxonomy (NCBI): domain Eukaryota; kingdom Metazoa; phylum Arthropoda; class Insecta; order Diptera; family Polleniidae; genus Pollenia; species Pollenia labialis. The sequence goes on from OX439140.1 coordinate 117,972,355, forward strand.
TTCTTAAGACCATACCCAATAAAAAATGGAGCTTCCAACGAAGCAGGTTTTTAAGGGAGAAACATAAACGTTTCGCTTGCCATTGCGCTGGCGGAAGACATGCATTTTATATGGAGAGTTCCCACTTTGAAGCAATACATTTTTGATACATACTGCATTTCTGTATGTCTTATTGCGTAGTTCATAATTGAGCGCTTATTTTTTCAAATGTACCATTAGTGCTTCGCAAAATGATAAAATATTTTATTGGGTAAAGCAAACACAATATGTATCTTTATTATGTAAAGCCAAACTAAAATCTCTTACACCACTCAATCACTTAATTAATCTTGGAATGCTTATCATTAAAAAAAAAAACTTTCTTTAATTACATAATTCGTTATAAAAAACAAAATTTTCTTTAGCATAAATTTCTAAAACAACTGAATAATAAGTTTCATTCTTTCATTCGTAATATTAAATAAAACTTTTGATCACACTATTGAGAGAAATGTTTAAAAGCCAAAATTTTCTTAATGTAAACTGGGTCTTAAAAAAACAGCAAAGATAAAAATCTTTAAATTTATAAGTAATTTCTAGTAAAATAAAACAAAATGTTTATAGCCACAATTAAAGTTATTGGTTGTTTCGACAAATATGGTAAAATGTGGTTTAACGTATAGAAAAACACGTAAAAAGTCAATGAGAAAAACCAACATTAACAAAAGAAAAAATAAAAACATAAATAAATAAAATATTTTACAATGGATTAACAAAATGCAAAACAAAACCTACAACCAAAATGAACTAAAACAAAAAAATTAATAAAGAAAAAATATACAATAAATAAACAAGCAACCGGACAACAAAAACAAAAAAATTAAAATAACAACAACAATTTATTTATTTCTTGCAGTTATTGAGATTCCATTGTTTTGTGACCATGATGGTGGTTTTATTGTTGTTGTTGTTGTTAGTGGTTGCTTTTTTGTTAAAAATAGAGTAGATTTGTAACCAGATGTTTACGCAAATGCATAGAACGAACAACAATAACAAAATACTAAAAAAATGCGTGAGATGTTGATTGCCATTGAACAATATTCCGACCACAAAACGTAACAAATACTCAGTCCCTGAATATTTAGATTTTCAGGCTCATTTATTTGTGTATTTGTTTATCGTGTATGATAATACAAACCATTGTTGCATTACATGTGGTTGTCTTTGGTTGGTTGTAATACTTTAGTTATTATTGAACACTATAATTTTGATATAGATTTTAATAATGTTTTGTGTATCACAGAGAGAAAAAGTTTTAAAGGAATAACATTTGGAATAGAAACAAGTTACAGCTTAGTTCTATAGTGACGTGGTATTAGGTAGTTTGAAATTTTTAAAAAATTTCAAAAGCAGCACCATCGACCTTAATTGTTACTTTTGTAATGATAATTTTTTCATAGATAGAGAATTCTTATTAAAATTGGAATATTTTTACTAAACATTAGAATTTTAATAAAAATAAGAATTTTTACTAAAAATAACAATTTATACTAAAAATTATTTTGATAAAAATTCAAATTTGTACTAAAAATTCAAATATTTACTAAAAATTTATTTTTAATAAAAATGAGAAGTTTTGGTTAAAATTAGTATTTATACTAAAAATGAGAATTTTTACTTAAATGAGAATTTTTTACTAAAAATGAGAATTTTTACTTAAAATGAGAATTTTTCTAAAAATGAGATTTCATTTTTACTAAAAATTAAATATTTACTAAAAATTCAAATTTGTACTAAAAATTCAAATATTTACTAAAAATTCAAATATTTACTAAAAATTTAAAGTTTTTAATAAAAGTGAGAAGTTTTAGTAAAATGAGAATTGTTACTAAAATGGAGAATTTTTACTAAAAATGAGAATTTTTACTATTAATGAGAATTTCTACTAAAAATTATAATTTTTACTAAAAATGAGAATTTTTACTAAAAATGAGAATTTTTACTAAAAATGATAATTTTTACTAAAAATGAGAATTTTTACTAAAAATCAGAATATTTAGTACAAATGAGAATTTTTACTTAAAATTAGAATTTCAAAAGAAATGAAAAACCAACTTTTATTAAAAATTAGAATTTTTACTAAAATGAGAATTTTTACTAAAAATGAGGATTTAAACTAAAAATAAGAATTTCGTAATAAAAATGAGAAATTTTACTAAAAATGGTATTTCTTACTAAAAATTAGACTTTTTACTAAAACTAAGAATTTTTACTAATAATGTGAATATTTACTAAAGAAGTCTCTGTTAATAAAAATGTGGCATTTTACCTAAAAAAAAGACATTTTTTTACCAGAAAAACTATTAAACTTTTTACTAAAAAAAGTGACTCTACTAAAAAAAATTATTACAAATTTGTAAAAAAAATGACTGTAACCTAAAAAATTTCAGTTTTTTGTTAAAAATTACACTTTTTTACAGGGTTTTTCCGAAAAAGTGTCTTATTAAAGAAAAATCTTCTGCAAACGGGGTTTATGTTCTAAAAATATATATTTTTTGGGATAAAAGCCAACATTCTTAAAATACATTTTATGTATGAAATTTCACTAATACATAAAACAAGTTTTTAATCGTGCTGTTTTAATACTTTACGGGGCCCTTTTTTCTACTCATTATTTTTTTTTCTTAGCAAAAAATAAAAATTTAGTTTTTCATTTCGTAATTATTTTTTGTCACTAAATTGTTTCACCAGTAAAACAAAACTTTCCTTTCAAGCCATGAAGCCAACCACACGCAGATAAATTTCATAACAAATGGAGAAAAAATATATTTAATATTTCTTTTATTTATGTATTTTGATATATTTTTTTATTTATTTATAACAAGTACTCAGCATTTGTTTTTTGCCATTTTTTTTTCTTTCCTTTTAACATAAAAAACATCCTGTTACACAGAAGGAAAAATTGTTACTGCTGCAATAATATGAGTGTGTAGGTGATACAAATTTAATATGTGCGAGATGTCGAATGAGTGTGTTTGTGTGGATTTGTCTGCAATTTATTTATTTTTATTTTTTTACTTTTCTTATATCGTTACTGTTTGCCTGGGAATTATTTAATTAACAACATTCGTGGTTTTTAACTCAATATGGTGCAACAGTAATTTTATATGTAGGTATGTATGTGTTTGTTCACACACACACACACAAATGTTGAAATATTAACTTACAGTCGGTTTGTTGTGTGCGTATTTTTTATTATTGAATATTTCAAAGTAAAGTTGTCGTATTCAGATTCACAATCTTAAATATTCTCACATTTCACATGTTCAATTTTAATACAGAGATCATTTTTACAAGTAAAACACAAAATATTAATATGAATGCAAACCCAGCAAACAAATATTATCAGCTGGAGAAAAATTTAAAAAATAATTCAAGAATATTTTTTGTTACTTGTATATTTATTTATAAATCGGCTTTTTCAGGCTTAACAATCAGTGTTCGAAAATACGTTAGTGTTTGTGTATACGAACACAACGATTAATACCGTTCGTAACTATTTTCCAGAACGAACATTATATATTGTTCTGTTCTTCGTTATAAATCAGAGCAATTGTAGTGGTTCTGTAGTCATATATTTTATTTTAATGTTCTTTAGTGTTTCTTTTTTACATTGATAAAGAAATGAGCAAACAAAAAATTTTAGCAACGACCACAGCACGAAAAGCTTGTGTGCACATGTGTACAATTTTTTGCTGGATTTTTGTTCTTTTCGTTGCCATCTGTATTTGTGCAAACCGAATGATTTACTCCACGAACACTATTAGCATTTGTGTTTCCCAAAAATCTACCGAACCGAACACTGCTAACAATTAGTTTTGTAACATTTAATTTAAAAATTAAAAACTATTTGCTCTCTAAGTAAAGAAATATAGCTTTAAAGTCGTCAAAAAGGGGAAATCAATAAAATACTTTTTCAAATTTGAAGACAAGAGGATTATTTGTGAATAAGGTTTTAAAAACTATCTTTAAAGTGGAGTTTCTCAAAGGTTTTTTTATTTCCTCTAAAATTAGAAAGCCCAAAAATGTTTGCAAAAGATTTGAAAATAATTCGTTACTAAAATGTTTTTAATTGAGCTCCAAGTGAACATTTTCGATTCGATCTTAAATGTGTGATAAAGATTCGAAAATACTGATATCTCAAACATCTTTGTTTTGATTTCAAATTGTAAATTTTTCATTCGTTCTATAATATTAAATAAAGATTTCAACACAGTAACTCTATTAACTCAAAATTTAAAAATTTTTAGTAGAAGCAAAACAATTTTAAATGTTACATTAAAGACATACTTGTGTAAAAACAGCACGACATTTTTACAGCGGTAAGATATGAAAAACAACAAAAATTTTGAGTTTATACACTATTGTTGTTGAACAAGTGCGATATAGTCCCTTTTATCTTCGGTGGGGGTACACAATTATTATTTTTCACAATGAAATAATTCTTAGAAAAAGAGAAAAAAATTTGTTTAAAATTTTAATTAGATTTCATAACTTTTCAAACAAAAATTAGCAATAAATTTTTCAGCTTCTACATTTGGTGTGTTTGCTTGGTTAGTTTACTCTGCAATACGTATTGTTGAGTTGTTAAGTTGTTTTCATTGTTACAACTTAATGTTGCAACTACCACAAGCTGGCATTGGACGTCATAGTTTAAAAATAAAATACAAAGATTTGCTAGCTTTAAAAAAGTATTGACAAAATCTTGGTCTACACATTCAAACAAAACACATAAATTATTAGGATAGATAATAAAGTTTTGGACACAGTCCAAAAAAAAATAAATCGGAAGTTAAGTACACACTATAGTGAATTCCATATAAATTGAAAAAATTATGTCCAAAAGACAGTTGGCAATTTTGAGCAGAAAAGCACAAAAAATGTAACTGAATTAAAACGTTAGATGCTTTAGTTATACGGGAATGATTTAGAAATCGAATAAAATTTTAGTTTTTCCTGATTTTTGGAGAAGTTCTCGAAAGTTTATAATTGAAAATCTTAATATGAACTTTCAAAATTGTTCGATTATATTTTTTTTAAATTCAATTAAAAAATATTTGAATTTACCTTCCTTAAAATAGAATTTAGTTAGATACTGTGTTACGTTGTAGTGCCCTCTGCCCATTAGCATGTTTGTTTAAAAGAAAAACATTTGTTTCTTTTTTGTTAGTTAAGTTGTTTTTTGGCAATGTCTTTTTAAAGGGTTTAGACTGTAGTATGAGTTTAATATTTAAACTCTGGTCCATGCCTGGCTGCACTTACATCATTGTTTTGCTTCCGTAATTGCCAGATTGTACGTGTTTACATGGTTCGAGCATGAATGAGTGAATGAAAAATGCAAAAATAGTACAAGTATATGTTTCCTACTTTTTTGCTTCAAATTCCATGTACAACAGTATTATTTAAGTAGGGTATCTGGGTATTTTTTTTTACTATGGGGAAGGTTTGCTGAGACAATTAATAGTCTTTTCACACTTCTCCACATCTAACATCTACCTTTAATTTTCAAAGATTTTGAAGTTTTCCCATAGCACGGAGTCTTCACCTGACAATTTATTGTCATACCAAACGTCAGAGTGTATATAAAAAAAAAACTCTAATATTTTTTTCGACGTTTTTTTAATGAAATTTGACGTTTATTATGACAAAAAATGTCAGGTGAAGACCCTATGAAAGTAATACATAGAGCTAAAAATTATTGTAGGGAAACCATAAGTGCGACCAATGAAGGCAGAAACAATATATTTATCCGATTTAGAGCTTTTAATGATTTTTTGCATCGATTTGTTAGTGCATATTTTTGCATATTTTACTCTTTGCAGCATTTTTTTTTTGCATAATTCAGAGCCTTTTTGCAGCATTTTTTAAATTCTTAGCGCATATTTTGCCATTTTGAGGCATATTTCTACCCATTTTGAATTTTTTAGATGCCAACAAGATTTTTCGCAGCAAATAAATTTTTTTTTTTGTGGAATTTGGCTTTTGTGTTTTAAATATTTATTTGTTCACCCAACATGTTGCTTTAATTTCATCAGCATTTAATGTTTACTCGAAAATTTTAAGAAAAAGCAGATTGTCATTAAAGACAAATGTTGTTTTAAACTTTTAAATTGTTTATATGAATAAGCAAAAGTTAAGGAAAAATCAATGATAAACGTTTTTAGCGATGTGTGTAATACATAGAAATCTGTACAAATCTCAGAATAACTTTTTTAAGTGATCTAACCATGTCCATCCGTCCGTATTTGCTGGTTCATTGTTCATGTTAACCTTTTGCGCAAAGTAAATGTTGCAGTATGGTAGGTAATTTGAACAAATTTGGTTATTAACTTTTGATTGTACTAAGGACGAAGTGAGAATCGATCTATAATTTTACATGTTACCCATAAAAACTTTTTTCCAAATTAGACGCTTTATTTCCGTAAACCTTCTAAATATGTTGTTGTTTTGATTAAATATGCCCCCAAAAATATTTTACTGCAAACTAAATTTTTTTTTGAATCAGTTCACATTTTCCCAAAGTTTTCATCTACATATAGCGCTTTTATAGGTTTAACTTCCTTCAAAAAGTTCACATTAATAAACAATTTAGCGACCGTCCTTTTAATCCCTTTAAGACAAAAAATCTCATATGGATGCTAATATCTTGATAATATTCGGCCCAAATAAGTCTGATATGAATTTTAACCTCTTTACACAACTTTGTTAATGTGAGCCGATTACTTCCCATCGTTTCCAAATAGGGTAACATCTCGAAAATTCGTCCGTAAATACATTAGAGTTTCGGCTTTCCCGATTCTAATTTTAGGATTGTTTTTATTACATGGAACTGCTATTAAATTGTTGAATTTTTTGTTTTCAAATAAACAATTTTTGAATTTTTTGGGACACATTTTTCAAAATTTTCGGGGCATATTTTCAAGTTTTTACTGCATATTTTATGCGCATAAAACGCGTTCTTAGAGCATATTTCTAGTTTCCCTGGTCATCACTAGATTATTATTGTGGTATCACTGACAAAATGGCATTTGTTTAGAAAGCAGTGTTACCATTTGTCAAGTTTGTTTTTTGCAAGTCTTTTTTATTTAATTTTTTGTTATATTCTTAAAAAAAAATACTAAATACATTTTGGTGTTTTCTTTTGAAAGTATTTAAAAAACATTTTTGTCAGAAATATTGGCATTTTTAATTGATAGTAGATGCCTAAAGTGTGAATGAATGTTTTAAAATGCGCGCACATACACAAAGGGTATAAGAGTAACTACCCAGTTAAAAAAATGTGGGTGTTTTTTTGAGCGATACAACCTTGAGTTGGCATCACTGCTTTGTTTGACCACCCATTTAATAGCTGATAGTTGCTTTGTGTTTAGTTTGCTTTGACATTTCATTGTGGATCGACCTAGATCACAGCAACGCAAATGCAAAGTGTTGAAATTTTTAATCAAAATAATTCGGCGAATGGGCTGAACCGCAAATTGTATTGATTTAAAAGTTCCATTCAAAAATCTTGTCCGATGAAGCCCATTTCTGGTTGAATGGGTACATAAATAAGCAGAATTGTCGCATTTGTAAAAGTAGAATCCACAAGCTTTTGTCGAAACAACATTATGTACATCCAAAGAGAATTACTGTTTGATGCACTTTATGGGCTGGTGGAGTCATTGGCCCATATGTCTTCAAAAACAATGTTGGTCAGAATGTGAAATGCTGTTGAAAATTTGTGTGTCAGATTGCGCCTTCTACGTGCCAGCCATGACGACCACATAAAATGTTCTTTCCAAAAAAGCCTGTTTCTTGTATATCTTGTATATTTTTTTTTATAATTTACACTTGTGTCACTTTACAGCAGTAAATGATACAGTACAAAATTTACAAAAAACTGCTATTTTAGTACTGACAACGAAGAAAGTTTTAAAGGATAAATATAAATAAATAACTATATTATGGTTTACGAAAATTAAGGCAAAACATTAATAAATTTGTTAATATAGTTAGCCTTTAAAAAAGCACTTTAGGAGTGCTTTATTTGCATGTTAAAGAAGCGCTTATTGTCAGCAGAAAATAGTCCTCCAAACCGGCAACACCCCATACAAAAATCAGGCATCCCATCGGCAGGTTTGAAGCGATTTGAGGTATGAATTCGTACATAAAACCTACTATTTTTGAATCACATTTTTTACTGGACAGGAAAACTTCTTGATGAAGTATTGTTTTAATTTTCTGAACTTAATTACATTAAAGTAGAACTGAAACTGATTTAGAACTAAACTAGAACTGAACTGGAAATGAACTAGAACTGAACTAGAACTGAACTAGAACTGAACTAGAACTAAACCAGAACTGAACTAGAAATGAAGAAGAACTGAAGAACATTACAACTTTTAATTCATTTTTTTTTTTTTAATTTTAGTAGTTCTTGTTCCCATTAATGTTGATTATTGTTTGTATGAACAATTTAGTACTTCTAGCCAAAAACCAAATACAATTTCTTACCACAATTCAGAGATCTAAAGTTTTTTCTTGCTTTCATCTATTTTTTTCCTTGATGGTTTTCATATTTGTTGTTGTTGTTGTTGTAAGTATTATTTGTTTCTTTAGATTTCTTTAAAACATTGTTATTTACTAAAGGTTACTAAACTGGTGTGTTTTTTAAATAAAAATTATAAAAAAAAAACAAACAAACAACAATGACAAAAACTAAAACATAACGAAGTAAAAATAGACAACAATAGCAAGAAAAGCAAAGCAAAAAATAAAAAACAACTTGAATTAAAATAAATATAAAATTCAGATCATGTTACAGCAACATTATCTAATTTTCGTTTGTGTGTGTTGTTTACAGAAAGCAACTGCAAAAAAAACTCCGCTTTTTTTGAATTTAATTTTATAACTTTGCACTTATTTGTTGTAAATAAATGCAAACAATAGGTTTTTTTTTTTTGTTTATTAAACAAAAAATGAGAAGAAAAAAGTTGTAAAATTTGCTGCACCATGATACTCAATGCTCTTAATACGGTTTGCATCAATGCTTCCAAGGACATTAAGTGCATTTTCATCCAATTGCATTTAATATCTGTGTTTTAGTTTATTTTTGTGTTTTTTTTTTCTTCAAAGTTTTCAGTTCGAGTTGTTTCATCTATTATTTGTCGTGTTGTTTATTCATCTAATGTTCTATTGTTTCAATGTTGCCATTGTATTCAGGTAGTTGTTGTTGTTGTTGGTTTGAGTGTTGCTACTCTAGAAAAGTGGTTCTCAAAGTTTTACTGTTTTACTGCACATTATAGAAGTTTTACTTTGTTCGTTAGACAAGTGTTCTTAGGAACACTTTTTGAAAGGCATGTATACTTCAAAAAACTTTTCGTACGACGAGTTGCTTAGACAAATTTGGTCGTTGGACGAGTTTTTTACAAACCTTTCGTTACCCGGCGTTTCCACATGCAAGTAATTACTTGCAAGTAGTGTATACGTATTATCAACGAAAAATCGAGAAAACAGCCGATTGGCTGAAAGTACACAAATTGTGTGAATGTTAGTGAAAAAAGTGTGAGTGTATTGAGTTTTTCGAACTTGTATTTGCATGTGGAAACGCTAGGTTAGACTAGTATACTTTACAAGATTTTTGGCTACAAGAGTTTTTAAGAAACCTTTCGTTAGACGAGTTTCTTTTATTAAACTTTTCTATAATTTCTTAAGACGAGTTTACTGTAGAAACGTTTTCGTTAGTTTTATTTAAACTTCTCGTTAAACAAGTTTTCTTTAAAAAATTTGTTTCCTTTAAAAATAAAAAAAAATTAATTCGTTCGGTAAGTTTCTTTTATTAAACTTTTCAGAACACAAATTTTCTTGAAAGATCGAGATCTCTTCAAAAATAAAAAAAAAATTTCGTTAGACGAGTTTTCTTTGGAACACTTTTATTAAGACCAGATTTTTATTCAAAACTTTGAGGGTTATCTTGTAAATTCTTTTACTTTGCGTTTAATACTCAATTATTTATATCAGAAAATTTTTTAAGTAGGTAAAGTGTTTTTTAAAATAAGGGGGCTTATGTTTGACGAGTTTTCTTAAAAAACGTCGAGCTAAATTATTTTTTTTTTGAAATTTTAGTTCGACGAGTTTTCTAAAACAAAAGTTTTCTTTAGAAAATTTTGGTTAGGCAAGTTTTCCTTAAAAACCGTTAAGAATCATTGCTTTAAGTTCTAATAAATGTTGCTGCTGTTGTTATTTTTTTTTTAAGTATACAAATGTATTTAACATTAGTTGTTACAATTTCGTTGCTAATGCTGCTGCCATTTTGGATGCTGATGATGTTTATGGCCGGTGATGCAACCTTTTTCGTAAAACTTGCAAATATTGAGTTTCAAATATGCGGCATTTGTTTAAGGCAAAAAATAAAAAAAAAAAATTAAAATACACAGTATGATTGAAAAATATCTTAATTATTCAAATACTAGAGCATTAGATAAGCATGAAGGAGCAACAAAGAAAAATAAATACATCTGTACTGTTTTTTTTTTAATAAGAGAAATAAGAATTTGGTGCATGTCTTCTAAAAACTGCAACAAAAATAAGCAAACAAAGTAGAAAAATGTATAGGTAAACTCACATTGCAAGAGATCGACTAATGCTTTTCCCATAAGAAAACCTCTGCCCAAATTCACGTTATTTAGCTTAAAATTTTTTAATGTCGACTGGTAAGGCTTAACTGTTGGTCTGCATATAACTGAAAAAAATCTATTGTTGTTTTTTTTTTTTAACTTAAAGTATTTGTTGCTTTAATTTCAAAAACCAGTATCGAAAATAAGTATCAATGTATAATTAAATAATACTTCCAAATTTTATTGGACTCGGCTTATAGTTGACTCAAGCCTTCATTAAATGGAATGGAATCCCAAAATGTGCTCTCCCCTTCATAATCTTTTTAAAAATATTTGCACTCAATGGAATTTTGGGATAAATCAAGAGGACTTTTGTACCGGCAAGAGTTGTTTTTATACGCCCAGAGAAAAAACAAAACAATTTTTTAAAGAAAATTTTAAACATATTATGATAATTTCAACCATATTATTGTCACCGACAACCATATTATGGTTAAAGAAGCCACATCCATATTATGGATGTCTCCGAACATGTTATGTTTAATAATAACTAAAATATGTTTAACATTTATAATAGCATGGTTGGTTTTCAACCATAGCATGTTGCTCTTGAAAAAGAGTAAACTAATATTATTAATTCAAAAACTAATTATTGTAATTTTTAACCATAACATGTTTTGAGGCAACCATAATATGGTTGTGGCCTCTTGATGGATAATTAATTTAACCAAATTATGGTTGTCGGTGACAATAATATAGTTAAACTAAACATAATATGTTTAAAATTTTCTTTAAAAATAGTTTTGTTGGAGGTGACCACATTTAAACATGTTCTTTCTCTGCGTGTAGTTAAAAGTGGAGTAAATTATTGCATAACGGATAGACTTTACTTTCATGCATGTTTAAAAAGCGCTGTGGAATAAAACCCCAAAGTACTAAGTGAAGAATGGCCCCAAAACTTTATATTTGTATGCCAATTTTAGGGTAATTTTTTTTTTTTTTATTTAAGTGAAATGTGACCCAAAATAAAATCGCAATTTTTACTATGGGACTTGTCTTCATTTACTTAGGTTAATTTAAAAAACTTTAGCGTATAAAATAAAAATCCGAAAGTAAAACTATTTTTATTTTTAATTAAATTTTATTTATATATATCTAAAAGTCCACATCTTACCAAAAAAGTTTTTTGCTATGTCAAGCGGTTTAATCAGTTTTATTTTGTGATATTAGTTAGTACCATGTTTAGTGGTTATGCATGTATTGTCAAATATTTGATAAGTGCAACCGTAGCTAAAAGCTTATTTTGTGAAACCATTTACGTCACTTTAAAAATATTTTTATTTTTAATTTTTCCATAATTCAAAAAATATGATACACAAAACTAAAAATTCACGAATTTCAAGATCCCAAAATGACAAAATACCAAATTTCAGAATTCTGAACCTAAAAATCCCGAACCAAATAATCAAAAGTTTTGCAAATCCTAAATTTGAAAATTCCAATATCTAATTCCGAATTAAGAAACTTTAGTTGGCAAAGCCGTTGTTTGTTATGCCACAGAGAAGAAAATTCTTGCGCCAAGACGGAGGTCCAACCATGCTGTCTTTTTGCAATTTTTAAAACCAAAAATGAACAATTATTCGAAATATTAAAATTGAGCATTTTGAAGTTCGGGATTCTTAAAATAGCGCTTTTAAAATTCAGGATTTTTAAATTCGGCATTTTAAATTTCGTGTATATGACTTTTTATTTTACTTTTTGAGGGTAAAAATTCACATAACAATTTTAGGTGATTTTTCATTAAAAAAAAGGTGCCCTAAATTTAGGGGCATATTTTATTTAATTTTTGGGGCTATTTTGCGGCAACGTTTCAAAATAAGGTTACATTTAAAAGTTACGTGACATAGCATAATCAAAAAAAAAACCCCCCTTTAATCCCCAATTCATTTGCTTTCTGATTCTACATATATATCCTGGGGTCACATTTTGCAGCGCCGTTTTAAATTATAATTTGGAAAAACGCAAAACATTGCTTTAATTTGATTTTTAAAGAAAAATTAAAAACATTTCGTCAAATATCCCTCATCTCGCAGCAGCATTACCTCATTGCACTTAAAAGAAAAAGCGATCCATCCGTACTCAAATCAATCCGAAGTGGTGTTAATAGTACGGTGAGTACGGATTTTCTTGAATCAGGAACAGAAAGATTGATTCAAGTACGGATTTTCAATCGCGAAATACTTAACTAATTCATATTCAATACCGAATTCGTACTTCAAATAATTCGAAAATGAGATGGATTTAAGTAAAATTAAGATTGAACCAAACTTAAAAATGTATTTGATTCGAGTATTATATAGTTGATTCAATACCAAATTCGTACTTGAAATAAACCAAAAGTGAAATACAAGGAGGATTTTATTATGATTGATTTACTTACCCGTTTTACAACTTACGGAATTTTATTTACAAAACACCAGCATCATTCCCGATATGGTTTTTACTTTAAAAACTTAGTGCACATATATAACTGAAAACACAAACTAAATGAGAAGCAGGAGTTTTCAATTTTAATTTTAAAAAATAATTTGTTTTCGTCTTGTTCTGTTGTTTTGTTGTTTCTCCACACAACAAGCAAATCGTTTTTTTAGCTATTTGTGTGGTTATGTAGTAGAGTCACAAAAAAATTTGATAAATTAAATAAGATTAAAGCGCACACTTTGTAATTTACCTCTCAGAGATGCACTACCAACGGTAAGTTTGATCTTTGTTTTTTACTTAGTTTAAGAGTTTTATACTTATTTTAAGAAATTCCGGTATTCATTTTCGAATGTAATCTCATTTAGGATAGTTTTAAGTACGTTTTAATGTTATTCGATCTTGAATTTTTGAGTATGACTCGTACTTAAATTAAGTTTAAAAAACTTAATTCATCCCGAGTTTATCTTTCTGTGTACATTTGGTAATTCACTACAACTGTCAGGCTGGGATTTTGAAATCTCAGTTAAGCTAGGTTTATTTAATCTAAAGACTAGAGTTTGTATACAAGTTGTATACAAAATATTGAGAGAACATCTTAGTTTTGCTTAAAAATTTGGTTTTTAATGAAATAATAATAACAAATCACATTACGCCGGAAAAATAAAAGTTTCGAACTACGTTAGGCTTAAACTTAATCCACATCTCAAAAACCCAGCCCAAATAACATTGCACAATTAGAAGTAGTTAGAACACAAATTTTTCGTTTACATTTACTTTTTCCGATTTTGTGTCCTTTTTAATCGAATTAGGATTTACAAATAATGGGGCTTCTTCAACTACAACTAATTTTAAAATAATAAATGAACAGCATTGTTTTGCTGATTCATTTTAAATAACATTTTTAAATCGCAGATAAATTTTTTTTCTTTGCGTACTTTTGTTTATATGTGTATATTTTCATTTATAATTACAAGTAAATTGTAATTAAAGTTTTTCAGTTACAATTACAATTAATAATTTTCAATTACACCTACATAACTACAATTACGTCGGATAATTCTTAATTTGAATTAAATTATTTGAAATTGGGAAAACCGAAATTACACTTAACATGTAACTGTAATGATAACTGACCTCAAGTTCTAATTTAACGGACTCTAATTTGCTCAAATTTTATAATTTACAGGTGTGACTTGTCTTTTTTTAATTTATGAAAAACTCATCTTCCTGTTCAACGTTTTCTTCGGAGTTTAACGAACTTGAAGTGCGAGATAATCAGTTAGTAAAAGTGTTTTTGCAAATGTTTGCGCATGTAAATTAAAAATATTGTAAAATTATTTTAATGTAAATTATCTCTCCCGTTTTGAAGGTTTTTTGTGAATATTTTTTGCTGAATTTATTTAAATTTTCATATTTTGTCAAACAAAACAACTTGTATATAATTAAACAACAATTTTTACTTCATCCTCTAACGCAACCGAAAAAGAGCATTAATTAAATTTCAATTAAATATATATATTTTTTTTCGTAAAACTTATAAATGTGCAAACTTATAAATTTATCTTTACCTTCTTTTAAATTTTTTCTCAAAAACACTACAAAATCTTTCTTGCTGAAATAAAACCAACGAAAAATTCACATAAAAGAAGTTTAAAAAAATTATGATTTAAAATGAGTAAAAAGGTTGTTACTACTTGTATCAATTTACTTCATCATTGCCGTTGTCGTCATCATCATCATCATCAAACGTTTCTATGCAAATCAAGTGAAACTTAAATGACTTTATAATAAGAAAAAAAACACTGGAAGACGAATGGGGGGGATAGCAGGACAGATGGATAATAAGAGCTGATTATCTTCCTATGAACTTGCAATTAAATCTTAGTTACGGTTAGAAACCGAGAAAACAGAGGAAAAAACGTACCAACCGCAAAAGTACTCGTAACAATCACATTAATTGAATCATGCCTACATGGAAAAAATAATAAAAGAATATAAAAAAAATTCATTTAGCAAAAAATATTTTTTTTTTTATGTGTTCTTTAACAATTCTTAGAAGAGTTATATTTTAAAAAAGATGCATATTTAAGTACTTTCTTAAGAAAAATCATTTTAAAAGAGAACTAGTTTTTTATGTTAAGAAAAGTACTTCGTGGTAAAGCTCATTTTTTTAAGAAAAACTTACTTGGTTCTATAAGCAACTTTTTGCAAAATAGCTTTTTTAAAAAGTACTTTTTGATAAGAAAAATACTTTTTTTAAAAATAATAAAAAAGTACTTTATTTAAAATAATAAATACCTTTATTAATAATTTTTTTTTCAAAAAGTACCTTTTTATAAATAGTAAATTTTTAATATCAAAATGGCTTATGTATTTGCAAAATACAACTTTTGAAGAATTAGTTTTAAGGAGAGAGTACATTTTAAAAAAATTTAGATTCTTTAAGTACTTTTTTAAGTTTTTCAAAAAGTACGTTTTTGGAAACAGCACTTTTAATAAAAAAAATTTATTTTTGAGGAAAGTTTCTTTTTAAAAAAGCACATGTAAAAAAACTACATTTTAAGACAAAATAACTTTTATGGAAAATATATTCTTTTAAAACTACAATGATAGAAAAGGCGTCATAACTCAAAATAATCATATCAATTAACATATTTGTAAGTTTGAGCTCTTCTTGCTGTTGAGTTTCAATCAATAGGTTTAATTGAAATGTGAACACCAGCAAATCAAATTTTTTCAATCAACACAGTTAATTGAAACAATTAAAAAATTGTTTGAAACTTTAAAATATTTTGAAGTTTGTTTACCAAATTTTTTTTTTCAATTAAATTAAGTAATGCTGTCGCAAACAAATTTTTTGATTGGTCCAATTAATTTGAAATTAAAAATTGAAAATAAAAATTAAAATGTTTGAATGCATGTTTTCATATTTGCAAAAAAAAATGTTGGTGAACATTTTTTCTGTGAATTGTCTTCGTTTTTGACCACATAACCCTTTTGATCATTTTGATGTCGACCTTAACATCACTTGGCCAAATTGTCATTAAGCTCAAACATTAAAATGATGTAATCAATGGGATAAAACATTGGCATTACAGAAATGGCGAATCAGAGTTAGTTTAATAAAACATGACATCAGTGCGATGACTCAGTAACATCGGAGAAAGGCCTCATTAAGATTGACGTGTCTAAGTGAGAGAATATAATTATTTACTTACCCATTGCACATGTAATAGTTTTCGTAATCATTCTACTTTGAAAATTTGATCCATTTTAAAACTATGTATTTTAAAAATTTAAACAAATTGAATATGGGAGTTTTTGTTTCTTATTTTACGTTCTAAACATGAAAATAATGTTAATAATTCACAAAATGTGGCATCGAATTGATGTCACTGTATTATAGCACAGATGACGCATAATATATGACAACATTTTATGATACCGCTAGTCATTGGACTAATGTAATTTTTTGCTTCATTGTTGCGATATATAAAAGCATTGATATCACAATTCTGATGCTAGAGCATCATCAATATGAAGTTGAGTGTATAAACAACTTTTTATAAAAACGTTGTCTAAATCAGAAATTTCTTGCAAATGTACAACTTCATTCTTAGTGACTTTGCTCAGAATTCTGTCCGACATTGAATTTACGGACTTTCTGATGGGCTTAATATGGGTATATCGAGGTGGAATTCATGTACCGATATTTCTAATAGATTTCTGACTGAATTCATACAGATGTACCGAACGAGACTGATTTTTTTTTTTGGAAAAATAATGACAAATGTCATTAGATTGAAAATAATTAATATTTTTTTTATGGTTTTAAGAAACAAGGATTAAAAAACCGTTCGATGATTAAAACTTTTTATTTTTATTTACTTTTATGGTGCAATAAAATTAATTCAAATTAACTTCTTTCAGCTCTTTTTCAAAAAACAATAGGAATGCCGACGAGCACATCAGAATTTCCCATGACTTTTTTTTATTAGATTTCTGTGAGATATCTATCAGAAATGCTGGCAAAAAACCTAGAATTTCCCCAGTCATATCTGCCAGAATTTGTATCAATCACTTCATAAATTTTCGAGTCAAAAAAAACGACAAAATTCGTATTCGATTCCGACTTTGTTGTCGACGTTTCTTTCAGATATCTAGAAGACGTCGGGCTGTTGTGTTGGCTAGGAAAGTAATGTTTTTTATTTATTTTTTTTTTGTAAGAAGAAACTTATAATAGTACAGTACTCTGTCAAGAAAAAATACGTTTTCAAGTTAAGGTATTTTTTTGTATAAAGAGCAGTGTTCGAAAATAAACAGAGCATTATTAATCTTACGGCTCAAACTAATTTTAGTGTTTGTGTATCAACCAAACCCTTAATACTGTTCGTTATTATTTTTAAGAAAATTACGAATATTATATAGTGTTCTGTTCTTCGTTATAAAACAGAACAATTGTAGTGGTTCTGTAGTCATACATACATTATATTTTAATGTACTATAGCGTTTCTTTTGTACATTAATAAAGAAATGAGGAAACAAAAAAATTTGGTAACGACCACAGTACGAATAGTTTGTGTGCGTATTTATTGTGCACATGTTTTGTCCGTGTAAAACTTTTTCGCTGTCCTTTTGTTTTTTTTCGTATATGTATTTTGTTTTTTTTTTAATTTGGTTTTTTACCAGCCAAAAGGGTGCAAAGCATAACTGCAATGAACGAACATAAACAATTTTATGTGTTCATCTTTTTGTTGAGTTGGATAAGAACAGAATTATTTATGTGTTCAAAGATCACAAACAGAGAAACGTTATTTTTTAATGACTTACTAAACAAACACTTTTAGAGTTTGTATTTTCCTCAAATCTACCGAACCGAACACTAAGGAACGATATTTAATGTATTTTTTCCAACACGGGTAAAGAGTCAACTAATGTTCAGTAGTAGATAGAAAAGAAATTTTTTTGAAAGAAAATTGAATTTTGTTTTGTTTGAAAAGTGACTTTTTAAAACATCACTTTACAAATAGTTACATGAGCTTTCTCTGCCTGTATTTTAAACAACCATACTGTTTCTAATAAGTTAAGCTAAAATTGCTTTTTTACCTTCAAGTAATATGTGTCGTAGTGTAGATTAAAAGAAATAAGAAATTCCGTTGAGGAATAATGGAAGTGTATGAAAGTAAAATGATCTCTTGGATAATGATTAAAAATTAATGCATACGGTAAATGGTAAATTAACTTTTTAGATGCTTTAATGTACTTATTGAACTGTATAGTTAATCTCAAACAACAGTAAAAATTGATTGATGCTTTCTTTGCTAAAAACTTTTCTCTTTATCTCTTATTTTCTTTGCAGGGATTTCAAACAAATGGAAAAATTAAAAACAACAACAAATAAAGGTAAGTGGTTTTGAACTGGATTTAAATTAAAAATTTCTTTGCGTTTCTTTCTTAAATTTCATTTCTAATGGTGTTTTCTTTTCTACAAAAAATGTGCCTTTTTTTTAAAAATGCTATTTGGTGTCTATTTTTTAAAAATTTTGCTCCCGCAAAGCATGAGTTTTTTAGAATAAAACAAGCCACCCTTTTCGGGAGCAAAATTTTTAAGAAAAAGACACCAAATTGAATTTTTTTTAAAAAAAGGCACATTTTTTGGTAGAAAAGAAAACACCATAAGGTTTATTCGAAAATTTATATTGAATTTTTTTTTTAATAAGTTACAATTTGGATTGAAATTTTAATAAATATTTTAAAGGTTTTAATCTTTGCTTTTATTTAATTAAACATTTTATAATTATTTTTTTCGGTTCCCTTGAATAAAACTTAAGGTCCAATTAATTCCTTCAGTCTTTTTGTTTAACTGTTTAGAACAAAAAAAAAAAAAAAAAAATAAAAATTAAAAGCTCTTTTTTCTCTTAAACCAGTTATCGAAAGACATTTATGAGATTTAATTTGCACGTTTTTTTTGTTATTTTTATTAACAAAATTTTAATGTCAGTCATAAAAAACGGCTTTTAAATGTCAAAAATGAATTTAACAAGTGCAGTGACTTTTTTAATTTTTAAGAAATTCATATTGGAATATTTTTTCTTTCCGTCTTTTAATTCGAGTTTATTACATACTTTAGTAAACTGTGCTTGAGTTTTAATAAAAATTAAAAATCTTTACAAAAAAAAAAATTTTACTTTCAAATTTTCAGTTTTAGTTATTTTTTTTTTGGGTTTTTTTTTAATATTTTGTGTAACACGTTTATTAATTTTTTTTTCAATATAAATAAAGTAAATAACCTTAACTTGAAAACAATAAAGTACAATAAGAAAAAAATTTATAAAAAATTGTTAATGCAACAACAAAAATAATCAGAAATATCAGTCACACTTTGTAACCGTCTGATGGAGATGTTTAATACGTTTGTATGGCATAAACAACATTCTTAGAGTGCGAGTATATTCTAGGTTTTCAGCCGGAGATGGGCAAACGAAAGTCCACATACCGTATGTACAACATTGCATTAAAGTGCATGAAAACTGAGTATTTAATAAAAAAATACATAAATACAAAAAAAATCGAGACACTGATTTTTTACTTATATTTGTAAAATATTTCGATATGGAATCAATAGAGCTTTTAAATGATAAATGGCGGTTTAGGCTCCATTTTTATTTAAAAATGGAAAGTTCACAATAACAAAAAAGTACCCCTAGAAGTACTTAGGCCAGGGGTCACCTTTGCAACAAAGGCTCAAGTCCAGGTCTAGGAAATTATCATCCTCGATCTGTCTTAAAACGCGCCTTAACAAAACTTGATATGAAATACAGTTCTGTATGATATTAAAAATCACAAATAATTGTTACGAACAGAAGCAATACATTCCTTGTTCTGAAAATGTAGGATCCAATAAAATTATATATACTGCTTTGTATTATTTAGTTTACATGTTTTGCCGATTTTTTTCAAGCTAGCGTTTTTTTGTGGAGTTGTTGATGTGGCAATATATTTACTTGACAATAAATAAACGGATTAGGCAAAAAAACGTAAAACCTGTCGACCGACAAGTCGATAGTTAGTGGGGCGCTTATGAGAATAATAATTAATCATTTGTTGTCGTTCGCTTAAGTGGTCGATCACCCAGGCTGTAAATAAAATATTGAAGTGAAAACTTTTTTAAAAAGGCCTTTTTCAATTTGTTACTCGAAGTTTTGCTCAAAAGTAAAGAAAATTTATAACTTTACAGTGCAGCATTTTTGCAGTCACCGAGTGTAAACATTTTTTTCGTGTTAAATTTCTCAAAGTACTTATTGGAATTGCTGTTCGGATTTTATGGCCTTCTGTTTATTTTGGCTTAAACTTAATTCTTTCGGAGAACTCGCAATTTTTCTTACGACTGTATTTCGGAAACCAATTCCTGTATTTAACACAATTTTAGCTGTAGATAAGGAGAGAGTAACTGTAAAACAAACTTTTAATATAATTCATAATTTTTCAGAACATTACACAACTAAAAATTATTTTCACCTTTTCTAGCTGTGTTTTACATCGAAAGTTCGCTAAATGTATTAAAAATGTAACAGAAGGCAAAAAAGTCAAATTGATAAATTCATGTTTTTTAAATAATTTTCAATATTTTTTCAGCCATAAAAATATTACAAAATGCTATTAATAATATAAGATCCAGAATACCCAAATTTCTAGATTTGAGAAATTCAAAAATCACACTTTTCGATTTGAAAAAACGTGTCCCTTTTTTTAAACAGTCAAAATTGAAACCATCTTATTTTTATTTAATATTAATGACACTAGGAATTATAATAGATGGTGTTCTCTATCACGAATTTTATTTAAAGATCTCTTGTGCCGAACTAGTACAGTGTTCCTTGAAATTATAAACAGCATGTGTTGCTATTTCTTTAAACGTTGTGCGAAGGTATTGAACAATTTCCCAATAGCAAATGTTTTTTAATCTTGAAAAACCCTGCATATTTAAGTAGTTAAAGTAATTATCTAAATTACTGAAATAACCATAAAACTTTGAGTTAAAAGAATTAGCAAAGTTACAAACTGCGGGATTAAAAACGAATACTTTTTAAGACTTCTAAGTTTTATGATTGGACAACATTTTACAACCCTGACGTTGTAAAAAGTACGGCTACCTATAAGATTTCAAAGACTTTTCATAACAGGTAGGACATGCCCTGGATTTTTAACCCTAAGACATTTCGTAAGACTTTTTGCTATTCTGGTAAGAGACTTAAGGCTCAGTTAGTCTTTACTTTCTCTTCTGTTACGAATCAGCTGATTTGTTTTTGTTATTAAAAAAAAGCTATGAAATTGATTAGGTTTTCTGTTCTGTTGCGGTTCAGTTTATTAAAATCAAAAACTTGTTAAGTAATTGTAAGTGACAGCAAAATAAATAATAAAAAGTACATAATATGTACATATGTTTATTGAAGTAAACTATTTTTTGATTTTAAGAATTCATAAAATTAAATTTCTTTAAATTAATGTGCATTAAACTTATTGAAATAAAACAATGGACGGTGCAAAACTAATAAATTTGTCATAAGTAGCTGGCAAGTTGCTACAGAAAGAGTAGCTATTACAATTTCGAAACAGAAGAATCAGAAACACTAAAATTAAAACAAAAACTTTTTATTAAAATTAAAACATAAATTAAAAATAGAAAAGAATCGTTAGTAAAATGTGTGTGTATGTACTTTATTTCACTCCTATACATTATCAGTGTCGCTTAAAGCACTAGAGGAAAACTGAAATATTGTTCATTAATAAATAAATATCGGAAAGAGTTTGAGAAAATGTTTCGAAAAGTAAATCGGTATTTCAATTACGTTTACTCAAATATGAAATTGTAAATTAAAATGGCGAATATAAATAAAAGCAAGCGAATGTCATTAAAGCAAAAGAGATTTTTTTCAGGTTGGATGAATAAATTGGGATTTGTTTAAGACTGAACGATGCTTATTAACGTTATACGTTGGACACTATACTTCAACAATACAAAAGCAACTGTGTTGTTTTTTATTATTTGCTTACCAGATCGAAAGGTCATCCATTTGTAAACACTCCATTGTTTAAAAAGCAAACGTCTTGAACTGTCAAAATCAGGTTGACTTTTACATCCACCTGGTACATCAATAAGCCTTAAGACTGCACTGGAAAAAATAAAAATTTATTGATTTTAATAATATAATAATATAATAATTTTATTAAAAAATTTGTGATTTAATTAATAAATTAATTAAATGTGCACCAGTTAACAAATTCAATTACATGGTTAAGCCACTTGATTAAACGTTTAATTCATTTGATTATATTTTTAATTAAAACTGATATTGTTTTTGATGAATGCTTTAATTGAAAAACAAATAAGTAACATTTTTTTCTGTGTGAATTGGTAAGAAAAATGCTAGCTCTTATTAAAACAGAACACAGAAAGAAATAAAAATTGGTTTCAATTAAAAAATTAGTTAAATTTTCCATTGATTAAGTGTTTTATTTAAGCTGATTTTATTCAGGGCTGTGAATTCGTCCGAAAAAAGTACTAACTCTGACTCCGACTCCAAATGCTGAAATTTTTTAAGTGCGACTCCGACTCCGACTCAGACTCCGACTCCTTCTCCGACTCCGACTCCGACTATAATCTTGATGCTAAATGTATATGAGACTCAGTGATTTTAACTTTTATTTTTTTCTAAAAATTAGAGTTTTTGAGAAGCAATTACCGTACGCAAACATTAATGTGCTGTTTCCAAATGACAGGCGATTGATTATGTAGCAAAATTTATCAGGGAATTTGGAAGTTGTTTTTAATAAACTTTAAACCTAATTCTTATAATTTTTGGTTTAAAATCCTGTTTAATAGGAAAATATTTGTTAAATATTTGTCATAAAATTCTTTTATTACAAAAATCTTATTTAAAAACGACTTTTAAAATTCTTGCGTTTTACGTTTGCGATTTCCAGCACACCCCTGTATATGAAAAGCACTCAGTCCATCGCCTGTCATTTGGAAACAGCACATAAGAGCAGTATTCATAAACCATATATTTAAATTTTAAATGTGTTTTAAGAATTGAATTTTTATTTTGGAAATTTTTTTTAAATTTTTTATGCCGAAAAAGTTGGGAGTCGGAGTCGCGAGTTTTTGTGGGTACTACGACTCCGACTCCGGCACAAAAACATCAACTCCGACTCCACAGATTTTATTTATGATTAATGGTTTAATTAAAAAAAAAGTAGAGAATTTTTTAAAAATTCCATTTGAGCCACATGAACCATTAAAGCATTCCTTAAGGCCATGTCAGATAAAACTCCCAGATGAAATATTCATACTTATACGAAACATGTCACATAGAGAACTTTTAACGCAGAGCGAAGCGAAAAGTTAGGCAACTCTCATCTTCTTGCGCGCTTTAACAGTCAGCTAGTATAATATTTTATTAATTTATTTTAAATAAACAATTCGTGTGTGTTGTCAAAGTGTTTATTATGACATACACCTTTTGCGTAACGCTTTTCTGCCAAAGTAAGAAACGTCACGTAAAGCAAAGAAGTTTTATCTGACATGCCTTAACAAACTAAATAAAATATCTTAAATTTAATTCTCGTAGGTTTCTCTTCTCTGCTAAAAAGTGGCTACATCTCTCTCACACTTTTGGCTTAACTTTACTAACAAAAGTGTGTACTTGTCCATATGCATTGTAGTTACTATATTTAGTGGTAGTATAACTAGAAACCTAATGTAATGAAATTGACCAGTAGTCAGTCAGAAGTTGGTTGCCGACAGGCAGCACAAATACTGTTGTAATCAAGATTACACACAATTTACAATACATATTTTTAATTTAGCTAACTAACTTTATTCATACAAACACCACACATGGTTTTATAAAATTAAGTGTAAGATTTTAATATACATGCAGTACCTACTAAAAGGCAAAAAATATATGTCTGTATACAGCTAAATAAAATCTTAGGGCTTCAAGTGGCAGCAATAACACCAACAACAAAAACTCTTAAACTAAAAAAAAAATAAGAAGAAAACAATAATAATAATAACTGAAGCATTTGTTATATATTTTTCAAAAACGTCTTCGTAGTACTTGAGCAACCAAGTGGAACAAACGAGATTTTTGAAATCTTTTGGAGCACATCCACACACATATTTGTAGTTTTTTTTGATGTTCAAAAACAGCCATCACAACAATAAAATCAGCAGCAGCCGCAATAAAAACAATAAATACCAATTTATTAGTATTTTTTTAAGTACCTTAAGAAAAATCCAAAGAAACTTTTTTTTAACTGGTGGCCGTTAGTTAAAATACTTAAGGAAAATGAATTTTTAATTTGTTCAAATTAACTTGAGTCGTAATACCCATAAAATCACGCGACCCCCACTCCAAAATTTTTCGGCATAAAAACTTTTCTAATATTTTTTAAAATAAAAATTTTTTTTGAAGTTATGAGTAGGTGAGTTTCAAAAATTGAGATAACAATTGATTTTGACAAATATTTTAACACTTTATGAGAATAAATATATAGATTGTATCAAAGCATAGCCTTTTCTATGTTTTTATTAGTGCAGGTCGTAACAAAACTGGTTCGATACACTCACCTCACATTTTCAAATCATCTCTTTGCATTTTCTGTAAGAAAAACTCGCTGGTTCACTGTTGCAACCGTTCTGTTTGAAGTGCGCTAAGGTATTGTTGATGAAATAGAGTCGGATAAGGGAATTTAAAAATGCTTGGATATATTTGTTTTTGATAAATCTTACATTGAAAACTGTTTTTGTAGCTATTTTCATGTACATATATGACTTGAAATCTGCTGTTGCTTCTGTGGCGGAAACACTTAAAGAACAACATTTTTAATTACAACTTTTAAAGTGAATGATAATAGAAATAAAAGGAAAATGAACTCGGAAAAATCATAAAATTGTTCTAAATATAATTCCTATAAATGTGGGGGTTAACCCGAAAAATTATTAGAGAATCCTTGTATCTACTCACTTTGGGGAAAATCGGAGAGAAAATAAAAAATAATATTGGTTAACTATGGGACGGACAAAACTATGGCGAGTACACTGAAGAAAACTGATTTCAATTTATTTGTTTAGATAAACTACGCCAAGCCACACTTTGAAAACTTTAGAGCAGCCCGAAAATCACAAATACTTATATTTCTTTATTAAAAATTTGCTTTTGTTCGAATATTTTATATGTCTGTAACATGTTTTTTTTATGTCGATGATATCCATAATAAAATTACGTCATAAAAGTTAACCTACCTTTTCTTATTAAATTGGACTTGGTGGTCTTTTCCTCTCATGATGGTATAGGCACTGTTCAATCCCTTAAGACAAACAGTACCAAGTCCAAGAACAAAAGGTCTGATATTTCCCAAAAATAATACAAGGCGTAGAACAATTTCCTTCAACTTCATTTTCTCTTCGAAATGTGTTATACAAATTATTTAAGTAAAAACTGAAGGCGCATCTGCATGTTTAAATAAATATTGTCTACAAATTCAATTTACGTCTAAGTGAGTTGGAATCGGTGTTGTTTTCAACTGTTCTATCAAGAAAACTGCATTAGATAAGACTTATGGAAATTTACACATCCTAGAGAAAAAATTCTGATTACAACAGTATAAAAAACGTATTTTGAAAAAGATGTGAATTTGTGTAGTTTATCCCTTCCCTACAGAACTGTTGTTACATTTTTTAGCATCATTTTAATAAATAGAAACTGGGAATTATTTCCTTCTGAAGGTTACTTTATATTATATTCAAGATTTTTTATTTTTCGAATTTATTCTATGAGCTAAATTTCAGTTATGTATTTTATAAAGCTTTTTTGTAATAGTCATATTCCTTCAACTTTTCAGAAATGACTTTATACACTATCAGACTATTATATTGTATTTTCTTGTTACATTTTACCTTAGCTTTCCGTTGGAAAGCAATGAAGTATATTGTATTTATAAAATACATAACTGAAATTTAGCTCATAGAATAAATTCGAAAAATAAAAAATCTTGAATATAATATAAAGTAACCTTCAGAAGGAAATAATTCCCAGTTTCTATTTGTTAAAATAGTTGAGTTAAAAACATTCAATTTATAAAGTATCACTATCCAGTGTGACACAAAGAATGCTGACGAAGGCCGTAGAGGGCCAGAAAATGCAATACATTCTGCTGGTGTCTAATAATTGTAAATTTTTCTGTTCATACAATATACTTCATTGCTTTCCAACGGAAAGCTAAGGTAAAATGTAACAAGAAAATACAATATAATAGTCTGATAGTGTATAAAGTCATTTCTGAAAAATTGAAGGAATATGACTATTACAAAAAAGCTTTATAAAATACATAACTGAAATTTAGCTCATAGAATAAATTCGAAAAATAAAAAATCTTGAATACATCATTTTAATAAATAAATATAACTTTCAAAATATACTTAAGCTCCATGAATAATTTTCCAGGTGGTCTATAATGTATTGCAAAACTAGTTCGATCCCATATGGATTGCAGCAATACTCGTGTCTTTCTTTCAAAACTTCGTAGCAAAACTCTTTAGTTCTAAAATTAAATCTATTTTTTCTATATTTCAGTTGGTTTAAATTTTTTAACTGTTGAGTTATTAATCAAGAATGGCATAAGACTTTAGCATCAAAATAGTTCAACTAATTTGGTCCATTTAATCGGGCGCTATATATGTTTTTTTTTTGCATTTTCCCAAAATTCGAATAAAGTCTAACGAACAAGTTTTGCATCTCAACTACTCATATGTAAATAACTATACATATTAAAGCTCAATGCGGCACGTAATATAATCGAAATGAAGATTTTAAATTTTTATGGAATCTTTTTTTTGCTATATTTAACCATTTAAAATGTACTTCATTGAAAAAAAAGAGCTTATAGTCAAATAAATAATATACATTGCGAATCAAAGGATTCGGAGTCGTACTTAAAAATTAACTTCGAATGGAGTCGAAGTCGGAGTTATAAGTTTTTCTTGACGACTCTACAGCCCTGCTTTTGGGATTATAGTTCAATTTCATTTTGTTTATTAAATTTTTCGAGCTTTACCGTTGGAGCATCCGGCTTTTTACAATTTGCTACCAACGCAGTGTATTCAATAGAGCTAAGAAAAAAATTTCTTAAAAAAAAAAATCGGGAAATAAATGTCCCGCCAAAAAAATAACGAAAAATTTTATTAAACAGTGTTGGATTGAATTAGATGGAACAATAATCCTAATTGTATAAAAATGATCGTTTTGTGGTACTTTAGCATTGATATTTTTAATCGCGAATGCGAGCGCTAACTTCGAAAAATGACTAGTAGCATTAAATTCAGTGTACCCAAATTAGACTTGCTGGTATGGTGCCCAGATTATTAAAAAAGTTTTAAATTTGTGCAGAGTGTTGTTAATGGAATACAAAGTTCTTTAAGGATTGTTTTTGGGTGATAATGTACTTTTTGGTACCTTTTCTTGGTTAAAAATACATATTTGTAATTAATTCCTAGTACTTTTCTTTTATAAAAATAAATTGTTTTTGGTACTTTTTTTTTGCAAATTGTACGTTTAGAAAATATATGTAAATACATACATATATTTGTAAAAAGGTATATTTCTTAGAAAATAACTTATTTTCGTTAAAAAACGAATGAAAAAAGTGTTTTTTTTCGTATTAATATTCAGTTTTCTTTGGTTAAAATCAACCTTCTTTATTGCTCTCGCAAATCAAACAAAATCTTGTAAATTAAAATCCAAAAGTTACTTTGATAATAAACTGGCAAACTTACAACTACAATTAATATATGAAGAATTCCAACCAATTGTAGTTGGGAATGTAAGAAAAGATAAACTCACTGTTTATTGTTGAAGTTTTTGTTTAAACTTTGATGTTGTTCCAAGTAGAACTGTTGCTTATAATTCTTAAACGCTTAACAGTTTTATTTGGTTTAATATATTTAGTTTCCTGACGATCTGGCCTAAGCAGCCAGTGAAATGCGCATAGGAATAGCTAATCCCATCAACAATAAGTTTCAGTGTTTTTATCACGAATAAAAATTGGGAATTAAGCACGACGTACAAAAAAGTTTTGTATTCTCAAAAGTTACTTTGAAAAAGTTATTATTTTTAAAAAATCTTACATATTTTTCTTTCAAAGTTCAAGCTTTTTTGTAAGCAGTACATCTTTTGCAAAAAGGTAGTACTTTTTGCCTTGTTTCTTAAAAAAAAAACTATGCTTTGTTCTAAATACCTTTTCAATATTTTTAATGGAAAACTGCACTTTTTCTAAAAACAGTACGTTTTCTTAACCCTTGAACTTACCCATGAGTCTGGCCAGGCCTTTTTCAATGCATTTTTAATGGAATGACACTTTTCCTTAAAATATATCCTGTTCTTAAAACTGTTAACAGCTATGCCAAGTTCACAAGCTCGCATTAACGTCGTATTCGTTGTTTGATCTTCTAATTATTAACTGCCGTATTCATAAATAATAAAATGAGTTTAAAATGTGTTTTAAGGCAAAATTTTCATACAAATTTTTCTTAAAATGCATTTCAAATCCATTTTAATTTTTTATGAATACGGCAGTCAGTGTTTTAATTTTTTTGTATTTAATTTTCATAAAAAAGTATCTTCTTATAACACGATTGAGTTTTTTATAATTCGAAATATGTTGTAAATATTTATACCAGGCCTGGAAATGTTCGATTTCTTGTGATAGTCAGGGCAAGTTTTTCATGATATTTGCATTAAAAATAGTCTTTTGCATATTTTTGAAGTTTTCCAAAAAAAAAACTTTTTCATTAATAATATTTTGTTATGATGTGCTAAATTCCCAATTTTTATACTGAAAGGTAACCTGTCCGTTAAAGCCCTGGTTCGAGCCCAGCGGCAGTTAAGAATGAAAAAATTATTAAATTAATTTTAATTAATTTCATGCTGTAAAATTCCTTTCTTCATAAATATAATTTAATGAAAATTAAATTTGATGAACTTTAGCCTAATTAAAATATCAAAATTTAGATTAAAACCCATGAACAGTTCAACAAAATAAAAAAATGTTTTTTTGTTAAGAACTTTTTTTTTAATTTTTAAACAAATGGAACTTCAAAAACATTTTTGTTTTATCTTTTTAAATTTTGGCAGTGCGGTAGAAAAATACTTTTGTTATTTAAAAAACATTTTTTTTTTCAGAAATGGTGAAATTTTTGTTTGATGGTAGATGTGAGCAATGTAAACGAGTGTTTCACATTTTCTACCTCTTTGATGGTACACTCAAAAAATTATGTAGTTAAATTCAAACGAAAATTCATTTGAAAAAAATTAAAATCCATTTAAAAAACGGATCATTTACATTTCATTTAAAACAAATGATTTTTACATTCATTTTTAATTTTTTTATTTATTAAACAGCATATTCCGTTAAATTGAATAGTTTTTACTTTTAAAAAATATATTTTAACCGAAAAAAATCAAACTACATAACAAAATAAATACGGAAAGACACTATTTTTTGGTAGTTTATTTTTTGAATAACAAACACAAATGTTGAAAAATAAAATTATTCGTAAAATAACTATATATTTATTCAATAACCCACAATCAGTTACTGTAATAATTTTATAAGTGTAGATGTTGATCAGTGTAAAAAGCCTATAAGAAAGCAAAAATAAAATGGCGAATGAGGAAGCAAAACGTACTAGCAGTACATGAAAGTCTTTACTCGTTTCCTTTCAATAAGACATGAGCCGTCTGAACACATACTAAAAGTGTATATGTGGGAATTTCTCTTTTTTAAAAATTACGTTTATTTTCTTAAAAAAAAATTACGTTTATTTTCTTAAAAAAAATTACGTTTATTTTCTTAAAAAAAATTATTTTTATTAAAAGTTTTCTTTTCTTAAAAGTACTTTTCTGCTACATTTTTCTGTTTAAAAAAAACTTTTTGTCCTAAGGTACTTTTACAAGGAGGGGTTTATTTTTTAAAAATTTACTATTTTTGCACTACTTTATAAAAACTACTTTTCTTCCTTCTGAACGCTAGGTCTCCACGTAGCAATTTTTTTTTTGCTAAGCACAAGCAATAACGTCGGCAGAAACATGGCGCAATAATTGCTGACTATATTGCTGGAGAACACGTTAAATTGCTTTGCCATAAAAACCGTACAGAGAAATTAAATGTCAGATAAATAACAGCTGTTTTACAGCAGATTGCTAAGCAATAATTGCTCAAGCAATAAGAAGAGCAATCATTGCGCAATGGATTGCCACTCATGACAATATGCGGTCTATACGTCGCAAATTTTATGGAGCAAACAAATTTGACGTTTGCCGCAATAAATATTGCTACGTGGAGACCCGGGGTAAAGTAACTTTAAAAATTGTTATGTTAATATTGTACTTATTTGAAAAAAGGCAATTATTCTTAAAAATGCTCTATTTTTAAATATAATTTTTTCCTTCAAAAACAATTTAATTTAGATTGTACTCTGCTTAGCCCTTATAAATGTACTTTTTAATAAAGAAATAAAAAAAAAATATTTTACAAGATGATACTTTGCTCGTCTCTTAAAATGTACTTTTTCTTTGAAAAAGTATGAATTTTTGAAAATTATGCTTAATAGTTAATTAAAAACTGATCCAAAGAAAGCCATGTTGATGTATAGTTTTGTCAAGAAGTGCTCTTTATTAATTTAAGTTTTATTTTAAAAATATGAAATATTTTTTGTTTAAAAGGAACAAACCGTTTTAAGGAATTTTATTGCAATGTGTCCTAATTCTTTAGCTTTAGACAATATCTTTTTTGTTAAACTATATATATTTTGTTATAATTATTGCTTCAATTAAATTAATTTTTAATTGGCAAAATTTATTAACAGTTTCAAACGTTAACGTTCGCATAGAAAATTTCAATGAAAAATACTCGGTTTAACAAATATTTTTCATAGAAAATTCTATGCGAACGTTTTTAAGTTTGAAATTTTTGAACAGGCAGTAAAATTTAAAAATTATTTTACAAATATCGAAATCAAAAATGAAAGAGAATAAGTGGTAGAGCTGGTATAAGTATCTCAAAATTAAGCTCCTTTTGCAGACTTTTCTTTGCTCCAACTCCCTATTTTGCTTAGACGTCCTTTTTTGACTGTTCAAATTTTAAGTGGTATTAAAAAATGTTCAGGTGTTTATCCTCCAAGTTCCTTTTTAACTAAGATTTCTCTGCCGTAGGCACAAAAATCATTTTTTTTCTGTTGCCTTTTTACTTTTTCTCTCTTTTTAGTTTGGCTGCTTTCATTTTTTTCTCTTTGGATTTTTTCTTCTGTTTGTTGAGCTGCAGTTGAAGTTTCAAGTTATTTTTATATTGAATTTCTCTGTAGATCTCACGTAATTCTTCCGTTGTAAATGTTTCCAGATTACGCTTACTCATCGATATTAATTTATCGGTAAGAGAAATTTTGGTTGGACTTACACGCATGCTTGAGTGTTTCTGAGAGCGACGCAATTCCTCACGATAGAGAAATAAAGTGTAGCTTATGCTGGTTTTTGATTTAGAGCCCATTTTGATGAATTTCAACAAAAAGTTATTAGATGTTAACGGCTGCTTATGTTACAGGAGAATGATGCTAAGGCGTAACGAAGTTGTAGTTTATATAGCAAAATTTTGTTAGTACCTGTACAAAAATGGATTTAAAATGTGCTCAGGTAGTGCGCTACCTTAGGATAACAAGATTTGATTTGCACCTAAACTACAAGTAAGAGAGAACCTTGTTGTCCTAAGATCGCGAGTTGTTGATCCTTTTATGATGTCAAATATGGTGTGAAGAGAGATAAAAGTTGTATTCTTAATCCTGTATTTCTAACTAAATTAGTTGCTGCTAATAAGTTCATTTTTCAAAGGTAAAAGAGGCAAGTCTTATTGGTGAAACTAATTTTGGGTAGCAGTAGAGTTCGAAGTGCCTTTTCTACTCACACAACTGCAAGTTTACAGGAGAAGGTAAAAACATGACAAAAACTGTATGTATCAATATGCAAAATTTATTGTACAGTTTCTTGTAAAATCGTTAGTTTTGATATTTTTGCATTTGAGAAGAGGTGTATTTGCACGAAAATATTAAGAATCTCATAAAACCGTAATTTAAAAAAAAAACAAATTAGGACCTTTCTACATGAGACCAACGATTTAGTGCTAATAGAAAATTATTTCTTGTTTGTATAAAAAGCGATCATTTAAATATAAATAATTACCAACTTACTTATTCCTGACCTCTTCCATCTTCCACTATATAGAGGTTCTTGGAAAGGCTAATGGAGTTCAGTTTGTCCTGTGCTGCTGTTTTGGCCATTCTTTTGTCTAAACTGTTTTTTTTTTGAGGATGTTTTCCATTGTGTCTTGCCAACTTGTTTTTTTTTTGTTTCCTTTGGCAGCCGAGAGTCTGTTGTCCTAAAAACTTGCCCATACCACCTCATTTTGGATCCGTTTATTATAATTTGTAGGGGCTCTGGGCTTAGATTTCCTCGGATCGTTTCATTACTTATTTCGTCTCTTTTGGGGGCTGACTCTGGCAGTCGTGACCGACAACTTTTTCGATTCGCCAACAATTTTATTACAAATTGTCGTGAAAAATTAAATAAATGCTTTACAAAACTGAAAAATAATTTCGATTTGTTAATGCCAATTAAAAAAGCGACGTCCAAAGTTCGACGGATTCTTTGTGCCTCTGCCTTTATCCAGTTGCCGCCGATATGCTCGTGTTAGGTCTTTGTCCAATTTTCTTTTCATCCTTTGGTCCAAGGCTTGCGGTGATTTTCTACCCGTTTCAGTTGTTCCGTTGTAATTTTAATGCAGTGGTTCACTCTTTCCCGGTATATTTCCGTTGCTAGGATTTTGTTTGCAGCTATACGGAATCCTCTGCTATTTATTTCGTCGACAATGAGATCAAGGTAGCTCTGCGTGTCATTAGCCGCATTTGCTATAAGGGCTACATCGTCCGCGTATGCGAGAATGTTTATTATCACTGGTTGAATTTCCAGCAAGGTAACAGCACAAGGAATCTTGCTGTCCCTTTTTTGTACGTAGTTTTATTGGATTTGACATATTGAAGACATGGATTTAACATATAGAAGCTTTATAGAACTCTTTAAAAAAAAGTAGAACGCCAGCATAGGCTTCTCTAGTGCTGCTGTCTTGTGTAAATGTACCTTGGTTTCAAGTATCCTGTCATGTTTGGTTGTACAAATCACGAAAATAAAACAAAGAAACTAAATAAATGTAAAGTTTATTTAAAGGTGTTATACAAAAAAAAATTGTTGAATCCCTATCCACTTTGTGTACGAAAAATTAAAAAATTGTCGCTTTCTTTTAGGCCTATAGAGTGATTTATGTGATTCTGACGCAATTTTGACGTCATTACAAATGCACAATAGCCATTGTGAATTGTGTGATGATGTCAATATTAAGTCAGAACCGCATGAGCATGTGGTTTTTTACCTTCCGTGAAAAGTCCTTTTTACTTAACCTTATTGAAATCAAATTAAATTTAATGTAATATTGGTAATTTAATGAACGTTTCCCCATAATTTGCTGCAATTTTTTTTATAATTTTATTTTTGTTAAGTTAAACCCACAATTACATTAAGTAACTATCAACAAATGTTTTTAACCAGAATTTACCACGGCTTTTTCGTAATAAATATAATTTTAATAAATTAAAAATCTTGGTAAAATTTTTTTTTTTTTACACTGAAAATAAATCGGAATTTATTTGTAACAGAAAATACAAATCTTTTAGATTTTGTGTATGTTTAAGTTGTTGTTGTTTTATATTCATGTAGTTGTTGTCGTTTTTTTATTTAAAATTTACAAACGACAACAACTACCATCATTATTATTGCCATAAAATGTTATTTTACTGTCGACTTTTAACAAACAGTACGTAAATTAAAATAAAATTTAAAAAATAAAACAAACTACATTAAAACATATCCATACACACAAAAACAACAAATAATGTGTATCAACAAAAAACATTTAAAAAATCTGATATAATTTGTTAAAAAATACAAGCGCAAAGGAAAGAAAAAAACACACTCTTTAATAAAAAAAAGAATGCATTTTAAATTTTAAACAAAAACACAAAATGCAACGAAAAAATTGTTACAAGTTTGTCTGATCCCAGCTGAAAAACTCAGAAGACCTTCTAACTTCAGGCCTTTTTGAAGGCCTGCTTAAAATATTTCTTAAGGTCGGGATTCACTATCGTACACAATCGTACGAATCATTCACACGAAAATCTGATGGAATTCTATCCGACATAAAAAATGTCTTCAAAATCTCTGTCAATGCCACACTATCCAACAAAAATGATGCCAACTCAAATGACTCAGCTACTTTTCAAGAAAATGCAACTCTGACCGCATAGAAACTATCACTTTATGAAAATGAACATTTGCAAGGCAGACAGACTTGTCAAAAAAATCTGTATCTTAATTCATTTTTAAGCCACACTATCCTACTTTATGAGCAAACACGATTTTTTGACAAATCGTAAGACAGAATAGGATAGTGTATCGCCGGCTTGACTAGCAAAAAATGGCTAATAGAAGACCTCGGCTCTGTGTTATAAAAAATAAAAAACACATTCCACATTTTGCACAAGAAAAGCAAAATAATTATTTTTTTTCGATCCTGTTACCATTCTTATGTACCTGCTAAAGCAGCGAGAGCGGAATGGTTACTCCGCAATGACAACGTGTGTAAAAAAGATATGAGTTTGGAATGGACCGATCAGGCCTTATATATACAAAATAAGGAGAACAGAGGCCTTCTAGAAGGCATCCGTACTGCTTCTTTTTCCCGCTTTTCCACACACACATAGTGTGCACTGCATTTTAAAAATAGTAACCAAGCAAACATTAAAACAAAAAAGTTAAAAAAAATCCGAAACAAACATCACAAACCTTTTAGATTACTTGCAGACCCAGTAGAGACAATTGCTTAGTCGGAATGAGTGAAGTAACTAAAAGCCATAGTTTTAATTACCAAAGTCTTTTTAAAGTGAAAGAATTTAAAAGTGGAATTAGAGCATTCAAGAATAATAAAAGTATTAAGGTTCCATTTCGAGTTTGTATTGCAATTTAGGGAAAATAATCCAACAAACATAAAGACAAAAAATAAATATCGGTATGTATATGATTTTCCAGCGAATGCCGTAAAAACGCTTTATTGCCCACACGATCTTAGATAAAAACTAAGTTCACAAAATAAGATTAAAAATAAAATAAATAATACTTAGCACACTACAATGTATAATACTTGTAGACAAAACTGAGAAAGATGCATTACTTCTACAAAGTGTTCATTGGGTTATTACTTTAGTTTTGTGCATTTACATATATTTTGTTATTATTTTTTCTATACCTATAGAAAAACTGCGAATTCATATAAACAAATGCTTATAATGTTTAAAAAATTACAACAATAAAAAACCCTGCAACAATTACAGACAACAACAAAAAACTCAACAAAATATTTCTGGAAAAAAAACTGTAACGAGTTTATAAAAGTATAAAATTTTTAACACTTTTTGTAAACCAAACAAATGTAAAAGTCAGCAAAAGTGCACTTATTCGTAACAAAGAAAATGTTGTAAAAAATAAAAAAGGTATTTTACACCAAAACGCTTAAAAAAAGTACCAATAAAAATTACAAATAAAAAAAAATGTGATGATGTAGAAAATTTCACTGTGACCTTGGTCGACTTAAAACGATACACTACAATGTTTTCAAACATTGACATTATTTAAATTCAAGGCAATTTTTTTCAATTAAAATTAAAAGATAAATTAATAAGTTTTTGTACTTTGAATACTATTTTTAAGAGGTTTGGGGGTTTAAATCTTTTATTAATAAACCAATTTAAAACGAAACTATATTGAGCAAATTTCTTGAAATTTCTCGAAGAACTGGATATACTTTTGAACTTATCGGCTAATTAAAAAAAAGTTCATGTGGTGTCGAGCTCTACGTATTAAACAGGCATCGAAGGCTCCATCTTGGACCTTTTAAATTTAAGGACAACGTATCCATGTAGTAAAGACCTGCATAAGTGTATTTGAAAATCAAACACACAACATAAATCAAATGGGTGTACAAAACGTTTGTGAACAACTACTGTGCAAATGCTATGCTTTGCTGTTCGTTGCACAATTTAAATAGTGTTGTGAGTGTAGAAGTATTCAAATAAAAACATTCTAGGCAGTACTTGTTTCTTATAAAACGTTTTAATATAGTAAATAAATGTTGCCTATACTCCTAGTGCCGCATTAATAAAAATATTTTAATTTAATAAAGGCTTACAATATAAATTCGGTACGCAAATTTTACATTATTAACGATTGTTAAATTTAATAATCGTTTATGCATACGGAGGCTGAGAGAATTTGTGATGCATACCTGTTTATCATTTGTAGGCTTGCCATATTCAAATTTGCAAAATCCTTGACAATGAATGACTTTTTAAAATACACTTTTATAAAAATAACACAGTTATTAAAACGTGTTAAAACGAAAAATACAAGCAAACTCACTATCAAATCATTAGCTTATAAATTAAATTTTTATTGAATAGTTAGTTCGTTGTTCTTTATCTTTTTACAAAAATACATTAAGTACTATAATTTTATAACTAATTTGAAAAAGAACTTACGACTATGACATATTGTCAGTCGAGCGATTGCAGACCAATGTCTCAGTTAATGAAGTTGTTAAAATGTTTGTAAAAGCAAACTTACTTTTTGAACCAAAATTTTCTGTACACTTTTGTTTTGAATCAACTTTTTAAAGTTCTTTTTTAGTAGTGTTGAGTATGGTAGGAAACCCTGCAAATAATATAACCAGTCCAAACACGCGTGTAAAGAGAAGCCCACAAGGGACTAGGACTTGTCCAAAAGTAACCCAAACGTATGGAAAAAACATGGTCTATTTAACATTACGATGTAATAGGGCAGGACCATATAACCCAGCTTTGGGTTACAAAGGAGTAGTTTTAAAACTACTCCATTGTATACACAAGAGGATTAGTTTTAACTTTGTTTAAAAACGAAAACATGTCGTTAAAAACGAAGACATGTCGTCTCACTACAAACACTTTTTAACAATGACATGATCCATGCTTGCATTACATCGGACCAGTCCATGGAGTAGTCCATTTCATGATCAGGTGGTCCAATAATATTTGCAGGGAATACATACAAGGGTTGATACGGGTTTATGTTAGAAATCAGCAACTCTGTTTTGTCAAATTGTTAGTGCTGAATAGAAAAAATGTAGTTTTTAAAGATTTTGATACAAATACCCTAAACAAAACGATGAAATATGTATTTGCTTTCTGCACAACTTTGTTTAAGGCAAGCTTAAAAAATAACAACGTGTTTGATTAGTTGGAATTTAAAAAATCTTGACAAAACATATTTTTTTTGGATTCTTGATAAGCATTGAATATTCTTGTAAATCAAGCAAAATCAAGGCCGTACGCAAATAACTGTTGTTTCAATATTATCAAAAAACTTTGTATACAATATTTTTCGTATACACAAATACCAAACTCACATTAAAAAAAGAATGTGTGTATTTTTTATGCCCACTCTCATTGTTGCGTGTATTCCCTTGTTAACTTTTGAGAGTATTTTTTATACCCGCTTTTCATTCGACTTCCACTATAGTGAAGTATTTATTTTAATACGTTTACATCGTGTTTGCTTGTGACAGTGACAGTGTAGTATAGAGTTTGAAAATTGTTCAATGATTATACCATGTAGACAAATTGAATCTTTCAGACTTATAAAAAAATTGTGTAAAAAGCCAATTTAAGCCCTAAGATTCTTTACATAGATTTAGTTTTTAAAATTTTAAGCAAATATACATAAAACTTATTTGGGGGATTCACAAGGTGTGCTATCAAGTCATATCGTCATAAGGTCCTAAATTATATTTAACAATTGTTTAAAAAAAATATTGTTGTGTTTCAAACAAAATAAATATTTTTATGCTGTGTTCATTAATTCGCCATAACTATACAGTAGAAATCTAAATTATAAGCGGTTGCCCACAGCAGTCAACTTACAACAACTTTATGACAACCTTGTGAATTCCCCAATTGTATTTTTGTCTACAATTTTGCACACCGATTATTGAAGAAATATTTGAAAAAAAAAATATTTATTTAAAAAAGATTTAATTTTTTGGAATTGTACAAAAAATAAAAAAAAATTTATAAGGATTTGAATACTAGGGGCGCGATTTTCATGCAAATGCATGTTTTTTGTCGATAGTCTCAGAACGATGTCGATCAATTATCTTTCCGAATCATTAAATTTGCGTTAAAATTGCTTTGATTTGTGTTTGCATGTTTTAATGAAAATGCATATTTTTGCATATTTAGGTTTTTTTTTTTGCATATTTTGACGTTTTTGGGTGATTTATTAACTTCCACATTATAAAAATGGCTCTTGAAAAAGCAAAAAAAAACCTTCAAAAAAATCGTTAAGTCCATAAATAAATTCTTTTGGAGCTTTGCTTTGCATTCAAGATTTCGACAAAGAATCCTTCTATTTTAAACCGATGCAGCTTCTTACATGGTTAAGGCTTCCAATTACTGCTGGGAAACAATCGCTAGTACTATCGATACAATTGATAGTCTTAAAATTTCGATAGGAAAAATGGCGATATCGATATTAACATTTAAAATACAGCTTTGAAAACATGTAACAGCAGATAAAAGGGTTGTCCCGCCATAATGCACGACGTTAGTTATAATTTACACCTTAACGTCAAGTTGTTTATCCAACTTAATTAGACATTTCTTTGTTTCAATGCTTGACAAATTCAATTATGGGGAGGTACACGATTAAGGCGTTAAGATTTTTTAAGCCTTTTACGAAAATGGGCGTTCAAATCAAAATGCATTTTGTGAACTTTGTGATTTTTTTTTTGGACAGCATAATCGACGAAATGTGCCTGCAGTCGAGAGAATTGTGCGCAAATTTCAGCAAACCGGGTCTGTAGGAAATTTAAAAAAACTTGTTCATGCTCGCTCACATTGTACTTCGTTCGTACTTCTTCGAAAATTGGGTCGGCCAAGCAGTTACCGTGGATGCAATTCGCTATGGCGAAATAATAACGGACTTCTTGTGGCCAGAAATTGAGGATATGGACCTGGGCGATATGTGGTTCCAATAGGATGCCACACAGCCCACGAAACAATGGCTCTTTTGCGATAGACGTGTTATCTCACGTCTTGGCGATGTTAATTGGCCGTCATGGTCATGTGTTTTAACACCGTTGGACTTCTTTTTCAGTGGATATTTAAAAGAAAAAGTGTACGTCAATATATAAAATTTGGCACATAAACGACACTAAACCTCAACTATGTCTCAGTGTCATTAAAAGTATGGACCATCGGATAGAGGTATGCCACCGAAGCCGTGGTGAGCATTTGGCCGACATTTTGCTTCACACAAAATTGTCATAAGACCTTTTATAATAATAAAAAGTATTAAGATATTTCTATAAAATCCGTTTGTTTTATTTACAATTTTCCAAAGCTGCTATCTAAAATAACGTGCGTACATAAATGATTTGTACGTCTTATTTAAAAAATATAAGATATTAACGATATGTAGCCTGATAAAAAATAAATTAAAGTTTTCCGTCTCAAGTACAAAAATTCAGCCGACAGTAATATCGATAGTATCGATAGTGAAATATGATCTATCGATAAATATCGATAATATCCCAGCACTAGTTTCAATGGGTTTTAAATATTATTTTCAAAACTCTACAAGTAACTTGCTTGGCATATGGGTTATACCGCGTTGCAGAGGAAATTAGAAGCCAATTCGATAATATTGCGATTTTTAATGAAATGGTTCCCCTTCCACCGAAGCCAGTAGTATCAAATGGGTTTAAGAATGTTAGAAAAGCTTGTCGTGAGAGTCAGTTAGCATTTGTGTTTTCCAACTACGGATA
Source organism: Pollenia labialis (assembly GCA_949318255.1). NCBI lineage: Eukaryota > Metazoa > Arthropoda > Insecta > Diptera > Polleniidae > Pollenia > Pollenia labialis. The sequence continues at coordinate 118,012,542 of OX439140.1, forward strand.
TATTGGTGAAACATTAACTAATTAGGAGGGATTTAGTTCACTTAACGCTCAAGTCAAATTAAATGATATTGCAGAAAGTTAAATTAACAATCTGCAAGGGAGAAGAGACCGACAAATTCAAATAAAAAAAAAATCCAACATGTTTTGCAAAAACATTAATAAATAACATAAAAATAAAAAAAATTTCAAATATTTTTGATCAGATCTGGAATCAAAGTGGGATCTTAAAAAAAAATTTCAGATTGCATTGGCATTTTAATAAAACAGTACTTATTTATTAAAACAAACAACATTTAAAATTAGTTATTTAAGTTTTTTAAAGATATTTCCATAGCAAAAGACTGAACTTTATATATTTTTGTAAAAGGCGAAGGCCTTGGCAGCCAGTACTTTTCTCTTTATACATTTTCTGTAAATTAAATTTGCATTAAATAAATATTAATAATAATCATAATAAAAATATTTTTGTTTTTAGTAAAATTAAAATGGTTTAGAAAAAAATCATTTACCGACCGCTTGTCAGATTTTGTATCCGTATTCTCTCTTACCCAATACATTTTGCTTTTACATGATACGATTTTTCTCATTCTACATCATTTTTCGACATGTCGTAATACATTGTATTACCGTGTGAACTGGTCTTAAGCATTAGTATGCGTGCCTTAACTCAAAAAAATTGCCTTTAATATAATAAATTTAAGGGTAACTAAGATTCGGCCAAGCTGAATATAGCACTTTTCCTTGTTCTTCATAATAAAGGGTATTGCATTCAGCACAATCTTCGAATTGAAATGAAACAAAGAATGTGTGAGATATTACCAACCTTTTTTATTCGTTTAAAAGGATATTAATGTCATTATGTACGGAATAAAGCATTGTACAAAGATCCGATTGGCGGTGGTCACCTTTCGATGATGCCAGTTTTCGATGACTCTGACGCATTATTGGCTTTAAGTACTTATATGACTGCGAAAAAAGTGCTGGTGTTCATATCGTCCAATTCAGGCTCAAAGGTGTTGGGTATTATCTATAGTTCACGTTAGTCGCTGACTGTGATGGCCTGGCCACTGTCGTTGATCACATTTTGATTTGTATCCTCCAAAATTCTACAACATTGTTTCTTGGACATATCCATTCATCCAGAAATGGGACTAATGACTCATCGCTGAAGATAATTTTTTTAATGAAAATAAGGGCAAGTTGGCTCAATTAGGGGCAATTCAGTGTCCAGGGAATTGTGTCCTGGCTATGATTAACGAAGGTTATGCTCTCTACTTAGGTTCAACAGGGAACATATTAGAACAGTGATCTCAGTGACCAATAGGAACTTTTTGTTAGGGACTCATGCGAATATAATTGGTTTGGAATTCAATGACAACCGTAGAAGTTGTTATGGCGGCAATGAAGAGGACACTGTATTTCATTTTCTCTGTTAGTCTCCTGGTATGTGGGACATAAGGGAGAGATACCTGGGAAAAGCAGTGTTTGTCTGTTTAGATGATCTGTCTTAGCTAGAACTAAGGTTGCTTCTGCTCTTCGTTAGGAAGACAAATTGGTTGAACTCTGTAGTGAAGCCATTTAAGTAACTGCTCGGTTGGATGGATATTGACGCTGGGTACCACAAGGTGAATACTGCAGGACCCAAGTGAGCTGCCTTCTTAATGGCTGCCAAGGGAATTTAATCCAAGAATCAGTTGACATTTTTTTATTTTGAAAATCATTTCATTAAACGTGTTGTTGAACGCTATATTAATATTCATGGTGATATGGCAAAACAAAACTTATAAACGACAGCCAATAGATGTAGCTTCAACTATCTGACCGTTATCAACTGCCAAACTGCAGAAGTCCCTATTTGAAGACCCTTTAAAAAACAAATGCCATATTTTTGAGTTAATAAATTGTTCTTTCGCATAGACAACAGTATATACGATTACAAATTTGTATTTTGCACATAAATTCATTCATTTACAACACACACGTATCAACATTTTTCAAGTGCTCTTTAAAAAACACGCTTAAATTCACCCAGTCATTCGTTTATTCGTTTCTATAAAAAATCACGAATTTGTTGATTTTTCTTTTAAACCAAATAAAAATTAAAAAAATTTAAAACAAATTTATATAATCCACAAACAAAAAACTTTTACACGTAACTAGTAAAAAAAATGGTGTTAAAAATTACATTTAATACTGCACTCGTAATATTTTAAACAAAGCAAAATAGAATTACAACAATTTTGGTTAATTTATGATTTTGATTGTTAAAAAAAATAGTTTTATTACTTTTTTTTTTGCTAAAACTATAACTTTAGCTTTGCAATAAAATTTAAACTTTTGAAAAAAATTAAAAAAAAAAATATTATAGAAATTGTGCGAAAAATTTGCATTTGTTCCCTGAAAAGTTTTTTTTTTATTTTTGCTGGTTTCATTTATTTAATTGTTTTTTATTACAATATTTTTATTATTTAAAAATTCATATACAAGTATTAAATGCGAATATGGGCACTTCAATAGAAAAGCTCTTTTTTTGGTCACGTTAAGCAACCAGCACCCAGAGAAAAACATGTTTGAATATGGTCACCTCCAACAAAAGTATTTTGAAAGGAAATTTTAAACATATTATGATTCGTTTAACAATATTATTGGCACCGACAACCATATTATGGTTACATCAGTCCTCCATCAAGAAGCCACAACCATATTATGTTTACCTCCAAACATAATATGGTAAATAACAACTAAAGTATGTTTAAGACTTATAAGAGCATGATTGCTTTTCAATCATAGCATGTTGCTCTTAGAAAAGAGGAAAGTACTATTATGAATTTAAAAACATATTATTATCATATTTAACCATAACATGTTTAAAATGATTGCGGCTTCTTTATAGAGGATTAGTTTAACCAAAAAATTGTTGTCGTTGACAATAATGTGGTTATATTAAACATAATAGGTTTCTGCGTGAAGCAATAAAGCTTGAATTTTAGACCCATATTGCTAAAATGATTACTCTCTTTCACTAAAAAGAAAAGCTAAAATACATAGAACGATGTAAATTGGGAATCACACCTTAACGTAAGGGTTTCTGTCCAACTTAATTTGACATTTCTTTGTTTCAGTGTTTGACAAATGCAAACATGTAGAGGTACACAATTGAGCTTAAGCGACGGGGCACACATTTATGTACACATGTATTATTTAAAAAAAAAATTCGGAAAAAACACAACGTCCCATCTTCGGTAACTACGGGATTTTTTAAAAGTTTCAGTCTGTCAAACCAAACACTTTCGAACATGTCGACTGCCGATGTTCTTTGTTGTGTACAACTTTTCGTTTTTTGCTTTTGCCTTTACTGCGACTGTTTTCATTTAATGAATCAGAAGTAAAGGCAACAGTTTATTTTTGTCCAATGACAAATGAAGATGTCGAAATTTCAGTACAATCTTATGACTTTTACTATCACAATTGCAGCTTTTTAAACGCTGGTTCAAACGGGATTGTGCCACTTGCCGCATAGCCAATGAAACCATGGCTCTTTTGCGTTAACTGGCCGTCACGTTCATGCGATTTGACACCGTTGGACTTCTTTCTTTGGGGATATTTAGAACAATTAAAGAGCTAAAGTATGAGATAATTCGGCACATTAACGACCTTATCTTACATTTTGAAAATTTTACATGAGGCATTTAAAAGGTAATTTTTTTTTAATCCTTAAAATAATCCCGCAAAGCTCTACGCTTGTCTGCAGTATATCAACCCGTCTCTCTGGCGGGAATCGAACACGCGACCGGGGCTCTGATACACTAGATCAATTTACAATGTTGCATATTATGCAAACTGTTAAGTAGGTCTTTTAGCGTTTACCATATAATCTTTTATAGATAGGACCATTTGTTTTTTTTTTTAATAAAATCGCGTATTTTGGTCGAAAGATTCCAAAATTTGTTGTGGACTGATTAATTGTTGATGCAATACATCAGACTCGATGAAAAAGTCGATGTTTAATTTTTGGTAAGTAAGGACCTTCTGCGTGTTAGGAAATTATAAAAAAAAATATTCTTTGGGAAACAATTTAAAATGCTTGGTACGCAAAGTGAAAAAAGTAAAAGTTTCTGTGGAAACATTGTACGCTTTTTTTGTTTTATATTTTTTGTCTTCATTATGATCATAAATATTTCGTAATATTTTCCTGTTGATTATATTTGAATATATAAAACAAGCGGATATGCGATTTTTTTCTCTCCATTAAAATTAAAAAAAAATAAGTGTAAATACTTTCATTTGAATAAAGTTTTTTGTTTTTATTTTAAAGTTTTATTTATATTTTATTTGGGTTTTGTTGAACAATAAAGGAAAAGTATGTGGTTTTGTACAGGCGTCAGTCACTAGAAATGTGTAAAAATATGCCTTGAGCGACATGAAAATGGCAAAATATGTTGGTGGTGGAAATTGTGAATTATGTTAATGCTTTTGTTACTTTTGTAGTTTGCATTTTGAATTAAGAAATAAGTTTTGAGAGTTAATATCAAATGACTAAAAAACTATTTAATTATAACACAGAGTTAATCGCTTGCAAGTACACCGTTTATAAGCATTTTAAGCTTTTTTGCATCATAATTCGTGCATAAACAGTTTGGCATGCAAAATAGCCTAAATTATCCTGTATGGAAGCATTTATGCAGCACAATATAATACAAAAAAACTCTCATATTAGCATCATTTGAAACTTGAGTTCATTGCAAAAGAAATCTGCAAAGCAATTATTCCTTCAAAACTGAATTTGCTAATCACATTTAAGTGCAGGAAGTATGACTTTTCCTTAAATGCAAAAACGGCATAAAAACGAGCTTTCGTGTATTAATTTCTCGTTTAAAAGCACAAAAAGATGTAAGTTTGTAAATAAAATATTGGTCGTAGAATGGCCTGTAATTATCCCGATTCGTTTTAAAAAATTATTATGCTTCAAAAAAAAAGAGTTTTATGCGGAATAAACATATCGTAACAACTTGAAAATATGCCCACAAAATTCTTAAAAATATATCTTTAAAGCAACCAGGAAGAAAGTAAAGTCGGCCCGACCATATGATACCCTACACACAGTACAACATTGTTTGGAAGCCATGGCCAATCATGGACACACCAGAGCAAAATTATCTTATGAGGATAAGATTCATGTAAAAGTTCTTTGTGCCGAATATTATTTAGATACCCTCATCTGTATCAGATTTGATTGCCTTTAAGTGATTTTTTGGCCTATTGTTCCTTTAAGGAACCACAGAACGTGATATATATGCATATAAGTGGTTTTAGGATGGCGGGGCATATAATTAATTTTGGACCTACCAGCACAACATTTTGTCATGACATAGTAGCTACACTGATAGAAAAGGCGTTCAAACGCTGATGTATTTTTACATCAGTACTTTGACAAGTGTCTTCGTATTTGACCCCATGACACTTTTCATCATTGTGATGTCAACCTTAACATCACTTGGCCAAAGTGTCATCAGGGTCACATCGGCATCACAGAATTGACGAACATGTCCTCAGTGTTATGACGCAGTAACATCGGAGAAAGAACTCATCAGCATCAATTTAATGACAGTTTGTCATTAAGTCAAAGTCATTGGAATTTACTTAAGCCAAAGTGCGAGAATATTATTATTTACTTACCCGTTACATATGTTTGTTTCACGTTTGTTGAATAACGACCTTTGTTTACAGCAGAACTCTCTATAATAAGACAACAGCACCATGCCCCATATTGTTTTCGTAATCATTATACTTTAAAAATTTGTTGTATCTAACTAAATAATTAAAAAAAAATAGAATATAGGAATTTTTGCTTCTTATAATAGGTACATTGTAATCATGAAAATAAAATCAATAATACACAAAATGTGGCATCGCATTGATGTCACTATAGTCATAAAATAGATGACAAGTAAACAATGACAAAATTGTAGGAGGACGTTAGTCATTGGATTGATGTTACTTTTTGCATCATTGATGCCATTTGCACTAACATTGATGTCACAATTCTGATCTCATCAATATGAAGATGAATTTTTTATCAGTGTATTGTAAAAGTTATTGTCGCCAATTTGTATGCCAATAGCAATATTGGCATTAAAAGCTATTTAGGGAGTAGTGTTTGCATGGGATTTGTGGCCACATTTGAACTGAATCCAATACAATTTTCAAGATATTTAAGATTGCAATCCAATAAGTTAGGACCAAATTTAATCGTAATACCAATATAATAAAATGATTTTTGGGCAGAAAGATTCTATTCCGGGCAAAAGCTCAAAATGTGATTCTGACCCGACTGGCATACTTAAAGGTGGGTATAGGACCAATATTTTAAGGTGTCATAAACATGAGCACAATCGCATAACGTATGCGGAATGAAATATGGACTGATTTTCAACAATCAGTGCAAAAATAAAACCAAATGTAATATAAAAACAAAATATAGAAAAAGTAATGGCACTTTCCCTACAACTATTTGGCTAGAGATCAGTTCAATAAATTGATAAAAAGTAGAAAAATAGCATAAAACGAATTAGAAGGTCGCAAGTTGCTTTGTAAATTTTGTGAAAATAATCCTCTTTAAAGAAAATTAAAATTTTTTTGTCACTTTTCCGAAATCAAAATTGAAAAATCTTTTGTTTATAAGCAGTAAAAGCTTTCGAACGTTAAAAACCGTTTAATAGAAAACGACGATTCGGTAAAAAATTGTTATACAATGCTACCAAACCAGAGCTATTTGAAGGTTAGAATTGCCGGATAGTATTCAAAAGCTTGCCATGCGTTTGCAAATAAATGGAGAGTTGAAAATTAGAAGTACATTCGTTGCACATCGCAGAGTAGTCAAATAGGCAAAGAACCCCGTTCCAGCAGTCAGTTATCATTAAACATCTAATACGGGCTTTGTTACTGGCCATGAATCGTATCATGGATGATTCTTCTTAACAATGAACAATGAACGCTCATGAATGGCCACCAAATTAAACTGTTTAGGCGAATTTGAAAAGAAATTTCTATAAATGGGGATAGGAACCAAGAAACGTACACTGTTTTATCACTCAAATTAAATGGATGTTATAGAAAAGAAGCTATCCGTAGGGTGCCTCAAAATATGAAAAGAACCCATCCACCTAATTGTAAAATAAGTTTAAGTTGTGTATTTTAACAATTGCATATTAACTTTGATATTTAAATACCTGATAAAAATGTTTTATTGCTGCTAATGTGTCAGTCTATATTTTATTCCGCATACGGTATAACCTATCGGAAATGCCTGCAAAATATCTGAATTTCTCAAGACATGTCTGCCAGAATTCTTTGCCAACCACTTCTTTAATTTTTGGGTCAGAATTTTGATCGAATTCTTTTACGATTCCGAAATTTTTTTTCTTTTCTCTCAGATATCTGGAAGACGTCGGACTAATTTACTGGCTGGGAAAACATTCCGCAATTTAATATTATTTGCATATAATAAACAAGTAAAAATGTATAGTCAGTAAATCTCGACCGTATGGTACGCTATAACACAAAATTAACAGATATATTTTCGCGGCCATGGGCAGTGATGAACCCACTGGACCATAATTATTTAATCAGTTTAAGATTCGTATTAGAGTGAGTTAGGCCGAATGTTATGCAGATGTCAAGATATAAATCTGTGGCATTTTGACAAAACCGCTTAAGTCCCCAATTGTAGGGGAATGTAAGAAGAGATAAACTCACTGTTTATTGTTGGTGTTTTGTTTTGGCTTTGATATTGTTACAAGTAAGACTTTGAGTGTTTATAATTCTTATTCGCTTTAGGGTTTTATTTGTATAATATTTTTGGCCTTTCTAAAATCTTTGGAAAAGGTTTCCTGATGAGCTGGCCTAAGCAACCAGTGAAATGCGCATAGAAGCTAGCTTTCCCTCAACAATAAATTTCAGTGTATTTATCAAATATGAAAAACTGGGAATTTAGCACGTCATACGGAAATCGTATTAATTTTGTATTCCCGAAAATAACTTTGATAAGATAGGAAATCAGTTTTTAAGAAAAAACTCGGTGAAAAAGTAATTTTTATCAAATAATAAAATAATACAAAATTCTAAAAACATAAACAACAATATTTTTTGAATAGAAATTCGTATGATTAACAACATTTTTCCACTTTTTTTAATGGACTTAAGATGTTTTGTCAAAATGCCAAAGATATGTGATTTTAAGAATGTGGTATTAATTGAAAACAAAACAAAAGTTCATAAAACCATGTAATATTGAGCAAGCGATACATGTCTTTTTTAGGGCTTCTACAAGATTTATTTCTATCATAGCAATAAGTCTTGCTTTCTTCCCATGATTTAAAGGGTGGTTAAATTTTAAGGGCCGATGTTGATTTTGAACAAAATACAAATTATTAAGGAAATTATTGTCATTTCTTTTTATTATGATAATAATATTTGAATGGTTCAACTATGTATGGAACAAAATATCGGCCAAATCGGCGGCACACCTCCATCCAAATTTTCGTGGTCCAAATTTTCGATGACACTGAGGCATAATTAAGGTTCTTTGCCGTCAATATGCCGGATTATCTAATAATTTGGCTCTTGAATTATTGCTGGCTTATCGACGTACACCTTTTCTTTTAAATGGCCCCAAAGAAAGAAGTCAAATCACATGATATTGGCAACCAATTGACATCGCCACCACGTGAGATAACACGGCCACTGAATTTGTAGCGCAAAAGCACCATTGTTTCGCTAGCTGTGTGCCAAGGGGCACCGTCCTGTTGAAACCACATATCATCCACCATGCCAATTCGGGCCATAAAAAGTTCGTTATCATCTCACGATGCCAACACCATTCACAGTAACTGCCTGACCAGCCTCATTTTGAAAAAAATATGGCTCATTTAGGGTATCCTCTCGATTAATCGTTGTTCAATTAATCGAGGAATTTTTCCGCCTTTTTTCATCGAATAATTTAAATAGCCAACTTCGAATAAAGAATAACTCGAACAATTTAGGTCAATTAATCGATTAAAATTAATTTCTTAGAAAATTCCACTTATTTAATGTAAAAATATTTTGTTTAGATTTATATTGACAATACTCATACTTTGAAACATGTTTTAGTCCATTTTTAAATTTAAGCGTGTGTGACAAATTATGTAATTCACTATAAACGTCAAATTCGTACAAAAATTCATCACCAGTTATAAATGTTTAAAACATTTACTGTCAGATTATGGGTTACCTGTTATTACCAGGGTTAAGCCTTTTGTTACCTCGTATCTTTTAATCAGCTGGATGTTGACATTTGAGATATCGTTAGATCCGCCTTAAAACCCAAATTGTCCTTGTTTGAAAACGAAGTGTCGAATTTTTGTCGCGAAATAGGAAAACGTTAACAAAACCAATTACCCAAACCTAAAGAGTACAGTTTTAAAATAAAGGAAGTTAAAAGGGGATTACAAAAAAATATGGAAACCGAATACATACGAGTGTAATTGGAATCAAACGAGTTAAAAAAATATACTTATTTTTAAGTTTATAAAAAAATTCCTTAAATATAGGGATTCACAATGATGTCATAAATTTGTAGAGTCATATGTCTTAAAATAATAACAAGAAATATATGTGACTGCTGTGGGCAACCGCTTATAATTTAGATTTTTACTGTACAGTTATGGCGAATAAATGACACAGCATTAATAATTTTATTATGTTTAAAACACAACAGTATTTTGTTAAACATTTGTAAAATATTATTTAGGACATTATGACGATATGACTTAATAGCACAACTTGTGAACCTCCCAAGTATACATTGAATTATTATCTTAACTAGAGCTTCTCTTAAAATCAGGAAAAACTGCGGTTATATTTAAAAAAATTTAACGGAGATTCTCTTTCGAGTTCAACTTCACTCGATCTCCAGGAATAACAAATTGGTTAAAAATGTTTTTCATAACTGCCTGGCACCTGTCATCTCTCCTTTTCTGTTTATTAATAAAATAAAAGAAAGAATTTTAATAGAGATTTTTGTTTTTCCCATTGGATAAAATTATTTACTCGAGTAATTCGAACAATTTAAAATTTGTTTTCGATTAATCGAGCAATTTTAAAATTTAAAAATCAATTCATTTCTTACTCGACCAAACGAAAAGTCGAATAATTGGATACTCTAGGCCCGATGATGTTGCCAGCCCATAAACCGCACCAAACAGTCACTCTTTGTGGGTGCATTGGTTTTTCGACTACCGCTCTTGGATTATCATTCGCCCAAATGCGGCAATTCTGCTTATTAACAAATCCACTGAGGTGAAAATGTGCCTCATCATTGAAGATGATGATTTTCTTCGAAGTGCACGATATGCATTTTGATTTGAATGCCCATTTTCATAATAAGCCGGAATAACTTTAACGCGTTGCTCGATTGTATATCTTTCCATGGTTCAAATTGAGTTAGTCTGAAATTAGGATACGTCAAATGGAATACAGAAAAAAATTTGACATATGACGTTTAGGTGTGGTTCACATTCAACATCGGCCCTTCAAATTTATATAGTTTCTGTATTACCATTGGGAATGAAACATGGCGCCGTTCTGCAAAAACTATCATGCGTTTTTCGATGCGTATGTCCAATTTACTTCCTTGGTCTTCTTCTCATTTGGCATTTTACTAAAATCTCGTTGTTTTTGTTTCACGGTCCCGTCTTTGAAATTATATTCGTCCAAAAATCCGATATATGAAAATTTATTTCACTTTAAAATTATTTACGTTTGTACACACAGAAAACAGATTGGTTGGAAAACAGTTGCAGTAATAAAATATTGATCAAGAAATATAATTTATTCTTGCAACTATTAAAAATGTATAGCTCTAACTGATTTTTAATTCTCTTGATTATTAAAACATTATTCTAACTGAAATATGATTCCTTCAATTCTTTTATTAGTTATGATAACTAACTTAATTTAGTTCTAAAAATTAGTACAAATGGTTTGAATCACAACCGAATTTAATAGAGGGCAATACTGAATATTGGTCTTTGCAATTAATAATTTGCTTTCGTCAACAAATTTTGTAATATAAATGTTAATTCATATATTGCAGCTAATTATTGATTGTTGCAATAGTTTAAATTCGAGTACAACAAATGAAAATATAATTATTTGGTATTCACAACCAAAAAAAAGCTATATGTCCCAATTGTTTACTAAATTTTCTGTCAAAACATTAAATATAATAAAATAATTTTAAATTTATATTAAAATAAATAAGTTTGCGTTCAAAAACGCAAAAAAGTGCAAAAACTTAATAAATAGGGGTAAGTAATTTACGTATTTTTATAATTATGGTATGCACGTACATATATATGTATGTATGTATTATATTTCTTATAAATACATACATATATGTACCCAACTAGCATTTTCAATCGAAAGAATCTACTGGGAAACTCATGAAGAGCATTAATCGTCGACGAGCGCAATTTTTAATCGTCAAAGATTCCTCGCACGGGAGAAACTGTTACACAAGCTGACTCCTCTGCGAGATACTTCTACAACATAGTGAAAGACGCTTATATGACAGTGCAAAAAAATACGGGTCATTGCCGCCAGCCTCAACACTTGCAACGCGAAATGAAACTAGAATACCGGTAGAGCAAATCTGCTAAAGGGTTTTAAAAAGTTAGCTTGGGTTCCCGAAATATTTCGAATATCCGTTTTACATACAGTGCACAAACTTTTGGTCTTAAAAGACATCTAGTAATATTTGATGCAGAAAATATTCGTGGAACTTTTTAACCCTCTACAGTGCCGTTTTAATATACTATTGTTAGGAAGTTAAAAAAAGGACAAAAATGACAGCTTAAAATGAGTGTTAGAGGCTAAATATATTCTAAAAAAAGAATCGCCATACGATTTTACTGAAGACATCTGAAATTACTTTTAAGCTCAGAAGTACATTTAGTGTATTTTTTTTGACTTATACCAAACGCCTTTTCAAAAATTCAAAAACTTTAGGGGCCCACATTTCGGGAACCCAAGCTTACTTTTCAAAACCCTTTGGCAGATTGGCTCTACCAATATTCTAGTATCATTTCGCGTTGCAAGTATTGAGGTTTTTATTTTTTTTGTTGCACAGTGTATTGATCGTAGACGAATTCGTTTGAGATTTCTGCAAAGATTTTCTAATGAGGCTTTCAGAAAGCACATCAAGAATCTTATGGGACTCTTGTAGGAATTCACTTACAACTTGTGGAATGCTTATACATATAACTGAGCCACCGCAAAAGGTTCATTCCAAGATTAAAAGGCAAGCGTGTCAGAAAATGTATAAAAAACTAATAAATAAAAAAGTTAGATGTTTTTATTATTGCTACTCATCAGGTCTAACAAACATCCGATGCTATCTCGGCAATATCTTAGACATACATACATACATACATATGAACAATATATATACATGAACACATTGTTTATATTTTTCTCCGCGTGTACGTTGGTCAAACAAATATGTTATAAATACATTATATGAAAATCGCTCAGTATTTTAGTGATTTTCATATTAATTTAAATCACTGTTCGTATTGTAAAAACCATATGTTAATTATTCTGTTTTACTTCAGACACTAGAACAAGACGACATTGATGAAAGAAATTGCATTGAATTGGAGCCAAATGATGATGTGGAAAGCTGCATGTATGTGTTTGTATAAAATTAAATAATTTGTTAACTGTACATAAAAATATTAATAAATAAATATACTAACAAAAAATGTTGTTTATTGGAATTATTTTGATTTCCTATCTAATAAATCGGGAAAATGGTTTATGTAACCGGTAAAAAAAAATATTGATAAAGACAATCAAATCTTTTGTTATGAACACCAAATTTGTGTTTATTCAGTTGCATCTATCATATATTCGGGTGTAAGCATGTTTTTGATTTCTAATAATAATACTTACAACTAACAATATCTGTTGTTACAACTGATAGTGTACTAAAATTCAAATGTTGCTATCAAAAATATTATGCTTAGCAACGAAATTTTCAGTAATTGTAACCGAATAGTGTGATAGTACGTGCAACCGACAAAATTCGATTGGCGCCAAATTCGGTTGTGATCACGAATCTGTTTTCTCTGTGTAGTAGAAAATGGGTCAAAACGGACCATTTTTTTTTAACTTTTTAAGATTGAGATCGGAATTTAGAAAATTTAAATTCTGGCCAAAAAAAATATTCTTCTTTATTTAAAAATGACTATACAAAGAAAATGACCCCATGAGGGGCAAATACTTCATACGTTTAAAATAAAATAAAAATATCAAATATCGGTTGATATTTTTGCTAATTGACTGATTTTTAATACAAAACTGAAAAAAAAAATAATAAAATGTTAGTAAAACCTACCCATAAATTAATGCCTGTCTTCAAACAAATTTTTTAAATTAATTAACGCTTAAAAGAACAAACTAACTATGAAAATTATCCTTAATACATTTTTAATTTTCATAAATAATTTGTCTTAACGCACACGAAAATCAAAAGAAAAACATTTGTTTTCTTTTTGGAAAGTTGCATGCAGCAATCGTTTGGAATTTTGTAATGACACCCGTTGTAATGGCACCTCTAGTAGATAAACATTGCAGGTGTCATACCTGGGACAAATTGTAGCTGCATAAATATTTATTTATTAAACATCGGGGTTAAACATTTAACATTTGAAAAAATGTCGTAGTTTAACAAACAACTTAAGTATGTACATACATACAATATGCATGTACTATCGCAAAATAAAAAAAAACTGTTTTTTCATAATGGCAACTCAAAAACGTTTGACGTTTTTCACAAAAACTTAAATAAAAAACTCTAAACTGTAATTAAAATTTAGACATGAAAGTAATTTCGAACGCATTTTATGGCTGCAAAACAAATTTTATTTATAATTTCTTTTAAAAAATTTCTTTTGTTTTCTTTTGCAAAATCCAATTTTTCAGAAACAAAGATGAAGTGAAGACGTTTTGATGATCTGGGTGATAAAACGTTTATTTTTTTAATACATCTCTTAGATGAAAAAAAAAACATTTGTCACTGCAGAAAATTAAGGTAAAAAGATTAAATACTAATTTAAAAAAAAAAAAACAAAATACCCTTCAATTCTGAAGATTTTAATTGCTAATTACACAGAAAAAATATCTTAAGAAAATTTTTAACAGCACAGTTTGTTAAATATACAATTTTAAAGTAACAAACTTTTTATTTGATTCAATGAAAAATTTTACCAAAATTACACTTTGAAGATGGCACTCAATAAAACATTATAAAAAATAAAATAATTAAATATTTCTTCATATTCAATAAAAAAATATTTGAATCAACTCTTGTCCATTTTTTAATAGCTCATAATTCCCATTCACTTTACAGTTTTGTATTTATATTTTTATTTATCAAAGAATAAAAATTTGGAATTTAATTAATAAATAAAGATTCGATAAGCATTATGTTTGATTTATTCAACATTTCAAACAATTTATTTTAACAAATTACGTAAACATTTTGTTGAAACAAATTATTTTGGTCAACAACTTTTTTAATTGACTCAATAAACTTTGTTGTTGACTAAAAATTTAATAACTATACCTACAAACCTTTTTATCGTGACCGCAAAAATCGTCATCGCCAAAAATTCAAAAATATGAGATTTTCTGTAAAACGCAATCGCAACGCCAAAAATTACATTAAAAGCAACAAAAAAATTAAAAAAATTTGTCATAATTTTGTTGTTGCTTTCTATAGAAATTTATACTGCGTTTTAGAATTTTCAACGCCACAAGATATGCAGCGTTTGAAATTTAAAAATTCAATATGAATTTCTGTGTAAAACAACAACAAAATAATGAAATATTTTTTATTTTGTTTTTGCTTTCAATGTAATTTTTGGCGTTGCGGTTGCGTTTTAGAGAATTAGGGCCCTATTTTTTGTGAGCTTTTGTAGACGTATTGCTTTTACACAGTATTAAGTGCATATGGATTACGGCAGGTACCCATCATAATCATGATCACACATCCCACAACTTAAACTACTGGGCAGAGAACTTCACAACTACGTTTTCTATCAACTCAATGTTTGTAAATCGTTGCGGCAGTATTCAGATTGTTAAGAAAAACCTCTATATTTGTTGCCAACAAACATTGTTTTTTCAAATACTCGCATATGTAAAATGTATCAACAGCAAACACATTCATTCAACGCCACCATAATCATTATCATTTCCCAACCAAGTCGGCCATCAGTCAGTCCTCCTCATCAATGCTACTTTAATGACTGTTGTGTGTTTCATTTTATTTTATTTGTTTTTTTTTACACTCGTACGATTTTCAAGTGTTTATTTGTTCATTTGCACCTCGGAAGAACTTTTGTGGTCCAAGCTGAACACATACGGTTTTTGCTATGGGTGGAAAATGCATTTGGCATCTGAGTACATAAAAGTTTTTTTTATCGCCATTTCATTGTCATTGTGTGTTGCAGTGCCTTGTTCCACTCTTTATATTTGCCTTTACAGTTTGTTGTTTTATTTTTTGCTCTTTTCTAATGTGATTGGCAAAAGTCAAGTTTTCTTTTTCTTATAGTTTTCCTACGCTAATGTTTTGTTTTTCATTGTCAATCTTATTGTTGTAACAAATAAGAGAAAACACTTTTTTAATCATAAATACAAATATGTTTATGCCACAATCTTAAATATCTTACAATTAAAGGGGAAAAACGTTTTTGTATGTATGTAAATGTACAGTGGAACGATGGAATGCTAATTTGTACCTGTTTTTCTAAAGGATTGCGGCCAAATAGGGTCTGATCTAGTACCAAGGATACCTGTAGTCACCAGAACCTTAAAGTTTTGGACTGGTTGTTGGTGAGGTACTTGCAGAGGACATATGGTGGTTGTTATTGAAATCATGATTGTGGGGAGATAGGCCAAAAAAATGTTAAGGATAATAGTCGGTCGGTCTAACGGTAAAGTTTGCCTACAGCCCATTTTCTGGTGATAACCAACAAGGGGCTATTTAGCGCATGAGCCTGGCAGTGTGGTCCTTTTATTGCCATTTGTGTGTAATTGTGTGGCGTAAATGGACTTAAGCCCGCTGCTGGGAGTACCGTTTATTATGCTGCAGTGGTAGTAAATTGTTTGGCTTACGCACTTTTCTATTAAACGATTAAGTGCTTTGACGATTATTGTGAAGTTGTTTCGTCAGCTCATTATTGGTTTGGCGCATGTTATGGTAATTTCACCTTGATGTGCGAGAAACCAATAATGAGCTGACGGTTTGTAATTTATTTTTTGTAACAGTAAGAGTGCTTTTATTCTACTATGCCGAATCTTCACCATCGTGCGATAAGAATAGGAAGTTATATAAATATCGTTCTGTAGATATAAATAAATCTATTTTGTGTCACGCCCACTTAGTCAATCCCGCCCACATTTTGTCGGATGGTGTGTAATTTGTTCAAGTTGCTTGTGCATCTCAGCCATTTATGGACCAGACTGGCCGAATTTCAGTACCAAGCCATTTCGGAATATATGCGATAGATCTATGTAACAACCGAGTTTTTATCATATCTCGGGTCTTTGAAAAATCATTTTTAACGGACACCAGGACAGACAGACAGACGGAAGCAACTGCCCTTCTCATTAGGACCCAAAATATATATAATTATTTTTTAGAAATATATTTTATATATTTTAGAAATTATAAACGGAATAAAAAACTTGTATTTACTTGTATTTACCCTATTACCTTCGGTCATTAATTTTGAAGAAATCAATTAAATTGCAATCTTTTAAAGCTCTACAATAATTTTAATAAAAAATTTTGTTGTTTGTTTTTTTTTTATTAGATACTAAAAATTTTTGTAAGTAGTTTTCTGTGTTAAATAAATTAATTGATCTCAAAAATTTCAAAGTTTTTGCTTGTTGTTAAGTTCGGCTTCGGCTCGGCCAATTTGTGCGAACTTCGGCATTGGCATAGAAAAGGGATATCGGTCGGACACTACAAATTTACCAATTAGGGATACCACATTTTTGCATTTTTACCGATTTTTAAGATTATATTTTTTGTTGTAAAATTATTGTTTGTTTTTTCTTTTTTTGGTAATTTTTATAACTTTTTGAGTTTTGTATAACATTTTATTTAGGCGTTCTTTGGAAAATAATTAATTTTTTTTTAATTTGAAAAATGTCCATTTATTTGTTGTGCCTTCGGGATTTATTAAGGACAACAAATGTAAGTAGTGTTATATCAGATAATAGGTCCTGCATTTGAAACCACTTTGCTACAGTAGATAACGGATATAAGAACGTCTCATATAAGAAAAAACGGCTATTGCGTAAGTATTTCAAAAGCACTTGTGTCTTTTTACATATGGCTATTTCCAAAAAAACCTCAACCACTAAAAATGGAAAAAAAATTTTTCTTTCCAAGATTTATTTAGAGAATTTTATTTTTTTAATATATGCGTATAAATTAATTGATTCGAAAAAAAAGATAAATGTTAAACGAAGTACTACAACTTTTAGCACATACTTGTGTATATTAGAAAATATGCATTTGGAACAACAATACTCTAATCTAAGGCATATTGATGATCTGAAAAACATTTTTTATTAAGTTTCTTATATAAAGGATTATAAATAGCAACATTAAAAAAATTTTAAAACATTGTGGCAAAATTGTCCCGTTTACAATGTCCCGTTTACAATTTCTTTAACAATTTCATTAACAATTTATTTAAAAAATGTAATTCATATTTTATTTTGAAATCGAAACCATTTTTAGGGCACATTACTACGCAACATTTTAAAATTAATCCCAATAAAATATTGTGTCAGGTTTCGCAGAAATCACTGTTTAAACGGTTACCCCTTAAAACCCACTTCCGTTTTTTGTCCCGTTTACACTGGTTTTTTGCAAATATCTCGGAAACCACGACAGTAAGCGAAAAATGTCATTTGCGGAAATTAAAGAGCTAATTGAGAGTTAAAGGAATCATTAATTTAAAAAATGAAAATCAGGTTTTGTCAATATAAACGTGTGCGAATGTCCCGTTTACAATCTTGGAAGTGCCCATATGTAATATACAAATTATTCTGTATAAGGAAACTTTTTAAAGGAAGAATACTTTTTTCAGGGCACTAAATATCCAACTTACGGCCTAACTATTATTTTAACTTCATGTTAACAATATGTTTTTGACAGCTATAACTGATAGTTATAGTATGCAGTAAAAACTTGGAAATATGCCCTCAAAATTGTTAAAAATATGCACAAAAAAATTAAAAAAAATCTAATTTGATAACGAAATATTTAACAATTTAATAACAGTTCCATTTGATAAAAAAAACCATCAAAAAATTATTATCTGTAAAGCCCAAACACCATAGTATTTACAGACAAATATTCAATATTTTACCATATTTGGAAACGATGGGCAGTCATGCCGAATATTATCTAGATATCAACATCTATAGAAGATTTTTTTATCTAAAAGGGATTTTAGGGACTCACGCAATATTGTTTATTAATGAAAACATTTCAAAGAAAGGTTAAGCTATTTATAGATGTGATATGATTCGCAAAGTTTGCAGTAAAACATTTTTGGGGCGAATTTAATCTAAAAACCAACGTAATGAGATGGTTTACGGACACAAAGAGTCTAATTTGGAAAAAGTTTTTATGGGGAATATGTAAGATTGAAGACCGATTCATAGATATTCATATCATAGACAATGACATAGGATTTGCCCATAGTATAATTAAAATGTATTTACCAAATTTGATCCAGTTCACTACAAGATTACAATTGTTCTTTGTGCACAAAATTAACATGGACAGGCAACTAGCCAGACAGACGGATGGTTATCATTAGATCACTTTGAAAGTGATTCTACATCGATCGGTATACTAAAAGATTGATACAGATTTCTATGTATTACACACATCGCCAAAAACGAATACAATTGCCTTTTCCCTAAATTTTTGCATATTCATAAATAAAATTTTGAAGTTTAAAATAACATTAATCTTTAATGACAACCTGCTTTGTCTCACAATTTTCGAGTAAAACTTAAATGTAGATGGTGAAATTGAAGCAGCACCTTGGTTATACAGATAGATATTTAAAATAGAAAAGCCAAAACCAAATTTGATCTGTTGCGAAAGATCTTGAAAGCGTCGAAAAACAAATTTAACATGTATCAAAATATTCCTCAAAAAGGCAAAAAAATGCTGCAAAATGGCTCTTTTTTTACAAAATTATGCAAAAAAAATGCTCTGAACGGTAAAATATGAAAAAATATGCACTAAAAAATCGATGCCAAAATTCATAAGAACCTCTAAAAGTGATAAATATATTGTTTCGGCCTTTCTTGGTTGCACAAGGAAAAACATGCAATTGCATATTTTTGGTTTCCCTGTTAATTACTTGTATTTGGTGAAATTGGCCGTTAATGTGTACATTTGAATGCAAGTTTTAAGCAAAAAGTTTTTATTTTCTTAAATTATAGTCTAAACTTTTATAAGAAATACATTTTTTATAAAAAATAATTGTTTAAATGAAAAAAAGACGCTTAAAGAAACATTTTTGTGACAGTTTTTTTTATTGCTTATATCCATTACATACAGAAGCGGGTTTTTTCCAACGTTCAAATCATTAAAGGGAAAATTGTATCATCACTTTGGTACTAAATTCCAGAATGTGCTGCCAGATGAGAAAAAGGATTAAAATATTCATGTATTTATTAACATCTTTAATGCATTTCTGATAATTGTAGACAAACAGGAAGACCCTACAGGATGCGACAATCCATATTACAAAGACAATTCAGGTCGAATTTTAAATTTATTTTGTTTATACGAAAAAAAACCCTCTGGTCTTTGCTTTAAATATTTTGAAAATTCAAAGATGTTCTAGTACAAATTCGAGCTTATTTATTTTTAAAATCGCATTCTGTAAAGTCTTCGAGTTTGTCCACAATTTTCAAAAATCCCTTAGAAAATTAGTACTAGATCATCTTAGAAGTTCATGACATAAGCCAATAATTTTCAGGTCACACTAGTTAGGAGCATGGTGTTGAAAATCAGTCAGAAAATATGCCGTTGTTATGGAAAAAAGTATCTCAAAAGCAGCTGAATTTGACTTTCTTGAATAGAAATAAAATTTCTTTTTCCAACCCAATTTCTTAAAGGAATTTCTATAATCTTTAAAAGTCTTCATTAAGTTTCACTTAAAATAATAATTTTCCATATTTATTATGGCCATTAGCAACTCAGAAAATAAAGAAAAAATTTTTATATCTGCGAGTATTTTTAAAAACGATCATGAAGCATTCGTTGATGATAAATGTTTTTAAAATACGGACAGAGTGGATTCAAACGAATGGAATATGGAATGAATGAATGAATGAATGTTTTGGTCTAATGCCATAATTAATACACAATTGCTGCCAATAACAAATGTTGCAGATTAACCTCAATTTCACCTACGAGTTGGTGGTTGTTGCAATTGAAATGCAGTTTTTGTTATTTTATCTATCTCGTAAACACATTGCAATCAAATACGTTAGTTAACAACAAACATACTCGTGTATTTGCTGTTATTTGGTTTTTATTGTTAAATTTTTTAAAACAACAACAAAAAATTCTTTGATTCTGTTTCAAACAAAAAAAAAACCGCCCACGTTTGTTGCTGTATAATGTTGAACAATGAAAACGGACATGTTGAAAGTTATTACCCAACAACAAAAAGTTGTAGTTATAAATGTTGTTTATAGATTTTGTTCATGTTGTATTATTGGCTTATTATGTTTTGACCAATTTTGAAAATGATGAAGAAAATTCTATTTGAAATTTTGAAGTACTTTGAAGATGCATTTAAAAAGCTTTCCGGTAAGTTGAAAATAAAGCAATGCCACAGCTTAAAGTTTTTGAGAAGGTCTTTTTTGAAAAGTACTTTTATTTTTAAATAAAAAAACCTAAAAAATAGCTCTCACATACTTTTTGGGGGATTCACAAGGTGTGTTATCAAGTCATATCGGCATAACGTCGTAAATAATATTTTTCAATTGTTTAAAAAAATTTGCTGTGATTTGAAACAATATAAAAATGTAAATGCTGTGTTCATTGAATCGTCATAACTATACAGTAGAAATCTAAATTATAAGCGGTTGTCCACAGCAGTCATATATATTTCTTTCAATTAATTTAAGACATTTAAGACAACTTTATGACAGCATTGTGAATCCCCCATATGTTTAGAAAAAGTTTCTTTTGGTAGAAAGTACTTCAAACTAGTTGGTAGTGAACTAGTCTTTTAGTGCGACTGTTGCGGGTTCGATACCCACCACTTAATAATGGTTATTTAATGCCATGTTCGCACGGTGCTTTGAATTATTCGCACGGCATTTTCCTAATCGGTTTTGACAGTTTTTCTTCTTCTTGTATTAAGAATGGTAAGAAAATGTACATAAGTAAAATATATTATTTCAAAGAAAAACATACATATAAAATATTTATTTTTTTTTTGGATTCCATTAAATTTTATAATATAAAATTACTTTCTTTACTTTTGTTTACTTTTCTATGTTTATGTTATATTTTGTTTGTTTTTTTAGCTGGTGGTGAAAAAAAACGATAAAAATTAGAGATCACATTGATTTTTAAGTAATCCACAGGGTAATAAAAATTGAATTACATGCAAATGAGATAATCCGCTCTCAAATTTTTGTATGGCGAATTATGTAATTTTTATCATAATTAGGCTGTGAATTACGAATGAGAGAGTGAATTACTAAAAAACGCTGTCGTGCGAACATGGTATAAGTTAAAATATAATTTAAAATTGTATTTGTTAATCTTATGACCGTTTTGTCATTAAGCCTGGAGTTCTGTTCAATAAAAAAAAAAAGATTCGTGAAAAACATACGAAAAAATGCGGATGTTAATTTTTGCCCGAAATTTTAAGAAGATGATCTTTTGTTGTAGGTTTTATTGTTTATTTGTAAAGTGACAATAAGAAGAGGTGGTTGCGATTTCATCATCTCGCAAACTCAAAATTTATACTTGAGAAAAAGTTTATTTTTCTGAAAAAAATATTTTTTATGAACAAAGTAAATATTTAGGAAAACTCTACCTACTTCTTTTAGTAAACGTGACTTTTAAAGAGGAACGGATAATTCTATGAAAAAAGTACTTTTTTACAGTGATTTAATGATTCATTTTTAAGAATATGAAATAAATTTAATTTTTACCAATTAATAAGTAAGTACCTTCCTAAGAAACGAACTTTTTCAGAAAAAAATCATTTCTTTTAATTAAATATTATTCTTTAATAAATTATTTAAGCTGAAGTTCACTTTTTTATAAAATTAATTTAAATATGTATATTCAACATTTTTTATTTTTCGAATTTATTCTATGAGCTAAATTTCAGTTATGTATTTTATAAAGCTTTTTTTTGTAATAGTCATATTCCTTTAATTTTTCAGAAATGACTTTATACACTATCAGACTATTATATTGTATTTTCTTGTTACGTTTTACCTTAGCTTTCCGTAAGAAAGCCATGAGGTAACCTTCGGAAGGAAATAATTCCCAGTTTCTATTAATTTAAATATATTAATTTTTTTTTACCGAAAAAATTTTTGAATAAAAAGTGTTGTTTTAGGAAACAACATTTAAAAAATATATATTTTAAGGAAAATTATTTATTAATCTTTAATGTAACGAGGTACTTTAACGTTAAGAAACTTTATACTACCTTTTACAATACAAAAAGTACCCGGTCAAAACAACCTGGTGTTATTCCAATTGTCGTTGTCGTCATCGACAGTGTCGTTTTTTGTAGAAGATTAATAAACACAGGATGTGTGTCACTTTAATCTATTACAAAAAACGACACTGTCAATAACGCCAATAAGGCTGAGTAATTAGTGAAAATCTATTTTAACATTCTTTTTTCATAAAGAAATTTTTTAAGAAAAAAATATATTTTAAGAAAAAGTACGTTTTAGAAAAAAAAAATAATTTTTTAAGAATAAGAAACTTTTTATGAAAAATTATTGTATCGTTTTAAATAAAAGTTAAAGGAAAGAGTAAAGGTACTTTGAAACAAACGTGAGCTAATAAGTTTTTGGAAAATTTTTTAAAGTCCATTTAAACGATGAATCTTCTTTTTAAAAATACATATTTAAAAGAAAAAAGTAGATTTTTATTTATTAAATTTATATATTATTGAAATAAAAAAAAATATTAAAGAAAAGTTAACGTTTTTACAAAAAAGCAGTGTCACAAAATGTGCTTCAACAAAAATGTACCTTTTTTATTTTTTTTTCATTTTTGTAATCACTTTTTAACATTTAAACAATAAGTACATTTTCTACACTAATAGTAAAATGAATCTTCATATTTATAATGCCCTAACATCAGATTTGTTACATCAATCTTATTACAAATGGCATAAATGATGCAAATTGTGACATCAATCCAATGGCGAACGTTGTCCTAAAATGTTGACATATTTTATGCGTCATCTATGTTATGACTACAGTGATATCAATTCGATGCCACATTTTGTGAATCATTAAAAGTATTTTCATGTGTAAAAAGTAAAAAAGATGCGAAAATTCATATTCGCTTTAGGGTTTTATTTGTATAATATTTTTGACTTTTCTAAAATCTTTGGAAAAGGTTTCCTGATGAGCTGGCCTAAGCAACCAGTGAAATGCGCATAGAAGCTAGCTTTCCCTCAACAATAAATTTCAGTGTATTTATCAAATATGAAAAACTGGGAATTTAGCACGTCATACGGAAATCGTATTAATAATACATTTTTGTATTCCCGAAAATAACTTTGATAATTCCCTTATTTTGTTTTTTGAAATTATTTAGTTAAATGCATCAAATTTCTAAAGTGGAATGTTTCGAAAACCATATCGGGCATACTGCTGGTGTCTTATAATTGAGAGTTATTCTGTAAACAAAGGGCGGAATACAACAAAAGTAAAACAAACATGTGTAACGGCTTAGTAAATAATAATATTCTCTTACATCGACTGAAGTCAATCCCAATGACAAATTGTCATTTAATTGAGCCTAATGAGTCCTTTCTCCGATGTTAATTAGTCATCGCATTGGTCACATAACTTGAATTTTTGACGCTGATGACACTTTGCCCAACTGATGTTACAACGAAGAAAACTTGTTTTAGTACTGAGGTCAAAATACATCAGCTTTATGATGGCTTTTCTATCAGTGTTAACAATATGTTTTAGCTTATTTTGTTACAAAAAGTGTAACATCTTAAAATGGTAACGTATTTTAAATAACACAAAATACATACATTTTCCAAGATAGTTCTTATTTAAAAAAGTACCTTTTTTATCCTAATTTTGTGTTCCTATTTCATATTACTAATTTTTCAACAATTTTTTTTCTCTTTTCAGGTAACTTAATTCATTCCCATGTTAAATATTTGTAAGTAAATTTATGTTAAAACGTAAAATAGAATTTGAATTAGGCCAATTTTCAAAATCTTTTGATGAATTACAAATAATCCATACACTATTTCATACATCCTTTAACCAAAACTTAACATTTCTTCCATGTCGCCGTGAATTACCGGTTGCCAAATAAAAAAAAGAACACATCATGTTCTCATAACATGTCAGTCGTTTGAAAAAAAAGGAGAAGTACGCGCCAACCAAGATTTTTTTTCTCAACTCGTTTTGTACTTGAAGCAAATCATGTGCAAAAATTTTAAATTTTCTTGTACAAAAAGACGAGATATTAGTTCAAGAATCTTTCCTGTTTCTGTATGAATAGTCATGCAAGCTGGCAAGGCAAGGCAATCATGCAGGCAGGCAGGCAGTCATTCAATCAGTCAGATCTTTTACTGTTAAATGTCTTTTAAACGCAGGCGTGCATGAAATGCATCTTAAATATTCTTAAGATGTTTGTTTGTAACAATTCTTTTTTTCTTTTCTTTTTTGTTATTTGTGGAAAAGTAAAAATTCCTTAAAGAAAAATAAAAATAATAAAAGAAAAAGTTTCTTAGAAGTTTATTGTAAAACGCATAAAAAATTTTGCAAATGCGGATGAAAGTTCTTAAAGTGTTTTCATTTTTCTTTTTTTTTTTTTGCTACTTTTCTCTTAATAGACTCAAATGTGGAGTTTTTGTTATCGGCTGTAGATACAATAAAATTGTTGATTTATTTGTTGTATTCGTAATGGAAATATGACATTTACCATTTTAATTTATTAACAAATACATATGCGCAAGAGAAGTACATTTTTTCTCTTTTCTGCTGTGAAACCCTGCACTTGATTAGATATTGACAGTATTCAAAAGGTGGGCCTAGTTTGTTTTAATAGAAATTTCGTTTTCTTGCAAAAATGTTTAATACTTTTTTTTTATTTATGGGTGAAACTAAAATTTTAATATGTTAATAAGTTTTCCATGTTGACAAGAATACTGAGATTAGTTTTGAAATGAAGATTTAATCTCAAATCATAATGGCGGCTTACGGGCCATTATCTTTGTAACGGTATTAATCGATAAATTAGGTACGACCACCCATTTACCTAACAACGAAGATTTGAATTGAAATATTTCTTAAGTTCTAATGCGTTTACATTGCACTTTGCTGACATTAAAGAGATTTTGTTTTCTCAGCTGACTTATTTATGTGCTATTTGTAAATAACAGGCAAGTAATTGTGTAGTAAAATGTATATGAAAATCACACAAAAAACTGAGTGCATTTTATATAAGTTTGACTACACAATCACTTCCCTACAAGAAACGAATTACCGAATGTTAATGATAACTTGATTTCGGTAATTTTTTCCTATCATTTTCTTAACACGAAAATGAAAAATGTGACTAATCGCTCATTCGTTTCTTGTAGGGTTGCCTGCCATTTGGAAACTGCACATTCATGTTTTTTGTGTAACAGTTACATACAATTAAAGAAATGGACATTTAAAAAGGCGTTGCGAAATATGGATCCATGAAATATGGCCAAAAAAAAAGTATGAAAATCGACCCCAAATTTGAAATAAAACATGACACAAAACTTGGAGTAAAGTCTTCGATATATAAGAGATCGCTAAAAATGCAAAAATATTTGAAATTCAAGCCTACTACGATGTTCTTTTGTTTCTCAAGATTGACTTTTGTGAAAATCACCTCTTCGATTATAAACACAAAATCACGATTCACTTTGATTTTTAATTTTTTTTAAAAGTGAATAGTTATTTTAAAATTTTAAGATGAAAATATGTAAATTTTTGTTAAAAAAAGACTTGAACTTAGAGGTTACTTGCAAAGTAATAGGCTTGTAACAATGCATTTAAAAAAAACTGCAATTATAAGCATTTTAAGGGAAAAAATCTAAGTGTGACGCTCAAGATATTTTGTGACGATCAAGAGATTTTGTTGCACGTAAACAAGAAATAATGCCTAATTTAAAGTTAAACGAAAAAAGTTTATTCTTTTATAAAAATTTAATAAAAAAAAACAAAAATTCTTCAAAAAACAAAAATGTTCATACAAAACTAAACATGTACATATTCTTTGATGTCTTTAACAAAAATGGAAAAAAGGAAGTAATTCTTGAAGAAACTTATACATATATGTAAATATTTGACGCAAAACAATAATTAACACTGGTTTACAGCCAAAAAATACCAAGAACGCCACATGCCTAGATATGTTAATTGGGACCTCCTGAACACGAAAAACGCTTTAATTTTTTTTTTTCTAAGTACCGTTTTTTAGATAACGGTACTTTTGTGTTTTTCGGTGTATGGTCCCACTTAAACCCTTGTGGAGCCCAGCCGAGAAGTCCGATCGAGATAAATGGTACATCGTTGCAAAGGTAATTGAATACCTTTTTTGTCGATATGTCTATTTTTTACGTTTTTTTGAAAATTTTTCATTTTTATTTCGTTTTTTTTCTACGTTATAGTAAAGATCTGGAATGTTTTATTTTTTTACCTAATAGTTTATTTAATTACCAACATTTTAAGTGTAATTTGAAAAAAATCGGATAAAAAATAAAGTTTTTATTAAGGATTTTGTGGAACGACAATATTTTCATCTTCATTGCTCACACACTATATTCGGCGTAAATTCAAAAAAATTTAATTAAAATGACGAGCGACTTGAACTGTTGCATTTTTTTTTTTGATGCATCTTCGCGAATGAGGAACCAACAATAGTCCGCCATCATTTGTTCGTCCCACCAGCCTTTGTAACGTCTCTCGATTTCTTCCATTTCTTGGTGAAATCTTTCACCTTGTTCATCACTTTCGGAGCCCAAGTAATATCCAAATGACTGAATAAGAAGTGTAATTTAGGTGTCATATTTGAACCTTAAGGTTAAAAAGAATAAATTTTAAAATGATAAAGGCCTTTTTGATATATGTACATGTTTTCACTCAACACTATACCAATGGCATTAAATTTTTGCAGTAATGTATCGATCTTCTCTGCGTAATCAGGACTTCTGTAGTTTCCCAAAAATATTACAGCGTTTTTCGTGTTCAGGAGGTCCCAATTAACTTATCTAGGCATGTGGCGTTCTTGGTATTTTTCCAAATTTAAAATTTGTAAAGCAGTGTAATTTTTAAATTTTCATTCGAATTCATTATGAAATGACAAACGGTTTTGTTTTTCTCATTCTCATTCAGTTTTAGCACTTTCGAATTAAGTTTGTGGCAGTTGCATAAGTTTCCGGTCCCCCAGAGGTTTAAATTGCAAAAGCACGAGCGAGATCTGTAAATCAATTCAGCTCTGGATTTTGTAATTATATGGTGAATATCGATTATACCTTTCTTTCTTTCTTTCTTTCTTTCTTCTTTCTTTTACATTCACCATTACGCGCTTTATCGAGCTTTATTTTATCTCGATATCTTCGTGCTCTTTCAACCGCCGTTAATTTTGTTGGTTTACTCTTGTAAATACAAAAATAAAATCAAAATTAAGCATTTTAAGCTATGAAGCAATATATATCAAAAGTGATGCTCATGAAATATTTGCCTATTTTGGTTTTTTTCGTAGGCAATTTTTTTCTCAAATTCACAAATTATAAAAAAATAAGTTGAAACCATGTAAACAATGATTGTCAACTTCAATTTTTTACATTTAATGTATTCACTTTTAAAAAAATTAGCGTGACGCTCATGAAATTTTATCGCGCCCTTACCATGGTGTTCACAAAAACTACGCAAATGCACACTTTTTTAATTGATTATTTTTTTCGCTTTTTCACTTTTGTAATAATTTAAGTTTGTACTTTCCTTACTTTATTTACTTTATTTAAATGAAAATTGAAAACTAGTAATATTACTTGAATTATAAAAAAGTGACGCTCAATGCAAATTGTGGGGACAACCTTTGTTTGCAACGCCAAATTCGCACTAATTCAGTTTTGACGACTATAACAAATCAAATCAAAAAAAACCCAAAAAAAAATAAATAATATTAAAAAACACTGAGAAATTTATATTAAAAATTTGCGTTCATATGCCAGAAACTAAAAATCCCAAATTTAAAATCTCTTCAGCAGGGCGCAAGGATTTTCTCCTCTATGGTATAACGAACACTGACTTCGCTTACTTGAGCCTCTCTACATAGCCGGCGAGGATTTTCTCCACTTTAGTAAAAGAATTCGGGATTTTGATACTATCCCTTATAAAATTTATATACAAATTATTATGTCATTTGACAAAACGCACGATAGAATTATCTTAATATTTTTTATAATGGTAAAAGGAAATATGGCAATTATGTGTGAAACAAAATGAAATGCTCGCCATGGCTTTTGTGGCATACCTCTATCCGATGGTCCACATTTTCAATGACTTTGAGACATAATTGAGGTTCAATGTCATTGATGTGCCGAATTATCTCATACTTTAGATTTTGAATTGTTTTTGGCTTATTGTTGAACACTTTTTCTTTGAAATATCACCACAGAAAGAAATCCAATGGTGTCAAATCACATCATCGTGATGGCCAGTTAACATTAAAAAAAAACACAAAAAAAAACAAAAAATTGTTGTGTCTCATGTAAAATTTTTTTCTTTATTTCTTATTGGGCCATATTTCCTGGTATCATTTTGCGCACCGCCATTTAAAAATTTGCATTACCTTTTAGGTTTTATCAACTTCATTTATTTTATCGATAAATTCACTGTGCTAGTTGAAAAAATACACAAGGGGCACATGGCGTTTTAGCATAATTCGGGAACGCTGAATCCAATGGTGATTACCGTTTATTAAGCCCTTATGACACTACATTTTGTATTCGTTGAATTGATATAGAATTGATAGAAAGAAACTGTAAATGTTAGAAAGATCAAACAATCTTTTAATAACTTTTTGTTTATGAGAAACATAAAAACAAAACAAACAAAAAGCGATAAATCGCTGAATTTGCCCATAAATCGCTGATTCAACAACACTTTTAATATTTCAAGCTTGAAATGTCAATTTTAAGTTGAACAATTTGACATTTTGTTTTTACATAACTTCATTTTTTATCGATAACTTTAATAAATTTTTTGACAGTTTGCCGTTTATCTTAATAGAGCTTAACTCTTTGCACTTGGTAAATTTTTCTATTTAATTATATTTGTACTTTTCACCAAAACTTGAACAATGCATTAAAAATGTAGTGTCATAAGGGCTTTAAGTTAACTCTGGTTTTCGAGATATACCGTTATTTCGAAAATGGTGGAGGTTGCACAACATATGTTCGCGTAACTCAAAAACGGTTAAGTTTAGTAAAATCAAAAGCTGCTAACAGATTTGAATCACTAATGGTTTTGTTTTTTGCATGTCTGCAAAAAAATTAGCAGCTGCATTTTCCAATTTTTTATGAATTTTTAAAAAACAAAAATTTCGAAATTTTGATAAAAAAATTGTTTTTTTTTCTGCGCATATTAGAAAAAAGTAGATGTTAATTCTACCCAGGTTCGAGCCCCAGCTCAATGTTTTGCATCTGACATCGTTTATGTTTTTTGTGAAAAGAAATATCGTTCATAAAGGTTGGTTAACTATCGTGTATATATCGCTTACTGATAACGGTAAATTGCTGATAATCACAATTTGATTTTCTTGTCTATTTTGATGCCTTCAAACCAATTCTAGATTTGTAATACTAAAAGTTTTTTTCTCCCTTACAAAGTTAATATCCATAAATGTTAAGACATTTTTACATGTTATAAAAAATCTTTATCATATAAAACCTGTTTTTTTCTTAGAAGGTTATCAACAGGGAAACCAGAAATATGCTCTAAAAACACGTTTTATGTTCATTAAATATGCAGTATAAACTTAAAAATATGCCCTGAAAATTGTTAAAAATATGGCCCAAAAAATTCAAAAATTGCTAATTTGAAAACCAAATATTCATCAATTTAAGGACGTTATACACTATCCTACAAAGTCTTAAGTATTTTACGAAAATGCAACCATGTCATGATAAATTGTTATTGTTTTTTGAAAATGTTCAAACAAATATTAGATCAGGGAAGCGTTTTTGAAAAATACTTAAGACTTTGCCGGATAGTGTGTAACGGCCTTTAATAACAGTGCCATTTAATAAAAACATCCTTAAATTATAATCCGTAAGACTTAACTCCATAGTATTTGTCGAATTTGAGAGATTTTACCCTATTTGGAAATGATGGAACGTTATCGGCTCACAAAACCAGATCTATATTAATTCATAAAAAAGTTATTAACCATATGAGATTTTTTGTCTAAAAAGGATTTTTGGAACTGTCGCTAAATTGTTTATTGATGTTAACATTTAAAAGGAAGTTAAAGATATTTATAGATGGGAGCTTTGGGCAGATATAAACCGATTCTAAGAGAATTTAATTTGCAGTAAAATATTTTTGGGGCGGATTCAATCTAAATACCAACATAATTAAATGGTTTATGGTCACAAAGAGTCAAATTTTGAAAGAAGTTTTTATTGTAGACCGGATTCTCACCATTTGCAAAGACTTCATCCTTAGTACAATGTTATGTTAACAAAATTTGATCAAATTATCTACAAGATTGCAATTGCACTTTGCGCAAAACTCTTGTAGGCATCTAAAAAATTTAACTTGTATCAAAATATGCCTCAAAAAGGCAAAATATGCCATAAAAACTTAAAATATGCTGCAAAAAACCTCTTTTACCCAAATTATGCAACAAAATGCTCCAAACGGTAAAATATGCACTAACAAATCAATGCCAAAATTCTCAAAAAGCTCTAAAATGGATAAATATATTGTTTCGGCCTTCATTGGTCGAACAAGCAAAAAAAACACGCATTGGCATATTTTTGGTTTCCCTGGTTATCAATAAACATAAGTATGTTTAATGACGTCGGTAAACTGAGTTACTTCTTAATGTTCAATTATAATTAATATCTCAGTTATTTGTATTTAAAATTCACTGTAATAATTACTTTTTTCGCTTATATTTTTTTATAATTAAGTTTTCTACTTCTTGTTCTGTTTTTCTTAAGCTTTTAATTTTCAAGTGAAACTTATAAAAAGATCAATAACTCAAGTAGTTTATATGATTTTATTTTTTTTTTTGCAAAATATTAATTGAAATAGTACTTGTTATTGCTATTTATTTATTAATTAACTTTATTTCTTAAGTTGCCACTTTACGTTTTTGTATAGTCATTATAATATACTTAATATGATTCTAATAATAATGCTGCACCATTTTCAGGCGAAATAGATTAAGTCGAATTTGCAGAAAAATAAAATAATAGAAATTTTTTAGATAAAACATAAAAAAATGTTTTTGTTAAATTAGAAAAATAATACCTTAGAAAGTTAATAATTTTGAAGTTTTTCAATGAAAAAGTTAGAATCATCCATTCGTTCCGAACAATATTTTTGTCCGAAAAATAATTTTTTTACTGAGAGTGTTCTGCAGAACTATTCACCCGTTTCGGAAAATTTGTTCGGAAAAACAAAGTTACCTTATGGTTTATAGATGTAAACAATTGCACAAAATTGCAGCAGAAATAGCAAACCACTTATTTAAATTGTTTTCTAAATATTGTTGTTTTTTTATTTAATTACTCAGCAATCATTTCAACTTTTATGTACAAATTAAAAAAAAGTGAATAAAAAAGCAAATTCAAGAAATTAAAAAAAAACTTCCAAAAAAGGAAACTTGCAAGATTGCTCCAACTGGAGGGGTATTACTCTTTGAAATATCGTAAACAAAATCATAGCCCACATCCTCCACAATCGTATTTCATCCATTATTTAACATAAGCTAAGACCAGAAAGAGCGGGCTTTAGACCAAACAAGTCATGTATTGATCACATCAACACAGCTTAAAGGGTAATTGTGGAACAGTCGGTTGAATGGCGCTCACCCCTTTACTCAGTGTTCGTTGACTTTAAACGTGCATTTGATACAATACAAAACAAAGCGATATGGAAAGCTCTGCGATGCAAAGGAGCTCCCGAGAAAATAATTAATCTCATTAAGGAGCTATACAACAATGCATTTTGTTCCATAATTCATGAGGGTGCAGCAAGCAAACCCACCAAAGTAAACGTAGGTGTTCGTCAAGGATGAGTTTTGTCTCCACTACTGTTTAACATACTACTTGACGTAATTATGAACCACTGCATGAATATGCATCACGGAATTTCGTGGGGCCGTCATGATAGGCAGACGACGTCTGTCTTTAATCCCACCGCTTCTGTAGCATGCAATCTAAGATTGAAGCCTTTGCTACACGTGCGGTCAAAGCTGGATTACAAATTAATATCAACAAAACTAAATCAATGCGCATAAATTCTTCATGCAACGCGAATTTCCAGCTTTCGGGCCAACCCATTGACGAAGTTGAAATCTTTTGTTACCGGGGAGTATAATTTAAAAAACAGGGTCAGCAAAGAAGATATGCAGAATAGACTGTGTAAGGCAAAGCAAGCGTATGGCACGCTTAATAAATTCTGGAGATCTCAAAATATTTCAACGCACACCTGGGCTTCTGTATGGCTGTAAAACCTGGAATATTTCAAGTCGTCAAATGAGTTGCATGCAAGCTTTTGTAAACCGCCACCTCAGGCGTATTGAAAGAATATTCTGGCCTGCCACGATATCAAATCTGGATTTGTGGAATTTACCCCATCACACAATGAGAAAGCACATGAGTCAACTCGACAGTCTGTGGAATATAACCCCCAATGATCCTGGAGACCTGGTAGACCTGCGAATACTTGGATACGCCAAATTGAGAACGAATTCCATGGGCATGGCGTGTCCTGGAATGAGAGGAAAACGATGTCCTATGTTCCACAGGAAATTAAAGGACTACATATATATATAATTCAAGAAAAATCTTGCCGAACAAACATTTGTCCGGATGAAAATATTGTTCGGAAAGCATGGGTGAATCGAGCTTTACTTTTTTATTTTTTGAGTTATTGGGAGGACAATTTTGTAAATTCTTAATTTACTCATTCGTTTGCAAGTTCTGCAAATAAAGTACATGAACACACCTATTGTGTCTTATTCGAAAAAAAAATCAATGAATTATTGCCGACAAGTTCGTCGTTTGTCCCAATAATCCTTTTTCCACTAATTTTATTTAAAAAAATTGTTTTCGAATTGTGTCATAATTTTCTATAACCTCCAATTTTTTTTTCTTCAAAATGCACTTATAACATTTACGTTTTTAACTTAATGCAACAGAAAGTGCAATTTTCAAGCAGTTCACTAGTAAGTACTTACCACTTTGTTCAAATTCGAGTATGCAGTTGGTAGTAGTCAGTCAGTCAGTCGTCGTCTATTGTAGTAATGTTCAGTCTTCCGTTGAACAAGATTATGCTCATTAGACTTTTAGTATCTAAGTTTATAACATGTATGTTTCCCCATACTCGTACTACACTCAGACTGTGTTTTTGTATCTCTATCTCTCAGTAAATGTTCATATATGCATCCATCCATCTATCTAGACTACAATAAAAATAATAACAGCAGCAAACAGCAAATACTATTTTGTGATTAATAGCATCCGTTATGGTTTCCAGTGGCAAGAAGAAATAGAAAAATGTTCAGAAGAAGAAAGAAGCAGTTTTTGTTTAAATGCGTTTTATTATGGCTTTTTCTACAGCAATTTCTTAATATTGTAAATAGTTATGTGATTTTGTTTTTTGCTCTGTTTGATCCATTTTTTTTTTTTTTAATTTATATTTTGTAATCTGTTGTAGTTTTTCGTCTGGTTTAATCTAGTCGATGTTATAATCATCAGTATAGTTCATACAAATTATTATCAAGTGCCAAATCATCACCATCATCATCATCATCACCAACAATTGTAGATGTTCTCTTTTATATTTCGAGGTTAACGAAAAAGTTGATAATGGATTTTCGTTTTCACTTTTGGTTTGTTACGTTTTCATTTTCGAAGAGGAGGTTAAGGATGAAGTAAATTAGTTTTATATATTTTCATTGAGTTGATGAATTTTTTTGTAAAAGATTATGTAATTTAAAAGCTTATGTTAGATAATATTGGTATATACAACTTTAATTAACATTTTTTCTTAGTATTCATAATCACAACTTAAAAATTGTATGCAAATATTTATAGATTTTAGAAATTTACATCCGTACATATTTCATTATATCATATATGCCCTTTTAAATAAAGGTTTCTTTTAAGCTCATTTTAGAATGGCTTAAAAAAATAATTACTCTCATAAATATAAATTATAATTTAAACTGACAATGTTTTAAAATCCTGATTACGTTGATCGCAAAAGCCAACTATCATCGTAAATGCACTCACACACCACACACACGTACATGTAAATTATAGTCATACTTAGTTGTCGAGGGTAAAGAGCAGTAAATAATTTTGTAGCTAATATGAGACATGCATTTGCATGCCCAAAATGCGGTAGGTAAAACAATGTTGATAGAAGGACTATATTATGACTTTAAAAAAAAAACACACAAATAATTTTTAGCTAAAGTACTAATAATAAACAAACAGGTTGACAAAGATTAAGAGGTATTTTTTAATTATTTAACCCTGGAAGGCTACTCTTAATTTTAGTATATTAAGGTTACTCATTGTAAAATCGACAAACTTAAAAAAAAAATTTTTGCGGAACTATTTTTTTTTTTTTTTTTTTTTTATTTTTTATTTATTTATTTATCAATACAATAGAACAAGAACAAGTCTTAAGCTAAATTTACACGATTGAAATTTTCTTCAAAATTGCTCTTCAAAATGCTTCAAACTCGTGTAAACAGCCAAATTTCTTCATAATTTATTGATCAAAATTTATTGAACAAAACTTTTGAAGAGTTTATTGTTGCCGTGTAAATAAGCATCAAAATCGCATCTGGAAATATTGATAACTACATATAATTTGACAGCATGTTCATTCTTTTGATTCAATACATATCATTTTTTTTAATTACGTATATTTGTTGCGGCAATTGGCAATGTAAATAAATTTCTTAAATAATAAAATCAAAATTAGTTAATTAATATGAGTTGGTAAGTATTACATATTTAATAACTATGTTCATATACATATATTTGTGGAATAATATATCAATATTTTTAAAAGTGATACCATAAATGATAATTTTCGCAACAATCGCAAGCAACAGAAAAAGTGGACAGGAGATGAACTGAGACTGTTCATCGAAATGGTTGAAGTACGCGAACCGATTTGGAATTTTAACATTGATGGGTACACAGAAACCGAAATGAAAAGGAGAAGTGCTGGTCAGAAATTGCTGCCGCAACGAATCATTGCGTAGCCGACTGCAAAGCACAATTTAACGCTGTGCGATCACGCTATAATGTAAATCGTTTTTTTGTTGTATGTTTTGATCACATTTAAAAGTATTATATATTGAAGGCGGAGCACAAAAAAATAAATACTTCCAAAATTGGACAAGGTGGCGCTACTTATGTATCAAAATATGACTTTTTTGCAGCTCTACACTTTTTAGATACTGTGGGAAATCGTGGATCGGGAGGTACAGAATCAAACTTAGAGAACTTAACTAATTGTGCTTTTGAGGATTGTTATGATGTTTAAGAGCAGTTTCAGAATTCGGAAGCTCAATGTTCATTTGCAAACGCTGCTCTCGAAAATAGTACTCCTGCAAAGCGTAGAAAAGTGCAAGATGTAAATGAAATCGACAGTAAGCTTTCAGAAGTTTACGAAAAACTTGGCCAATTCCTATCTCAGAAAGTGTCACAAGGAAAAGAAAACGTAACTTGGCAGAACGGCTATGGAGTGTATGTTGGACAGCAGCTTTCTGCATATTCAGAGTCAAATGCTCGCAGGTGAGTTTGAAATGCATAGTACTCAAACAATATTTGAAACGAACTTATATTTTCAGACTGAAAACTCAAATTAATAATGTCATCGACTCATTTGAAGCACAGCAAAACAATTAACTTTGTTTAAAATTTTTTTATTTTTATTTTAATATTTTAGATGTGAACAGAATGTGATTTCTTTTTAATATTATAATTTTATTTTTAATATAGAAACAGAATGTGATCTTAAGTTGCCAAATAAATGAATTGAACTTTTTATTTCGATTTATTGGGTTTTTAATTAATTTTTAATAAATATGCTTGTATTGCCATGGACTTCCCCTTCATTTAAAAAATATTCCGTGAATTCTTGTCGAATAAGCTTGGACGTTTCGCTTTGACGACCTTGATTGCACAATGGTTGTATCGTATACAAAATATTCTCTGTCCGCACTTCTTCACGCCATCGTACATCCGTTATAGATCCATCCGCATTCACTTGGTCGTAGTCTCTTGTGTGTGCATAGGCACCAGAATTTCGTTTGTTCAAAAAATTGTGTAATGCACATACTGCGAGAACAACTTTGACAACATTTGGTGGGGAAAGTTCCATTGTTTTTCTGACAACGCGAAATCGGGTTGATATTAATCCAAACACGTTTTCCGAAACACGCCTAAATCTGGACAACCTGTAATTGAAAATTCTTTCCTTCGTGTTTTGATTCCGAAAACTATATGGTTTCATAATATTTTAATCAGCTTCTTCTTCCTCCAATATTAAAAATGTTGATGCTATGATGATTGTGTCGTCGTCCATACTTATTAATTGTTTTTTTTTATAATAATAAATTATTTCACAAAAGAAGCAAAACATCTGATCAAAGTCAATATTTTCATTATACAAAATTTACCAATAGTGTAAATTAGCTTCAACAAATTTTGATCAAATTTTTATCAAAAGATTTTGAAATATATTGAAAGAATATTTTGATCAAATTTTTGAAACGTGTAAATAGAACATCAAAATAAATTTTCAAAATTTTGATAAGACTTCAAAATACTTTCAATCGTGTAAATCTAGCTTTATATTACAGTATTGGGTAGCAATTTGGTAGATAAGTATATTTTATATTTAATAGTATGAAAATACAATTAATTGAGAAAAGAAAAGAAAAAAAAGAATGACAAATAAAATTACTATAAGTTTTTTACTATAAGTTTTGCGTAAAAATAAATATATGTTAACAAATAAGTAAATGTTAATTATGAGGCTATCCTAACCGAAGTACTCAAAAATGGCAGATTTAAAATGTCTTGCATTGCTTATTATTTGGATTCGAGGGGGTAGTTGACTAGTTGGAGTGATCAAGCAGTATTAGGAATGACATCGTTTGGCGCTTATCAATTTGGCATCTTATTTCCTCCGTGACATCAATGAGTGCAGTAGTACAGCTGTGCTTGGGTCTAAATCCAGATTGCCTGTCATTTAATATGGAGTTTGTATAAAGGTAGTGGCTTATTTGCGAGTGTATTAATTTCTCACAGACTTTTGACAAATAAGGCAAAATTGAAATTGGTCGGTAGCTCTTATCAGATTTCAGGATCAGAATAATTTTAGCATGCTTCCATTCAGACGGGAACGTACACGTTGTGATGATCGTGTTAAAAATATGAGTTAAGTGAGTTAGTATGTAGGGAAGAGTAAGCTTGATAAACTTTGGATGCAATCCATCATAACCAACGGCATTAGATTTGATATGAAGAAGTGTTTCAAGTACAGTTTCCTGAGTAACGTGTGTAAATTGAAAGGAAGTTATTTGGTTTTGATTACAGCCCAAGTTATTATAAAAATTTTTGTTTATTTGAGGCATAGGTGTACTTGCAAATTGAAAATTTAATTCGTTCACGTCAAGGACCTGTGCATCGACATTTCTACGATTTACTAAGCCCATTTTACGAATTTCCCTTCATTTTCTTCCAGAGTCAATATAAGTTTGAAATCTATTGTGATAAAACGTCGATTTAGCCATTCTGATTTTTAAGTTAACGGCAGCCCTAGCATTTTTAAAGATACTATATAATTCAGGCATTCTGAAACGTTTCCACCTTTTGTAAGCATGATTTCTGCGCTCAATTAGATATTTTATCTCGTTTGTAAACCATGGTTTCTCATTCGGTACAACTTTTGTTTTTAAAGGAACATATTTATTAAAAAGGTAGATCAACATTTGTTTTAAAGTAAAAATCAACAATTTTTTTAGTTAAGCAATTTATTAAAAAATTTCAAAAGCATAAAGAAATAGAAGTTATTTTTCTCTCTCAAAATTCGATCCGAAAAAAGAGGTAAATTTTTTGTGTTTTCAAATTTATTAACTCTTAGTCTGCTTTTACACGTTTCATCTTTTGATGCTCAACTCTTATGTTTTTAGGTGAGAGAAGAAAGAAGAAAGGGTGTTATGTAGTACGGAGATGCCTGTACTCGGTCAGTACGCTTTGTGTTTTTATTCGTTGGTATATTCACAATGATGGCTGCATGTAATTTTTTCTTTTTCTCTTTGATTCGCTATTTATAAAATTGTTGTTGTTTTGTACTGAAAAAGTTGAAACCGATTGCTGCGTGTGGATATATTGGCATCTTTAAAATGGAATTGAAAAGAAGTTGAGCATCAAAAGATGAAACGTGTTAATTCAGACTTAAGAGCCTTTATCATCAGATTACTTTGTTTAAAAAAGGAGCTTTATTTTAATACACATAAAAAAGCTACATGATAAAGAGTAAATGAGCTTTGTCGATTCGACGAACAATTATCATCCAGGGTTAAATTTCCAAATATGTTTGCAACTGTTTTTAAACGTTTATAAAAATAGAATAACTTTCGTCACACAGTTAAATTTGAGAAGTAACAATTTATAGAGAATTTTTCTTTTCAGTAGAGCTCACTTTCTCAGCACTGAACTCTGATGGAATTAAAATCATACAACTTCTCTTTAAGTTGCAATTTTGTGGTGGTTTATTGTAAAACTTAGGCCCAATGCTCATTATAGGATCAACGGGAACTTTCTAATAAGGACTTGGCAACTTTTTTTTTAAATAAAACGCATACCATTTGAGATATTTCCAAAACTTTATGACCGACTTGAAATACAATCAAAGTTTTTATGAATGGGACTCGACTTCATTCATATCGCCACCGCGGGCACATCGGCAGCGGTCGATTCGTTGGACTCAATTTTCGATGACTCGGTCACACATTTCGACTGTAACGGCCGCTATTTCGCGTTCAATGTTGGTTCTGAGATGTTCCAACGTCGTCGGTTTGTTGGCATAGACCAATGATTTGACATAGCCCCAAAGAAAAAGTTCTACAGGCGTTAAATCACATGAACGAGGCGGCCAATTGGCTGGTTCATTTCTTGAGAAAACAAGCTCACCAAATTTACTCTTCAATAATAATCGATTGTAACGTGTGCTGTGTAGCTTGTGGCACAGTCCTGTTGAAACCACATATCGTCCAAGTCCGTGTTTTTTATTTCGGGCCGGTAGACATGGCGCGATAACGATCGCCATTCACGTAGTGAATGCAGTATGGCCATGATAGGGTGAAATATTGGTGATTGTCATCTTGCTTTCTATGTGTGTATGTTTCACCCGTTGGTTATCAATTTTTTTTGTTGTTGTTTGTTTGAGTCCCTAATTTAATTTTGTATCGGACTTTAGCCATCAAAAAGGTGGAGAACTACTCCCCGAGATCATGCCGCGAGAGCTAGTGGGATTGGTGCAATCCAGAGGCCAACAGTAGGTCCGTAACAGAATATAGCGTGACAATCGTTATTGTCGACGAAAAAATATGGCCCAATGAAGCCGCAGGCATGCAAACCTCACCAAACTGGACGCCTGAACGGCAGCGATATTTTCATCACATCGACCAACTCGTTTTCTCCCTGGCACACAATGAATATGTAGACACAAATTTTTGCACTAAACTTGTTATTGCTTGTCTACTAGGGCGATTAAAACGTCGGAACACTGGAGTTTCGGGAATGTAACAGTCAGTGAAATAGTGCGTTCATAAATTAAATTCAAAGTTATCAAGTACCTTTTGGAAAACCCGTTATATTTATATACTACATCGAACTGGTTCCTCTAAAGGAGGTTAACACAAAATTTATAAATTTTCAGTAGAGGCAAAACACTGATACAATTGTTTTTTTTTTTTTTTTTTTTTTGACAAAATACCAGAGAAATTAATTTAAGATTTTTACATTGCGTAGATATGACCACAGTACATCGATTACTTGCAAAAAGTAAAAATTTTGAGTTGATTCTCTTTAGAGGATCCAGTGCGATATGAAATGTAAAACAAGAAGAAGAAAAGCTTGAATTTTTACACTCACAATATTCTGTACGTAAAATTAACTGAAGTTGTAATATAAAATAAATGAAAGTTCAATTAAAAACCGGTCTACCTATTTTTCATTTATTTTTAACAAAAAGTTCATTTAATTTTTACTGTCAAAAATTCAACACCATATTCCGTAAAATCAAATAAATATTCAGTTATTTTGTAAAATTTTACTGTCAAAAATTCAACACCATATTCAGTAAAAACGATTAAATATTCAGTTATTTATTAAAATTTTACTGTAAATTTTTAACTGTCAAATTGACCCCATATTCAGTAAAAACAATTAAATATTCAGTTATTTTATTAAATTTTCGTTTACTCCACAAAAGAGCCGAATTTCTAAAAAATTCCAGACAGACACCTGTCCGCTTGTTTTTCTTATAAGCGAGAGAGGGAGAATATTTTTATTTACTTACCCAGTTACACACGTTTGTTTTACTTTTGTTGTACTGACCACGTTGTTTACAGAAGAACTCTCAATTATAAGACACCAGCAGCATGACCGATATGCCTTCGCAATTATTTTACTTTTAAAATTTGATGTATTTAACTAAATTATTTTAACAAATAGAAAATGGGTATTGCTTACACAAAACAAGCAATTCATTTTTTATAGATAAGTAAAAATTAATTTTTGGTAGTAAAATTATATAAAATAACTGAATATTAAATTGTTTTTACTGAATATGGTGTTGAATTTTTGACAGTAAAATTTTATAAAATAACTGCATATTTATTTGTTTTTACGGAATATGTAGTTAATTTTTTGACAATTAATTTATATAAGATAACTGAATATTGATTTGTTTTTACGGAATTCGCGGTTGAATTTTTGACAGTAAAAATTAAATGAGCTTTTCGTTGCTTTAAATTTCATTTTCATTTAATTTTACATAAAGAAGAATTTAACTTAATCAACGGACAATATTAACTGCAACTGAAAATCCGTATTAATATGCACTTAGTTTTTTGAATAACTGTTAGAATCAGTTAAAAATAAATTTGCTTGGAATTTTAAATGTTTATTTATTTAAAAATGACTGAACGGAATATTTCTTAAATAAACTACAGTCCGTTACTGTAATAATATTGTGAGTGTACACATGTTTTAAAATTTCAATGAACTTTTTCGCTTGCTAGAAATGAAGATTATTTCTTTAGTAATTTGGAATGCTGAACGCGAATCTGCACTCCTGCCTTCAATCAGATCTAGTGTTAGCGTTATGTTAAGAATATTGGCATTTTTACCACAGTTGCATAACTTGAGAAGCGTTTTCCCTATTCGGTAAAAAAAAAATCCTAAATTCATCAACAAAATTATCTTTAGGCTGTGCAAATATTGTTTTTAAATTTTCTCAGTAGTTTTAGAAATATCATAAAAGTTTGACCAAAAATATTAAGCCTTTGATGATAAATGACTTTCTCATTTGATATCTGGCTCAATTCTCAAACCATTTTCGATTGTTTGATTTTAACATTTGACTTTAAATTAATAATTATTTGAATGTAAACATTTGGCATGCAATTAGAGGAATCACAAGGTGTCATAAAGTCATATGTCTTAAAATAATAAAATGACAAATACGACTGTTGTGAACAACTCCTCAAAATTCAGAGTGCTATTTTAAATTTTAATCACCTTTAAATTCAAATATAAAAAATAAATATTGACCTAAACTAAACTTTTTTTAAATTCTTATCCATGAATTAATAACATAAATTAGATGTTACCTGACTATTTTAAATTTTTCAGACGCATATCACAAATAAATTTTATTTTGTTTGTTTACAAAACAGCTGAGTCCTAAGCCGATCTTATTTGACGCCGCAAGTGATTTGTTGCAAAAATTCCTAGGCGCAGCTTAAATTCGGATATTAGCCGGATAAAATTATAACATCAACGGCAACGGCTTACAAAAACTAATGCGGCACGGCTCAGCCGATCAGCGCAGGTCTCTTCTGATTAATAACGACAGCACAATAAACATAGCAAGCAAAGTTCTACTAACTTAAAACTCTTTTTGTTTAAAAAGTAACAACAATATTTTTAAACCCTTGTAAAATGTAAGAACATTATGACAATATTACATGATAGCACACCTTGTGAATACCCCAAATCTTTTATCGATTTTATATCAAATGTAAACATTGAAAAATGGCGATTAAAATTAAATGAGTTTCACAATTAAAGAAAAATTACATACATTTCACGTGAAATGAATTCGGTAATAATGCGAATGAAATTAAAATGGGAAATTAAAGAAAAAAAAAGTTTGTTGTAAAATCTACGCCATCACAACCCTCAAAATAAAAAGAAAGCAAGTATTTCGTCTTCCCAAGAACTTGGGAATGGAAACAACGCTATTCCATCTTAAAGCTATGTTGGCGAATGCTTAGCTGACAGTTTATTTAAGCAATTAATAAATTTAAATTTAAAAAAAAAATTATTTTTTAATTATGTTCCACATTGTATTAAAATCCACATTTGCAAAACATTTGAGAATAACGGTTGAAAGCAAGTTAAAAATAAATGCATTTCTTAATTTAAAAATAATTTGTCCTTTTTGTTAAGAATGATGGGGTTTTCAAATCATTATCGAACGTTTGTCGTTTGAGAAAAAGGTTTGATTTCAAATCATTTGTATTATAATAACAATTAATTTGCAATCAAACCTCCGTGTTTGTTGGTTAGTACTTTCCAAACGGCTGGATGTATTTCGAGGCACCGTTAGCTTCGTCCTAAAGCCCGAATGTTTGAAAACAAAATAACGAATTTTTGGAGCAAAAGAATAATAATGCTATAGGGCGTAAAATAGGGCAAGAGGGGTAACAGCTTCGTTTCCCTATATCTTTTTAACTAATCAAACGGTTTTCTTAAAACTTGACACGCAGACACTGTAACATGTGAAAGCAAATAGGGAATAGGGCGTGAAATAGGCCAAGAAGGATAAAATCTCACCCTCACTATAAATTATTAACTTATCAACCGGTTTTCTTAAAATTTGGCACGCCAACACTGTACACTGTAAAAGGAAATAGGGCATTGGACGTTAAATAGGGCAAGAAGGGTAAAAGCTCCCCATCCCTATATATCTTAACTAATCAACCGGATTTCCTAAAATATGCCATATAGACACTGTAAGATCTGAAAGTAAATAGGGAATAGGGCGTGAAATAGGGCAAGAGGGGTAAAAGCTCGCTACCCCTATATCTTCTTAACTAATCAACCTATTTT
This sequence comes from Pollenia labialis, assembly GCA_949318255.1. NCBI lineage: Eukaryota > Metazoa > Arthropoda > Insecta > Diptera > Polleniidae > Pollenia > Pollenia labialis. The sequence continues at coordinate 118,056,596 of OX439140.1, forward strand.
CTTGAAAATTGGCAAGCAAATGGTGTGATATCTGGAAGGAACTATATCCCATTACTTTTATTTTTGAGGGCGTAAAATAGGGCAAGAGGGGTAAAAGCTTCCCATTCCAATATCTTCTTTACTAATCAACCGGGTTTCTAAAATTTGGCATACAGACACTGTAACATCTGAAAGGGAATAGGACGTGCAATATTTCTTCTTAGCTTCGCAACCGGTTTTTTTTTAATTTGGCATGCAAATACTTCAACATCTGAAGCGTCTTGCCTGAGCTTTCAGCTCATAATATAGTCTTTTAAATCGAAGTAGTGCTTACTTTTTTTACAGGGGGGATTTCTGCGTATTTCGATTCGAAAGAAATAATTTCGGAATTCGAACAATTTGTACTGTGTATAAATTAATTTTCAGTATTTTTAGAGTAGTAAAAATGTTCTATTTGTAGTCGGTTTTTTGAGTTTTTTAATTGTTTATTTTATTCAAATTCCTATTTCTAAATTGTGAGATAAATCTTTCCTCACCCTGTATCAAACCTCAACTAAAATATTGTTAAATCGGTATTTAGTTGCGTTTTAAAACATAAACATACGTGTCTGTTTACTAAAACATACTGATAATTTGTTGTCATAAGTATCATTTGTAAAACAAAAAATCAAGGAAAAACATTAGCAGCATATTCACAGTCAAATTTAAGCTGCCAATACGTAAAGTAAAGAACATCTTCATGGACAGTTATACCCAAACATGTAAATACATACATACTCGTATGTACCTTTATACAATACATATATATGCAAAGTTTAGCTAAAATATATTTTGCCGTTGCTATTTGCTGTAACTGCCACAAACTATACAGATGAGGGTCATTAATTGTACGAAGTGGATTGGATGACTTGACTATCGATTGTTGATTTTTAATGGTTTTGTGGCTTCAACAGTTAGATACTCAATACTACTCTCTAACTCTCATATTTTGTTTGGAGACTGTGTGTGGTGGGTCGTTAAAAAGGCAAGGAGTATATTTCCTAGATGAGTTTATTATCTTTTATTCTTTTTTTGTTTTTGTTGCTTTTTGTCGTCATTCCCACAGCTGTTCGGGTATTCAGTTTTGCTCGCTCGGTGCATAAAGTTGTTTAGACAAACGTAAAATATGCATTATTTGTTAATGACAATGAAAAGCATGTGACATCAAGTAGAAAATTTAGTTTGAAAACGGTTGTTTTCTTTATTCATCTGTTAAATACTTTTCATAAAAAAGGCATGAGGTACGTAGCAGTTAGCATTAGAGTAGTTGTTGCATATTAAAATACATAAATAATATTTATCTAACAGCTTATGACATGTATTCAAAGTATTTCTCTTGATAATGTAAAAAAAGGTTTTCCCGCTAATGACAATTTTTCTTTGAAATTTTAAATGCTGGCTGCTTAAACTTAAAATCTTTATTTAGCTAACATTACTGTGGCTGCATTATGGGGCATTATAGTAGAAGAATATTCTCCATTTGTAGAAAATCCATTAGCATGAGGTCTTTATGCAAATTATTTTTCTCTGTAATTGTAAAATTTAATTATTATGAACTGAAAAGTTTGTTTAAAGGTGTAAAAGTTCATAGAACTTCCGTTTTAATAATCTGTTCACTAAAAATTTGCAATAACAACAATATACAAAAACAAACAAACAACTTCAAGACTGAACAGAAGCAAAGGCTCGAGACAACCGCACGAGAATTAGGGATTGCAATTTAAAACACTTTTAGATCTCAAGGGATACAAGAAGTTTGAATAGTCTGATAGATAACTTCATAAACAAAATCAATGAAGACATGAAAAATAACATCGAATTAATGCCGCCAATTTCAAGCTTTGCGTATTTTTTTTTGAGAAATATGGAATATAGACAATATTTCACACCAAACTGTACACTTAAGTGGATGTAACTAAGTTAATTAATGACGTAGCCATTTAATTTCAAATGAGCTTCGTCACAACCTTTGTTAGATGGCGCATCATTCCATCATGACTTTCGCTATAATATTTAATTGTTGGAACTTGTTGTTCAATAGTGTTACTTTCCATTTTCAAATTTCGTAAGTTTTCCTTACAACAATCTTCAAAAATAAAAGAATATAATTTTTAATTAATGAAATTTTAAACTAATTTAACACTTCCGATCAACATAAAAAATTTTGTTCATGGGGTTTCGTTTAATTCTATATATTCCATTTAGCATGCGGAAGATTGAAGTATCAAACTGATACTTTTAAGGCTTCCTTAGATAATAAACAAACTGTATAATCAGTTGTGCGCTCAAAACACGAATTGAAAATGTTCTTAGAAACGCTTACACTAAAAAGACACAGCAATCAATGCGTACTTAAATCAAGCCGAAGCGGTGTCAAAAGTAGGAATTTCCTTGATGCAAGTACGGATTATTCAAGTGCCCCGTACTTTAAATAATTCGAAAACAGCATAGACTTAATTAAAAGAGAGAAAAATGTATCTGTTTATATATCCCTTGCCATGCAGCAGCAAAGAGAATATTATTATTTTACTTACCCGATGCACATGTTTATTTTACTCTTGTTGTATTCCGCACATTGTTAACAGAACAGTTCTAACTTATTTATTACACCAGCATCATGGTCAATATGGGTTTCGTAATCATTCTACTTTGAAAATTTGTTGTATTAAACTAAATAATTTTAGCAAAAAGAATATGGGAATTATTGCTTCTTATTTAACTTTTTAAACCTTGAATATAATCAATGTTTTTCATCTTGTTCTATTGTTTTCTGAATTAAATCGTTTGTACCTTCTTTTGAAGTGTTGTTGTTTCTACAACAAACGTTTACAAAAACACGCGTATGCATGCAAATTGGTTTTCGAAAGTTATCCATTTTGGATTGTGTTAAGTAGTTTTACGTGTTATTCGTACTTAAGTTTTTGAGTGCGACTCGTACTAAAGTATGTAAGTAGAAAGAACTTTAATTTAGTACCAGGTTTTTCTTTCTGTGTAAAATGTGACTTGTTGAAAAAACAAAAACTAAATGTACGGAAAGTGAGCAACCATAAATTGATCATGCATTTGATCGAAATGTAACTGTTTTAAGCATTAATTTTTTGTTGTTGCTACTGTTTATAACGGGACAATTTTATTTACAGATTTTAAAACAAATGAGTTTTGTAAATTCCCAGCATGAAAACTCAGAAGAGCTTCTTACTTCAGGCCTTTTTAAAGGCCTGCTTAAAATTTTTTTTGATGCAATCACTATTCTTATTAAACTGCTAAAGAATGCTTCACAGAAGGCCTTGGCTTTTTAGTATAACAGATAAGATACACCTTCCACACTCGCTTCTATTGGAAGGGAGTAGAGAAGGAGAAACATTTTTTGTATTTTTTTTTTTGCACAAGCAAAATAATAAATTTTTTTTTTTATCCCGTTACCATTCTTATGCACCTGCTAAAGAAGCGAGAGCGGAAGGCCTACTCCACAATGACAAAAAAATGTTATGATTTGAAACAGAGCGAGCAGGCCTTGTTTATACTAAAGAAGGTGTACAGAGGCCTTCCAGAAGTTTTTATGTTTATTTATATCAATAAGCTCGTGCTGTAAAAGGCACCATGCACTATCAAAATGCTTGTTTACTAGTGCTTGAAGTAATATCTAAATTGGTTTGATGTCCAGCGGTGTTGGGGTCCCACATACAAATTCTTTTTCATTAATTCTAAAATAGCGCTTGATGAGTATTTTGGTAAGTGCATGGTTCCCTTAAGGAATAAGGAAATATAAAACTTTATTAAATTTGTGAGTGCATGTATATAAACATTTTAAATAAAAAAGGTAATGTTAGCTATACTGAATAATTGAATAATTAATTTTAAGTACGAGCACAAACTGTCTCGCAAATGGGTGGTTATTGATCAGAAACGCTGGACATGAAAGACTCTTATAGAAGAGTAGTGAGTGGCGTAAAATTTTCTCGCGATTGAAAAGTATCTTTTACTGCGTATAGAAGTCAAAAAATATTCGAATATGATCACCAAGTTCATAAAATGCTTACTGGGTTGTTTCCTATCCCGCAAATATCTTTATGGCTTTGATTGGTTGGTTATACATATGTATGTATGTGTACGAATGTATCTACGTGTGTAGGTACGCTCATCGGAATATGTTTATCCAGAAATATGTTTAGTCTTGTATATGCACTGAATTTATTGCCTTTCGGCTTTCATCACACGCTAATAAACAATTAAAGTGTTAATCAAGGGAATTTACCCTAAATGATCGAATAACATGATTATTTTTGCTGAAATAATGTACTCGTACAAATAGACCAACTGCCGAATCAAAGATTGGTGGACTGGCAGACTGGCTGAGAGTGTTTCTGACTGAGCGAAACAAAACCATCAAACAAACGGATGAATAAAAATCTTTGGATTATGTAAAAAAGTGCTTTAACAACTTTTTAATTGAGGAATATTATGACTTTGATTGTTTTTTGTTTTCCTTTTCTAATGAATTCATCAGTGCTTATAATAAAGTTTGCTTGATGTATTTCATCATTATATTTTGTAATAGGAAATATTAAGATAAAATAATTACTATTTACATACTTTAAAAATTTGTTATGAGGTCAGGAAGTTATTTTAAAAATTTCAGATGATATCATTTGTTTTAAAAATAAATAGTCATTAAATAAAATGTAAACCTTTAAAAGAATTTTAATGCATTTTGTAATTGTTAGCTGTCAAAAGATGAAATAAGCCCCTTTTAAACTTTTTAGCGTATTTTACACAGTATTGCCAATTTCGTTTGGTGGTAAAAATATTAGGGAGGTTCATAAAACAAACAAAAAAAACAAATGGGCCAAAGAAAAAAAATTTGCGAAGCTTTCGAAAGGCGTGGTGGCAAAATTTTGGAAAATATTTTACAACATAAAATTTAAAAAGTGCAAAAAACTAACGTTGTAGTCAAACTATCCCTCCAATACTAAATCTTTTGCTTTTTTATTTTAACTTTTCTTTAAAATATATACGTGTATATTTTCGAACACAAATTTCATGATTTTTAATTTTTTTTAATCTTTCTTCTTTTTTACATTCACTGGAACTGATAGCGTGAAAAATTTTTTACATGAGATTCACGATTGCTTTTTCCCTTCGAGGGGAATGAAATTTTCATGGGAATAAAAATTCCACATGTTATTCACGATAGAGGTGATTAAGTTTACGTTGTGTTTCTGTCAATGTTGTCTATTTGGTTACATTTTTTACTTGTTTTTGACAGTCTCAGATTCGATTTTTTCATGAATTCGCCTTTGCGGTCACCTTGTAAAAATTCTCCTTGATATCTCTCAAAAACAGAAAGAAGCGATGAAATACACCAACAAGAGTTGTATTTTATTAAAAGTTCTTTTTTTTAAACTCAGATTCATATTTGTGTTAATGCCCATAAGTCCCAATTTACACTAGGGACATTTCTTGCTGGACAGACGAAGTTTGATGGGGAGGGGTCGAAAAGGTAGAGGGTGTAGTGCATGACTATATGTACTGGACATTTTTTCATTTCTCTTTCTTACTTTTCGTAGTTTAATTTCTGTCTGACTTCTAATGTTTCATATGTAAACGCTTCAGGTAAGAATTCAAGAAATGTCCGGCAAGAAATGTCCCTAGTGTAAATTGGGACTTAGCTTATGGTGTTTTCTTTTAAAATGTGCGTGTATAAAATATCTTACCGAACATGTAATACTAAAATTTTTTATTTGACGAGAACAAAACACAAAATTGGATCACCCTGTTTTTAACAGCTGACAAAATGTTAGTTCTTCAATATATAAAAAAATATAAGATCTTCAAAATAAAAAAAAAATATACATACACCCAAATTTATTAATAGATTTCTATTAAATAAATGTACAAAATATATGACGAAGTTCCAATTTCTTTAGTTTGTTTTTCATAAAATATGTAAACAAGAAAATACATTTGTCAGATTTTTTTTTTTCAAAAACTATTTTATAACGCCGAATCCATTTGTATTTTATATCACTGACAACCTACAATTAACAATGTAATGCTTTCTTTTGTTTTTGCTATAAAATTAATTTCTCATACAATTTGCATAAAGGTACCCAGGTACCTATCCACCCTATAGAAGGTGTTTTTTTTCCACACACATAAGGGTTAATCACAATCACTGTTTCAAACATGTGTATATAAATGTCATGCAATTTTTTTTTCAACTAAAAAACGCTACCTTATAAACCATAATTCAATTAAGAAAATAAAAAAACATTTTTTAAAAAATCAAACAATTTGCTCATTGACTTCAAAGCTTTCCCATTAAAAAATATACAAAACAATTAAAAACTTAATGAAAACAAAATTGTACTACTATTAGTTTTTTTTTTTTGAACAAAAAATACACTTGAATTTTTCATAAAAGTTGAAATATTTTTAAAATACCACAAACATGATGATTTATTAGTGAATAGTTTATTATTATTGTGTTTTTTTTATAAAATTTTATCTCTGGTACATTTACGTTTTTGATCATTTAACCCAGTAACATGCAACTGCACTAGTGGTAGAAGAATAAATATTTTTTCTGTAAACGGGCAAGTTTTTACATGCATGAAAAAATTTAAAAAAAAAATAAAAAATGTGCTGAAAATTTTGCAAAAATAAAATTAAGAATACTCATAGCAAAAACTTTCTAGAAAAAGTTATTAATGTTATTTTATTATTTTTGTATTAACTTTTATTCAGGCTTAAAAATTATCGATACAGATCAAGGCGAATTCATATAAGTGATCGAAAAGGGAGCAGGACAGATAGTGATATATTGGCTGTCAATTTTATTTGTATGGAATACATACTCGTACAGAATACATATACCTACATATAAAAAAGGACAGCTAGCATAGCACACACACTCTCTGTCTTTTTATCTCTCTCTCATTCTGTCATCTGTAGAATTCATCTTAATGCAGATCAGGGCGAATTTATATAAGGTGACAAAAAAGGTTTTGTTTCTCTCAGTGATGTTTATTTGTTTGCATTTTGTACTTCTTTTTGACAGTACAAAATTCGCTTTTTTCTATAAATTCGCCTTTGCACTCACCTTATATAAATTCGCCTTTATACAGATTAAAGGCCGAATTTTATTATTAAAATAATTTTTGAGAATGCAAAATTTTTAAGAAATAAGATTTTGTTTGTCGTGCTCAATTCTCAATTTTTATTCTTGATAAAAACACAGAAATGTATTGTTGGGGATAACCTAGTTTCTATGATCATTTCACTGGTTGCTTAGGCCAGATCATCAGGACACATTATCCCAAAAAATGTTCGAAAAGCTTAAACAAAATACCAGCAATAGTTGGAATTCTCCCAACGTTAATTGTCATTGTAAGTAGGTTAGAGAAAACCCAATTAAAAACAAAAACTATTTCGTAAGAAAACAATAAAGTTTTAATATCGTTGCAAATAAGACTTTTTGCAATTCTCAATCCTTAAATTATGTTCTTCTTTTGTTAATTAAAAGAACTTCCTGGAAGAAAGAGTCGCTTCATTATTTTTTTCCATTCAAAATCCTAATTTTATTTTGTTTTTAGAAGCGGAAATATCTTTAAAACAGTTTATGATATTCACATATTATTTTATTTTATTTTATGGAGAAATTCTAAAATTCTCAAACATATTTAATTTAAATGGTGAACTGGAACATTGAATTTTGTGAAGATAGAAGTTATTTCTTGCTTTATACCCTTGCAAAGACTTTACTTTAAGTTCATACAAAGAAACTACATATCATATTTTTGTTTACCTAAACAGTTCACTTAAGTTGGTATTAGGCCTGGAACAGAATAAAGTAGTTGTAGTAGTAGCTGAAACTGACGAATGCTCTGTAGCGCGACAAAGTTAAAAATTTCGCTTCAATTTCAACTGCAACGACTACAACAACTACGTATTCTGTTGGCAGTACTTTGAAACTGCCGTTTTTAACTTTTGACAGCTTGCAGCGCTATTCGTAACATTGTACTACAGCGACTATTCTGTTCCCCACTTTATTGTCGCTGATGAACTGCTCTTATGCAGTTTTACTTTTTGACATCAGGGTTGTCAGATGTGGCGATTCCTCGCCAAACGTGTCGATTTTAAAACTTGTTTGGCGACCTAATTTTCGATTTGGCGACATGGCGATTTTTTGCGATTTATTAAAAAAATTGGCGATTTTGTTGGCTATTTCTGATGAGCCATGAATTTATTTTAAAATTTGTTAAATTCAATACCTACGAAGTAAAAATGTTATTTTTATGAATTAAATGTGAGGCATTCATATGTATGGTCAGAATTTGAAACTTAATTATGCTGAAATGGCTGATGAAGATAATGAAAACCTTCGAGAAAATAGTTTTTCATATTTAAAAATGCTCTTGGAAGAATCTGTAAATAAAATTCTTTGAAACATGAATATATTTGAAGTTTATGAACTTTTTTCCATTATAAAATGTGGCTATTTGTTAGCACATATAAAATTCGTTGTTGTTAAAGATATTTTAAAGATTTTTATGAATCCTTTGGATGTTTATGAAACACAATGGAAAAAAATACAATTTGTTAATTGGAAAGAGCATTTTAATGATGATATTCCATTTAATTTAAATCAGTTTTGGTAAAAATTCTAAAGCTACAAGAATACGTCAGGTGTGTGCCGATTTTAAGGAACTTGCTTTGGCTGTTAATTACAACAAGAAATGCCTATGTTGAAACAAAGAACTCCACTAAAACTCGCATTCGAAGTAGAATGCAATTAGAACTTCTTGAATCGTAATACCCTCACAATGTATTCAAAAGGAAAGACAAGAAAGTAAATTTCTAAAAAATACGAATAATTGTTACGAACAGAAACAATTCATTCCTTGTTCTACAAATGTGGAAATATACGTGGTAATCAATGCATAATTTTTGTGTCAATAAAATCGCTTTCTCGCTTCCAATGAATGCCTTATTAATCTTTCGGAAATAATACATTATTTTTTTAGTTATTTATGTAATCAATTCCTTATTTTCCCGCTGGGTTAATACTAACAGAATTTTTTTTTTTTACTTTAAGTAGACTTCTGTAAACTTTTATAGTAAACAGTAAACCATTTTTGTTTCTAAATAAAAATCGAACAAAATACTTTCTTGAATTTTTGGCGTATTTTAGCAATACGGAAGAAATTTATTTTTTTTAGGCCTTAAAAAATTATTTTAAATAATTTAAAAAATATGTATTTTATTGTCAAAAACTACAAATTAAGGCTTTGGCGATTTTGGCGATTTTTGACTTTGAATTTGGTGAAAAAGGTCAAAATCTATCTGACAACCATGGTTGACATAGCCATTTAACGGAAAATAGGCTTCGTCCCTCGTTATCAACTTTTGAATAAATTCAGGATTTTTTTTTCTCTTTCTTTATTCTGTCGGTTCGAAAATAAAATTCAATAGTTTTGTAGGCTGTTCGATTTAGAAGTTTTATATATTAATTTCCCAAGAAAAAAAAACAAAGAAATACTATTAATTAAAGAAAGATGTAAAGTAGCAGTAAGGCAACATTTTGTCAAAATGTACTTTCAGAGATTGCCTCGAAGATCCTAATAGACGCATAAATCATATTTTTAAAGGAAATTGATTACTTAATTGCAAAATATGCAGAACTTATTTTTCACACAAAAAGCTAAAAAAAACTTGCCCTTTACGTTATAATCTATTATACAAAATTGAAACTAATAAAATTGTAGAGCAGAAGTAAAACAAAAATATGATAAATTTGCATAAAAATATATAAAAAAAAACAAAATGACCGGCCTTTAACATGATCTTCTTCAATCTTACCAACCATTCATTCCAATCTGTCTGTCTACTCATCCATCGTTATTTAGTCAGTTTGTCAGTCAGTTAGTTTAGATGATGGTTAAAACCGATGGCCATTTAATCGTAGATTATTTTGTGTGCAAAAAGAGTTTATCTGTAGCAGGCCAAGCTCATGTCCATGTTATACCATCATTAAAACATATTTTTTTTTTGTTCTTTTTGTTTAGCAAAAAACATGCCAAAACCCAAAGTAGGTGAATGTTAAGTAACAATAAAAGATGTTAAATAATAAAGCCAAACGAAAAATATATTAAACAAATGCCACAGAAAATTAATAAAAATTTTATTTTCCATTAAAACCAAACATAAAATGAAAATAATAAATAATCTGAAAATAGCAAAATATCAAAAAAAAAACAAATTAATGTTGAAATATACAAAATAATTTTTTTTTTATTTTTTGTAAAAAAAATTAGATCTCATGTATTAACATCTATTCTGAAAAGGTTCCCAAGAATTTCCGAGGACAGTATTTTTAAAATATCTGGGAATTTTAAAGGGGAAATTTCGGAATTGTTTCAAAATATCTTATTCAAGTTTGAATTTTTGCACAGGCGGCCTGAAAATTGAAAGTTTCAAAAAGGTGTCAATCAACCCTCTCCTAGGGCATCGCCATGTAAAAGTGGTAAGTCTCCTTCATATAAAGTGTTAGAAGTAGAACCGGTCCCTTCCACTATAGAACTGTCCCGTCACAAGTTTGGTATTACTTAGTTCTCTTTCCCCTAGGGATAATATATGAAAATTATAAAGAACTGTCCCAAAATTTAGCATTAGATATAAATTAAAGATTTGAGGCTTTAAAAAATAATAAAACGTATTGGTTATCTACAATTCTTAATACTCGATACAATACCCGAATATTTCAAAGACAATCGACTTTACCATATCGAAAAAACGTCTAATTGAGCTATTTAAGATCAGTCTGCATTCCGAAAGTGTTGAAAACACGTACACCTTTACAGGTGGCACAAGTTCTGATGAGTCTAAAAGAACTGGCCTTCGGAACATTTGTGAAAAATGTATAAGAGTATCAGAGGAGCGTATTTGCATTCCCTGTTGTGATTCTGCTAAAGGTTAGTTAACCCTGCCATACAAGTCTTACGTATTCCATAAAACAATGGGGGGATTCACAAAGTGTGCTATCAAGTCATACCGTCATAATGTCCTAAATTATATTTAACAATTGTTTAAAAAAAATATTGTTGTGTTTCAAACAAAATAAATATTTTAATGCTGTGTTCATTAATTCGCCATAACTATACAGTAGAAATCTAAATTATAAGCGGTTGCCCACAGCAGTCATATAAATTTCTTGAAATTATTTTAAGACATATGACTTTACAACATTATGACAACCTTGTGAATCCCCCAAATGTGTTTTGCTTCGACTGTTAAAATATAATTCAATATAACAGTTTGTATTTACACTATCACACAGGAATATGCTTATGTTAAAATGCAACCCTGTACGCATGTTCTGTAGCTGTCGTGAGAACTTCTCGCATCGAGAAGATGTGAAACAAAATATACCATCGTTTCTCGAAAAGAGAGAAAAAGTGTGTCTGTAACTCATGTCGACAACTATCAACAGAGATTACTTTTTAAATGTTTTAATATTCAACTTGAAGCCGATGTGAAATGGCAGACGTTGAGAACGCCAGTCACACACATCTTTGACAGAGAATAAAATTTACTAAAATTGAAATTTTTTTAACAACCGTCGACCATACCAAATAATGCAAAGTGCGACTTTGATGCTTGTTGCTTTCAAAAGGTTTTAAAAAAATTCGATATTTTTCAAAACTGTTAAAAGCAAAATATCACAGTGCAACACGAAAAAAATCACCATATACGGACAATAAATAACCATAAAGGACCAAAAAAAAAAGAACCGTGTCTCTCAGTTTTGCCCAAAGTCATGCACTTTTTTTTATGGGCCCTTAAAGATTTAGGGATTTTTTTACCTTTTTTACCCCTGTTTAGGTCCATAGGTAGCAAACAATCAGCTACAAAAATGTACTTAAGATCGCAATAAACAACTTTCTACAACATATGAACTTCCTAGGAATTTTGACACATATTAATACAAAGTATAATGGTGTAAACTAGCCTTACAGAAAGTAAAAAATACCCATAGGTCATCTTAGAGACGTAGATCCACTTATTAACCGCCGCAATGAAATACTTAAGTTTTCAAATTAGTTCTGTGGCATCTGAGAGACTATTTTCCATTGCAGGTCTGGTTCAAACGGACTTGCGAAATCTAAGAAAACTTTGTTTTTAAAAAAATAATCTTATTAACGTTAATTTTAAATTTTAATAATAAAGTTCTTGCGGGGTTATTTTTGTAAAAACAATTTTTAATTTTTTAATTCTGTTAATTTTAAAATATTTAAAATCTCTTAGACGATATTTTTTTTTGAGTATCGGTATCGTATCGTTACATCCGTAATTTAAGCACTACATTGACAATACATCCAGATTGCTCTTGGACCCCGACCAACATTTTAGATGATCTTCGTTTATTATTTGTGCGATCGACACAGGGTCGTATCATGTTTAAACTGTAATATTTGTATCCGATCTTAGCAAAACGTTTTTTTTTCCAAATACTTAATGGTTTGAGTCTCCAGTATTCTTTTTTTTGTTTTCATTGAAAAAAAAAACACCATAATTTCGGGTCGTTTTTTAAATCATTAAAGTGGAATCAGTGAAGTGTAAAGAAATATTTATATGTTAAACTTTATAAAAAAAAAGAACAATATTAAGGTCAAAAACTTTAAAACATTAAACTCTGCTGCTGATCATGGCACTTATTAACAAGCTGATAGATCATTTTAACGGAAATGTTAACCGTATAAAAAATTAAATATTTGAAAAACTTTCAGAAAAAAAAAACACACAGTTCTGAAGCTAATTGACTTTGAATTATGAGAATTTTCTTCTTGAAAATAGTTTGGTTTTTTGTTTTATAAACCTTGCCATCGTGCTTTAAGTAGGTCAAGTTGTAAAACATGAAACTAATTACGAAGGTAACAACAATTTGTTAGAAGAAACTTTTTTATGTATAAAACTGTAATGGAAATTAGCAAGAAAATTTGTTTACTAGAAATATTCTTAAATCCATTTGTATGTTTCAAAAAAACAGGATTTAAATATGGATTTATATTTTTTTATTGGGATGCTTTAACTTAATAACAAGCAACTAGCACAAGTGTTTTATTTGCCCTGAACAATTTGGTTGTAACAAGATTAAGATTGAAGCATTTTTTTAAGATGTACCAAAGCCAAATAGCAAAAAAAACCATTGATAAAATACCTGACCTACCAACCTCTACCACCACAAATACAGACAATCTAACAAACTAAAAGGACCTTCAGGTACACAGTATTAAAAATATAAAATGGCCTGGCAATTTTGCAAACAGCATTAGTGCAGCTCAAGCAAGCATCAGGAGACAACACATCCTACACAAACTTGTAATAACTGTTTAGAAGAATTAAAAAAAACTAAAATATTTTTTAACCAAAATAAAATTTTTCTTAGTAAAATCATGGCATACCAAAAATGTATCTCACAAATCAACAGCACTCTTACTACTACAAACACTTCGAATGTTACTGCCGCAATATCTAAAGCAACCACAATAAGCCAAGGACTTCAGCAGCAACATCAACCACCAGGATTTTCCTATATCCTTTATTTACACCGTGAAGAGCTAAGAAAGCGTAAAGCATCCTTTATGCGCATCTCTAGCACCAAATTCCAATTGACACATGAACTCATCACAAAAACCGTTAAAAATATTCATAAATGTTCCTCAGATGATTTACAAATTCTTAGTCGAGAAACAATCTTTAAGAAGAATTTAAGACGACAAATTGCACGCATGAAATATCACCAACTTATGGAAATGGCAAAATATCAAAAGGAACAAAACAATAAATTTCATCAGCAACAGCAAACTTATTTGCTGCCAACACAGCATCAACAACCCGCACCAACAATATCGTCGATACCATCAAAGTACCAACAGCAGAGTGAAAGCCATGGAAATCTCTGAGAAGAAGCTGGTAAATAATTTATGTTTAAGAAAAGTGATTTTTGAAAATTTACAGTGTTTTTTTTTTCTTTTCTTTTGTAAGACAATATAAAATTTTTAAAATTTAAGTTCCTTAGATGATAATATTAAGTATATAAATTTCAAGTTTTATATGTAAATTTTAAATAAATAATAAAATATTTAAAAAATAATTAAAATGCATTTGTTCTAATTAAAGAGATACTCTATTACTTTAGTATGGCTTTTTACAAGAATAGTTTACAATGTGTATTTCTTTAAGGCGGTAAAAGCCAGTGTTTAAAAAGCTGCAGTTGAGATAGTAAAAGTCATGAAAAAGAAATATGGAAAACACAAACACAACTTCCCATCTGCGTTAACTATGGGATTTTGTAAAAGTTTCAGTCTGTCGAACCAAACCCTTCCGAACATGTCGACTGTCGATGTTCTTTGTCGTGTACAACTTTTCGTTTTTTGCTTTTGCATGGACTGCGACTGCTTCCATTTAAAGAATCACAAGTAAAAGCAACAGTTCATTTTTGTCCGTTGAAAAATCAAAAAGTGGAAGAAATAGCAATTTTTTTATTTTGATTGCAGTTTTTTAAACCCTGGTAAAAGCTACTCTTTGCATTTGTTGTAATTGATCCTGCTTTAAAAATATATTTGCAAATACCGCACAGGAAAAAATTCAGCCTTTTTGTGGCTGCCGTTTTTTGTAATAGATTAAATCTACTACAATACGTTCTTAAATTTTTCGTTAAATATAGTTTACAAGTTACCATATAAAAGTGGTCTGTTACAGCGTGTTGTAAGAGCGGTATTCAATAATTTTGTTACATGCGGTGTCTTTGGCCAGTCGATAGTGTTTATTTCCATAGTTATAAGGGAAAGTGGCCTTAGTCTCAATAACTTTTTTGTGTAACTTTCGTAGTCATAGATTTCAATAATTACCCTGCGGAAAATTCGTGTCAATTGTTTCAACAGACTAGTCCTGGGGTTTGTGAAAATAGCCCGAGTACAAAAAGATACAACTCATGACCAGTAAAAGAAGAATATCCAATCATTTAACCAGTATATGAAGAACAAAAAGGTAGAAAAAATAATGAATTACAATAAAGTCTTCATCGGTGGCGTCACACATTTTTTGGGCTTTCGAAATTTGGTTCTTAAATTTAGTTATTGGACTCGTTTTATTGAAACAATACAACATTGTATTGAAATAATACTACATTGTAGTAAATAATACCAAGAACGTTCATTGGGAATAGATGTGTGACTGGTCAAATGGTGTCAATTGGCACCCTCCAATGACAACCCCATGTAAAAGTGATAGGACTTATTCGTACAAAGTGTTAGACCTAGAACCGGTTAGTACCACCAAAGACCTATCACGGGACAAGTTTGGTGTCAGTTCGCTTCCTTCTAGGGTAATTAATATAGGGAAATATTGTTTAAAACGATCCGTGAGATCTTAAATTATAAAGCCTTAATACGATAATGTTGAACTCAAAAAAAGAAAGGAAAATAATAAAAAAAGTTTTTTTTTAAATTGTTCCAAACTTAGCTGATTTCCTTACTTCTAGACTACATTTTCGATAATCTTTATATAAATCGGATAAAATTCGGCCGTTTTGGGGAGTAAATGGGTATAACCTGTTTTTTGGAACTTCTTTGTCACCCCATTTATTTTTGTAAGCCAATAAATATAGAAAAAAAAGATTACACCAAATTTATAAGTTATCTTAAAAATAAAAATATAAATTTGGTACTTTTTAGATATTTTAACGTTTAAGGGGTCATATTCGTGCCTATTTTTGTTACTTTTTTTACAAAACATTTTTTCTATGTATGGAAATATACATCCATATTAACCCATTTACGCTTGCTGTGCCAATTTGGGAACACTTCATTATTTGCTGCTTATGACAAAGTTTTTGACATTATTCAATATATGGTTGCATAATCGATAAATTAAAAGTTCAGACATTTGTATAACATCCACTGTGCCAATTTTGGGACACCTCTTAATTTCCAAAAAAAATTTTTTTTTTGAGTTTTTTTTTTATATGTAATGAATTTAATAATAAAATAATGAATATTTTATTTTTTGTCCGGTAATTTTTGTTTGGGCTTAAATGGGTTAACATGCTAGATACTTCAATAAAGGGAAAAAATATCAAAAAGGGGAAATAAGGGAAATTTGATTTCTTTCTTTTACTTTTCCGTTTTGCATGTGGTAATTTTTAAATCTTCTATAATATTTAACTTAGAAATATAAAATTATAGGTGCAGGGTCCTGAGTAAATGATAAGCTATAAGATGAAATATGTTGGTGCGTTTTTATTCTTCAATTGGTACTTTTTGAATTTTCGTAAATATTTCACTAAAGATCATAAAACGTGGTTGTGAGCAGCGTTTAAAAAACTGCAGTCAAAGTAGAAAACTTGCCATTTCTTCCACTTCTTTCTTTGTCATTGGCCAAATACAAACTGTTACGTTCACTTCTGTTTCATTAAATGTAAACAGTCACTGTCAAACCAACGCAAAAAAATAAAAGTTGAACACAAATTTTCGTTTTTTGTTCGAAAGTTTTCGACTGCAGTTTCTTAAACCCTGGTTCTGAGTGAATAATAATCTATAAGGAAGAGCTTTTTTGTACTTTTTCGTCCTACAACTGGTATTAATATTGGACCTAGAAACATAAAATACAATATGCATGGTTCTGAGTGGGTTAGATCTATAAGAGGGAATTTGTTTGTACTTTTTGTTCTTCAAATGGTACTTTTTGAATGTGCGTTAGCTTTGGACCTAGAAATATAAAACTTAACATGCAAGTTCCTAAGTGAATGAGAATCTGTAAGAGGGATCTGTTTGGTACTTTTTCGTTCTTAAACTAGAGTTTTTTGAATATACACTAATAAAGCACCTAAAAACAAAAAATTCATCAGGCAGAGTCTATTATTTATTTATATTTATTTATATTATTTAACAAACAATGTTAAATTAAACATTTACAGACTTGAGTGGAAGATAACATGTGGTTCAGAATTTTGTGGCTCGCCAAATCGGTACGCTAATACGAAAAAAACAAATGCTCGAAACTCGAAATTTGTATCTGCTTAAACATACTTACGTATATTTGCATAAACAATTATTGTCGAATTTCGACCACTGGCCAAATACAAGCTTGTATTTACCCGAAAATATTTTAAATGCAAGTAAAAGACAAAAGAAACAAACAGTTTGACTCGTCAAGTCTTGAGTTTTTCAAGAGAGAGGAAAGAGAATGAAAAGGGAAAGACTTGCACTTTCTCGTCAATTTTCTTTTTTCCTTTTTTTTCTTTCTGTATTCGTTTTAGTTTAAAGTAAACAAGAAGAAAATTGACACAAATTGTTTGCATATGAACTTACTTATGCCCAGACTCAAAATATAATTAAAGGAAACTAGTTCAGCTAAACCTTATTTGTCTGAACCAGCACAAATTTCCACCTGACAAAAAAAAAATGATATACCCCCTTACGCAAAAAAGTTAAAATTCACATTAGTTTATGAACACATTTAGCCCAACATAAGTGTATGATTTAATGTGTTAGTGAACTTAAGAGAACTTTACAATTTTTTATAAGGGGCTTTGCTCTAAATCTTAAATTAAAAGCTTCTTTATATAAGCTTCCCTATCAGCCCTAACACTGATTGATATTGACCAAGGCGTATTAAATACAAGGTGGCCTCGTACATCACCCTCAGCTGTGCAAATGTAGATTGGGTATTCAAATCCGATGTGTCAAAAATTGTTCAAATTTTCATGTTGGCTTCATTATTTTTTTTGTGAGTCCTTAAAAGAGTTTAAAAGTATTTGACTGATTGGTAAAATCGTACCAGGGAAAATAGGGGTTTTTTATTGTTGCAGCAATAGGGCCTCCCAAGGCAAATTCAGGTAAACGGTGCTGTCGATACTACAACAAGTGGGTGCTACACCAAAAACACAACATGTTACTTTATTTGTTGCTTTCGTTGGTCGATATGTCAAAATCAAAAGCATCTTTTGACATTCCTCTCTCTAAGTAAGAAAAAAAGTAGCACAGCTATTCTTTCAACGCCATCTGAAAAATAAATTCGCCTTGGTATTTACTCTGTTTTTCAACAACATTTCCTTCAACTTCTAGAAAGTTGGAACCAGTTGGAACCAGTAACCTTAAAAACAAGTCCAAAACTTTGCAGAGACATGTTGTATCATTACCCTTCCGGGCACTTTAAAAATATTAAAATGCATTTTTCAATAGCCCATTTATTTTTAATCCATCACATGCAAATTTTTTGATAGCAAATTCGTGATTTGTTAAAAAAAAAATCACATATTAAAACCGACATTGATCATTTAACTTATTTGTTTTTTTTATTTCTTTTTCCATCTTTCCAATTCATCGTGATTTAAATTTTCATAAAAAAAACAAACAAACTTTCATGAATTCATTGCTCAATGAAAAAGTAACTTAAATGAAAATCATATTAATACACGAAAGTAAAATACATACAAACAGACAATTTATTGTCTAAAATTTGAAATAAAGAAAAAACAAAAATAAATAAATTACATCCAGCATTCACATTTACTACAAGAATACAAACTATAAAATGTAATTTTATACATTTTTAGCAAATTTCTTTATGGATAAAAGCGATAGAAGCTTGACTATTTGGAAAGAAAAAGTAACCAAGAAAGAGTGAATCGCCGAATAGAGGTGATAATCCCATTTACTTTGCAGAGATGAACGGGGATGGCAAATATTTTATTACACACGAATTTTATGTGAACAAAAGAAATAAAATGTTTTTGCACCTTTTCCATTGTAACAAATTTATTATTTTCATATAAGAATTTAGACATCACCAAAAAAAAAAAAAAAAGAATTAAAAGTACTTCAAAAACGAAGGACAATAGGACCAGGGACTAAAAGAACGATGGATAAAAGAATTTTATTATTCGAAATCACTAATCGGGAGATTATGCGAATTTTTTTATGGTTCCTAGTAAAAGATACCAAAATCCGACCAATTATTATCATCTTATAACTTTTGGCCGTCTCCATCTTGGGCAGGGTTATAAGAAAATTTTAATCCTGCCAAAAAAACTCTCCCTAATTTTAAAATCCAATGCAGCTGTTGAAGGAAAACAAATACCAGCCATCTTAGAAAGCATAGAAAGGAATTCATAAAACTTTTACACTGCCTCTCTAGCAACGACATTATACATCTATACTCTACATGGGTTATATTAGTGTTCAACGTTATTTTCAAGTTTAACATTCACGGTGTGTGCAACTTTATGTTGTTTGCCCGTCTTTCTGTCTCTCTATCTGTACGTCTGTCCGTTTCTTTGTTTGCCTGCAAGTTTATGTCTGTTTGTTGGTAACAAAAGAAAATAAATAGAAATGAGAGAAGAATGTAATAATAAAAAACAACAACAACAACATCATACTGCCATTTAAAGTACAGATACAAATGAAAACAACAAACATTGTTTTGGTTGTAAGTTGTCGGTCTGTCCGCTGCTCGTTGTTCATGATGTTTTCCTTGGTTCCATTGCAAATAGAGTTGCAATACAATTCCTCTTAAAAACATATTTATGGTTAATGAAATCCTATTCATGACTCACATTTTAACATGGACCGACCGCTTTAGGAAAATAAAAACGTTTGTTTTAATTTGAATATTTCATTTGCTAAAGAGTGTAAAAACCAAGGTTTCATTCAAACTTTAGAGTAAATAAATGGTTGAAAAAGATTTTAAAAACTTTAGAAAACAAATTTTAGGAGAAAATAGTCATAACCTTAAAAATTAAATTGAAGTTTTAAATATTTTAATTAAGCTTAAGTTCATTTAATTTAATTTTTATTAAATTATTTTTAGTGAAGGAAGGAATTTACAACATGAAATGAATTGAAATTTTTTGATAATTTTATTCTTGACTAAACACCACGGGGTTGAACTCGGGTCGAATTTAAAAGTTTCGAGAACAACCACATTGTCATCATCAGAATTCTTAGTCGTTCTGGCGTTTGGACCACTCCAGAGCCTGCCAGTCTAGTGAAACATCATCTTCAACCAATGAAAAATTGAAATCAGCAGTAACTTAAATTTTATGTACATGTTTTTTCCTTACTTCTATTATTTCAATCCGGTGTTCAGCCATGAATAAAACTATTAATCAGAACCAATAAAAAGCTTCCCTCCGGTAAATAAATTTTCAAAGGACTGCAAATGGCAGGCGTTTTTGAAGGTCTCTATACTAATTTCTGATAGATTCGCTTCGTGTGATATCCTGCCTTGTAGAAGGTATACAATTCTTTTGAAAGACCTTCCAAAATATTCAGTATACATTCGCTACTCAATTTTATTAGAAGGAAGTAAGGAAGTTGTTGAGTTTGATTTTTTATTGACCTTTCTTACTCCCTATTATTAAAGGGAGTATGGAAGGCTTTGCTTCCAATGACAACCTGTGTAAAAAATAAATAAGTATAGAATACGGTGAGAAGGCCTTGTGTCTGTTAAATAAGGCCTTCTATTAGGCCTCTTTACTCATTCTTGGTACCGCTGGGATTCTATCAAAACTTAACCGATCATTTAGAACATGGTGTAGTTATTAGGAGCTGGTCTTAATACGCCATCTGGTTAATGTTTTTATATATACAGTGTATTGAAATTAATATATTATGCGCGACACTATAATCTATAGGTTGTTTTTTTTAGCTGCATGAGAATTTGAAATGATAATACAAGATAGAAATATTGTAGGCTTGAATTTTATTCTTATAATTTGGTCGATAATGTTATGGCATTTTTTTTTTAATATGATTGAAGGCATAGTACGCCGCCGCTACGAGTTACATGGTCCATTCAATCAGTCCAGTGTTTGACTCCTTCCAATAAATATGGCCGTGTGGCGTCAATGCTGGCGTGAATAGTGGCTTCCAATGCTTCAAGAGCTTCTGGTTTGTTTGGCATAAACCAATGACATAAAATAGCCGCATACACCGCAAACAACAAAAACCAGTCATTGATTCAACCAGTGATGGCAAGTGTAGGGATTTTTCCCTTTTTGTGGGAATTTAAATAAAAAAATCTGACAAGTAGGGAAAAAGGAAAAGAATTGTAGAATTAAATTGTGTGGGCTTTTGTTCAATTGCGTATTTCTTCCATTAATTCCCAATTGTAAATTTTTAATTTACATAACATTTTTTAGGGGTTTTTTTTATAAGCGTAGGGATTTTCGAAAAAATCTCCTGGCATCACTGGATTCAACACACACGCACCCTGCAAATTATATTGGACCACCTGATCCATTTTGATTAAATGGACTACTCCACGGACTGGTCCGATGTAATAAAAGCATGGACCATGCCATTGTTAAAAAGATTTTGTATTGAAACGAAATGTCTTCGTTTTTTAACGACATGTATTCGTTTTTAAACGATTTCAAAACTAATACTCTTGATTATACCAAGACTACTCCTTTGTAATCCAAAGCTGGGCTTGGACATCGTAATGTTAAATTGACCATGTTTTTTTAATACGCTTGGGTTACTTTTGGAATAGTTCTAGTCCCTTGTGGGCTACATTTTACACGCGTGTTTCGCTAGTCCTTTAACTTGCAGGGCATATACAAACAAACACTAATAAATAATAAAAAAAAAATGTTTAATTGATTAAGTGAAAATCGGACAATCAATGTTAACAAACTTTCAGTTACATTTACATTTACTCAATTACAAATATAAATTGATACAGCCACAAAATGCAATTTTAAACTTGCAATGTATGTGCAATGTATACATACCTACGTAAAGATACGTGTGCATGTATGTAGTTACTTCAACACACATTACGTGACATCAATCGAACTGACACAATTATGTTTATGCACTTTAGTGTTAACTTTTCTAAAAGACAATTTTGATGAAGTTTTGTTTTTATTTATTACAAAAGTAACTTTATAGTGAAAATTATTGAAAAAGGTGATAATCAAAACACAAACTTTAAGAAACGTGAATATGTTTCTTTGAAGGCGTTTGTGGGTATGCATTTTTTTTTATCGAAGTTGGGATAACTGCGTGTTGTTGTTGTTCGTTAAATAAACAGTAGCTGTTGATAGGCGGCCTACACAGATACTGTTTTGAATATTAACGCAGTTATCAAAGTATGTTTTGTGCGTACAAAGAAAAACATCGAGTGTGTTAATGCATTTAGATCAGGGGTCTACAAACTGTTAAATAGGAAATGTCACTTGAAGTTGATTTTAAATAATTGTTAATAACATTTTTCAATTTCTATCATTTTATAAGAATATTAAAAAAGCAACAGAGAATTTACTTCGCCCCAAAAACTGTTTAAAAAAAATGTAAAATTTGCTTTGTTTTCCATTTAAAAAAAAAATAAATTTCTCCAAAACGGAATCGGAGAATTTATTTCTCATGGTGAATAACATTTATTATATAAATTTTCATATTATTCGAATGTGTATTCTAAACAAATTACAAACGAAATTCTGCTAGTGCATTGAAAATATTCCTGGAAAATATTGAAAGAATAAGACTAGTAGAGTATAAAAGCTTAAGAATACACATTCAAATAATATGAAAATTTATATATCTCGAAAATGTTTAGACTTGATTTGTTATCCAGGACTGATTTTCAAACATCCAAAGAATCGATTTTGAGATCTCAGCATATTTTTGATTTTTAATTCCCAAAACAATTTTCTAAAATTAATAAAAATACAAATATTTATAATTTAATTAGGCTTAAGTTCATCAAATTTAATTTTCATTTAATTATTTTTATGAAGAAAGGAATTTTACAACATGAAATTAATTAAAATTTATTGAACATTTTATGGACAGGTTACCCTTACATGTTTCGATTGCAACCACTCAATCTCTTCAGAGGGGTTTGCCGTTTAACACTCGCAGCCATCGACGACTGCTGGCAGTCAATATTCAAACATCAATCTTTAAACCAAATTGTATATAACCTTTGGTAGATCGAAATTTGCTTTGAATGATTATCTACTTTTAATTGATTCTACATGTTCTTCCTTACTTCTGTTTTTTCGTACCTTTTGTCAAGAATTCAAGAATAAATATATTTGCCAAATAAAAACAAGACCACACAAGTTCCCAATCAGCCAAAATATCGAAAAAATAAACCATAATATATTATTATTTCTCACAGAGAGAAAAAAAATCAAAATTTATTTAAAATGAAAAATGCGCGATGTTAAATAAAAAATTAATTAAATTAAATTAATAGTATCAATTAAATATTTTGGACAACATTTTTTTCAGCAATATTTTTGATTAATTCACTTGATAAAATTTTTAACTAAAATTGATTTTATTTTTGATTAATGGTTTAATTGAAAAAAAAAATGGCGAGAAGTATATCTGTCTCCATTTATTCTATTTTTATATTTTCATATAATGTTCGAATGTAAAAATGCTCAGCTAGTTTTGCCCTTTCACCATGAATAGACTAATACTATGTTCACACTTGGGTTCTTAAACGCGTTTAAGCAACTCGAACGTGATTACATCAAAATCGAGATGATTTCCCATACATTGAAGTGATTTGTTAATCACTTTAAATTGACATGTTTAAAACTAAATCCCTTCATTGATCACATAGAATCCACTGAACATACCTCAAACTGAGTGTAATGTAGAATCGGCCAACATAAACTGAACAACCGGCCACGATTTCTGCTTAATGTTTTTATTTTTTTCCTTAAACAATTCATAAATTTTCACAATTTTATCATTAATATGTTTAATATAATCTTCTGATAACTTTATAAAAGTATTTTTATCCATTTTTAATACTTTAAAGAAATATAAATTTGTTTGTTGTGTTTTTTTTTTCTTAATCATCTGTCATCTTAATCATCTCAAATGTAATGTGAACGGCTTTGATTAGCTAAATCAACATTTTGCTTAAACGCGTTTAAAAACTCAAGTGTGAACATAGTATTAAGGTTTATTCAGACTTAACAAATATATAACGAAAAAAATCCAGAAAATTTATCAAACTTTAGCTTTAAATTTAACAACTTTTAATGATTTTCAGACTTTATTTTTGAAACTGATAAATGATTTTTGACCTAGAAAATGTTTTGCAGAAACAAAAGGTCGGATGTAAAAATTTGTGATCAAAACCAATTCAAACTAAGATTATCAGAAGTCTACCTCGATTATAAGTTGCTTGTCACTCATTAAAAAATACTCTCGGAACCCCTGCCTTTAAACCAAAAACGTGTAATGTCATTCTGCTTTGCACTCATATGAAACTTTCAGTGAAGATCACGTTTATTTTTTCTATTATTCGACTTTGTATGCTTTTACTTAATTTTTTTCTGTGTGTTATAAACTCGTGGTAACTTAAACAAAAAAAAAAAAATAATGATATGTTTATAATTTTCTGTTTTCCATTCTTATGCTGCATGCATGACATTTTTTTCTTCTTTTCTTTTATTGTTCAAACTTCATTAAATGCAACATTTTTTTATTCAGTTAAATGGTTGGTGAGCATTGAAATGAAAATGGAAATTTTTGCTTATTTATTTATTAAATTATTAGAACTTTCCAAAAGACAACAACAACAAGAAAAGAAAACTTTTTATGTAGAAAAAATAAATCATGTTAAGGTTAAGCAGCCATGTGTAGAGGAAGTTGCATGTTACTGGAAAACAACGAGTATACACAGGTAAATTCAAAGAAAAAGAATACAATTCTAAACTATTATTGGCATGCAACATATTTATGTTCTTTTTTTTTTTTTTTTTTTGAGGGATTTCAAAAAGAAGACACGAAAAAAACGAAAACAGCTCGTGCTTGAAGCATGAACAATCAAAATGGGTTTATTGTTATTTTCATATGATGCCATTTTACACATTTCTATTTCTTTAAGAGTTACAAACAACATGTCACTTTTAGTTGAAGTGTTTTTACATTTTTGTTTCAGGTTAAATGCATACGAGTATTTAAATATTAACACTGGCTTTGCGTTTTTATGAAAAATTTAATTATGTTAAACGGCCCATGCACACACACACGACAAGAATACAATAACAAAAAAAAAATTGTGGGTCCGCTCGCAACAATTACTGTAATAGACACGTATCTTCTACACTGTCCGTTTGATGCTTAAAGTTTCTTAAAGCACAAGTTCTAAGGGCCATTATTACAACTTAACGATAGTTAAAGGTAGGATTTTGTCGGACGTCTAACAGCTTGTTTTTTTATTTGAAATTAACTTTACCCTTCCCGGTAGGATGAACTTACCCCTTAAGTATTGCCCACTTAAGTTTAAAGCAATGTTGTGATAATGCAAGAACTTTTCTACGTGGGACAAAATTCTGCCGGTAACTATCGGCAAGTGGTAATATTGGCCCTAAATGCTAGATAACATTTATAACTTGTAAAAATGTGTGGTTATAAAGTTAACTTGTTTAAGGTCAAATCCCCCCTATGATTTTCAATTGCATAATAAACACCCAAATATCTTTCGGAAATGCAATGCCAAAAGGAGGTTGCTATTCAAAACGTTAAATATCAATGTTTTAAATACTACGATGAAATTCAAGTTATTTTTGAGAGACCCTGACGTAAACTATGGTAGATTCTAATGGGTGGATTATGTATAGCAACCGAACTTAAGTTCAGTTGGCAGTTGACTCTTGCCAAAAATATATTATTGTTGCTAATAATAAGTACTTTTTTTTGTTTAATTGAAGAATTTTTATTACATATTTGTTATTTTGGTATTCCCGAAATTTAAGAAATTTCTCAATGTAGCCGAGTAATCAATGAATCGCAGTGTTCACGGACTTGCCTTTAGTGTATGCATGATGCGAGGCAGAGAGCAAGTGTCTAGGATTAATATCAGTGACCCTTTCAAGGTGCTTGAGAAGATGTGACGGCAGGCTGATTAGCCTGTAGTACTTAGGCTTAGTGGGGCCTTGGCTCTAGAAGCCAATGGATCTTTTAGGTTGTAGTAAAACCGATTCTCTTCTATGGGGTCATAGTTTAGAGGCCTACCACTTTTTTTCGCAAAACATAAAAGTTAATTAATACCTATTTACGAAAGACTAGACTAACGGGCATGTTCTAAAAATCGAACTGAAGTGAAATTAAAAAAGAACGATATCTTAAGTTTAATTCTTTACAAAATGACCGTAGTTTTTTCTAGTTTTAAGAGTTGTTCTTGTAAAGCTAATTGTTACCCACAAAATGAAATTGATCAAATGGAATATTTATATGAACTTTCAGTACAGGATCGTTGTTAAAATTTGCTCGATTTCAAAACCACATCATTTCGATTTCTAGAACATGCCCGTAACAGGCCCGTTTTCACAACTTACAGATAGCTTAAGGTAGGATTTTATCGGTCGTGTTCATTCTTACAACTTTACTTTAACCTTCCAGCTAGGATGGACCTTAATTTACGTTATCGCTCACTTTAGGTTAGAGTAGAGTTTTAATAATGGAACACCTTTTGTAAGGCCGGTTAAAGTCTACTTTTAGCTATCGGTAATTTGTGAAAACGGACCAAAGAACGAAATCTTTAATTTTAAAAAACTCTTAAAAGTTAGAGTAAACTTATTTCGTAACACATGCGAATGTTTTGTTTTTGTAAATTAAGGCATGGATTATTTTCAAAGTAGATCAGAGGCAAATCTATCAATAAAAATATTTTTTGAAAGGCCTCCTATCACACTCTACATTAAAATGTACTACAAAATTCCAACTGTTACCAATTAGCAGCTTATTTGACATGAACAAATGTATTCATATTATGACTGCAAATATTAATTTATCACTTTTTTCCAATTTAATAAATATTTAAACAAGCTTTTTTTCTAAAATCTAAATTCTTGTACAACTCCTTTGAAAAAAAGATTATTTAAAGTAAATAAATACATTACACTTTAAGCGTTTTTAAGTTAAACCCAATTTGTAAACCGGTTGTTTTGTTACAACAATTTATTTTTTTAAAATAAGAAAAAAAAAGTCATGGCAACCACAACTACAAACAATATTTTACCAATATTAGTCTTCTAAATATAAAAAAGTTGATGAAAAAAAAAGAAATAAAGAAAAAGAAACACAGTTAAATCGATCATTTGACCGGTACCCAGTTGTTGTTACACGCAACACAGCAACAAACTCATGCAAACAACCGGCCAACCAACCGACAGACACCATTCATGCCACACAAACCAACAACATTTAACATCCATCTACAGTGTGCTGTTTTGTAAAAATGTGGCTTAATTAAGTTTAAGCCGGTTTGCAGTTTTTTTTTTCATTCAATTTCAATTTATTTTTAATACAAAGAAGTTCTTCTATTAAATTTTACATACTGGTTTCATTTTATAATTTTTTCCTTGTAGTTAATTTGTTAAAATATGTAATAATTTTCTAAGATTTATTAATAGAAATAAACAGTTTATTTGTAATTTATTATTATTGGTTGTTGTTTTTTAGAGAGAATTTATTTAAAATAATTCTTACCTAAAAAAAATAATTTTTGCAATTAGTTTTTTTCTGATCGACAAAATATAAACAAAATATAATTTATATCATATTCTTTGTTTAGTAATAGTAATTAGTAATACTTAAAAATACGTACATGTATGTAAAAATATATTTAAGTGACATTTACTACAAATACGAACAGTGGGTGAGAGAAGTTTTTTAAACAATAGAAAAATAAAAGCTTTTGAATAATTTATTTGGGGTATTCACAAGGTTGTCATAAACTTGTAAAGTCATATGTCTTAAATTAATTACATGAAATATATACGACTGCTGTGGGCAACCGCTTATAATTTAGATTCTCATGTGCAGGAATAACGAATCAATGAAAACTGCGTAACATATTTTTTTTTTTTTAAAACACAATAATGTTTTTTTTTAAACAATTGTAAAATATTATTTATGACATTATGACGATATGACTTGATAGCACACCTTGTGAATCCCCCAATTATGTTTTTTTCAGTTGTAACAATTCTTTATCATGTCCTTTTGAAGCGGAATTTTTTGAAAAGATTTTATCTCCAAATCTAAAGTTAAATATTCAGCTATGTTCCGTTTTAAGTAAGAAAGCGCAATAATCGCCAGATATTTGGACTAACCCAGAAGTCTAAATATCAAGAAAAAAAATACCATTAAGTATTTTTTCTTCTCGTTTGTCTTACTTTGCTGTAATAAAAGTTACCTTCAATTGATAGGGATTAAATTGTTAACAGATCTGGCAAATTTTAGTTTTGTTTCGTTTAAATGTGCTAAATTACCATTTCATACTATTGATAAACTAAACCCAGAAAACCATATTATGGTTAAATAAGACTCCTTGCAAGAAGTCACAATAATATGGTTGTCGTTGACAATAATATGCTTAAATTAAACATAATATGGTTAAAATTTTCTTTAAACATAGTATTGTTGGAGGTGACCATATTCAAACATGTTTTTTCTCTGGGTGTTTCACTGGTTGCTTAGGTCAGATCGTCGGGAAACTTCATCCAAAGATTTTAGAAAAATTAAAGTAATTATACACATAAATCTGTTAAGCGAATAAGAATTTTAAACCCCAGTTTTACTAAAGGGTCCGTCAAATAACTTTTTTTTTTGAAAATGCTATAAAAACAAACTACTGAATATTTTCTCAAATTTCTTTTTTTATTTGAAAGTACAATATCAAAGCTTCAACAAAAACAACAACAATAAATAGTGAGTTTATCTTTTCTTACAGTCCCGATTTACTATTTTATCATTAATAGACCAACAGCTCAATAATAGAATTACAAATTGTGGAAATCGTGTTTCTGGTCGGGAATGTCATACCTGTTTTATTACAGTATTCTGTAAAGGGATAAAATCCATTTTAAGGCATTTTAATAAAGGAACATTCACGAGAGATCCTTCAGTAACAACAACAAAAAATTACATAATTATTGATCTTAAAATCAGCAGCTCTTACTTCTTTAAAATTGAGATCGTCGAAAACATTTGGAATCCCAATTGAATGTTATGCTCAAAATAATAACACGTTTTCCCAAAAGGCACCATATATCATACTGAAAGTTATTGGTGGTAAGCAAATTATTTTCATATTTAACCATAACATTCATATTTTAACCATTGTATGATTACCGGTAACAATAATATGGTCAAATATTAAACAATATTGTTAAATATATGGTCAAACTATAATATGTTCGTTCAAAATAGTTTTGTTAGAAGTGACCATATTGAAAAATGTTTTTTCTCTGCTTCTCAGTTGTCTTGACAATTTCTTACCAGACCGGATAGAGTCAACCGAAAATAAGGTCTCAAATGAACCGATCGCCATTCTGAATGTAAAATTTTATTCATTCAGAAAATTACTGCTGAGAATACTTTCTCTTAAGCCGCTAAATAAAATTGGTTTTATTGCTTTACATAGGTACTAGGGTTGCCAGATACCAAAAGTCAAATAACTGAACAATAGAAAAAATTCACATGGATTTTTGAAACATAACTGAACAATTTGTAAAAGCACTTAATTATAAGAAAAAATTAAATTTACTTCAGATTTTATTTTGCAATAAAAAAAGTTTTAAAAAGCAAGGAAACGCAACACTTGAAATTCCGTCTTATATCATATTTAAAAATTATAAGCAGCTCGAATTCAGGCAGCGAAAAGCCTGCTGACTTTGACAGTTCGAACCAATTTGTTTTGGTTTCATAATATTTTATTTATAAAAAGTTGACATTTCAAGCCGTAAACATCTGCTGTTTCTGTGGTTTTTGTTTTGTTGTAGTATTGCTGCCACCGCATATATAAATTCAACTTGGTATATATTAAATTAAATCAAATAAAAAATGTACATCAACAGCCATGTTATGGTTCGAGTAAAATTAAAATCAATGGAGATTTCCAGTTAAATTTTTGTTTAAATTACCGTCGTTTTTTATTTTCAGAAAAGTTCTAATGAAGATAAGCTGGATGGTTTTTGAAGTTTGTTCGATTTTGATTTCAATCGAATTCGATTTCCCGAACATGGCTGATAACTTTTTTTTAGTGTTATTTAAAGAATTAAATAACTCTTTTACTTTAGTTGTAAGCAAAACTGTTTGAATCATTTTGCAACTTTCATCAAAATTAAGTCTTATTTAAATTGTAGCTTTATTCGGTCATATAAATGGATTCTTGTTAATAAAGATTATTAGAAATACCTTAAGTCCTTGCACAAAAAGTATTGCTAGTTGCATGACTAACAAACGATATCAATTTATATAAGTTCTGTACGTTATTTTTATCGCATTTTTGGAAAACTGGACCTCTCTCTCTTTATCTCATTAATTTAAATGTTTGTCGGAAAATTAGAAATTTTTTCTAGTATTATAGTAATTATAAAGAAAAAGTAATTTTTCAAAATTAAATAATGTTGCTTATTAGCTGGTACCTGGACAACACCAAACAACTGGACAGTCCAGGCCATTCCAGGCCGTCTGGTAACCCTAATAGGTGCATAGTAGAGTGCTCAATAAATCGGGTTATTTTTTTTTTTGTTCGATTAACAGATTAATCGAAATATGACATTTTTGGCTTATTCGATTGAGCGAAAAAAATTTTTAAATTAACCGAATAATCAAATAATTCCAAACTCAGAAATTTTATTAATAACGGGATTTTTTTTCGATAATTTTTGGAAAAAATAGTACTTGAGTAAATAAACATTATTTTTTATTTTTTTTTTTTTATTTAAGCCCTGTGACTTCAAAAGAGTCAATATGACCTTGGATTTTTTGAAACTTTTCCTCTGCTATGCTTCTACAAATCATTTTTCCTCAAGAGAATGGTTCGAAGTGTATATTTTGTTTAAAATATTTTTTCATTGGACCGCTTTTAGCTTCCTTTCATGTTGTTGGTGGAGCATCTTCTTTCTTCAAGCACTATGTTATAGTCACTGCGTTAGTGGTAAATAAGTGAAGATGTTAAAGAACTTTTAGGGTTATACATTTTTGGACACCTGTTACATTTAGCAACCAAACTTAGTTATTCCAAAGAATATTATTAATAATTATTTTTCTAACAACTAAATAATCATAACTTTCAAAACATATTATATTACTCACAACCATTTCATGATCATTTAATAGCCATAACATGATAACTTTCTATACATTTACCATAATATGTTTAAGATGCAATCAAAATATTTTTACCCTAATAATATTTTGTTGTTAGCACCATTTGTAAAATAATTTTCCATCAGTTGTGTCGTTTGTATTAAATATGCCTCTCGAAGAGAGTGAGATTTTGAAAAAATTAAAAAAAATAATGTATTAACATAAAAAAAATTGGAAAGTGACACAAAATAAAAAATCGATGCAAAAAATTTTAATTTTTTTTAATTGTTGTGACAGCACCACTGTATCATAATATGTTTACTTCTAATTTTGTTATGATTTACATGACAATAATATTATTACTTCTTAACTTATTATGATTAACAGGATAATAATATGATTAAGTGAAAAATATTGTGATGTAATATTGCGAATATATTTGGTCATAATATGATTAAATAATAATCGTAATATGGTGACTACAATCATGAATCTTATCATAATATGTTGCTCTTAGAATATGTTTACCATAACCATGTTGCTTGTTTGTGTGTAAAAATTGTATACCCAGAATTGTCATGCTCAACTTTTGACAACTATAAAACTTGTGCCGCTTTTGTTTAGCTATGGCTGTTAGTCTTTCTGAAAGAAACCCTTTATACGCTCTGAAATTCTACAAAAGAAAGAAAATAGAGTGCCAAATATAGCGAAACCGGGAGACATCAATCGCTGATTTTGCATAAAGCAAATTCTGATTGGACGATACCAGATAAAATAAAGAATGGATCTATCACAACAATCCGAAGCCGAATTCGAAATATTTAAATACGTTAAGATAATCCTTTCTCTATTCAGCGGTATTAGAACTACTAAAATCTAACCAGATTATTTTATGTGAGCTTTACAGAGAATAATTTGAGTTTAACAGAGAACAATTGAGGAATATTTCACCACGTACCACTTATTTCATAGAATTAAACCCAAATCAATTTTGCAGACTTTTTGTAAATAAAAAAGTCATGCAGCTTAAAATTGGTCCTGGAACTGCTACAGCTCTTTCTGTTCACCACTGTTTTGCACATTCATTTTTTTAATTTGACCTACATCAAGTTTTTAAAGTTGTTCATTAATATCTTCAGGTTTTTATTTATTTTTTTTTTCTTTTCGGTTCAGCACAATTTGATTGTGTTTGTTTGTGTATATTTTTGGTCTTAATGGCAGTTCATACAATATTTTATCTCTTCTTATTGATACTTATTGGATTCTTCTTTAATACTTGTTTTCTTCCAAAAAGATTTTTTAGTTTTTTGGCTCTTTTGAATAAAAAAAAATGTCCATTTATTATGCATTCTGCCATTCAGCTAGTAGTTGTTGATTGTCTGGTTCATGTAAAAGTTCACAAAATATAGATTGATCTTCTGCTGTTTGCAGAAAAGTATAAACAACAAACCGCAACAAAAAATAATATATTTACAAATTTTTATTTGTCAACTTATTTACTACTGCCCACACAGTTGTTTAAACAACGTGATCATGTTGTACGCAATTTTGTTTCTCTACTTTTTTGTCTGTCTTTATGGTCATGACTCATATTTTCTAGTGGCTTTTGGCCTTTTTTTCAAATTCCCAAAGACCAGACTAGAGAAAAATCTAGTTTTATGTGTATTTTTTTGATAAAAAGTATTTTGTTGGGTTTGGTAATAAAAATAGTTGTTGTAAGATTTATCAATATTTTATTACTTTGTTAAAAAGGATTTCGTTGTAAATTAATATGACATTAAGAAGAAAATTCTTAAAAAATTAGTGAAAATTTAAAAAAAAAAACTATAAATAAAATAAAGACAAAAATAACGCCAAACTGCGGAAAAATTAAAGGAAAGCTGAATATTTGCATGAAGCTTTATTTTGTATTTCAAAAGCAACATCCCAAAAATCCCCACCGAACTATTGGGCGCTAAAAATGTTACGCAGGTTGAAAGGTCACGACAAACACGTTTTCGTAAAAGTCTCGCTAACTGTAAGATATATCGAAAAATTACTAATTATTAAATGTGCAGCTTAGGAAATTGCCTACAAAAATTGTATTTATAATTATTTTTGTAAAGTTTTGTAAGCGAACCAACGTCGCACAGTGGGAGATTTGGAAAAAAAATAGAAGTTTTTCATTGGACATATCAGAAGGGCCGCCGTAGCTCCTCGAAGTAGGGAACCTATATTGTTACAAACATTAAACATAACGCAGAATTCTTAATTCTAGCCCGATCTTAAAAATTTAATTTTTCCCAATGAAATGTTCTAGGCGAGTTCTACACAACAGTTAGCAACATGCGTACTTTATCTCTTATTATTTACGGAAATATCTGACTTCCAAATTAAAATTTTGTATTTTAGACCTACCTTGGTCTACTACGCAGAAAAAAATATCTCATGAAAATTTTTAACAATACAGTTTGTTAAAAATAAAATTTTGGTCAACAAAGTTTTTATAAAAAAAGGCAGAATTTTTACAACTCTTCTCCATATTTTTAAAATCTTTGATATCGTTTTAAGTAAGACTTGAGTATTTGTAATTCTCATGCGCTTTACAGTTTTATTTCCTTATGATCTGACCTAAGCAACCAGCGAAACGCGCATAGGCACTAGCTTTCCCCCAACATTAATTTTAGTGTTTTAGTTTGTCAAAGAATAAAAATTAGGAATTTAGAACATCATAATTAATAAATAGATTAATAAAGATTCAATTAACATTTTGTTTGATTTATTTAAAATTTCCAACAATTTGCTAATATCTTCGTTTTAATTGATATTTGCGATTGTATCGTAAGCGACAATTTCTCGAAAGTTTGTTTTTTTTCTTGCAAATAGATTCTGTATAAGTACTCGTTACAATGACTAACAAATTCATAGACCGAAGAAAAATTGGTTTCCGGATTTTTTTTGACGGAATTTTGACAATTAAAGTAACTTAGTAGTAAAACCGGGTCAAGTCAACTACCATTTCAACAGCAAGGTTAAACTTTTTATATCGAATTGCGGAAAATTTTAGTTGTTTTAATTTTTTTTTATTTCTCAAGCAAAAATATACAAATTTATTACACTTAGGGCCATTATTACAACTTGCCAATAGTTAAAAGTCGGATTTTGGTGGACCGATAAATAGCTTTGCACTATTACAACTTCCATTTTTTATTGCTGTTATTTTCAATAATAATAATATTTAATAGATGAAAACATAATAAATGAAGGTTTTATAATGCAAAGCTATTTATCGGTCCAACAAAAACCGACTTTTAACTATTGGCAAGTTGTAATAATGGCCCTTAAAAAATTATTAATAAACTGAATTTTAAAGAATTCGTAATTTTTGTTTAATTAACTTAAATTAAAATCAAACGATTTTATATGAAAACTAAACTTTTTGGAAAATCATGCATCCAAATAGAACTTTTTCTATTATTATAAAAAATAATTTTGATACACATTTCACTTATCACCATCAATCAATGCTAATGGATTTCACTTTATTCAATTTTTTTTTTATTTTTGCTACATTTTGTTGACCCACTTTAGAAATAAACAAAAATATTGCAATATTTGTTTAGAAATTTTGTGTTAAACCAACACTAAAATCAACATTAACAAAAAAAAAAAAAAAAAAAATGTTAACCAAAAAGTACAACAAAATTAATAGAATTTACAGTTTAAATTTTCGCTAAACAGCGAATTTCGTTATAAATTAATTAAAAAAATGTTACACATTTCAGAACGATAACCAAAACTGAAATGGATTGGTTAGTAGTCTGTGTATGAGTCAGTTGTTCTTAATGAAGTGTTAATTGATAAGATTTTTTCCTTCTCGTTTTCTCAAGAGATTTTTTTTTTTGAGATAACCACAAGTAGCCCAACCATATTTCCTTTCACACAACATCACCCCGAAAAAAGCAGACTTAAGATGCTTTTTTTGTAGGTTTGGCCAGTTTTAACTTTTTTTTTCTTCTGACACTAAGAAACGGCATTAACCAAGTTAAATGACTTCATCGCAAATATGGCACAAAACTGGGAAGAGAAAGAGGGGAAAATAAATGGTTGACGTTTTAATTTGAATGATGAAAAAAAATACATAAATATTCAAAATAAGTTTTAAATAAAGAAATACTGGTTGTCTGGAAATATATTCGGTTTTTGCAAATTCAAAACAGGAAAATAATTACGAGCTTGTGTTATAAAAAATAATAGACGATTTGAATTTTAGCAAAAAAAAAAAAAAAAAAAAATAAGTAAAATAAAAGCCTTAAATTTTATTTTCTACTAAAAGCTGATTTGTTAGAAGTTTTTTTGTGACAAAAAAATTGTGTACAAGAAAATATTTGCGATAAAAATTCTTTTGTACAAAATTAAACGTTTTGTGTAAAAAGTACGTTTTTGTATGAAAAGTATATTAAGTGTTAAAGGTTGGTTTTTTTTTCGCTGCATTCGAACTTTTGATGTTAATACAAGACTGAAACATTGTTGGAATGAAATTTATTTATATTATAATCATCTAGATAATTTAATGGAATTTAATTTTTAAATCTGATTTCTGGTATCTGTCCGCCGCGGTCCAATTTTTGACTCCTCCCAATAAATATGGTCGAATGACGTCAATGGTAGCTTGAAGAGTGGTCCCCAATACTTCAAGAGTTGCTGGTTCGTCGGCATAAACCAATCAATGACAATGCTGGAAATCGAAAACGTAAAACGCAAGATCTTGGAAGTTGTTTTTAATACACCTTTAATTTAATTTTTATAAATTTTGTTATAAAATTCTGTTTAATAGAGAAATATTTGTTTAATATGTGTCATAAAATTCTTGTATTAAAACACGACTTTTCAAATTCGATTTCAAGCACACCTCTAAGTAATCCAGAGGCGTTAAATCGCACGAACAAGGAGGCATGTGAACAGGGGGAAAATTATGGCATTCGTGATCGAATACTTTTTCAATTCGCAAGCAATTATATTTCGGTCAATACTGAACGAATCGTAATTATTTTTTCAGTGTTGTCAAAACTCAAATAAATGCTTTACAACACTAAAAAATGATTTCGATCCGTTCAGTACGCAAAGAAAGAAATATAAATAAAATTGCTTTCGAATCGAAAAAGTATTGGATTACGACTGCCATAATTTGCCCCCAGGTCTACTTCTGGAAAAAAAAAGTTGCTTAATCAGCATGTCTCAATAGCACTCGCCATTCTCCCTATTCAATTTCCATGGATCTTATTGTCTTGGGTTAAGGGCTTGAGGATTTTCTTCGCTCCAAATACGGCAATTTTGCATGTTTACGTAGCCATTTAACTAAATAAGCTACTTAAAATGGACGATTTTGTTTTTTTTTCAAACTAAATTTCCACAATTTGAAAGCGGCATTCTAGTGTTAAACGATTTATGATAACTTGCCAAAACTTACTGAACAGAAATTTTAAAACAGTTGGACACGTTCAGCTGTCAATCATCTAAATAAATACCCCATATTTGGTTTAAAAGTAAATCTGTAGCCCGTTTCTCACATCGTAAAATTTTTCACATGAAACGAGTGAATTGCAACAAAAACAATTTAAACTGAAACAAAAAATGGTTTTTCTCACACAAGTGTTTCTGTATCTTTACTTTGCGAGAATTATCTGTCATTTAAATAATCTTCCGCAACTATTGGAAGTATGTGAGCAAAAGTGTTTCTGTAACAATATTTTGCGAAAAGTTTTTCATATAAACTGTCAAAATAAGTCACATTTGAAATCAGTGCGAGAAAAACAAAATATAAATATTTTAAATTTAAAATGTGTTTGTATACTTTTTTTTTCGTTGTTTTGGTTGTACTCAGGGCTGCCAGATTATTTGTGAAAAAATCGTCAATGTGATGACAAAAAATAAAAAAATCGTCTCTCTCGTTTTGAAAATGGTCAAAAAAAATCGGGCAACTTAAAATTTAGTTTTTTTATAAACAATTTTTGTTCGATATTTACTTTGTCGATTTTTATAAAAAAAAAAAAAAATTGTATTTAAGTAGAATTCTGATAGTGACAATTAGCAAAATCTTTTCATAAGTGCCCGAGTTTAAGACAATTAATTACTATGGGGATCGAATTCGGCCCACATTTTTTTGTGTATAACAAGTATGTTTGAGAAACAAAGTCGTTTATTACACTTTACCTTGTTGTTTTATTTAAACTGACTTAACTCAAAATTCCCTCTACATTGGCAGGAAACTGCACTGCAGTAATGGTTAAATGTTTTGATCACATTAAGAAATGCATTAAATAATCACGTCCATCGTGAATAAGAAGTGAACAGTTTTTTCCTTTGTAATTTGGCTTTTCCCTATAATTTTAATAAGGAAAAGAAAACATACATAATAATTTAAGCTGTCTTGTTATAATTTTTCTTTATGCTTTTTAATATCTAAACATTTGAAAACATTTAAAGTTTTCATATTTTGGAAAAATCATTTAGGAAAATATCAGCATCGTCAAATCTGGCAGCCCTGGTTGTATAATTTATTTCTTTTGGTGACGTTTCGCTTGAATTTGACACTAAATTACTGGAAATATTTTAATAAAAACATAATCAGTGTTGTCTGTTTTCGCATTCAAATACAGAAACATTTTTTTCTCACAAATCGAGTAACGATGGAATTTTTTGTTTCACACTTCATGCGTGAAATCTTACAATGCGAGAAATACAGAAACGAGTTACTGTATCAAAAAACCTATTTCTATCTTTACTGATTCCTTGAGGAAACACAAGGCTTCAGCAAGATGTTTCAAACTTAATCTGTTTGTTGCAATAAATTTCGCTTCTTCCCATGATTTATCAATTACAGCAAGCTCATTTTTCTTAGTTGTGCGGCAAGTGTTTTTGGGTCTTTATCGTCATCTTCTTCCTTCTAAGCTCCATTCCAAGGCCATCCTTGTAACGCTTTTATTTGGGTTTCTCAAGATATGTCCCATTTACTTTTACTTACTGCATTTTATTTGTCTGTGGAAAGGCTGCTAGCTGATAAAACTGCAGAGGTTTTAGTTGGTTATGGTGTTAAGCCGGAATATTTCAGAAGCATATTATACGCAGGCTCTTGTTTATAAAAGTTTAAAGTCGTTACCTGATCACTTCACTATACAGCCATGATTCACTTCTGTATAAAAGTATCGATTTGACGCATTTGTTAAAAATATGTACAAATGTTGGTAGCATTCGTAATTTGGGCGCACGACATATATTTTCGAGTCTGTCAAATACACTTCTAGCTTTATTGAATCTGATTGCGGCATCCTCCTTAATTCCACCGTTAATCATGGGCTTCAAAGTTAAGCAAAGGTGGCTTAAGCAAAAAGTATTTGAAATATTAAAGGAACAGGACTATTGCAAGAAAGCTCTATAAATTAAAATTTAATTCATTGAACACATTCGAAAAACAAAAATGGTGAATAAATTAAAAAAAAATTATAAAATGAAATAATTCCCATATTCAGTTATTTTTTTATTTTTTGTTAAATTGACATTTTATTATAAAAATTTTTGTAGGGAATGCTTTGTAATAATATTTTAATTTTTTTCTTATGAGAAATTAATTCCATAATTTTTTTTTTTTTTTTGTGAAAAATATTCCATTTAATGAAATAATTGTTTTAAAATTAACACAATTAAGGGTTTTACATTAAATTCCAGATGAATAGATGTGTTTGTTATTGAATTAAATGGTTTATAATAAATCAATTAATAAACAATTAATTTATTTTACGCATTTTATCATATTCAAGGATAAAAAAAATAGATTAAAAAAAATATTGATAAAATAAAACAAAATAAAACACTTTTGACCATAAAATAATAATTATAAAATATAACAAATAAGCAAAAGCTGCATAAAAAATAGCATCATAAAAAATAAATAGCACCAATGTCAATAATCAATTAAGTTTCACGGTAAATACAGCAAAATAGCAAAAAATTAACACAAAGTTTGATTTTTAACAAAATTAATACTTAAACAAAAAAAAATTGAATAACCAGCAGACAACAAAAATTATCAAGTGTATTGAAAAAAAAATAACAATAATTAACTGATGAAGTGAGTAACAATTATAAATAAAAACAACAGCAACTCATAAACAACAAAACAATTAACCAAAACCATTAACCAAATTTGGAGGTTTTAATGAATAAACGATTTTTTTTATTTCAATATTATGAATTCTCTGAAACAATATAATTCTTGAAAGTAACGAAAAACAACAGTATGCAACAAATTCCCACAAAAGAATTTATCCAAACACTCTAAGATAATTTATAAAAAGAAAATTGGAAATAAAAAACAAAACTGCTTACAAAAAATTATTTCATCTCTTAGCCAGCCTTCTTTCTTATCTGTAGCAAATTAAATTCTTAAAGTTAAATGTAAGAAAAAAGAACGTGCAGTTGGTCAAGTACAACCATATGATACCCTACACAGCTCTGTGTATTAAACCATTTGTCTCTTGAGATAGAAGGTACCGTGTTGGCAAATATTTGCAGCTTCTGTTATCTGCAACGCCAGCGGCATCATTAACAACAATGGATGGTCTAGTGGAGATATCGCCAACATTATCACTTGGCAACGACTGTCATTTGGTCCATTACGTCTTTTCTGAAAGGGTTCCCATATTACCAAAGAAACGGAAATCAACTAATTTAACTCGAACGTGAAGTCAACTTTATTGCATGGATGCGAGACATGGAATACAGCTCACGGCGTCTTAAACGCACTTCAAGTTTTTGCCAACTGATGTCTGAGTAGGATTTTTAAAATATTTTTGACAAAATTAGCACTCTAACCATATTTTTTTCTAAGTGTGGAATTGGCTAGTGTGACTTAGAATCTAACAACCCGATGACCTGACACGGCCAGTAATTGAAAGTAGAAACCCCAGTTTACTTAAAAAAAAAGAGAAATACCCGCCCACAGGTGGAGAAAGCAATTGAGAATATTCTGGAATGAAGTCAAACTAAAAGCTTTTGTAGCAGATCTCGATAGAATTCATTTGTAGGGCATTTGACAAAGCCAATTAACTTAAGCACAGCCGCGAATAACGTTGTAACAACCATTTTTTGCAAAATCTGTTTTTTTTGTTGCAAATTCTCTTACATTGTTCAAACATAATATCACCCAAAATTATGCACCTTAACCTCTTCTAAATGCAATACAAAGAGTCAGCCAGTGAAAGAACATTGTAAGTTACTAAAAAAAAAGTGATACAAACTAATGGTTTTTTGCATTTTGTTTTAAATTAAAATTTCTCGATATTTTACATAGAAGTTTTTATTACCATTAATTTAAAAAGAGTTTTTTTTGCTATTCTGAAAAAAAAACGTTATTTGCGGCTGTGCTTCAGTTAGGAACCGAGATTTATGATTAAAGAAATTGAGAGTAGTCATAAATACCAAAAATTGTATCAAAAGTCTTACCCGTAGTAATCAAATCTTAAACAAAACACCAACAAGAAACAGTGAGTTTTTCTTTTCTAACAATCCCAAGTACAATTTTTTTGTCAACTCTAATTGCAGTAGTTTTGAGTGTTTAAAATTCCTATTCGCTTAACAGTTTTATTTGTTTAATATCTTTAGTTTTTCTAAACTCTTTGGATGAATAGATTTTCCCACCAACCAGAGTCGTCCAAAAAAAGTACTAGCTCCGACTCCGACTCCAAATGCTGAAATTTTTTAAGTGCGACTCCGACTCCTACTCCGACTCCGACTCCTACTCCCACTCCGACTCCTACTATAATCTTGATGCTAAATGTGCATATATGAGACTCAGTGATATTAACATTTATTTTTTCATTACCGTACGGCATTCTAAAAATTAGAGTTTTTGAGAAGCAATTACCATACGAAAACATTAATGTGCTGTTTCCAAATGACAGGCGATTGATTATATAGCAAAATTTATCAGGGGTGTGCTGGAATTTGCAAACGCAAAACGCAAGATTTTGGAAGTTGTTTTTAATAAACTTTAAACCTAATTCTTATAATTTTGGTTTAAAATCCTGTTTAATAGGAAAATATTTGTTAAATATTTGTCATACAATTCTTTTATTACAAAAATCTTATTTAAAAACGACTTTTAAAATTCTTGCGTTTTACGTTTGCGATTTCCAGCACACCCCTGTATATCAAAAGCACTCAGTCCATAGCCTGTCATTTGGAATCAGCACATAAGAGCAGTATTCATAAACCAATTCTTTAAATTTTAAATGTGTTTTAAGAAGATAATTTTTATTTTGGAAATTTTTTTAAATTTTGTATGCCGAAAAACTTTGGAGTCGGAGTCGCGAGTTTTTGTGGGTACTACGACTCCGACTCCGGCACAAAAACATCAACTCCGACTCTTCAACTCCGACTCCGACTCCACAGCCCTGCCACCAACAATAAATTTCAGTTTATTAATAGTCAGAATTGGGAATTTAGCACATTAAAACTAAATTTTATTAACAAAAATTTTATGATAACGTAAAAGTTATTAAAACTGAATTAATATGGTTCCTAATCTTTTGCTATTTGCGTTTAGTTGTGGGTTTTGGTGTTTTTTTCGGTGTAGTAAAATTGCATTCCCAACTTTATTGTAAAACTACAAGGTTTCTGAACATTCTTTCACAGAAAAAAAATAACAATTTATTTTAATTAAAAAATTCTTATTATTAATTAAAAAATTAATTAAATTTGCACCAGTAAACAAATTAATAGTATCAATTAAACATTTAATTCACTTGATTAAATTTTTAATTAAAATTGATTTTATTTTTGATGAATGCTTTAATTGGTGAACAATTTTGAAAAAAAAAATCCTGTGTTATATAACAGATGTAAAAAAACATAGTTTTTTATACCAAAATGCTGCACAAACAGGCCAAAAGGGGGCGACTTTAACAACTAGAAAATAAAACTCCGATGTGATCTTTCATAGCTCTGGCGTATGTTTATTTTTTGTCTCCTTTATTAGGGGCCTTATTCTGGCAGTCGTGATCGAGTACTTTCTCGATTCGAAAGCAATTTCATT
Source organism: Pollenia labialis (assembly GCA_949318255.1). Lineage (NCBI taxonomy): Eukaryota > Metazoa > Arthropoda > Insecta > Diptera > Polleniidae > Pollenia > Pollenia labialis. The sequence goes on from OX439140.1 coordinate 118,098,824, forward strand.
TCTAATTATTTCAGTCGATTCTAAATGAATCGAAAATATTTTTTCAGTATTGTTAAACTCAAATTAATACTTTACAACACTGAAAAAATATTTCCGATTCGTTCAGTATTTACTGAAAAAATTAGATATTAAATTGCTTTCAAATCGAGAAAGTACTCGATCACGACTGCCAGAATCTGGTCCTAGAATCTATTGTCAGAACCACTCTACCTTAGAAAAGTTCAAAATTGTCGTGCGTTATTATTCCAGGCCCCGTTGCCTTGACCTTTGTAACTTTAAGCAATAAAAAGTGCTTAATCTGTGTAAACGGAATCGGCGGTATTGTTTGAGTTATATTTCAGGCATTAGAGTCCAGAAAAAGTCGCTCAGCTAAAAATGCTTAACATCGTTTTTAAAATTTCCTTTTCATCTGAAGTCAAAGTTTTTCTAGAACTGCCACCCCTAAAACTTATCAGAAGCTATACATTGACAAAAAGTGTGACAGACGATTAGTATTCAAAATGATGATGGTTCTGTGACCTCAAAAGAAAAAAAACGCATAATTTTCTCCCAACGAAAAATGGTGTAGGGTGTAAAAAGAATTACAAAAAAAAAAAAACAATTACCCTTTAACTTTTTCTCGAGGCTCAAGCTAATGAATACAAAATGTATTTGTATCTGTATCTTTTGTAATGGTTTAATAATTACACCACTACTACAAATATAACCTCACAATTTTATCCGTTAGATTTGTTTTTAATTTTTTGTTTAAGTCTTTGTTTTCAGAAATCTTGCTATTCTTAACTTTAATTTTGCCTATGCCGCATTATTTACTTAGATTTTTATTTTGTTTCTTAAAAAAAAACAATATAATATTAATGTTTTCTTTCGTAATACATTTTATATTACAGTACTCGCATACTTGAAGGAAAGAACTACAGAAATTTACAATATAAGGCCCATCATGATTTTTCAAAGTGAGGTCTTTTTTAAAGGGGTATTTTATCTTATAGAGTGTTAAAAAGAAACACTCTCAGATCGTTTTTTTTTTTGATTTGTGTAAGAACAAACAACAACATTTAAACTTTTTAATCAACCTTGTGTGAAAAACCACACAAAATGAATCACTCTTGCTCGATAAACAAAAAAATTGTGGAGCAATATCAATTTAGTAATAAACCACATTTTTTGATTCAAATATATTTTTTAATAGCGAAATATTTCAGAACTGGCGTAAGTTACCCTCTTGTGTGGTGTTCCACTCATATGTAGTTTCTATGTAATTGGCACTGGAGACAAAATTTTCTTGCGGCAAGTGTGAATATTTTTGATATTGTTGCGAACAGCAAGCAATGTATGTTTTATAAAGTGAGTGCTTATACAAAATACACACAAGCTTTGTATGGTTTGTTGTTGATCACCAACGGAATAAATACATCATTAGTGTTACGTTAGTCACGACTTTGATAACAAACTAACTATGCCGCTACAGCAAAGTAGACAAACATTGCATATGTGCGAAAAACCACACACGAAGGTGACTCATGTAAGTTTTTTCAGGGTGATTTGAGAGTTAAAGTGTTCAATCCGCCAAAATTATACACTCTTCCCATCTTTAGGAGCTGGAGCTCTTTCACTTCCGCTGCATTAGAATAGTCGACAGCATATGTTGAATAGCAACAGTACCTACGAAATATTCCCGCATATCGATAATGGATCCATTATATTATTTTCCCTTAAGAGGAGTAACTTTTTTAAAAAGTTTAAAATTTGTTAAGAAAGTTGCACACCTCTGCTAGCTATTACAAAACTTAAAACTTAATTGCCAAATAAAAACTACAACATACTAAATATCTCATTTACTTGGCTCTTTACTAAATAACAATTTTTAATTTTAAACATCAAAACTAAAATCATGTTTTTTCTTTGTTTTTCTCTTCTTTAATTTGCAGGGAATTTTAATTAAAAAGTGATTTTTGATTAAACGGATATGAAAGCAGTGACTACAAAAAAAAATCTCAGTTAAATATAATTCAACTCAAAAACAAAACACACCTAACCAAAGGCGGCGGCTGCAGCAGCAGCGAAGGCAGCAAACGGAATAAGTAGCAGTTGAGCAACGAAAGAAATAAAAATATAAAGGTGAGTGCCTCGACTTGCTACAAATTTTTTATTTCAATTTGAACTCTTGTGATATTTTTGAAAAAAAAAACAATTACAACACAAGCTTCAAAACAACAAAAAACATTATTTTTATTTTGGTAGAAGAAAAAAGTGAATGTAGGTGGGTGTTGTAGCGCCAATAAGCTGAAATACTATCCATGAATATGTATAACAAAATTTAACATTAAATTCAATAAGCCAAACAAAAAAAAATTAATTAATAAAAGTAAAAACAAGTTCGCTTCAACAAAATAGCTTACAACTTCAAAACAACATTTTAGACTACATTCAGACATTTACAAAAAAAAATATAAAAAAAAACCTTAACAAAAAAGCAAGGTTGGCAACCGAAACGAATTTAGGTATCGGTATTACAGTATTTGTTATTTCCGAATCGTTATCGTAATTATTTTAATTATATCAATACCGAATTATTTATAACGATTAAGGTATATTGGTTTTACAATTTAATTAACCATACCAAACAAGGCGTACAGGCATGTCGTAAACTCTGCTCGGAATGGTTGAGATATCGTATATGCCAGCCCGATCGATTTAGCTTTTGGTTCTTCAGATTCCGAACGATTTTGTTTCTCAACAAGTTTATTAAAACTAAAATGTTTGTGTATAAATATTAACTAAAAGCTTAAGAAATCAATGTAATAATCAAATATACAATTAAATCTTTCTTTTTGGCTTGGTTAACGTGGTAGCACGCCCAAAACTAGGTGTGCTGCAAGTAGAGTCGACAGTGACTCCGTTTTGACAGAGTTTTGACTAAGTTTAATTAACATTTATATAAAATATATTATTCAAATTATCAATTCCGCTCAGAAAACTAAAAGTGGTGTCATCAAAGTTATTTTCGGAATACAAAAGTTGTTTATTCTCAAATAAGATTTTGCTGTGTGCTACATTCCCAATTTTTATTCTTGATAAATGCACTGAAATTTATTGTTGGGGGATAAGTTAGTTCATATGTGCATTTCACTGGTTGCTTAGGCCAAATCATCCTGACAACTTTTCACAAAGAAGTTGAAAAAGCTAAAGATATTATACAAATATATTAGTAAAGCGTATGAGAATTGCAAACACTCAAGTTTTATTTGCAACTATAGGAAAGCTTAGACAAAACACAAGCAATAACCAGTGAGTTTATCTTTTCTTACATTCCCTACTTCTATTAGTTGGGCTTTTTCCGACTCGAAAAGTGGGTCAAGAAAAAAAACAAAATAAAAAAAATTGGTTCAAAATATTTTCGTTTTAATTTTTCTAAAGAAGCATAACATGAAATTTATTTCACTTTCGATCGAAATAGAATTTTGTGACAGACCGACAAAAACAAAAAAAAATAGAACTTAAACCGTAGGGAAGAATCTCTATTCGAAAGGGATTTTCTTTTATACAAATGGAAGTAGGGAACAGATATTTTGAAATCATAAAAATATAAGGACTTTTTAGTAATGTTGGAAAACATTTGGCACCATTTGACTAAAATTTTTAATGCGGCAACATAACAAATTGTTTAATTTCTTTGAGCCACGTAGCGGTGGCGGTCATGGGTAAACATCTGTGTACACTATCCCGTTGTATGGAATCTGCATTGCAGATTCTAAGCTCTTGGAGCAGCTCCTGTGGACTTGGTGCCAATCCACAGAAAACAGAGTGTGTACTCTTTACCAAAAAGTACAAGGTTAGTAACTTTAGTCTTCCTAGGCTAAATGGCACGCAGCTGTCGATCTCGAACCGTGCCAGATATTTGGGCGTAATTCGCGATAGCAAACTATCCTGGGAACTCAACGTTCGTCCGAGGGTTGATAGGACCATTGTGGCCTTACACACCTGCAAGAGATCTGTTGGCGTTGAATGGATCTTTGAGACAGTGGTAAAACCGACCCTCTTATATGGGGTCATATTTTCATGGACGAACAACAGGCCAGGTTCTACGCGGAACTACGGTCATGCCAGGTCACGCTTCACGCATCATATGACTATGCGGAACCGGACTGTTGTATTCCGGAACCCTTTTCGGTGCTTTGTTCACAGTTCATCATGGTAATGATAATGAGCTGCTCGATAACTCGGAATCTCTGGAACCGGACCTAAGGATCTATACCGATGGTTCCAAGATGGGCGACATAGTTAGTGGAGGTTTCTTCATCGAGGAATTTGGCATTAGGTTCTCTTTTAGGCTGCCAGATGGCAGTATGGTGCTGCAGGCGGAAATCTCTGCCATAAAGCGGGCGGCAAACTGGCTGAGGTACTATCGTATATCGGGAGGTATTTATTTATGGACAGCAAGGCTGTCACTGTTGCTCTGGCTGGTGTCTTCACGACATCTTTGTTTACAGTGGAATGCCGGATGCCTCTAAATGGGATCGCGGAACATTCCAGTGTAACGCTGATATGGGTACCAGGGCACAGTGGATTCCTGGGTAACCAAACTGGTCTGGCCAAACGGGGCTGTCTCTTGGACGACATGTTCGTCGACGGCCTGATTGGCATCTCAATGGCCCGCTGCAAGACTCTCATCAGATGAGAGTCGTACAGAAGGGCTCAGGGGAGATGGCAGGAGGAGCATACCTGCTTGATGGCCAGGTATGCCATAGGGCCTCGAGAACGCGCGTGCTACTTGGTCTCGTTAGGGACCAGATGAGGACTGTGATATCGGTCAGTACAGGTCACTGGGTGATGGGGACTCATGCTAGAAGGATGGTTCTTGATTTCAATGACTACTGTAGAAGTTGTCATGATAAGGAGGAGGATGAGACGGTGTTTTACTTTCTCTGCCAATGCCCCAGTCTGGGGGACATTAGGGTTAGGCATTTTGGGAGACCGGAATTGCCATGTCTGGATGATGTGTCTAATGTGAGACTAAAATCTATCTCTCTGTTCATTTGAGCTATGATTTAATAATCTCTTTTACAAAAATGTAGATCTTTTGAATTTTACATAGAAAGAAATAAATAATTTGTAAAAGATGGGCATAAAAAAGTTTTGGAGAAAAGTCGAAAGAAATATTTTAGAGCGATATAAGCGCATATGAGCTCGTTAATATTTAAAATTATTTTTTATCGCCATGTTTTTTGATTATTTGAACAAATTTTATTTGAACCAAAAAAAAATTAATCGGGTTCTCGAAAAGAAAAGAAGAAACCATTCGCAATTTCATTTATTATCATTAATTGGCAATAATTTTTAGTCTTCTATTATAGCTAATCTCCTTATTTAATAATATATCAATCGGTCAAGTAATAAATCAGTTTTAAATCATCAAAAGCGATCTAAGAAGACACTGGGAACAACTTAAATATAATTTATATACAATAATACAAATGGTTTTATTTCTATTGATATATTACACTACGGAAAAGTCTTATTGCAGTCTGGAATTTGCTTGCAAATTTTTACTAATTTGAGGTCACTGCCTTCAAATCTAATTTCAATTTTTCTATATCAGCTCTTCTTTTCGAGATATACCGTTATGTTCAATATTAAGGCACTTTCACTACATATATTGGAATAACTTGAAAACGGTTGACCATATTCAGTTAACAAAAAAATCCGAAGCTCGGCAACAGTATTATCTATAAATCTGTAAGTTTGCCTTGAAGTTTCAGAGCTATCGTCAAATTCTTGAAATAAAAGGAAAATTAAAAAAAAAAACTAAGTTTTTGTTCTTAAAAATTGATTAAAAATAAAAATGGCACAAAAATCACAGTTTTTGTCTAAAAACATTTATCTTAACATAATTTCGAATGAAATAAGGTTTGTTTCATTGTATTCGATGCACAACTTTTAATTTTATTAACAATTTACTGAGAAAACTGAATATTAATTTCCATACAAAAAGGAACAAGCGTTCATGACACACACATTTTTATTTAATTATTTATTTAATAAGAGTTACAAATACAAATACAAATTATATTCTAACTGAATTGACCGAGCAATAGTAACGAAGACCTTTAGGCCTTTGTAGTGAAACAGACCAGAGTATCTGGCGGGAATCGAACCCGCAACCCTCGGACTGATAGACTTGTTCACTACCAACTAGCGTACAGGGGCACCCCACACACACATATTAAAAATTTTATTTTCAGTTTTCTCAGTAAATTGTGAATATATAAAGATAGAAATCGGGATACTTTCCTTTATATGCGGCAACACGCGAAGGTGATGCACTAAATATTTTTGCCCATAAGAAATCAACGAATAAATTTAATCGAAGTTGTCTCTTATCTCTTTTGTAAAATGGTGCCATGGCAAAAAAGCAATTAAAACAAATTAACAAGGTTTCTTTCCAATGTGCTAAATTCCCATTTCATACTATTGAGAAACTGAAATTTATTGTTGAAGGGAAAAGCTATTCCTATGCGCATTTCACTGGTTGCTTAGGCCAGATCGTCAGGAAACTTCATCCAAAGATTTTAGAAAAGCTAAAGATATTATACAAATAAAACTGTTAAGCGAATAAGAATTATAAACCTCAGTTTTACTTGTAACAATATCAAAGCTTAAACAAAAACAACAACAATAAACAGGGAGTTTATCTTTTCTTACAGTCCCGACTACAATTGGTTGATTTTTTGTCAACTCTAAATGTAGTTGTAAGTGGGTTAAGAAAAAACAAAAATAAAACAAATTACTTTATTTAATTTTGCCAGTTCAGTTTATTTACTCTGCCACATGCATATTTGTTTTTCAAAATATGCAACATAAATGTGCAATATGAGCAAATTTGCATTCAAAGCAAAATATGCAAAAATATGCACTAACAAATTGCTGCCATTTCTGCAAAGATATTTAGAACATAGTAATCTCAAAGTGATGCCAACAAATATGCATTTGGATAAAAATCCGGGAATTGGTAAAAAGAATCAAGCAAACTATTTAATCTTTCATTTTGACTTAGTTTTATTACCATTGTTATTTAATAATATCAATCAAAATATCAATTCCGCTTCGAAAACTAAAATTGTTATCATCAAAGTTAGTTTCGGAAAATCAAAACATTTTCAATTCATGAACAAGATATTGTTGTGTGATAAATTTCCAATTTATATTGTTGATAAATGTACTGAAATTTATTGTTGCGGGTTTAGTTAGTACTTTTCGCATTTGCTTAATATATGAAGAAATAAAGTCCGATAAACTCACCAACGTGTAAACCACACCAAACGTTTAATTTTGCTGTATATAAAAGAGTCTGCAGGCTCTGTTGCGGATTGGTCTCACTCCATATGTGTCAATTTAGTTTATCAACAGACAAGAGTGCGAATCGATGACTGATTTTCAAAGTAAAATTTTATAATTTGGTAACATTTTTCAAGCTTTAATCTATTTATAATGATTTTGCAGAGTATACCGATCGTAAATGCAAAAAAAAAATGGCGCAGTAGACCATTCGTTTAGCAGATATTCACTTCGTTAGTTTTATCGGGCTTAAAAAACACCGTTTACATGTAAAAATTGAGTTTTCCTGAAAGAAAATACCTTTTTTGCGCCGGGGCTCTTGCTCAAGTGAATATTAAGCAAACCTTTATACATGGAGATAATCTAAATTTAACCAGTCATTATCCATATGAGATCCATTAATGAGTTTGAGAGTTGAAGTACATTTATTGTACACTGATTTTAAATAAAAAGAAGTTTTTTTGTAATTTAAATACACTATTTAAATGTATTTGGTATTTTTAATTCATTTGAGTCGTGTATTAAAAGTGTTTTGTATCTTGTACTTTAAATATACAACTTGAATGTATTTTATTTTGAAATACATAATCACTTACATAAAAGCATGTATTTTACCCAACCCTGCTGGTCTCGCTGTCAGTATCAATACCGGCATTAAATTTCAAATGATATTTAAGCTGCATCAGTATCGGTTGCCAACCTTGAAAAAAGGTTAAACCCGAAAAAATTAACAGCACATCAAAAAAAAAAGTGAGTGTTAAAAATTTTTATGAAAAATTCAATTTTGTGATCGCGCTGGCTTTACGCACAGTTTATAATTTTTTTTCACAGTCATTATTTAATGAAAGTAAACATTTGTATTTTTTTTTAACGATTAACATTTTTCATTTTTAATTTCAAGTGTAATTTAGTAGTTTAAAAACTTTTAAAACCCTTTCCCTATTTAACACTTTAACGATTTAGAGCAAGTCGTTTAAAAAAAAAATTAGTGAAATTAGTTTCTGTTAGAGATATAATTTTGAATATGTTGCTTTTTTCAAATTAAATAATTTGTGAAGAGAAATTTTTAGATTTCTAAGAAATATCTGTAAATAGGTTAAACTCTTAATGCTTTTGATACCAAAAATAAAATATTAATAGCGTTAACGTCTAAGGAAAAAAGTAGAATAAGGCCTTTAAAAGTGCACAAATAACGTTTACTTGAAATCGAAAGTGGAACCAATTGTTAAATATTTTAATTCGCCTGTCACAAGGCCAAACATTGTCTTAAGGTCTAAAGCAAAAATTATTTACTTGGAAAATTTCCCATTTGACGACTTAGACTTAAAACGTACCCATCTTCTGGGTTCCGTGTTTCCAGATCTTTATTTATCCAACAAACACGCAGGTTTGATTTCAAATTGAAATTGAGCCCTTTCGCAAACGACAAACGTTTAATAATGATTGCAAGATCATTTGACAATCATAGCAATATCAGCCAAAGGTCGTAATTATTCTCAAATTGAAAAATGCATTTATTTTCAACTTGCTTCAAACGTTATTCTAAAATGTTTTTCAAACATGGATTGCAAAACAATGTGGACATAAATAAAAAAATGTTTCTTTTTAATTAAAATCATTATTTATTAAAATTAACTGTCAACTTAACATTTGGCACCATAGCTGAAAGATGAAATAGAGTTCTTTCCGTCCTCAAAGTCCTGAAAAAGGCGAAATTCCTGGCACGTTTTTATTTTGACGATTCCCATGACCCTTATTTTTGTCACACAATAGCGATGGTACTGCGGCCAAGTTAGGTCTTTTGTTCCCACTCCCCAATAGTTGGCCAAAAGACCATCTGCTTCTTAAAGGAACTTCACCAGGGGGATTATTGTGTAATTCGATTCGAAACGAAAATACTTTCCGTATCAAAAATGAAATGGTATTTTTAAGACCCACAGATTTGTATTTGGTAAAAAACAAAGCGCTGGCAAATTTATTCACGATTTGACAGTACCTGTCAATATTGGCAGAACTTTTTTGAAAAACAAGCGTTTACAAAAAAAAAATTCGCTAAATTTTCCGCTAAAAGTAAATATAAGTGAAAAGTTCCAAACAAAATAAAATAACAAATAATTATTAATAAAAAAATAATGGTTTAAAGGCTCAGATAGCCGGGAGTAACAGTAACGTTGCAAATCAGCTGCTTCATTTTAATTTATGTGAAGCAAATAGAACGATTATATTTAAGGCGCCCGCACACGACATGTTTTTGTCATCTGACATGTCAAATTTTCCACTGCAAAATACATACTTGTCGGGTGTTACCTTCTTAACTTTGCTTCTGTAAAAGTCAAACGCAAAGTCATCTGTCAAAATTTCAATTAGAGCGTGCACTATTTTCTTGTTACAAACCATCTGACATCACTGTTGTTATTCGGAAAAAAATGTTAACAAATAGAAACTGGGAATTATTTCCTTCCGAAGGTTTCTTTGTATTATCTTCAACATTTCTTATTTTTCGAATTTATTCTATGAGCTAAATTTCAGTTATCTATTTAATAAAGCTTTTTTGTAATAGTCCTATTCCTTCAATTTTTCAGAAGTGACTTTATACACTACCAGACTATTATATTGTATTTTCTTGTTACATTTTACCTTAGCTTTCGTTTGGAAAGCAATGAGGTACATTGCATGTACATTCTGCTGGTGTCTAATAATTGTAAATTTTTCTGTACAACATTTCAAGATGGCTGAACTCATTTACGGAGTAAAAAAAAAATTTTGTGGCGGCCGCACGCTATTTTGAAACCGAGAACTTCTTTGGTTTCTGCAATAACTATGCGAAAAAAAACAGAGACAATTTCAGAAGCAAATTACATGTACGTTTGATACCGAATATTATAAACCTTTTGTAAAACAGCAATTTTGACAGACATGCGCAATTACATGTGACTTGCAAAGTTGACAAGTCAGATGTAAAAAACATGTCGTCTATATGCTCCTTTAGCAGTAAGATGTTACGTCTCAATCTGCAAGAAATAGATTGGACTTACTTTTTTTCGGTAAGGTTACTGTTACTCCCGGCTTAATGAGCCTTAAGAACATGGATTCTGTTGCATTGTGGTTGGCATTTATTCATAAAAATACTACTTTTGTTTCGTGAAAAACTTTCGGCTTAGTAAAAATTCAATTGTATAAAAAGTGATTTAAAGCCACCTGAAAGATCGACAGTCATTGCACCTTTGATAAAATTTGCTGCCACATTAAAATGGATACCAACATCAGATTGGCCAAGATCGTCTTGTGGGACCTTTACACTCATCAATTTCCATATGCTTATCTGAGGTATGCGAAATAGTCGAACAAAATCTTTGCCCGAGGCATATTATCTTTTGAATGACTGAAGAAGAAAAAAGATGGTGGCGAAAAGATGTTTTTTTTGCAGCAGTAGACGGCACTCACATTCAAGTAATAAGGCTAGATAATTGGTCGCATGGGGTCCATAGACCGCAGAAGATTTTATTTTAGGATATGAATTCTTTAATAGTGAGCCCTTTAATGCTAAACAAATTTCAAAAATTTAGGAAATATATCCTAAAAATTGTTACTTAAGTCATTTTCAAAATAACTGCTTTATTTGTTATGAAGTATATGTGAACTTTATAGCGGTTTTTTTTGTTAAAATTAAAAATTATTTTATTAAAAAACTGTTTATAGAGAAATAAAAAAATGCAAAATAAAATCAATATTTACAATAAAATTAAATCAAAATTAATTAGTTATGTGAAGTTGTTGTCTTTTTTCCAATTTTGTATTTTATATCATAAATAATTTTGTATTTTTCCTTTGTTTCATTAAGTATAAAGAAAAATATAAATTTTACTATAAACAAAAAAATCAATAAGAAAAAAAAAACAGTCTAAAGTTTTAAAAATTACTTAAAAGCTTAATATTAAAAAATATAATTTTTTAGAGTTCATGAATATATCACGCATTAAAGTGACACCTTAATTGCAAGTAGTGATAGTAGTAGTGAGACAGTATAAGTAGTATATTATTAGCAGAATGTAGGTATAAGTACTTAATTATTATTTTCGTATATATTGACTTTCCACTGTATGTGATATTTTTTTATTCAAACTCTCTCGTAGACATTAAACTAAATGATATGCATACAGTGTCGAAAAAATAATCGGACTCATAAAATTTTTAATCGTTTCTTAAATTTGTATTTAGTTTTTCATAAATAAGATAAAATACCTAAATGTGACCTTCTCCGAGATACCTAGTATATCAAAAAACTGGTTTGGACTTATGAGTGGATTCTGATACCTAAAATGGTGTAGAATAAGATAAAATGAGTTTTTCTCAAAACTTAATTTTCACACACTAGGTCCCTTTTCTCGGAGAAGGTCACATATATGTATATTAAACTTAAGCTTTCCAATTTATGTACTTTAAAAAAAAAGATACAGTCCAGCTGTATTCGATATGTAATTAAAAAATATGTCTGAAAATAATAATAATAATAATAGGGATATTTCAATTGTGTCCCTTTTTGCAATAAAGCCCAAATATTTTTAATATTTTACTATTTGGTAGAAGCTCCTTTAATTTTAATAACATCTTCGCATATCCACTTCAGTAAATTCACGAGATTGGCACAGGTATCCAGGGAAATTGAGTACTAACCTGATTTTTTGTCCATTTATACTTCTTAATTTTATTTTTTAGAATTAAGAATTTGACAGTAAAATTCATCAAAAAAAATTAAAAATTTTCTACGACATGTTTGTTGGAAAGGAAGATATGAGTTGTCCACCTGCAAACACCGCTAAGTCAAAAAAAAATTAAAAATTCTAAAAAGCCACCATTTTATTTGTTTATTATAATGCGTCCCTAAGCCCTTCTCAATCTCGCTTAAAACTCTGTAAGTTGCGCGTTAGTTCTGGTTAATTATCCACTACTCATGTAAAACTCTCTATATTGTTTAGCAGTTCACTTTTAAATAACTCTAAGTTAGATACATAAAAACATTCAAAAGTCGCCACGTTATGTCAGCTGTCAGTTCCAGCCTTTATGTTGAATTACAAACATACGTTATTAAAATAATCTTTTTGTGTTATTACTCTGCTTCTACATAACGGACATTCAAGAAATTGAAGAGATGAGGCTACACAAGAAGAAGCGACCGATACCGAAGAAACTTTAATGGATGATGAAGAAGAAACAAGAGTATAATCACCCCTATCGCAAACAGCTACTCCCATGAAAATATCCCCTTTTTTTTATTCATATTGTGAATGATTTCCATAACAATTTTTTTGTGAATGAATTCCCAAACTTAAAAAATTTGGCATCGCCAATGTTTACTGCCGCGAATTTTTTTACTTAATAAATTCCCAACAAGTGTTAATGTGAACGAGTAGGGAACATGTAAATTTTAATTTGTATTCTAAGGTAGGACTTAATTTTTCTTTTTTCTTTTATTGAAGCAGTGTTAATTCAGAAAATGAAGATAAGCATTATTCATTATATATTTTATTATACATATGTTTATTAGTATTTTATTTTGTATATTTTTCTTTTACAATACAAGCACTGACAAGTTAATCACAATAGAGACTTTTGCTAATAAAGCACTGCAAATAATGCACAATAGATATTTTTACTCCCAAAATATTTGCGATACCGATTTGTTGGAGATGAGAATATAGGTTGTCTCCCATATAACATATTCCCATAACATTCGCGATTGGGGTGAATATTTGTCTAAAGTGCTTTATTTAGATTTAACATTTATGTGTAGAACCATAAGTATCTATGCTGGAAATAAATTTGCCAAACTAGCTATGTTTAAATTAAAAATACAAATTTATTGATTCCTATTAAAGCGCTATTTAATTTGTGACAATAATGCTAAATCATATGCAGTAATATAAATTGTCATATCTCCATTTTAGGACTAGAAGAAAAATTCCTTTCTGTTAACATAGCGCTGTTTGCAAGTCGACTACTCATATCGGCCCTACTGTTTTTTCCGACACTGTATACATATACAATGTACGTGAGCATACATAAATTAGTCTCATAAATAAAGCATTCAGCGATTAAAATCGTATAAAAAATTCAACAAATAAAAATACATGTATGTATGTATATTGTTTGTTAATTCATTGAATTAATGAAACATTTTTTTCGGTTTTGTTTGTATTATGTTCATATTATTAATGGAGTCATTTTTTTGCATAAACAAATTGTTTATTATTATAATTTTTGTTAATGTATATTGGTTGTTGTTGGTTTTGTATGTTTATTATAATTTCATTGCAGTTACAAACAAATATATGTATATGCATTCATTGATTTGCAACAACAATAACTTGTACATATTTATTTTGTTTGTATTAAAAGATAATTAAATATTTTGCTACATTGAATCTTTTTTTAAACACCTGTATTCCTGGGACAAAAGATTGTGATTATGTTTGTGGTATTAAATAAATGTAACACGTTTCGGTAAGGAGCTGGAATTTGTGGAACATTCAGGTTAAACAAAACGAGTAAGAGAGCAATGTCGAATTTTACATACCCTGCACAATGGTGCGGTAACTACAGCGAGTTTAAATTATAAAAATATATGTGCATATATTTTTACTTAAGCCCAGTAGAAAGCGTGTCTAATACAGCACCTTAGACCACCCAGCCACTAACGCACATTGCTAAAAAAAAAAACATTAAAATATAATATATTGAGTACGGTTGTTTAAGCACGTAACCATGTTGATATATGTTTGTTTTGTGTGAAGAATACAAAAATTAAAATTCAACAAATTAATCTATAAAAAATCAACAATAACGGCATGAAATTTTTTGATAAAAACTAGAGGCAAACGTGGTTTTCTGCTAACGTCTCAGTCATATATTAACTGATCTGGCTGAGTTTTAATAGCAAACTTTAAAGAAGTACATGTGACATAAATATCATTTCTGCGGTCTTCGGGAAACCCATTTCAAAATAAACACAGACAGACGAACATAGTTTAATCAACTTTGCTACTCATAAAAACCCAGAATTTACATATATACTTTACAGGGTCTAAGATCAATAATGTAGAAATTACAAACGGAATCACCAACGTATATACACCCTTTCCAACTGGGGTGTGGGGTATTAAAATTATATGTATATCGCAGTAACTCCTTTAAAACAGGCCAACTCAAAATTCACAAATCTTTAGGAGAGAGCTAAAGTGGTCGGATATGACCACTGTAAATCGTTTTCTTGCAAAAAGTACAAAAAAAATGGTGAAATTTTAAGTTGCCTAGAGATGTCGGTGCGATATATACCTAATGCTAGGGAAAAATTACCGAAAAAATAACGGCACACCTGTTCTCTCTCCTACTTTTTTATTTTTCTAAACGTTTGGTCCCCAATCGGATGAAATGTTTACTGAAAATATACATAGCTTATCAACAGTACTGCGACTCATACAAAAAACTTGAAAATATAGTTAAATAATTGGACAATCAGGGTGCTCTACTCCTACATGTCCGGAACCATTATATAAAATTTTTTACACCTCGTCTTTACGAGTCTTAGATTTACTAACACTAACACTAAAACCGTGTAAGTGTTAGGTAATTACTGTTGTTTCAGTGAGTAAACAGCATTGGTTGGCAATCTATCTCGGAAGCTCTTTTAGAACATTGTTTTACATCATTTCGAAACCCGTTGAGTCTTAGGGTTAAATTAAGCCAAATTTGTGTTTTTACTTGTGAATATGTTCAATTTCAAATTAAACACCCTTAAAAGGCACCCTATAAATGAACAATTTCTTCAACCATCTATTTAAGTAAAATTTGTGACTCGAAATTTTTTAACAACTATTTACCACTAGTAGCAACAGTGTATCCAAGGGTTAATTCCGAAATATTAAGATTTATTTTATAAAGTACATATGTTTGCAAAAGTATTAACTATTGTTAACTTTATTATCCGGCGACAAATTTATTTTTTAATGTTTAATTTTTATAAAAAAAAAAAAAAAATATATAAAAAAAACCATAAACCACGTTTAAACAATACTGCGTGAAAAT
Source organism: Pollenia labialis (assembly GCA_949318255.1). Taxonomy (NCBI): domain Eukaryota; kingdom Metazoa; phylum Arthropoda; class Insecta; order Diptera; family Polleniidae; genus Pollenia; species Pollenia labialis. The sequence goes on from OX439140.1 coordinate 118,114,244, forward strand.
ATGTTAAATTTAAATGAAATGTGATAAATGAGCAATAAAATTAAAAATGGAAAAAATAAAGTATGCAATTGTTTATTGTTTATAAAAAAAATTAAAGGATTCAGAGGTCTTTATAAATTATAATTTTTAATTGTTATTTTATTTAATTACAAAAAGTATTAAAATTTTTATTTTATCGAAATTGCTTCCTGCATGCATTACTTTATATACACAATAGTTACTTAAAACATTAACTTATTTCTTTTAACAAGTTCGAAACTTAGCTAAGCCAGCAGTTAAATGGTAATGATTTATAAAATTGCTCGGATGATATTTGTATTATTTCTGCCTTAGATTTGAAGTGATAAAATTTCAACTGAAAGCAAAAAAGTTCAAGTCAAGACTTCCTTTGGTCTTTGTACTAATTTCACGTACAAAGAAATTTGCACGAATTCTTTAGCAAGTTGAAATATTGTGTATAGACTTAAACGAATTGTTGGTTCTTAAATTTATGGGAATAAACATTTTTATAAAAATTTTTAATATTTTAATCAGGCTTAAGTTCATCAAATTTAATTTTCATTAAATTATTTATGAAGAAAGGAATTTTACAACATGAAAATTAATTAAATTTGTTATTGATAATCATTCATTCTTGACTGACCTAAGATTCGAACCCAGGCGGCTGGTTACCATGACATATTTCGATCGCATCCACTCGATCTCCTCAGATGGATTTGCCGTCTTACACTCGCAGCCATCGACGACAGCTGACGTCAATAGTCAAATATAAACCAAATTGTATTTTAACCTTTGGTAGATCGAAATTTGCTTTTTTGAATGATTATCCATTTTAATTGATTTTACATGTTTTTCCTAACTTCTGTTTTTTCCGTACTTATGTCAAATTTTTTAAATGTTCCGAAACCCTGCACGGTTACTCTTCGTCGAATCGACGAAGCTCATTAACATTTTATCACATCATCACCATGTGGTTTAACATTTTTTTTCACATGCCTTTAATATAAAATTTAAAATAGTTTTGCTTCCACTGAAAGCTTTTAAATTTTGATATAACCTTTTTAATGATCAAGTGTGGTATGTATTTATATAAAAATATAATATTTATTACATATTAAAAAAGTTGAGAAAAATCGGCGTTAATTTCATATTCTAAATGCGGACTTTGTTAATTTTTTACTTTAAAAATTGTTTCGCTAGAATTTTATTTAAAAGGTTCGTCAATTCGACGAAGAGTAACTTTTCAGGGTTAAGAAACGTTTGTTAAATTTACCTTTAATAAATATTTTTTAAACACCATAATCGGACTAAAAATTAAATTTTGTTTGATTTGAGTAAAGTGACGCGTATATCAGTTAGCTTGTACTAAATTGATCCAAACAAATGGTTACATCGACGTGCTCATTAGCAAATTAAAAGTGTTTAAATATTTTTCGTTTAGAGGACAAAGAGGACATTAGGTATTAAAAGGTCATAATTAGCTGAACTTTTTTAAAAAGATGAATTTTATATCCATTTGGGTTACTGCAACCATCCCAGCAGATGCCGAGACTAGTCCATACATGCATGTAAAGAGTAGTCCATAAAGGAGTAGGAGTACTCCAAAAATACTCCAAATGTATGGTTAAAAGGTGGTCTATTTAACATTTCGATGTCCTAGGAGTGGACCATATAACCCAGTTTTGCATCAACGGAGTAGTCTTAAAACTACTCCATGTTCATACATACTCTAGTGGACTAGTTTTGAAACTACTCCATGGTATACTCCAGTAGATTAGTTTTAACTTCGTTTAAAAACGAAAACATGTCGTTAAAAAACGAAGTCATGTCGTCTCACTACAAATACTTTTTAACAATGGCATGGTCCATGCTTGCATAACATTGCACTAGTCCAGGGAGTAGTCCATTTCATCAAATTGGATCACGTAGGCCAATAATATCTGCAGGGATGCACAACCAATTACAAATTATCGTAAATTTTTTTTTTTCAATTGATAAATTAATCAAAAATAAAATCAGTTTTAATTAAAAATTTAATCACAATATCTACTTCTATTGCTATGACTACTACTTTGAAAAAACATAGAAGCTATAGCATATATATTATTAAGTGTCTTCGTATGGGAGCTGTGGTCAAATATGGACCGATTCTAATAAAATTAGTTCTGCTGATTTATGTAGGTTGCAATTAAATATTTTTGGACCTAATTAAACCCAAAAGTCTAAAAAACCAGATGGTTAATGGGCGCAAACCCCTATTTTGGAAAGAAGTTTGCATGTGGGCTATGACAAATAAATAACCGCTTCTCCGCTTTTGAAAAGGCTTCGACCTTGTGACAATAAACGCATATGTGCCAAATTTGATCAAATTATTTCTAAATTATCAAAGTTATTTTCGGGAATACAAAATTTATTATTAATACGATTTCCGTATGACGTGCTAAATTCCCAGTTTTTCATATTGATAAATACACTGAAATTTATTGTTGAGGGAAAGCTAGCTTCTATGCGCATTTCACTGGTTGCTTATGCCAGCTCATCAGGAAACCTTTTCCAGAGATTTTAGAAAAGCCAAAAATATTATACAAATAAAACCCTAAAGCGAATAAGAATTATAAACACTCAAGGTCTTACTTGTAACAATATCAAAGCCAAAACAAAACACCAACAATAAACAGTGAGTTTATCTTTTCTTACATTCCCCTACAATTGGTTGGGTTCTTTCCGACTCGAATTGTAGTTGTAAGTGGGTAAAAAAAAAAAATTTCGACCTGTACTTTGCGCACACAAGGACGGACTTCGTTAGACGGATTCTGAAGTTGATTATAAGTTAATCGGTATACTAAAAGGTGGGTCAAGAACCTATATTTAAATGCGTGACACACATTTGCACAACACATAATATCATCTTCACATTTATTACTGTGGGTATTAAAAGTTAAAGCAGAATGTTGTGATATGTTTAAAAAGATTTGGAACTTACCCATTTGTTTAGAAATATTATTAATATTTACGCGTTTCCATTCATGTTTTGTTAAAATAAATTTTTAACTAGCAAATTTATTTTTTTATTCATTTTTAGAAATTTTTACTTTGACGTTCTTATATTTTTACTGATATTTGTCGTTAATATTTCTAAGCAAAAATATTTAATTAGTATTGTGGTTATTTTGTTGAACTATTTATGGGTTTTAATCCAAATTTTTAATATTTTAATTCGGCTCAAGTTCATCAAATTTAATTTTCATTAAATTATTTTTATGAAGAAAGGAATTTTACAACATGAAAAATATTTGTTTATTTAAAATAGAGAATAACAAATTAGTTAAAGTAACCGAGATTTATCGTTACTTAAGGATATCGGTAGTTAAATTCAAAAGGTTTCAGTATTGAGGTACTGAAAATTCTTTATAAAACCAATGTTTTTTTTTAATTTCAAAAAAATTTTGTCCCAAACTTTATAATTTTAAATGCTAAAATTTACACAAAGTTTTCCAATTACATGACAATTAATAAAATTAGTTTAACTCTTTATTGTAAAACAATATTTTACCCAATTTCTAATATCGTTATGCAAATCTAATAATTGTCTTAAATCCTTTAACTCATACCGGATGTATGTGAAACTTATGATTTAATCTTAACACATCATGATTTTCAAAATGATGAAGTCATAAACATCCATAAGATACAATTAACGATATAAACTAAATTATAATCGACTTTAAGTATTGAACTCAAATGACAACAACGGCAGCAACTACAAAAACAGCACCAACAACAACAACAATAAAACTGTATCTAATGCAATTAACAAACCAATTAAACACAAATAAAATCATTGTAAACTCGATTGTTATTGCAAAGACTGCTACCAGTTTAAATGACTGGCTAAACAATTGTGTGGCCTAAAGTCTGACCGAACAACTGACTGGCTGACTGGCCGAGTGATTGACTGATTGTCTCAATTGTAAGTCAAGGTAATAAAAATGATGTGTACATGATAAGATTTTGATATGTGTTAGTATGTTTGTATCTTAAAACTCTTAAATGTGGGCATTAAAGCCATCAAAACGTCAAGTTCAATTTGACAATTAACTGCGTTACGCATTTTTATTTAAAAAACAACCAGATATCGATCAACAGCTAGAAAAGCTTTTAGCACTTAAAGATAATCAACAATTTATTTGCGAATTTATTAGTATTATTAAGGAGAAAGAGATAAGTCCGTTTTTTAAGCAAACTATTATTTTAAATAATGAGTTGCAAAAATCATTTAAATAGCTGCTTTGCAAAACAAAAAAAGTTAAACTGTTTGCAATTCTCTTTTTTATATTTACCTTTTTAGCGATTTTTTGGTTGTTGTTTGTCTTAAGTTGAGATGCTGTTTAAGTGTTATAATTAAAAAAAATACACACACATAAATGACTTTTTATTTAAATATAGTTTTAATAAATATAAACAAAATACATAAAAAAAAATTTAAAATAATACATTTTAAAGGTCAACTTCCTTTCACTTAGCCAATCTGCATTAAGCAAGCGATCATGCATGAATCCATGCAATCAGCCAACCAACAAATAAGCAACACCAAACCAACAGCAAGCAACAAAAAAAAAACAAAAACAACCAATATCTACAATTCTGCATCAACTGACTATGACTTCTCTGAGTTTCATTTTCATATCGAGAATCACAACTTTGATCCACGGACGCTTTTCTTACACCCCACCTTCAGTAAGATAAGATTTCATGTATTGTTTGTTCCACTTTTCGGTTTGTTTGTCTTAAAAGAAGAATTAAAAAAAAATATTGCATATTGACATTTAGTTAGTCTACACTTAAAGTAGGGTAATCAATTTGTTTACTGATTTAAAACCCGGGGTTTTCTCTCTTTCAGTGGAAGGGTTTTAAAAGTCATTTTCGAATGTCGACTAAATCGAGTGGTTTATTAAAAACCCCGTTATAGAATTAATCGATTTACAACTTAATCGATAAAATAAACGCCTTATTAAACTCAATATTTAGACTAATAATGGATCAAATCTTTGTCACAAATTTGTTAGTTTTGATACGCAAGTTCACTTAACGATTTTATAAAAATGTTTAAATTTAAATGTATGATTTAAGCCACAAACGAGTTTTATTTAATGTTGATATCATTCAAGAGCGTATTAAACCATCGCTTAAGGGAGGGGAGCGTTCACATTGTGAAAATTCAGTTGGGACATCGTCCAATCCCAGTTTATGATGAAAAAATACCAGTGTTCACTAGCCCAATGGGTGATTCACCCCCTCCACCCCAACCCCCCTTAGGTCCTCGCTTAATATCAATCCTGGTTTGGTATGCAGTATGCTTAGCGAAAATAAGTAAAAATATCGCAAATTATTCGTGTGTTTCATCGTCAATGTGAGAGTTTGTTTTTCAAGTCCAGAATTTTAATTTGAAATGCAATAAAAACAAAAAAAAGGTATTTAATTAGATCATTTTAAAGCACTAATAGTTAAATATAATTTCGGGCATGGGGCCGCGGCGTAACCTGGTGGTCTTAAGTAAGACCGTTCGTTCACAATAGAGAAACAATTGTTTTTGCAACAACAAAACCGTTTGCAAATTTTTCCCACAACAAAATTATGTATTTATTATTATTTTTAAAACATTTTGTTGAAATTTTCATTCAAAACAAAATAAAATAATTATTAACGTCAGTTTCAATTTCGTTCAAATTGTTGCTGAAGTAGAAGTAGACTCAACTTTAGCTACATTTAAAAAAAAAATTCGTTAAATTTTTGCTCTAAAATTTATAAAATTTAAGAAAACCCGAAATTGTTTCTCTTATTGTGAACAATGCTTAACTTCTCATTGGCAGTTAATCAGGCTGTATTTCGGCAATAACGCGTTGATTATTCGCTTCCTAGTGTTTTATCGTTTGTGGTTAACCCATATAGACCTGGTACTTAAGTGGCCCGAAAAAAACAAATGAAATAGATTTAAATCACATAAATGAGGTTGCCAGTTAGCAGGTACGTTTTGTGAAATTATTCGTTATCTTAGGTAATTGAATGTATCAGGTGAGGTGTGCCCTCTGGTTTAATCTCTAATTACGGCATTGGATATCGATCGAGATTTCTATTCAAATTGTATTGTAATTTCGATCGATATCGAATGTCGTAATTTGTCCCCAGAAATGCGGAAGACCAATTAAGACACAAAAAAGTTTGTAATCATGTCTCGATCATTGTGATTTGTGAAGAAATATGAACTAATGCTTCCAACGGCGCTGCTCTCTCGACAATGGCTTAAGAACTATCATCGCTTTAAATGCGACAACTTTGAAAAAAAATCGAATCAAATTTTTTCTTTGGCCTATTCGTCAAATGTAGAATGCAAGCGATGATTGTGATTCTATTCAGGGTGAATTTTCAAACCAAACTCACCTCAAAATAATTGAGAACTCTCTAAGGAGCTGTTACAGTAGACAGTGCTGCCAATATGAAGTGTTCCGCCTCTGAAATAAAATCCCGATATTTTACAATAACTATTCGATAAATATTGCTTAAAATGTTTTTCGTATCTTATTAAGTATATAATATATGATCGCCAAATAAGCTTATATGCGGTTGTTTTGCTCTGGAAGCTGATTCATAAAAGATTCGATTATGATGCAAAATGTTAGCTGGGCTTGTACTGATGTGTGTAATGCATTCAAGTATTGGTTAAAGTCCACCTAGCATTTTTGTTGTAATTAAATATCTTTGGATTCAGCTTCACGAGCAGAATAACCACTATTTTCTTTTTATATGTACTCTTACAAACATTTGTATTTTTTTTTTAAATCTAGAGAAATTAATCTAAGATTTTTACAGTGCATTACAGTGCAGTACATCGATATCTTGCAAAGAGTTAAAATTTAAAAAGTTTGAGTTGACTCAGTTTGGAGGAACCAGTGCAATATGTTGATCCCTTTTCAATCGATCAAGTGAGACATCAGTTTCTAATCATCAAAAGTGATCTGAAAAGACTCAGTTAAGTTTTATAAAAAAATATTACAAAAAATACAAACTTTTCTCCGCAATAGTCTTTGAGCCCATGACACCAACTTAAAGGGTCCAAATTTGCCCATCCAGTAGTCTAGTTTCATTTCGCCTTGCAACTATTGTGGCTTATTTTTTTTTTTTTGTTGCGCAGTGTAATAAATATGTGGCTCAAATTACTCTTATATAAATCTTAACCCCATAACATAATTTTGCTTTTCCGGATCCATGATTGTCATGGGTCCCAAATACAGTGCAATGGCTAAAATATACTATTTTGTAGGGCTTTGCACGAAATGCATTCATACAAGTTGTTATTCAATAATACATGCATGTCTACTTGATGCTAATAGATCCACTGTGCATTTGCTATTGTTCAGTTGAATGGAAAGATAAAAAGGTCCTGCTGTATATTTTTATGTAAAACAATAATTTTAAGTGGCTTAAATTGGTACGACCCTAATATCTTGTATGTACATATGTTTATGCCACACATTTATTTATTATTGCGGTACTGTTTGCTGATTTTTATGTTGATTTTCCGGTAACATTCTGCGTCTGTTAAATTGTTGTTTAATTTTTTTTTTGTACCTCTTTCACTCGGTCTCCGTGGCTGAATCTTGATGTTAATTTATTTTATATTAAATAACAAAATGGTCTCTACAAAAAATTAAAAAAAAAACATAAAGTCTAAAATGCTTTAAGTTATTTAAATTAAATATTTAAAACAGTTTAAATGTTTTAGTTTCTTTTTTGTCATCATCTGTTGTCTATTTTAGGGTTTTCTTTCATGGGTAGGAGTAGTTTTTTTTGCATGTTTCTTTTTTTGCTTGTAAATTTATTTTATTGTGTAAAATTTACTTACGTTATGGAGATAATATTTCTTAGTTTTTTTTTTTGAGTCATTTTTATTTTTTGCAATAAAAAAAAGTAAACTAAATTATGTTGTGGCGTAAACATTTTGTAATAAGTGACCTTACACAACGTATCAGATTTTGTTTTTGTGTTTTTTTTTTCTGCATATAAATAAAAAGTATTTAATTTTTTATCTTTTTTGGCACCATGCAAATGGTACAACTGATGTTGCCATGTTGTCATTTACATCCTGGTTTACCTACAGTGAATGAACAAAGGAACAAAGTTGTGTTAATTAAAGCTAGTAAAAAGTTCAGAAACTTTTTTGTGAACCATTAAAGATGCTTTCAGTACACAAAAAAAAATAATTAATGCCTTATAAATACGAAAACTGTTGCTCAATGTACGAAACAGAATGTGTAACCATGATATTTTTGAGTCAAATGTACGAAGATTTTAGAATATTTTTTATTTTAAATTGGTTTGTTTTAGAAAATTATTATTTAATGTCTACATTGATCAGAGTGCATTAAACGGCGCTAAGTCCTTAAAGCAAAAATGAAGTTAATTCCCAATTTTTTATGCACAGAATAACAACAACGATTTTTAAGGAGTTTGTAAATTGTTTATGGAAAAGTTTTTGAAGTGGGAAATTGTTTCATAATAATATAAGTTTCTAAATTTTGTATTTTATTTCCGTGTCGACTTTAAATTTAATTTTTTTGTTTGTGTATTTGTGTACAAGAGTTATTATGTATAGGGGTCGAGGGGCATCTAAGGCGCTTAGGGGCCAATTTTAGTTTCATAAAATGTTTAACTTTGTTTGCGAGGCCTTTTAAGGAATAAAGAAAGGGTGTAAGTATGTTCGAAAATGAAAAACTAAGAGGGTTCAGTCTTACATTTACCCTTTTAAGAGTGATGGCGTTTTTTTTTTTTTTGGTAAAATGTTGCATTTTTGCCCCCACTTGGAGCTCGATTGGCGTCCCCTTCCCTAGGAATAATTTGTTTTTATATTTTTGGAATATTTTTTTGTTTTGTGCGCTTTACAAATAATGGAATGTAAACCCTACTCCCGGAAAACAGATTAGTACGTCTAAAACCGTATTTAATAATGTAATCATTATAAAATTTGGTACGTCACAGTTTTATAGGACTAGAAATGAAATTTCGTGAAGATCGGTCCATAATTTACTCTAGGCCCCACATAAACTCTACTCCCGGAAAACAGATTAGTACGCCTAATAACGTAATTAATAATGATATCATTATAAAATTTGGTACGCCACAGTTTTATAGAACTAGAAGTCACACTTTCAAATTTCGTGAAGATCGGTCCATAATTTACTGTAAGACCCATATAATATATATTTCGGTAAAATATCCTCCAACTAAGCTTTATATGGCTAAAAAAGATCTCATGCAATTTTTTGATATACGCTCCAAAGTTTACCTTAGATTACATATTTAGCAGCCTTCCGAAATTATCTGTAAACACTTAAACTACTTTCACCGCTATATTGAAATCTATTCAAATTTATGTTTTTTAAAACCAGAAATCACTGTGCAGAATTTTGGGATGATTGATCCATAACCATAGCTCCAATATAAATTCCCCTCTTGAAAATCATATAAGTTCGACTTAAACTGTTACGTCAACATTACCAATCATGATATTTTATTGAAGCTAGTTAAAATTGCTATAAAAAAAAGCATAAAACTTTTTGACGGTCGGTCAATAATTTTATATAGCTCTAACCCCCAAACAATTTTAACGCTGACGTCAGTTTTTAAAAAGATTAATAACATATTAATAAATAAATAGTCAGGTATGTTCTGTAAAGGGGAACCGGACGGACTGCCGGGTATCACGGACGCTGTGGCCGGTGCTTAGGAAGTCCGATTCAGGGTTGCTGCTGGGCAGGAGTAGGGTCTGCGTGAGGACCATGATAGGAATGATCACGGGCCATCGGATATGTGCAGGTTGTGTGAGGACCCTGAGGAGTTAGAGACAGTTGAGCACTTTCTGTGCCACTGTCCCAGGTTGCAGGGCAGCAGGCTGAGGTGGCTGGGCAGTAGATTCCTGAACGAATTAGGGGATGTCTCGGGTTGTGGACTTGAGAATCTGATAGGATTCATAATGGGGATGGCCTGGCTGCGCGAGAGGAGGCTGGGTGCTGGCCACACGTAGGTCGAATTTGGTTGGTCAGGATTTGTTTCGGGGCTGGTCCGAAACCTTCTTTTCTATCCATCTTTCTTTTCTGACTTGTGCTTTCGCTGTTTATTTCACCTATTTTCCTTCTCTACATATCTTTCTCTAATTAAGGCGTCACAATGGGCCATACTGGTCTCTGGGTGAAGGTGTGAGGGAGACTTCACAACAGCTTTTCAACCTACCTACCTACATGTTCTGTAAATCGAAATTAAGTGGATTTAAACCCGAACAAATTTTGAAAACGAGCCTGTTAAGAAAATTCATAAGAATACGTCTTTTTATATACTTTAAACATACTTTGAGTACCAATTATATTTAGAAGAAAAGCTCTTCAAAACAAGAAAAACTACAGTAATTTTGTCAAAAGTTGAAATCAAAATCTCGTTCGATTTCATTTCCACTTCATTTCGATTTGTAGAACATGCCTAATGAAATCACTCCTGAAATATTCGAACTGTCGGTTGAGGGTATCAAATATTCGACAAAGCCGAAGGTTTTAAATTAATTTTTAAAATATTTATTTTTCCGTTTAAATCATTATACCAGACTTAACAGTCTGCATTGTTCCACTCATTCACTCAAGTCAGACTATAATTTGTTATTTTATTAATCAAATATGGAAAGTTTATTTTCTCCTTCTCTTGACCCACTGTGCATTTACTCATTAATGCACATTATTTCATTTAATTTCATCTGATTAACTACTAACAAATCTATTTCATTAGATGCAATTTACAAGCGTTTGTTTTATCATTAAAAATGCAGACATACGGCTCTTACCGTTTTTTTTTTCTTCTCTTATTCTGCACATAATTAAAAATTTAATGTATAAATACATACAAAAAAAAAGAAACTACAAGATAAAAAAAGCAGATCATTTTGAAGTCTAGAGTAAAAAAAAAACAAATTACAAACCACAGCCAACATTTTATCTTTAAAACCAACATCCACACCCAGTCTTGGAATAGTTATGGAAAAGACAGCAGCAACAGCAGCCAACAACAACTGCAACTAATGAAACCAACTTGCCAGTAAAAAACAATGAATAATGGAAAATTAAAATTAAAAAATATAAAATAATCTGTCGTTGTGGAATATTAAAAATCATATGCCAGCCGTATTAAAAAAAAAATACTTATTTAACCTTTTAGAACTCGACTGAGGACAAAATGTGTATTACATGCTCCTTTTCTGGCAAAACTCTAGCTTTATACTTTTCCATATTCAATACATTCATACTTACTTTTAATGTTCTTTTAGTGTTGTATCCACAATTTTATCACATAAATAAGTTTAATTGTTGCTTTTCTTGTCTCTGGTTTTAAAAACTATTAATTTTTTTTTTTTTTTTTTTGTTGAAGTTTTTATTTTAAGCATAAGGAATTATAGAGTTGTCATTGTGAATTTAGCATTTACTACTGCTGCAACTGTTGCAAACATTCCTGCATACATGTATTTCATACAGACTAACTACTTTAAGCTATTCTGTTCTGGGTTTCAAATGTCAAGTGTTGAATTATTTCATGGCATATAAATTTCACGCTTTTGGAAAAGGGAAAGAAATTTTGTTTTTTTTAATGTATTTTCTTTATAATGCAAAAGAGATGGAAATATATCAACAGTTTAGCATCGCTTCAACGAAAAATATATATACCTTTCATAAAAACGGGTTTATGATAGAAAAGGCGTTGTAACGTTGATGTAATTGTACATCATTACTATGACAAGTGTCTTCGTTTTTGACTTCTGCTTTCAAAATTTGATGATTTTAACAAAATAATATAAACAAAATATGGGAATTTCTGCTTCTTTTTTTACTTTTTTAACGGGGAAAAATGTTAATAATACATAAAATGTGGCATTGAATTGATGTCACTGTAGTGTAGTATATAAGACACATAACATATGCCAAAATGTTATGATGACGTTTGTCATTGGATTGATGTCACTTGTTGCATCATTGATGTCATTTGTAGTAACATTGATTTCACAATTCTGATGTTAAGGCATCATCAATATGAAGATTCACTTTTCTGTGAGTGTTACATTCTTAACCCTAGAGTACTAACATGATTTTTTTCTACATTAATTCTAATTGTTAGTCAAATCGGCTAACATGAATATAACTCCGATTTTTTTTGTTAGCTTCACATGTAATAATTTTAATATTTTTTTAATTTGATAACTTATTTTGTCCAGTGTCTAAAAAAACAATAATATGAAAGTTTTCCAAAATAATTTAATTTTTGCATTTATTTCATTAAAGGTGCTCTTCTTCTAGGAACACTTTCGCAAACACAAATTTTTTAATGAAAAATAAAAGTAAAAAAATAAAAATTAAAAATTTTAAATTCATTGGTAATTTAAGAAAACATGTCAAATAATACTGAAAAGGCAAAAAAAAATTTTTTTTAGAGTTTTATTTACATTTGTGAAATGGGCGATTCTATTCTGACGGGTGCAACATTTAGACGCTTAAAACGTATTTTACTAATATAAAGAAACACATTTGCAATTAAGTTATTTCTAGAAGGGGTAACATTTTGTTATATACTATTGTTATCTATTTACAAGAATTTATATGAAACGATCAAATAGCCACGAGAGAGCTTTAAAGTGCATGACGGGTGCAACCAAATCATCCCACTTTCATAAGATCATACCACAAAAGCACAAAACTCTGTTAATTTGTAAACTTTTTTTGTATTATTCTTTTTTATTGTGAAAGATGAGATATCAGACGATGATTATCAAATCAAACATCGTAGAGAAATATAATCCAATAACAAGAAATTTGTTCTTTAAGCCATGACGGGTGCAACATGCAATGAATTTTCGGTTCGCGCCAAATCTATGAATTTTAATGCTTCGAAGTGCACAACAAAGCTTACGTCTATAAAAATCATATTATTGAGCAATTCCATATGAAAGCGATCACCTTTTGGACGACCCCTCTCCGATTTTAAAATAAATAGTCTCAATCGATTGCCCAGCAAAAAATAATGTACCTACATATTTTTTTTTTTTTATAGTGACTGGTTTAGTGGTGGTGTACACCACTGTCATGTGAAAAATTGAAGAATTCTTCATAAGGGACCTCATTGAAAGTTTTTTTCAAAAAAAAATACTAAAGCGATCGCAACGAGTGATAGCTCGTTGGAAAGGTATTGAATCAGGCTTTAATTGAAAAATAAAATTTTCCTAATTTTTCTTAGAAATTTACCTTTAAATTTTCCCATGAAAATTAAATTTTCCGATTTTGCACAGAAGCTCCTAAATTTTCCGAGTAATTTTTTTTTTTGGATTCCTCATAATTTTTGCTTTAAGAATCAGCAATAAAAAAATGGGCCCCGACTCCTTGTTTGGACAGGAGAAGAGCATTTAAGAGACCACCTTGTTAAAAATACATTTTAAAAATTATTTATATTCTTTATATATATATATATATAATATTATAAAATATAGATATTTTACTTTAAATTGGCACCAAAAAAGTATCAAATAGTGTGATTTGAAAATTGATGTTAAAAGTTGTCTAGAATAGAATCGCCCAAATGCTCCATTCATTCATTTTGACTAACATGACTTCAAAAACTTAAAAATAGCATTACTTACTGAAGCAAAGTGACCGTTATAAGCAAGAGCGTACCATCAACTGAGATTACAAAAAAAAATGAGATCTTTTCATAGCAGCAAAAAAAAGTTACACGCAAAAATGAAAACAGTGTTAGTCAACATGACTAACATTAGTACTGCAGGGTTAATTCGTTTTTTATATTTTACGCAGGGCTGTCAGATATGGCGATTTTGAAACGTGTTTGGCGACGGCATTTTCCATTTGGCGACTGGCGATTTTTAATATAACTGCCGATTGATTTTCTTGGATATTTTTCCATTTCTAATTTTATTTCAGTGATTCTTTTAACAGTTTGTAAAATTTTGTTAACATCACTGATTTTAAATTTTTAATTAATTTTTTTTTTATCATTTTTGTTTTATCATATAATGCTTAATTTTACATCAATTGTTTTCGGTGAAGAATCCAGGTACAACAGTTTTTGTGCATATTACACAGAAAATAAATGTATATCAATATCAAAGGTTTGCAAAATATAAGCGAATAAAGGCGGCTCTAAAGAAGGGAACATCTTGAATGAACAAAACTTTAAAACTATTTTATAGATTTCAACAGAAGGCACATAACTAAAAGAACGACAATTTTTTTTTTAAATATGCAACATCTTTTAAAACATTTGAAAATGATCAACTTTCATGATTTGCATATTTCCGCATCTGCTTTAGCTTGTCTTCACTGTTCTATTGTGTAACATTGTCTGTTTAAAGAATCTGGAATGGAACTAAAAACTACTGCAGGAAATTGTTAATGGAAAATATAAAAGGAATGAATAATGTAAACGGTATAGATCGACATACCAAATGGCCTAACAAAACATTTAAATTATTTAGCATTAATACTCTTTCCTAATATTATTTTTACACCTTAACTTAAGCCCCTGTTTTAAATTTAAAACAATTAACAGCTGAGTGTACGTTCACACTGCAAGTTTAATTAAATCGGGTTTTTTCCACAGATAAAATCAATTGCTCGTAAAAATAATTATAATTCTATGCACTCTGCAAAACCTTTTTTCCTTTGTAATTTTTTTAGGATGGTTTTTTACAAAATTATTTTGTATGGTAAAACCAGGTTTTAAAGATTGATTTGAACGTTAAAACCAAATTTGTTGTTAAAATCTTCAGATGAAAACACTATACATAATAGAAAATTAAAGCAATCAAAATTTGCCAATAGAAAATAATATCAAATTCAATGTAAAAAAAAACTTGCTTAGCAAAAAATTACATCAACATTTTTTGTCACATCGATTTAAATGCAACATAATTTGTATAACCGAAAGTAACATCGATGTAGCAGTATTTTTCATAACCGAAAATTACACTACAGTTAAAAGAAAAACAAAATATTGCAATAAATTTCATTCAATTCTATGAAGAAAATATTTTTAGCAAAACATTTCATCGATATCGAAGCAACATATTTGTTTAGCAAAAAAAAACTGCATTAAAATTGGTGCAATTTAGTTTTACCAATAAAAATGTTTCTGGATTTAATGAAACAAAATATAGTTTAGAGAAGTTAACATCATACGACCACTAAATGCAACTAAGATAAAATTCTTACATCACCTATTTTATCACAGGGCTCGAAGAAACAAACAACTTACTGAAATTAAAAGTATATTTTCTTAGTCCCCGTTTATACTATGAAACTTTTAAGGTTAACAGTGAAAGCTGCAAATGGAATAAAAAAGTACCTACAGCCAACTTTAAGTTGAAAAGTGTGGGAGTTACAAAACAAAACAGAATTGCAGAGTTCGTGAAACTGAATACCCCTCCCCAATCTTCTTACCTCTCTCACCAATAAACTCATGAATTGCTCAACTAAAATTTCAAGACTGGACGATGATTTATTAAAGGCTAGTTTACACGGTAATACCTTGTATTACGACATTATGTAGAATGAGAAAAATTTGATCATGTAACAGCAAAATGTATTGAGTAGGAGAGAATACGAACACAAAATCTAACAAGCGGTCGTTCAATGATTTTTTTCTAAACCATTTTAGAAACTTATGTATTTTCATCACACTGGAGGTGTATTTTAACAGAGTATATTGAAGGTGGTAGCATTTTTATACAATTACAAAAACAACTAAAATCAACTCATGCACTTTTCGTGTTGTTTTTGTAAACATTGTAAAACTCTAACCATCTGATTTTACGTTATAATTTTTGATTTTACTTGTACCATCCGTGTAAACCTGAAAAATACATACAACAGATTTTTAATTTTTTCTTTTAAACACGGAGAGAATTTCATAATATTTTGATTCTACAAAGTCGTAATACATTGTATTACCGTGTAAACTGGCCTTAAGGGGGAAAAATTAGAAATTTTAATTGTATGGCGAATTGCAAAAAAGTTTCTGGAGCAAATCTTCTATAAAATGGACAAGGACTACATCCCAACATTGCAACAAATTATAACAAATTATTAAGGAAACGAAATTCGACTAACAGGAATTATATCGAGATAAAATTAGCAAAAAAAAAAGGTCAACCAAAATTTTTTTTAATTATGCCAAATTCAATGTACGCCTGGGTTTACAATATGAAAGTTTTCTTTCGGAAAGTTTAAGTTTATTGAGGAGAGGGGAGAGAATAACAGCATGTTTTCTTCCTCTCTCACCAATAAGTTCAGACTTTCTAAAAGAAAACTTTCATGGTGTTAACCCAGACTAGCCAAATACTTATTTTATATAGTCAATAAAATAGTAGATACAAACTTCTATAATATATTTTATTATATTGAACAGAAAATGACATCAAGTTCTAGTAATTAAATTTGCTTTCCAAAAAATTACATCGAACTATATAAATTGTCAACAATTCAAATTTCTTCAAATCCGATGAAACAAATTTGCCTTCATATTGCTTTACGTCAGAATAGTTTCATTACATCTAAAACATGTAACAAATCATTCAATCGTTTGAGTGCCACCACCCAACTCCTACACATTTAAAAGATTATTTCTTGAAAACATAAAAAGATATTTTCATTTATTTTTGTGTATGTTGTTCATACATGTTTCGTCTTAGTGCACGCTGAGAAAAAACTATTTTTTTTGTAAATTTATTAAACCATATTATTGTAATCGGAAACCAAATTATTGTTAAATTAGACCGTCATCAAGAAGCTATGTTTTGTTTGCCTCTTAACATGTTATGATTATATATGACAATAACTTGTTTACAACTAAAAATTGTTTGGTTTTACATTAACAAAAGTGTTTTCTCTTTTCCAAGAGCAACATAAGCCATAACATGTTTGGAGGCAACCATAATATAGTTGTGAGCTCCATACTAAATTAACCATAATATGTTTAACAAGTTTTTGTTAAAATTGTTTTTTTGCTGCTGACCATATTAAAACATGTTTTTTCTCTAGGTGTAGTTCCACCCGTAGACATGGCAATAAAATAATTGTCATTTTAAGAGAAATAAATGAATTAAAGATAATTTTTCTTAAGTACGGCCAGATAAATAGAGAAGGAACATAATAAAATACATACAAGCTAATAGCAACATTTTTGTTTAAAGGCATAAGAAATGGGTTAAAAGCTACTTAAGCTTTAGGAGAAAAGAGAAACTAAAGGATATTAATTCACTATTATGTATATAAATTATCTTTGCCTTGCAAAATATTAAGCTTATTTAATTAAGTTCATTACTAGTTTTAACTGAAAATACAAAACTCTTAAATCTTTTTTAAAGTAATCGGGTTTTATTTGATCTAAACTAAACTTGTTGTAAAGTAAGTAAAATCTAACACATACGTCTTAAAATGTCAAATGTTCAAACATTTATTGAATGGTCTACAGCAAGTTGTTTTAATTATTGAATTTGTTATTTTACTGTAGCAACTGCTGGTACTTGATTGCTGTTCCACTAAACTTTTATGTAGGTGGAGTTTCTGTTTCCCCCTTTGCTTCTCTTTCCGAAGATCTTTTATACTTTATCAAGGCGTAGGCTAAGAGAAGATTAGTTAAAGTTTAAACTCTGACGTCTGGCAACGTTAACAAATTGGTCATTTGACATTTGAATGGTTTATGACTAGTAGTATTTGGAAAATGCTAACAACTTAACATGTGCTACTAAATGTACCCCAGTGTGTAAATATTTGTATACTTTTTTGTTATAAGTTCTTGTGTTTTTTCTTGTTTTATTACCTCTTAACTATCTTATGGAGTTTTATTGTGTTCTTCTCTCCCTTGAATTATTTCACACATACTTTTAAATAAATTTAACTGTAGCAGAGCAATATTTACATAAATTGCGAACGGCAGGAAAGGTGCTAAGGCTAGAGCTTAAGTTGGATAACTATATGCATACTTACATATATAAAAGTTGAGAAATCATATGTGTGCAGAAGTACTAAATAATAAACTAACTAATAAAGTTGCAACAATATATTTAAGGGAAGCAGAACTTTGATAAAATAGTTTCTTAAGTATCCAACAATATATTTTATATGGGGATGTTGCTGCACATTTTAACGCCAAGTCTGTAGCCCTCTTGTACTACACATATTATTACCTTTGCTAAAGGTTGGCAAACGAAACGAATTTCTGAAAAATCACCCAAAGCTATATGTGAAAATCGACTTAACAAAAACGGACCAACGTAAACGAAAACTGGGCAAAAAAAAAATAGAAGTCATATCCAAAAATAGTGAAAAATTCCCAAAAAGAAATAAAACATCACCAAATTTCTATTTGTATTTAATAATTTTTACAAAGTACTTTTAAACCTACAAACATATTTAAGTTGTGGTCATATGCCAGAAACTTAAAATCCTTAATCCAAAATATCGAATTTCTAAATCCGCAATCGCCAACTAAAGCTTTTCTGCAGAGCCGGCCTTCGGCCGGGCACAAACATTTCTCCTCTTTGGTATAACAAACACCGGCTTCGCTTACTTAAGCCTTTCTGCATAGCCGGCCTTCAAATAGAGGAATAATAATAAAACATAGCAGTAGTTAAAAAATTAAATAATTTTTTAGGTTTTTTATTTGTTTATAATCTACTTTTGTTGCTTCATCACTTGCTACTTTAAAAAACTCTTTCTACTTTTAAAATTCTTTTTTTAACAATAATTTTCGTGCGAACACAAAATTTAATTTAAATTATTTTGTTATACGTGCTTAATTCCAAATTTTTATTTTTGATAAAAAAAAAACACTGAAATTTATTGTTGATGGGATAAGCCATTCCCATGCGCATTTCACTGGCTGCTTAGGCCAGATCATTAGGTAACTTCATCCATAAAGATTTTAGAAAATCTAAACAAAAATTATTTTGATAATAAACTGGCAAGTGCACGACCTAAAAAACTGACTGGCAGCTCGCTTTATATTTTTTGCGAAAACAATAAAGCGACTTGTTTTTGTTTTCATTTTGTTTTTTCTTAACCTACTTACAAATACAATTAATGTTGGAAGAATTCCAATCAATTGTAGTGGGGAATGTAAGGAGAGATAAACTCACTATTTATTATTGATGATTTTGTTGCTGTAATTCTTATACGCTTAACAGTTTTATTTGGTTTAATATCTTGAGTTTAAAAACTTTATTTGTCCCCTTAAGATTGAATACTTTTAGACAATTTTCAACCGGCTCCTTTCAGTTTGAATGCATATTTTGCCAAATGCATAAGTAGGTAAATAATAAATGCATGGCAGTTTAGTTCATGTGGCCTAAAGGTAAAATAATTTTAGTTTTCTATTTTCATAAAATTAAACTCACAGCTAGAAAAAAAAATATTAAAGTTTTCAACAGCAAAATAAAATAACAAAAATAATATGAATCAACGAAAAAATAGAGGGGCGTTTATGGACCAGACAAATAGACAGTCATTTAGACATTTAAACTTTTCATCTTTGTTAGAAGACAAACTGCAACTACTCGACTAGAGAATTATTATTTTAAGATGAATGTAGTATCCCAGCAAACAAAAATTAAACGGGAAAATTTATATATCCAATATTAAATGAAAACTTTTTTCGAATGTTGTAGAAGATAAAGGTTCCTATTTTAAAACATTTTCTTATGTATAACGTTCGAGCATGTGTTTGGTTTGAAATCATTCGTTATTTAATTTTAATCTTCTATGTTTGCTAGGATATTCATATGCATAAGCATTTGTCCATACATTACAACTTTTAGTTTGCATTCGGTATTCTAAATCATATGGGCGGAAATTACATAATATAAATTTTTTTTTAGTGCATTGTATTTTTGCATCTGACTCAAAGTAATTTGAAAAAGGTTAAAAATACGAATTGCATAAATTTTGCGCCAATTTCAGAATTTTTTTTTAACAAAATATCTTAAATGCTAATTTAAGATTCTATTTGTTAACAAAAGTCTTTAAGAAAATCAGCAAATTTTATAAAGAAGTTTAATTACAGATAAATGCCCCTATTAGGTTTAAGTTTAGTTAAAATTTTGAAGTTTCGTATTGTTTAAACGATTCTGTTAATCGTGCTTAATTCCCAATTTTTATTATTTGATAAAAACACTGTTGTTAACAACTCATCACTAGCAGTTTAAAGGTTAAGTTATTTAAGTTCGACTTAATTAATTTAATAACTTTATCACAGTAAACAATACTATTTAATGACAATTTCCATTTATTTTGAAGGAAAAAGATTTCTTGACCAAACTTATTTATTTATTAAATATTTTTTTTCACTACATGACATTTTATAAAAAAAAATTTAATGTTGATTTTGAATAAAACACAAATTATTTAGCAAATTATTGTAATATCTTTTACTTATGATAATAATGGTATATTTGAATTATGTATAGAACCGATGGCCCAAATTTTCGATGACGCTGAGGCATAATTGAGGTTCTGTGCCGTTAATGTGCCGAATTGTCTCATCCTTTAGCTCTTGAATTGTTGCTGCTTATCGACGTACACTTTTTTTTAAATACCCCCAAAGAAAGAAGCCCAACGGTGTCAAATCACATGATCTTGGCGGCCAATTGACATCGCCACCACGTGAGATAACACGGCCATTGAATTTGCGGCGCGAAAAATGCCATTGTTTCGTTAGCTGTGTGGCAAGTGGCACCTTCCTGTTGAAACCACAGATCGTCCACATCCATATCTTCCAATTCGGGCCATAAAAAGTTCGTTATCATCTCACGATAGCGAACACCATTCACAGTAACTGCCTGACCGCCCTCATTTTCGAACAAATACGGCCCGATGATGCCACTTGCCCATAATCCGCACCAAACAGTTACTCTTTGTGGGTGCATTGGTTTTTCGACATTGGATTATCATTCGCCCAAATGCGGCAATTCTGTTTTTTGAATGTGCCTCATCAGTGAAGATGACTTTCTTCGAAAATTCATGCACTGTTGCCATTTCTTGCCACCATTCTGACCATTGACGACGTTTAGAATGGTCAAGAGGCTTTAGTTCTTGAGTCAATTGCTCCTTGTAAGCGTGTAAAAGCAAGTCTTTCTGCATAATGTTCATCAACGACGAGCATAAAAGGTGTAATTGTTGGGCACGACGACGAGTTAAGGTGGACGTCTCTTCAGCCACACTATCGCGAGCAGCAGTATTTTCTGCAGTACAAGCTGTACGAGCATACACTGGTGTTTTCACATCTCCTACAGACCCGGTTTGCTCAAATTTTTGCACGATTTTTCCGATTGTACGCACATTTGAACGATTACATGGACCGAAAAAATCACGAAGTGCACGTTATGCAGTTTGATTTGAGCGCACATTTTCATAATAAGTCTGAATAACTTTAACGCGTTGCTCGATTGTGTATCTTTCCATGGTTCAAATTGAGTTAGTCAGAAATTGATAAATGTCAAATTAAATGCGGAAAAAATCGGGGTTGCAATTTTAATTTAATTTATTGCAAAAAGGTTTCTTACATTGAATTTGAAGCAAAAATTGGGTCTGAAAGAAACTAAAATTTATCGAATAAACAAGAAGCCGGTCAAGCCGGTCAAGCCGCCCACTATTTACAGACGAATTGCCAAGAGTGTGCCCTATTTCAGATCTATTGGCAATTATGGTGCTGCCAAACCAAAACCATGTTATGATATTAAGATTCATTAAATAATTCTTTGGGTGGAATGTTAAGTATCTAGAAATCTCCCCGTCTTAATTTGATTATAAAGGGGTGAGATTTACATGGGACCTATGGTCAATACTGCACCTACCGACACAAAATTTTGACATAGCATAGTAGCTATTTTAGAAGATATCGTTGCCAAATTATACCAATACCAACATTAATCAAGTAATCTAATTTCGGAAGTTGGATTTGAATTAGCTTCTATACCAAACCAGGATAAAAATTTACTGATTCCAATAAAATTTGGTAAAATGATTTAGGTTGCAATAAAATAGTTTTGGACCAAAACAAATCTTATTAAATGGACTCTCTTTCGAAAAGGGGATATGTATAACTATGAACCTATTCTCACTGTTTCACAAAGGATAGGCCTTGTGACAATTGTCTGAATTCACATTGAAAGTTTTCTTTCACAGGTTATTCGTAAGAAGGGAGAGAAAAAGTCTCACCAATGCCAAAAAAAATTTCTAAGAGAATCAAGACATTATTTATTTATCACCCAGCCAAACGGAATGTCGTTTGATCAATTCAGAAAGTGAACAACAATTTCCATGATTTTTTTTTTTTTGTTATATTTATTTTTTTGTTTCTGCAAAATTACAATTTATACACCGCTTGTCTTTGTTTCGTGAAATTTAATATTTAACATTTGTAATCAAATTTTTATTATTCTCTTTTGCTGTTGTTTTCATTTTGTTGGCGACCTTAGAACTGATATTGTTTTATTTTTAGTTCAATTGACTTTAAGCAAAAGTTACTATGTCTTAAAAGCTACACTTTGCTAGTTTTATGTGACCATCTTAATCTCAAGTTTCAGTTGTTAATTGTAAAAAAAAGAATAATTTAAAAACAAAGAATTACAGCAAACAGAGTGATCGCTGAGAAAATAAACAAAAAATTTGTTTAACAAATAAAAAAAAATATAAAAAGAATTGAAACTATTTTTATTAACACAAACCAATAGCTAAGATACTTATTGTTTTTTATTTCTCTATGAGTTTTGACATTCTCAACGTATTGTCTGTTGAATTTTTGCACACACTGTCGCAATGCATGCAGCACCGCTTAAATAATTTCCATATTTCTATTCATAGTTTTTATGCAAATTATAACAAATATCAGGTATTATTTTTCAAAAAAGAAGTACATATTATCGTTTTTCTATGTGTTTGTGCTTTGCAAACACAATTTTTTTTATATCATTTATTTTTTGTTCTGGATTTTAAACACAGAAAAACTTCATTTTTCATCTTTTATTGTTGCACTGTAAGAGATTCATTTTTACATTTATAATTCGTTTGTTCGCTCCTTCGTTTTTTATTTTTTTTTTCATTTCGTTACGTTAGTTTTTGCATTAAAAGTCATTCAGTTTCAGAGGTTTTGACAGATTATTAGAGTTGTCATTTTAGTTGCATAAACTAAAAGTGTAGCAAAGAAAAGCAAGAAAAAAAATTGTTCGTGAAGTTTGAATTAACAATGACATTTTTGTGGTAAATGATCGAGAACATATTATGGTTTAAGTGAGCTAACATTTATAATT
The DNA here is from genome assembly GCA_949318255.1 of Pollenia labialis. NCBI lineage: Eukaryota > Metazoa > Arthropoda > Insecta > Diptera > Polleniidae > Pollenia > Pollenia labialis. The sequence goes on from OX439140.1 coordinate 118,137,642, forward strand.
GTGGACAAAGAAAAGTTTTAAATATGACAGACAAAAGGAAATAATAGAAATCAAGGTTTAAGGAAATAAAAACATTAAATTAGGCGTTGAAGTGAGGTACAATTCATGGCCAGCTTCTTCGTATTTAAATACGCATGAGCTTAATTTTTATTTAAATTTAAATTATATTTAAGTGCTACTTGATTTAACTTATTGAAGTAAGATAAAAGTATGGAAGCTCTCCTAAATATCATTAAAAAATATCATAAAACTGCTATTTAACGAAAATAAAGAAACTTGTGAATTGTACAAGAAATAGTCGGGGGCTACTCTCTATTGCGATGCGAATTCAATCACTTTCACAAAATTTTTTGAAAATGAACCCATACTGGCAATAAATATTAACGACGGTACAGATTGATATTAGTGAACTGTCAAAATGGGTTTAAAAATTTAAATTCGAAAACCTAAATAAAATAAATATTGATTCGCAAAAAGAAGAAAATAAAAAGATGCGGAAGATAAACGCATCGAAATGGAGAGTAGCCACCTGATTTTTTTTTTTTTTTGCCTGTTCGACCCCTTTTTGCGATTATATCGTAAGCTACATCATTAAAACTATTGTAATCGACAGTTACTATGATCAATTGAATCTCAGCATGCTCTTGAAAACTATCGATTACGCCATTATAATTTAATAAATATGTAAATGCAGAACATGTAACCAAATAATGCGCTGTTCTAAGAAATCGAAAACGCAAGAATTGTAAACGTCGTTTTTAATGAGATTTCCGTGATAAAAGAATTTTATGACAAATATAATGTTTGGTTAAACTTTAAAGGCCGATGTTGAATCTGCCCTACACTTAAACGTCAAGTTTTTTTCTGTATTTCATTTGCCGTTTCTCAATTTCAGATTAACTCAATTTGAACCATGGAAAGATACACAATCGAGCAATGCGTTAAAGTTATTCAGGCTTATTATGAAAATAGGCGTTGAAATCAAAATGCATATCGTGCACTTCGTGATTTTTTCGGTCAACGTAATCGTTCAAGTGTGCGTACAATCGGAGAAATCGTGCAAAAATTTGAGCAAACCGGGTCTGTAGGAGATGTGAAAACACCAGTGCATGCTCGTATAGCTTGTACTGCAGAAAATATTGCTGCTGTTCGCGATAGTGGGGCTGAAGAGCCGTCCACCTCAACTCGTCGCCGTGTCCAACAATTGCACCTCTAACGCCCGTCGTTGGTGAACGTTATGCATAAAGACTTGCATTTACGCGCTAACAAAGAGCAATTGACTCAAGAACTAAAGCCTCTTGACCATTCCAAACGTCGTCAATGATCAGAATGGTGGCAAGAAATGGCAACAGTGGACGATCAATTTTCGAAGAAAGCCATCTTCAGTGATGAGGCACATTTTCACTTCAGTGGATTCGTCAAAAAGCAGTATTGGTGCATTTGGGCGAATGTTAATCCAAGAGTGATTGTCGAAAAACCAATGCACCCACAAAGAGTAACTGGTTGGTGCGGATAATGGGCTGGCGGCATCATCGGACCGTATTTGTTCCAAAATGAGGCCGGTCAGGGAGTTACTACGAATGGTGTTCGCTACCGTGAGATGATAGCGAACTTTTTGTGGCCCGAATTGGAGATATGGATGTGGACGATCTTTGGGTTCAACAGGGCGGTGTCACTTGCCACACAGCTAACGAAACAATGGCTCTTTTGCGCGGCAAGTTTAATGGCCGTGTTATGTCTAGTGGTGGCGAAGTCAATTGTCATATCAATTATGTGAAATGACAATGTTGGGCTTTTTTCTTTGGGGTTGTTTGAAAGAAAAATTGTACGTCGATAAGCCAGCAACAATTCAAGAGCTAAAGGATGAGATAATTCGGCACATTAATGGCATATAACCTCAAATATGCCTCAGCGTCATCGAAATTTTGAACCATCGGATGGAGGTGTGCCGCCGAGGTCGCGGCGGCCATTTTGCAGATATTTTGTTCCATACATAATTGAACCATACCAATATTATTTCATAATAAAAAGAAATGGCAATAATATCCTAAATAATTTGTGTTCTACATCGGCCCTTAAAATATTTCTCTATTAAACAGAATTTTATAACAAAAATTATAAAAATTGGATTAGAGGTGTATTTAAAACAATTTCCAAATTCTAGCGTTTTGCGTTTTCTATCTCCAGAACACCCCTGATAATATAATCAGAAAAAGGGCTCGTGTTAATTTTGTATTATTGTGATAACAAAAGACCACCTTGTCAAAAAAAAAACACCATAACTTTAATAAACTTTAAATAAGCAACGTAGGCTATTTAAGTATCATTCAAAAAATTTCTGAAAAACTTAATTTCGTTTTTAAACAAAACTTAAAGATAAATAATATTAAAATACGAAGTCAAAAAGTGGACCCTAAAAATTTAGCATTGAAACAGATTTAAAAATCTAAAAAGTCTAACAAAATGTTTTATATACATACATTTTTTTTTTTGTATTATAAAGAATATCTCTTTTAATACATCTAGTAGAAATTAGCCCCATTAATTTAGAAACCTATAAATTGTTCAGAAAATTAGTTGCAAAATGTTAAAACATTAACGGATCAAAAGTTTAGATAGCAACAGTTTAGATTTGATTGCTGTTTGGGAGCATTTTTTCTTGCCGTAGTGTTTCGGGTTTTTAGGTTGGTATCAACAACCCCAGAAACAGGGAATCTAAATTGTCTGAATATAAGACAAGTTCTAAAATGGTCTAACATAGATGCCAAAATTAAAAGCTTACGCAGTAAAGTATGTGTAAAGGAAGGCTTAGAAGTCTATGCTTACACGCTTTACATTTTTTGCGCAATTTCTTTTAATTTATTTTTTTAAAATATTAATGTGATCACACGCAGCAATCTGTTTCAACTTTTTTTTTTGGTTATAAATACTTCAAAACAACAACATTTTTATTTACAGCGAATTAAAGAGAAAATTCTTAGAAGATAAATGGCATGCGGCCATTCTTCAAAATGTTTCACAAATAAATGTATTAACCAAGAATAAAATCATTGTTGATTAAAAATTTAATCAAGTGAATTAAACGTATAATTGCTGCTATAAATTTGAAAACTGGAGCAAATTAAATTAATTTTTTTATTAATATCACAAATTTTTTAATTGAAATCAATTTTTAATCTTTTCTGTGTATCTACGTATAAAAACCCAAAGCGTGCTGACATGTACAAGCATCTCAGAAACAACTCAATAGTTGAGCATCAATAAAAAGTTAAAACATAAACTAAACAAACTTGGGTTTATGCAAAGTTTAAGATTTTAATAGTTTTTTTCATCCGATTTAAAGGATATAATATCTTTGAAATCTGCTAGTGTTGGTCTACAAAATACATTTTTACATAAATGACAGTATATTCAACAGTAAACATTTTGTATTTTATACAAACTTTTTATTAAATTTTAGGCCAGAAGGCATGAAACAAAGAAAACAAGATAATGCATTACGCAGGTCCGTTAATTCTGTGCGCACATCAGCTGGTTGTATGTGACGTCACTGTGGTAAGGAAATTTACACCGTTAACGAACCTGCGCAATGCATTATTTTGTATTCTGCGTTTTATGATCTCACGGGGTTCGAGAAATATCCAAGGCAAATTCTTGATAGCTCACGTGATTATGTTTTGCTCCCTGCATTTTATCCAGTTTGTTTCTCAAAATTTGCTTATATTTGTTTCTATTAATTTTCCTTGTGCACCATTTCGTTTTAAAAGTGAGAAATATAATTAATTGTCTTTTTAAAAGCATTTAATTGTTGTAAATTTTCAAAAAGATTGAACAATACTCTTGCAATACGAATTTCTAAAGAGAATTGAGGTCAATTAAACCTGTATTGAATTTGCCTTGAAAAATATCTAATTTAGTTTCCATATAATGCTTTCTCCCTACAATCATTTTATCTAAAAGAAAATTTTTATTGCTTTCATGGAAACGAACTGTTATAAAAAACAAAACTATGTGGCATGTTCTGACTTTTCCCATACCATTTTTCTACGAAGTTTAATTGGCATTATGCCAGATTGCTGTTGGTTACTTAATGACAAAGGCATAACACTGGCCATTGAGTAACTTTCTCAGCAGCAATTTGGTATTTTTGTCACGTTTACTATCGTAAGGAGTATTGCCTTGAATCTTCTTAATTTGTAATGACAGGTAGATTTCGCATAGACTTCTGCAATATACGCGGATTGAGAGCGAATTATTTCTCTTTATATGCTCACATTCGCTTCCATCGGCCGGATGTTTTCGCCTTATGTGAAACCCAGGTGTGTGGGGATGCTGATCCACAGGATTTTCCCATACCTGGGTATCAACTTCTATCCCTTTTTTCTCTTCATAGGGGCCTTGCTATGTACATTCGCAACGATGTTGTGTACCAGTACCAGCAACATCTTACATGTGGTGATGCGGAATTTAGTTCCCTCTGGGTTAAATTCCGGATCAGGACACACATGTTGCATTTCGGATTTCTGTATAGAAGTCCAAACATGGAAACGGCGGCTTCCCTTAATGGCTTTGACGCCCTTTCCGATACCATTTCTAGAATCCTGGAAAGTTGTCCGAACAGTGAAATTGTAGTTGCTGGCGATTTTAATGTCCACAACTGTTCCTGGCTTCGCCATTCGAGCCATACAACTCCCGAGGGCCAATACGTTGAGTTATTCGCCGCGCATAACCACTTAGCGCAATTAGTGAATGAGCCAACACACAATTCGTGTGTTGTAGGGCAATCTCGAAATACTCTTGACCTTTTTCTCACTTCTCACCCTGAAAAGTACGAAGTGAGAACACTCGATCCTCTCGGGAATTCGGATCACAATACCATTTCTGCTTACTTTTCATATTCGGCACTTCATAGCGTTTCGAAAACAGCCCCGAAACGCTCGATTTTTATTTATGAAAAGGCTCGTTGGGCCGAGCTTAACGAATTTTACCGGCATTTCAACTGGAAACTTTGTTTCCTTGACAATAATGTTGATGCCGCAGCAAAAATGGTCGTAAATGTAATTTTGCTTGGAATGAAACTTTTTATTCCCTCGAAGCAAATTTCGGTTAAACCAAAACTTAAGTGTTGGTTTAACCAGACGTGCAAAAATGCAGTCAGATCCAGAGAGGAGGCGTTTAGTAGTTGGCGTTTGAATAAAAACGCAACTACTGATCACCTACGAAAGAAGGCAAGATCTGAGTGTGCCAAAGTACTTAGACGGGAAAAATTTCTACACGAACAGCGTCTTCGTGCTAAGGTCCTTGCTGCTCCTCGGGGCAGTAAGACCTTTTGGTCCTTCGTTAAAAGAGTTAGGGACAGTGCTAGTTCTTCTATCCCAGCGCTTTTAAAGGACGACCAAATATTTACTGACCCGATTGATAAAGCTAACCTCTTGGCTGAACTGTTTGCAAGTAATTCGTTCTTGCCGGAAAGCAATCAATCACTGCCCGTGGTCGGAAGAGTATCATGTACTATGCCCAAGATATTTTTCCGATCACGCGCAGTCAAAAGGGTTCTTTCGGATCTTAACGTAAACAAGTCACCGGGGCCGGATGGCATATCAGCACTGGTATTGAAACAGTGCTGTTCGACGTTAGCTCGTCCGTTGGCCAACCTTTTCAGCTCTTCGTACCGTGCGGGAATCTTTCCCTCTTGCTGGAAGGTGGCCAATGTTCAGCCAATCCCCAAGAAGGGTGAGGCTACTAACCCTGACAATTACCGCCCAATCGCAATTTGCTCTTCGCTCTCGAAGGTGATGGAGAGCATGGTTAATTACCATCTTGTGAAATATCTGGAGACGAATTCACTTCTCAGTGACAGACAGTATGGTTTTCGTGGTAGCCGATCTACAGGAGACCTGTTAGCGTTTCTTTCAGAACGTTGGAGTCGGTCCATTCACCGCTTTGGTGAATGCAAAGTGGTTGCTCTGGATATTTCCAAGGCGTTTGATCGAGTGTGGCATGGTGCGCTTGTGTCAAAGCTTATTGCTTTTGGTGTCGGTAATGATTTCTCTCGATTTATATCGAGTTTCCTCAGTGATCGCACTATACGTGTTGTTATAGATGGGATTGCATCAAACGAGTTTCATCTGAATTCAGGGGTACCGCAAGGTTCTGTCCTTTCTCCTACGCTATTTCTTATATTTCTTAATGACCTTCTTAGTCATACTTCAAATCCTATCTACTCTTTTGCAGATGACAGCAACATTTGTCATTCATATTCCTTCGATCATAGGCCAAGCCTTGTTGAGATTGGGGGCAAAAGGCAGAATATGAATGACACACTTAATCAGGACCTGGCTGCAATCTCTGAGTGGGGTCAAGCGAATAGGGTCGAATTTAATGCACGCAAGACCCAATGTTGTATGTTGACCCACAGACGGGCCGTGGGACCAACTATGTCATCTGTAGTAATGGGTGGCATTGATATTGAAGAATCGGATACTCTTGATGTTCTGGGCATGAGAATACAGTGCGATGTCCGCTGGAATAAACACGTTTTTAAAGTGTCGAAAGAAGCATTCAAGTGTTTAGGTTTTTTAAAACGGTGCAAGACTTACTTCACTTCATCCGATCTCCTTACTATCTATACCACCTATATCCGACCGAAGATGGAATACAACTCCCATATATGGGCAGGGGCTTCAAAGTCTATTTTGAACCTTCTGGACCGTGTACAAAGGAGGGCGGTGAAGCTCATCAATGACAGTAGGGTATCCAACTCTATTGACTCATTGGAGCATCGTCGGAATGTGGGTTGTGTGGCACTTTTCTATCGATATTACCATGGGAGGTGTTCCACTGAGATGAGTGAACTTATTCCACCCGCCCGAGTATTTCTTCGTAATACTCGCTCATCCAGTGGATCACATCCGTTTGTAGTCGATTGTCCTGTGTTTCGCACAACGCATTATAGAGAAAATTCGTTTTTCAGTCGAACTATCCGTATGTGGAATAAACTTCCCGCAGAGGTCTTCCCCGATACTTACAATTTATTAAGATTCAAGTCAAATGTCCACAAACACTATTCCCTCTTTCCTCCTTCCCAAACCTTATTTTCCTGATCAACACAATGCACTGCATATATAGGGGGCATCCCCTGAGTGTTGGTTTATCGCTAAAAAAAAAAAAAAAAAAAATCGCAAAACGCTTAACATTGGCGATTTTGACTTGAAATCGCATAGCAGGTATTCCGTAATACTCAATATCTAAAAGTTGGGCGTTCAAATTTCAAAATTGCCCAAGCGAACTAGAATATTTGTAAGAAACTATGGCAAATCGCACGAGTTGAAGAACACCATAATATAAAATCTGGCGTTTTTCGATTTCGAATCGTGCGGTTGTCAGCACAAGGCCGCCTAATTCAAATAAGTTTACCCGAATGAATTATTTTTTATTTGCAAGAGTGTGTTTTAAAATTAAAAATTCATGTCACTTTTAGGATTTTGATAAAAAAAACTTATTTAGAAAACTACAACACAATATTCAGGGGTGTTCCGGGAATCGAAAACGCAAAACGTAAGAGTTTGGAAGTTGTTTTTAATACATTTTTAATCCAATTTTTATAATTTTTGTCATAAAATTCTGTTTAATAGAGAACTATTTGTATAATAATTGTCATTTATTATAGATTTTTCGATTTCCGGAACACCTCAGATTATGCCGAAATTTTCTATCACAATCCTTTTTTTCTTAACCTCTAATTAAATTAAAGTAAATTTGTGATATTTAAGTAAATTTTCTATAAATATTACCCAACACTGTTACTAAATAATTAAATTAAGAAAACTTGTAAGAAGAATGAATAAGAAAACAAAACGTAAATGCAACAAACAATTAATTATGACAATGAAGATTTACACAATATTCATTAGTAACGATTAAAAGAGTTGTTGTATGTGAATAAGGGGTGTGTGTGTGTGTGTAATGTGCAAATTTTGTATTGTAACAATTGAAATAAGTGCCCTTCGCATGCAACATGCTTTTGCAACAGACAACAGTTGTTGCAGCAAAACATTGACTACACACTGCCAAAAACACACACAAAATAAGGTAAATAAATTAATGAATGAATGAATTTATGAAATATGACGATATTGTTGTTCATTATTACAACACACTGCTACACTTACACGACAACAAAAATAATAATTATCGAAAATATTTTTGTGATGGGTGGCAAACATGCAACACATCCATGAAAGGAGAATAATGCATAATATTTCGTCTGTTGTTATTAAACGTGATGATGATAATGATTATTACTGTATGCGATTGTCAAAAAAAAACTAAATGTGTAACTGACATTTTTATGTGATTAATTCCCAAACAGCCAACCATCAACCAACATAAAAAAGTGGCATAATAAATTCATTGTTCTTTTTTTTCTTCTTACAACATGCATCTGCATATCTTCATATGCACGTAAATCTTGTTACATTCAACTCTACACAACATGTCTTGTTCAAATTAAATATTTTTGTAGGCAGGTGACAACTAAGAAGTGTTGAATTATTTTAAATAACAAATCTTTTTTTTTATTATATTTATTATTTGTTTTTTTATTATTCACCCGAGGAAAGTGGGTTGTACATGAACTCTTTAACAAAAGTTTATTACAAATCGTAAAGAAAATTTAATTATATCTTTGGAATATCACTCTGCCTGTTGTATTTTTTTTTTTTAATTCCCCTAACAACCACTTGTGTTGAAGTTTTCATAAGACTCCTAAATAGACATCAGTCAACGGGGATTTTTTTGAAAAAAGTGACATATGCGTTGTTAATTTTTTTTTTATTTTATTTTTTTCTTATTTTTGTCTATCGTAAATAAAAAAATATTTAAATAATTGCATAAATACTGAAAAGAACTTAGGTTTATGTCTTTGGGAAGGAGTATCATGGCATTTCATGTCAATTTTTTATATGAATCTTATTAACAAAAATATTATTTTTGCTCTTTTTAGATTTGAGTTTAATAATAAAAAAGGTACTAAATAACGGCTAAAGAAAAAATTAGTTGCTACTTCCTTTTGTATGAATTCACTTAGGACCGGTTTCAGCACTTTCCGATTGATAAAGGAAGTATTTTATCGTCCGTATAAAAAGTGTAACATTATTACAACTTTACGTTAACCTACCAGGTAGGATGGCCTTTCTTTACCAAATCGCTTAAAGTATAGAAGTAATAATCGAACATTTTTTAAACGGTCGATAAAATCCTTTCTTTAGCTAATGGTAAGTTGTGCAAACGGGCCATAAGTCCAATGTACACTATATTTTACATCACTGCTAATCACGTTCACAAGCTTTCGTAACACACGTTTAGGCAACATAATTCTTCTTGCATCACGTCGAAACATGTTACCCTTTCTTGCTGGAATGCCAACAAAATCACCAACAGTAAAATCGTCCAAAGAAATATATGAAAAATCGACAAAAAAAGTTATTACACAAATTTGGGTTTTCGGGAGATTCTTCTTATTATTGAATATTCATTTTTAACATAGTTGAGAGACAGTTTTGTGCGATTCTTATTTTGACAATTTCTTTAAAGGGATAGTAAAATATAACGGCCATAAGATCTAGTAAAACAACTTTTGTTGTCAGTACACTGATAGAAAAGGCGTCATAACGCTGATGTATTTTGACATCAGTACTAGTGTCTTCGTTTTTGACCCCATGACACTTTTCATCATTGTGATGTCAACCTTAACATCACTTTGCTAAAGTGTCATCAGGGTCAAAATGAAATTATGTCATCAATGGGATGACACATCGGCATCATAGAAATAACGAACATGTCCTCAGTGCGATGACGAAATAACATCGCAGAAAGGACACATAAGCATCAATTTAATGACAGTTTGTCTTAATTTCAAAGTCTTTGGAATTTACTGAAGTCAAAGTGCGAGAATATTATTATTTACTTACCCGTTACATATGTTTGTTTCACGTTTGTTGAATTACGACCTTTGTTTACAGCAGAACTCTTTATAATAAGACAACAGCACCATGCCCCATATAGTTTTCGTAATCATTATACTTTAAAAATTTGTTGTATTTAACTAAATAATTAAAAAAAAATAGAATAAAGGAATTTTTGCTTCTTATAATACATTGTAATCATGAAACTAATGTCAATAATATACAAAATGTGGCATCGAATTGATGTCACTATATTCATAAAATAGATGACACGTAAGAAATTACAAAATTGAACGAAAACGTTAGTAATTGGATTAATGTTACTTTTTGCATCATTGATGCCATTTGTTGTAACATTGATGTCACAATTCTGATGTAAGGGCATCATCAATATGAAGATGCATTTTTCTATCAGTGTAATTGATAAATGTGACATTCTCCGAGAAAAGGGACCTTCTGTGTGAAAATGAAGTTTTGAGAAAAACGCATTTAAAGTTATTTTACACCCTCTTAGGTACCAGAATCCGCTCTTAACTCGGGAACGCTAACTAAAGCTTATCCACTTTATTACGATTCTCTTTGTCGATAACACCGTAAGTTGATTTTTTTTTTTGTAGATTAAAGAACACAGGTTGTGTGTTACTTTTAACTACTACAGAGTCGTTTTCGACATTAAGAATCGTAATATGGAATGTTTGTCGGACTATGCACTCAAAATTGCTACCTGTTGTGTGAAGTATCTGCATACACGCAGCAGCATAAATGGTCACCTAGTGGCTAAAATCCACGTGAGATCATGCCATTTAAAATTTATTTCCACTCTTCCCTCAGTGGTAACATATTTCGTAGGTCTAGTTCTTACTGCCTAATTGTCAATTTTTTTTTAAACAGAAAAATTTGTCAATGTCAAATTAAAATATTAAAGGCCCAACTATAATATGCATAAGCTGGCTTAAGCTACTGTCAAAAATTAACCAAAAAAAAAAAAAAAATAAAATCAAAAAATATTTTATTTCATAAAATTAACGAACAAGTTTTCTTAAGTTTAATATGGTTCGACACATATGAATCACTTGTATTCGCACAATTGCTTAAGACAACTTAAGCATATTATAGTTGGGCCTTAAGTGTGTTCATTTACTTTACTAGCAGAAACTTTCAACGAGAGAGTAAAGCCTAGGGTACACGGAATGCGAAAAGTCGTATGCGCATGTGACGTAATTTTGGCGTCTTTACAAAGCCACTGTGGCCATTGTCTGTTGTGTGATAACGTCGAAATTACGTCAGAACCACATGTGCATGTGGATTTTCGTGTACTTTAGGCATAAAATAAAAATTCAAAAGAATTAAAAAATTCCCCAATTACCAGCAAAAACTAGCAAGAAGACCATATTTTCAGTATCCATATGTAAGACACAAGACTCCTTCGTCATAAACTCATTAGCAGGAAAACCACAAATATGCAATTGCATGTTTTTCCTTGTGCCACCTATGAAGGCAGGAACAATAGATTTATCCGTTTTAGAGTTTTATATGAACTAAACAAATAGACTTAAGCACTTATTGCCACAGAATTATTTCAAAGCCAATTTCATTTATACAAAACCAAAAATGCTAAATTATTTTAACAAAATATTTCTTTTAAATTTGGATTTTAATACAGAATAAGCATTTACATAATCGATTTCAATGAGAAAACTCGTTTCATGGATGTTAATATCTTTGTTTTTGTGAGCCCATGACTGCTCATCGTATCCAAAAATGGTTAAATATCGAAAATTCGTCTGTAAATACAATGGTGTTTGCATTTAGAGCATATTTCTTGTTTCCCTGCTCATTAGTTTTAAGCTATTTGCACATCGATATTGTTCCTAAACTTATAAGTTTTTTCCTATAGGAAAATATAAACTAAATTGGCATCACTGTTTTCGAGTACGCGAACACATTCAAGCAAAAGAAATAAGAAAAACTGTTAATAAACAAACCTATTGTATGATCAAAAAAAAATTGCTTTTATTTTATTAATAGCAAATTTTCAATAATACTATTTTTTTAAATATTGAGACGCCTTTCCTTTTACACATTTTCACTAAAAAATCAAATATTATTATTTGTTTTCTCCTAAATAATAAAATAACCAATTTAAACAATTTTCCTTAATAAATCTTTAAGTTTTAAAAGCAAAATAAAACACTTATCAACAGGAAATCTAACGTTGTTTTTAATAACAACTTTTTTATATGTAATACATCGTTCGTAAAAAATATTTTATTTAAGTTTCATTTGTGTTTTCGCAATTTTTTTTAAGCATTTTAATAAATAATTCCCAGTGAATACCCACAAATAATAAACGCACGCAAAACTGTATTTAAGAAAATAAGAAATCATTGTTACAAGGCAAGACTAGCAGCAGCAAAAAATAATGAAACAACATTATTTTTAAGAATCTTGGAAAAAAGTACCAAAAAAAGAATTAACTGAAAATTTGCTAAAAAAAAAAAGCCCCTAAGAAATAGAATAAAACGAATTAAACTTTTGAAAGACTTCACACCAAAAGGTTATTGTCTTGTTAATTACAATTATTTTTTTTAAGTCATTGTGTGTTTGTGGGACTCTTATAATGATGCTGCCGACTTAATGCCCTGCAGCTCTGAAGTTGGCCAAGTTTGTCTATTTGATTTATATATCGCTCATTTGCTGCAACATCGTCAAAACTTAAAAATATTAGTTTTAAACAAAATGACCTTGAGGCTTCGTTCACAGTGATAGCAATAATTTCTTTGTTCTTTTGTCTTATTTTTCCCAAATTATTTTACATATTTTCCATTCATTTTTTGAACAAACATGGAACTAAAGTTTTTTTTTTAAAATTAACTAACTGTTTTAAGAAAATGAAAACAAGTGAGTGAGTGAGAAATTATATTGAAAACAACAATAAAAACGAAAATTTGGTTTTATTTTCAAAATAATTTCTCACTCACTCACTTGTTTTCATTTTCTAAAAACAGGCAGTAAGTCTACTTCTACTTCAGCAACAATTTGTATGAATTTTTTTTACCAAGAATGAACGACAAACATAATCTTGTTAATTGGAAATTTTGTAGTCCCAAAAATTACTTTGATAAAAAACTGGCACGTGCACAGCTTAAAAAAAAACTAAACTGGCAACATGCTTTATTTTTTGCGAAAACAATCAAGCAAGTTGTTTTTGTTTTTATTTAGTTTTTTCTTAACCTTCTTACAACTACAATTAATATTGGAAGAATTCCAACCAACTGTAGTGCACTACATGGGGAATGAAAGAAAAGATAAATTTATTGTTTATTGTTGGTGTTTTTGTTTAAGCTTTGATATTGTTACAAGTAAAACTGATGAAGTTTCCTGATGATTTGGCCTAAGCAACCAGTGAAATGCGCATAGGAATAGCTTATCCCGTCAACAATAAATTTCAGTGTTTTTATCAACAATAAAAATTTTGCATTAAGCACGACAAACAAAATCATGCAAACAATGTTTATAATAATTTTTATTTATTTTTGAATAAACATTTAAATATTATGTCTTGAAAAATATATTTGTAAATCGCTAAAGGCAAACAGTTCAGAACAATTTCCTTCTCTGTTTTCCAGCCGATTTTAACAAAAAAAAATAAACCACTTAAAGGTATTTATTTACTTTATTGTCAAAACTAAAAGATATAAAAAAAAATTAAATACTTACTGCTGTTCATTAGAATTTATAAGCGGACAGGTGTCTGGTACTTTTTTGAAATTCGGCACTTTTGGGGAAAAACGGGTAAAATCTGCATCTGTAACTTTTTCTCACCAAATCTTTCTCTTAAACCGGTGAACATTGAAATAAAGATTATACCAAATACGTAACTTATCTAAAACATTTGATAATTTGGTACATTTTCAAAATTTGAAAACGTTTGAGGGGAAAAATCGTACCAAATTTTTGTACTTTTTTATAAAATATTATTCTTAGTTCCTTCACATATACATATTAAATTATGGGATCCCACTTCAATTTTCAAATTTTTAAAACTTCAAAGAAGTGAGAAAAGTATCAAAAAGGGGAAATACGGCAAATTTAATTTTTTAGCTTGAACTTTTTCGTGATGCAATTTGTAATTTTTGAATTTCCTATAATTTTGAACTAAGACACTTAGGGCCATTATTACAACTTGCCAATAGTTAAAAGTCGGATTTTGTTGGACCGATAAATAGCTTTGCATTATTACAACTTCCATTTTTTATTGCTGTTATTTTCAATAATAATAATATTTAATAGATGAAAACATAATAAATGGAGGTTTTATAATGCAAAGCCATTTATCGGTCCGACAAAATCCGACTTTTAACTATTGGCAAGTTGTAATAATGGCCCTTAAAATTATAGGTGCGGAGTCCTGAGTGAATAAAAACCTATAAGATGAAAAATGTTGATACTTTTTTGTTTTTAAACAAACACCTCGAAACATAAAATTAAGCATGCATGGTCTTAAGTGAAAAAGAATCTGTAAGGGGAATTTGTTTGCTACGGTTTAGTTCTTTAACTGGTACTTTTTGAAATTTTTTTTTAAACTGAACCAAGAAACATAAAATTCAACATCCAGAGAACAGAGTGGTTAAGAAACTGTACCAGGAGACTTGGTAATTTTGTTGTTTTTTTTTTCAATTGTTACATTTTTTTATTACTCAACTTACAAAATTGAATTAAACATTCACGGACTTGGGTGAAAGATAACATTTGGACCGGAGATTGGTCCCTCGCCAAAATTGATCCACTAAGATGGAAAAAACAAATGATCGAAATAAGTTTATTCAATTTTACCTGTATGCATATTTTCTTTATATTTGCAGAAATAATTTTGGTCCAAAAAAAAAAAAGTAATAACACAGTGAGACAAAACAAAATAAGTGAAAATACCTGGGATCTTATACCATTTTTCTGGTAGGTATTGTCGGGTACAACAACAGTCTGTTTTTGGAATTTTCAAAACACCCTCAAAATCTTGAGTTACGGGTAAAAACCCGGCTTTTCATACCCGTATGCACTTATCACCCTCTAACTTAGTTGAATACCAACCGATTTCGAATCTAAGAAATTAAGATTTAGAAAGAAGAGGCTTAGACCTTTCAAACGGTACATATTTTCTTTAAGTAAATTTCAGACTCATTTATGTATGGTTTTATTTCAAAACACTAATTGACAAAAAATCAAACGAGGGTTTGTGTTCCGATCAACAATGTTTGCTTGACCTTTTTCTTTTTAATTAAACGTCTTCAGTATCTCTTTTAAGTACTTATTATAATAATAAAATAAGAAATTTAGCATTATTTTTTTTATATACAGGCATGTTCTGAAAATCATTTTTTGTGAAAGTGATTTGAAATCACAAGAAAGGTGTTCTGCACATAAAACTTTTTCCATAGTTGTGATTTTAAAACGTTCAGCTAAGTGGCCGCCGATTTAAAATTGCATGCTTATTTTTTTCCACCATTTTAAACCAAGTTAAAACTTTTTTGGTTTTCAAAACACCCTTAAATAATAATTGTGATATTAAAATCACAAGTGATTTGAAATTTTGTGATTTTCAGAACATGCCTGATAATCTCCTTGCGTAGGCGTATTGTCTTTAAAAAACAACTAATGTACTCAGTTTTCCATTTACACGAAAACACGTACATCGACTGAATCAACTAAAAACTGAGCGTCCAAAATAGCTGAAACCTTGGTGAGTAATTGTCAAAAGATGCTAAACTACATTTACTAGCTTTTATAAACGAGCGCTGAGATCGGAAACTTTGCAGACCAACCTTGTAAAAGTTAAAATAAAAACCAAACTGTACCAAAAGAGCTCAACTCATGTAAAAATCCTGTTTTTTCCGTGGCATTTTGACAAAATTCCTTAAGTCAAATTTAAAAAGTTGAAAAAAATTATATTAATCATACGAATTTTCATTACAAAAAAATGTTTGTTTACTTTTTTAAAATTTTGTATTATAAACGATGTTTTTCTTTAATTTTGGTTTATTTTATTATTTGATAAAAATTATTTTTTAACCGAGTTTTTTTTTAACTTTTTTGCTGTCTAATTTTTTGTCAAAATGTCAGATATCACTTCTTTATTAATTTCGAACTGTGTATATTAAAAATTTTGCAATTCAATTAAATCGTGTAAAATTTAAATTAAAATGTGTGATAAACTTAACAAATTTTGCTATATTTGTGGCTAATTAGCGGATATTGGTCATATGAGAAATTTTAAAATAATATTGCAGTGGTGGAAGGTATGAGCCAGAATTCATTTGTATAAATTGTTGTACAACCTTTAAAAAATTTAAAGTACAACCGTCATTGTCTTTGCCCTTTGCTGCGCCAATGACTTGGGATCATCAGGTATATCACAAGTCCGCTTATTGCTATTTTTGCCAAACGAATATTTCAGGCCATAGTTTTAAAACGCGAAAAAATATTAAGTACGCAAATGTTGTTACTGAAACAACACCCATAATATCAAATTATGAACTTCCAACAACAAGCAAATCTGCCGCTGAAGATGAAAAATATATGGAGGAAGAAGATAACCTTCCATTTAAGTCTACGGCAACGGAACCGAATTTTGTTTCTAACGCAGATTTTATCGATCTGGTACGGGACTTAAAATTGTCAAAACGACAGTCTTTAATTCTCGGATCGCGATTAAAACAGCGAAATTTGGTGAAAGCAAACTTTCGTATTATATATTGTAGAAAAATGAGAGGACTTTGTTATTTGATGAAAGCTTTGAAACTGATAAAAATGACAGCAATCTTACGTATTGCAATGTTATTTCGTGCACTAAATAACAATTATAATGCAGACGAATTGCGACTTTTCATTGATGGCTCATGTAGAAGTAAGTAATTTTCAAAAAATTTAATTATCTGTAATCTCATATTTAGTTTTGAAAGCAGTTTTATAACATAACGAAAATCGGTTGCCAACAGTTCCAATTTTCTATGCGACTACCACAAAAGAAACTTACGAAGTCATGCAAAAAATACTCCTGCTCGTCAGCTATGCCACGTATAAATGGAAAATCACAAGTGATTTAAAAGTATCGACAATTTTATTTGGCATGCAATGTGGTTACATAACCTTCGGTTAAAAAAAACCCCCCCGTGTGGAACTGTTTTGTTGCACTTTGTGATAATTTTCTTAAGACTCATGGTTGTAAATGAATTTTTAAAAGCTTATTGTAAAATGGGCTGCAACATGTCTATAAAAATTTTTCCAGACAACCTAGGCCTAGGCGAACATTTTCACCAGGAAATAATTGCAATGGAAAGACGTTTTGAAGAGTATTTTAGAGTATCGCTGGTCATTTAAACGAGATACTGAAGACGTTAAATTAAAAAGAAGAAGGTCAAGCTAACATTTTTTATCGGAATCGTTAGGAATAATTTTTTTGTAGAAAATTTGTTTTTTTAAGTTGAATAAATCAGTCAATTTTCAACGGATTTTTAAACACAAACCCTCGTTTTATTTTTTTATCAATTAAATTTTTTAAATAAAACCATAAATAGCACGGCCCTTAAATAGAAATATGAAGACAAAAACCGTAATAAATACATTTGGTGTGAAAATACATACGTGTATCAGAGAAAGACAAAATGTTATATATTTAATACTTATAAGTTATTCATACGCCACCGAGTACAAGTACAGACATGTATGACTACCAATAAGTATGAACATAAATAAGTTTGTATATCGACCGGAATGAGTATGGCAAACAGGCATGCGTATTGATATTATTATGAATGCTTATGAGTATAGGCATGTTTAGATGAATATCGACAAGTAGCTTCAACAATTCGTATGTTTATTGTACAGCAAAAATTGTTTATGCAGAAAACATAATTATATTTTAAGTATTCCAAAACCAGTAAAAAAACTGTTGCACTGATTAATTCAAAATTTTAATTATTTAAAGTTAAACTACAACATCAATATTTTCTTAATAAAATTTAGTTTTAATGTGCTAATTTACCAATTCTTACTAATGATAAACTGAAATTTATTGTTGGTGGGATAAGCTATTCCTATGCGCATTTCACTGCTATCAAAGCTTAAACAAAATAAGTAAAATTTTTTTTTTTTGGCAGTTAAATTACATAAAATAACTGAAAATTCATTTGTTTTTACGCAAAATGGGGTTGAATTTTTGACAGTAAAAATTAAATGAACTTTTCCAAGGCGAATTGACTTTCGGGTGGCGTTGAAAACACAGCTGTGCTACTTTTTTTTCTTAATTAGAGAGAGGAACGTCAAAAGTTATTTGTGTTTTTAACATATCGGCCAAACAAAGCAACAAAAAAATCATTGTTGTGTTTTTGGTGTTGTTACTTGTTGTAGTATCGACACCACCGTTTACATGAATTCGCCTTGGAACTTTTCGTTAAAAATAAATGAAAAATAAGTAGACCGGTTTTAACTCAATTTCCATTTATTTTCTATTACAATTTCAGTTAATTTTACGTACAGAATATTGTGGGTGTACAATTGGAGGAAAGTCCAATGGCGGCGTGTAAACGCAAAGGGCATTTGTCCTTTTTTAAATTTAGAAATATTATGGGTCCTCCAAAATAGAGCCAACTTTTCTTTAAATTTGGGAAAATATTTTCACAAATAGAATCTGGGAACTTATTTTTCATGTTGAGTAACATTTATTATGCAAATTTTCAAAAAAAAAAAATATTCCTGGAAAATATTGAAGGAATAAGACTATTAAAAGTATAAAAGCTTTTAAGGATTGTAATTTGTAATTGTAATTTGACTTAGAATACACATTCGAATAATATGAAAATTTGGAAAATTTTTAAAAGGATATATGTATGTGAAATTACTTATTTTTGTATAACAAACACCGGCTTCGCTAACTAAAACTTCATTGCGAAATCGGCCTTTGTTTGAAAACAAGGCAGATTTTAGAAGCTTGACTTAGCGAAACCCGTGGAGTAGTAGGACATAAAACCATAATGGCTTTATGTCCCATTCCACTAAAATTGATATGAGACTTAAGGCCACATCAAAATTATGGTTTTATGTCCGTTTGGATTGAGACATAACGCCATTATGGTTTTATGTCCTATGGCTTTGTGACACCCCACCTATACACAAGTATGAGAATTTCCAGATATGAGTAGGCACATGTATTGAAAATTTTCGTTATGTGGTAGAGTACTTAAATGTTTTTTATACCCATTGTCTTTCTCTGACATGTATCTGAAATTTACTTCAAAAAATTATATACCGTTCAAAAAGCCTTAGCTTCTTTTTTCTAAATCTGTCAAAAATCGAAATCGGTTGGTATTCAACTTAGTTACAGGGTGATAAGTGCATACGGGTAAGAAACCCCGGATTTTTACCCGTAACTCAAGATTTTGAGGGTGTTTTGAATATTCCAAAAGCAGACTGCTGTTGTACTCGACAGTACCTACCAGAAAAATGGAATAAGATCCCAGGTATTTTCACTTAATTTTTTTTCTCACTGTGTAAGAAATATGTAATATTGTACTGCGCAAAATGTGCATGCATTTTCTTGGTTGAAAATATATGTGCTTGTGAAAAAACTATTGATTTATTGTAAACACCAAGTGAAAATGTTAAACTTGCACAAAATACCTGTATAATCGAAAAAGAGGAGGTTATTCTTCTTTCAAGAGTTGATTTTACAATATCTTCATTACATTGTTTTACTATGGATACTAAGTCAAAATTTGCGATTTCTGACTTATGACGTTGTTGCAGCTAATGAGCGATATAGTTAGGTTAATTTAACTGGCTATTATTTTAGTTTTTAATGGACACTAAAATCTTTTGTTCTTAAACAGTATCAAATGACATTAAATTTAACAGGCTATTCGATTCATACTCCAAGCCCACAAGGAATCCCACAAAAAGTCTTTAATTTCTAACAAGAGACAAGGCTTTCATCTAATTTGGCATCCCAGCACAATATCTTACTTTTATTCCAAAAATTTTTAACATATGTTGTATATTACCTACAATTTTTTTAATCACAATTTTTTATCAAACATTATCTTTTGTTTCTTTACAGGTAAGACCCAATATTGAACGGTGTTTATTGCTGATCGCCTTGAAAGGTAAGAATTTTAAAATCTCCAAGGGTTCTAAACGTAATAAGCGTAATTTTTCTTCTTCGATTTCCTGACGCCGTCTTTCTTGCAACGCCAATTGCTTTTCATACACAATTTTATTTCGTGAAGCCTCAATTTCTTTTTCTCGTCTTTTATTTTCAATTGTATTCAACAAGTCTTCACGGTATTGTATGCTTTTTGTTAAATTAAATTTTTTTAAATCCTGATCCTTCTGTTCCAGTTCCTGAAAATTTTTTATTTGTTCTTTTGTCCAATTCTTTTCCTCTTCGCTTTTTAGCAAATTCTCACGCTCTCGTGCCCAATTGGATCTTTGAAAATCTTCACGTAAACTTTTGGCGGTTTCTAATTGTTTTTCAAAATTCATTTTATAGCGTTCACCATCTTTCGCCAAACGTTCTTCGATGAGAAGTTCCAGTAGAAAGTTGCTGTGTTTTTCTTTTTCCATTTGTAAGTCATAAACTTGCTGTCCTATGCGATTACTTAATTCAGCTCTCTTCTGAATATATTGCTTACGCTTTTCATTACGTAATTTTTTTGCCTCTTCCCTTTCTTTGATCATATTCATATAATTTGTATGATCCTCTTGAGCATTTACTTTTTGCTGGGTTTTATACAATTTCACTTTCTCTAAATATTCCTCTCTGTCTTGTTTTAATAATTCTTTAATCTCTAGATTATGTCTTCTTTCATTTTCATTGTCCTGCTGAACATTCTTAAGAAACATTTGCATATTTTCGCGTTCCTTCTTAATCAATTCTCTTTCCATGTTGCGCCTTTTATCTCTTTCTTGCATTTGATTTAAAAGACCTTGGCGAAATTCTGCTTTTTTCCTTTTAAATTCTTCTTCCTCTAGTAAGTCAATTTCCTTATTACGCTGGCACTCTTCTTTAAACTGTTTATTTCCTTCTAAACGGTTTTTTAATTCCTCTTTAATTCTTTGCTCTTTCAAAGCTTTTTGTTCGCTTAATTGTTTTTGTATGTGCGCCCGTTTAATTTGTAAATCTAATTCCCGTATTTCTTCCTCATTTTGATGAAGCAAAATCTTCCGTTTTTCTTCTACAAATTGCTGCTGCTTCAATTCTTTTAACTCGTGACAAATTTGGCTATTGAGTATTTGTTCTTTTTTCATGGGATTTTCAGATGTCATTTGAATTTCTTGAGCTTTAAGCTTTTGATTTTGATGCTCCTCGTGCATTATATTTTTTAGAAATTGGGAACTAGTGCGACGCTGCCCAGATTGGACATTTTTGGTAGTGAAAGCAATGTCATTTTGGAACATAGTTTTGCAACAATATAAACGAGATATAAGATTTTAGTTAAACTTGTAGATTTGAGGAATATTTTGCTTTAATTTTAATTAAATAAATAATTATAGACAAAATTATGACTTAAAAAAAATTGTACAAAATAAAACTAAGTCGAGTCCAAGGCGAATTCATAAAGGTGACATTTTCGAATCATCTGTTTAATGTTTATTTCCTTGTTTGTATACTGAATGTCAAGCGTTGTTTACATTTTATGAAAAAAATTTGTTAAAATTTAAAACTCAATAAGAAAATAAATTCTTGAAAAAACCTATTTAAATGTTGAAGAACAAAAAAGTAAACATAAAATTTAAACACAAGGATTTTAAAAGGCGTAAGAAATAAGTGGAGCCACAATAAATTTGCAATACAGGAAAAAAATTTAACTTCTAAAGCAATTGTGTATATTTAATAAACAAATAATTTTGACAATCACTCTAACTTTTTACAATAACAAAATACATAGTATGTATTTAAAAAAAGAGATAGCTAGCATAGCTCTATCTCATGATGCGGTCACCTTTATGAATTCGCCTTGGTCGAGTCATTACCACAGAAAAAGCTTAAGCGACAAAAACAAAATTTTACAGGAGAAGGCATGGTACAACTACACAAGGTAGACTCGTTTGTCAGCTGTTTACCCCAGTTATAACCCAACTGTTAAATTGTTTTTGTTTTATATGAAGACAATTTTGGCAAGTCGGTTATTTTTATAGAGCATCATGTCTACTAGTGCTGGTAAACTATCGATAGTCTTAAAATATCGATAGGAAAAATATCAATATCAATATTATTAGTATTTAAAAAACAGCAGCCGTATTCCGTAATTCGCTTAGCTAAAGCTTAATCTCGATCGCTAAAATGCCTTAGAGAATACAAAATTCAAAAATTTTAGCGACGAAATTAAAAGCTAAAATTGCGGCGAATTAAATTTGTATGGCAATGCCAAATTTAGCAATGCACGTTACAGTATTGCATTCGTAGCCAAAAATCGCTAAATCAACTTTTTAGATTTTTAGCGATAGAGATTTAGCTTTAGCGAATTACAGAATACGGCCACAGCTATGAAGACATGTAACAGCAACTATGCACACAAAGTTTTTTGCCGCAAGTTTTTACTTGCTATTATTAATTCGCGCCTAATTACAGCAATGACTACAAATAATAAGAATGCTCTGCGTTTTTACTGCTAATTAAAGGCCTTCAAGTCGAAATTTGTACATGTTTACATAGGGACTGAAATGCCAAATATTTTTGTAATGTTGTAAAAAAAAAATGCAAATCCAAATGCAATTGCAATTACGAGCATAGGACAAAACAATGAACGACCATTATAGGATAAGTCCGCTAGATTACATTTTGGGTTGAGAAACAAAACCAATTTAGAAAATTATCTAAAGTTGCAATAAAATTTCTAATAGTCTCACTACTTAGGTTCCATCAGAAAAGTACTTATCAATTTTTCAAAAACTGTCATCTAAAACAACATGTGTAAATACATACGTCTCATACGTTCAATAAAGTGATAGAAACAACGAACTGTTGTAGCCTGATAAAAAACTAGTTGAAGTTTTCCTGCACAAGTACAAACATTCAGTCGATAGTAATATCGAAAGTATCGATAGTGAAATCTAAACTATCGATAAATATCGATAGTATCCCAGCACTAAAGTCTACACTCCCAAATAAGTCTACCTTGTGTTAATGCACCTTGGGAGAAGGTTTTTTATTTTATTTCATACAAATATTGTATGTGGGTTGTCGCTTAAGATAAAATAGTTTTTGCCATAAAATCGAAACGGAACCTTTTGTGACCATAATATTTTAGGAGATGATGCAAGTAAAGTCATTTATTAAAAAAAACGAAAATTGTCGCTTAAGCTTTTTTGCGGTAAGGGCTCGAAGTATTTTAAACTTTGATTTCAATATTTTGTACCAATTTTATTGAAGCATCATAATTCAAATACAGCCCAATTATGAATAAAAATTCCCCGGGAGTTTTTCCCTTTTTCCATTTTTACAATGGAATTAACATAGTAAAAATGGGAGATGGGAGAAAACTCCCGGGGAAATTTTTATTCATAATTGGGCTGATAGAAATTTTTGAAAAAGTAATCAATTGTTTACACTACATTTTATGTTTAGTTTAGTCCTAAATTCATGTCCTAACAATGGTTTGTAAGTAAAATAAATACTGTGCAACATCACCTTTTGCGTCAATTACTGCTTTTATTATTTGTTTAATAAAGTCATCGTTTGTGTTAATGTTTTTCATTAAAAAGGTGTAATTAATCCCAGACTTCTTTTATTTTTGTCCTTAGCTTGGAATAGTCGTTTGGGGCTCATTTCTGAGGTGTCTTTTCATAATTGCTCATAGAGATTCTATAGAATTTAGGTCTGGCCTGGACAATGGCCAATACAATACGCCATGCCCCACATGGTGTATTTACCAAATGATCTAAGATTTTTGTTAGATGGCATCAAATGTTCTTCAAGAGTACTTGTGTATAAAGCTGCACTAACGGTAAGGTGTTCATCACCTTTAACAACATGCAACCCGCTAGAATTAATCTGTAATCTGTAAACATATTTGGATTCAGCACGCTAAAGTCAATTCAAATCACATAATAAAGTTCTTGCTCCAGACTTTTTTTATTTTGCCGACCAGTCTTATTAGAAGGGTGTCTTTTTTCCTCTTATCCCTCCTCCATTAATAAGACTTGTGCTAAAACACTATTTTCTTGCTTAAGTATAGAATTTATAAAAAAAAGAGAAAATCAGAAGAAAGAGAAAAAATATGAACCGCTTTGATTTTTCTTTCCCTTCTATAAATTCAAGTCTTGTGCGTGATAACTTGCTGTTTGTAAATTGGGCATGTAGTACTACATGCAATTTTAAAGATTTTAAAATTTCGAATAAAAACTAAACTCCTTCACAATTTAGTGGCTTTGGCGTTGAAAATGTTTCCCATTAAATAAAATTTCGCAAAAATAATTTTTTTTTAAAAAAATTGTTATCAAAAATTTGTTAACAACACAAATCATAATTTATACCGTATACTT
This sequence comes from Pollenia labialis, assembly GCA_949318255.1. Lineage (NCBI taxonomy): Eukaryota > Metazoa > Arthropoda > Insecta > Diptera > Polleniidae > Pollenia > Pollenia labialis. Next base: position 118,162,145 of record OX439140.1, read on the forward strand.
ATGAAACATGTACGCATGTGTATATACAGGGTGAAAGAAAATAATGGAAACATATTTAATCAAATTTGCACGGCTTGACTTACCGACCCTTTTGGAAAAGCTTCTATGGGTACTTAAATAAATTTGACCAATTTTGTAGGTATTTTCACTTAAAATTTTAATATTTTAAGAAAAAGAGCACAGAAATAAATTATTAATTAGGTGGTTACACAGAAAAAAATAATGTTTATATATGAATACAAAAATTGCATATTTGATTAAAAAAATGTTTGCGTTTTCTGCGAAGACGATTTTTGCGGTATTGATAAAAAAGTTTGTAGCTGTATTTATTGAATTGTTATCAACAACCTAGTTTATTGAGTCAATAAAAAAAGTTGTTGCCTAAAATCAATGCCCATTGAAAAGGTCTGCGCAAGAAGCCTGATGATCATTGTTTATGTTCTTTTGAGCTGTCAAAAGTTGTTTGCATTTTGCTTACTTGTGCATGTATATGTTTGTTTACGTTTATGGTATGCCACACATACACGTTTTTTCCTTTTGTTTTGTATATGTGGTAGTTAGTTTTTGACAGCGTTAAAGAATTGTTTTTTTGTTTTTGTACAATTAAGCAGACCGGATAGATGGGCCTTGCCCAAAATAACTTTTTCAACATAATGTTTATCTTATTTGTTAAAATAAATTGTTGGAAATTTTTAATAAATCAAACAAAATGGTTATCGAATCTTTATTTTTTTATTCATTCTTTAATTATGATCTTAATTCCCAATTTTTATTCTTTGACAAATATACTGAATTTATTTTTGAGGAACTAGGCGCATTTCGCTGGATGCTTAGGCCAGATCATCAGGAAACCTTTTTCCAAAGACTTTGAAAAAACGTAAGCTAATATACAAACTGTAAAGCGAATGAGAATTAAGAACACTCAAGTCATACTGGCAACAATATCAAAGCTTTTAAAAAATGCACAAGAGTTGCAAAAATACTGTCTTTACTCTGATTCAAATATTTTTTTATTTAATATGAAGAAGTATTAAATTATTTCATTAGTAAAGAGGAGAAAAATGTTTTGTAAAAAAGGTACCAAAAATAGATACAATTTTCACCCTTAAAACTTTCAAATTTCGAAAAAGTACCAAATATAAATTAATTTTTTTTTTTTTTTTTTTTTGAGAAGTTACAAATATAGAGATAAACGAGATGACAAAAAAAATACAAAAATACAAGTTTTAACCGTTAACTCAAAATAGTATCTGACATATGTCCGAAAATGTAAAATATAAATGAAACTTTGTGTTATGAATTTGATGTCAACCGTAATTCCCAAGCTGTTTTCATTTTTGTTAATAAAGCTTTTAATCTCAAATTAATTTCAAATGTTTATCAAATGTGTGAGAAAGAGTATGACTTGAAATCATTTGAATACATGAGTTTTTTGTGTTTAAGGCAGAAAATAGCTGATCAAATATAACTCTTCTCTAGCCGCCGTTGGCAGTTACGTATCGGTAACAGTCCCTAAAATTCAACTGATTGTTGAGGTCAGGTTTATACTCATTTAAAATCGGAAAAATACTATATCGCAATAACGAATGCAAATTTCAAAGTATGCTCACTAAAGCTATGGTCACACTTGTCAAATATTTGACGGAAAAAAACGGGACCAAATATTTATTTTGATTATAAATCCAGATCTTACCATAAACAGTTTTTTGCTATGTGTAGATGTATAATTAGTTATTTAGACAATGTTAAATCTCACAAACTATTGACAAAAGTAGGGGTAAGGCTTATTTGGTCAAATATTTAATAAGTGTAACCGTAGCTTAAGTTAAATCTTTAATTGCGTAAAATGTTGGCAAAAAAATATTTTAAAAAATCTTTCTTGTACCGTTTTTTCTTTAACACCCTGTTCTTAATATTAAAGCAACATTTAACAACTCTAATTTTGTGTTATAATTTACTAAAATTATGTTTGCAATGTTTCGCACCAACGTGACTTGTTTTCACAACGAACTTCATATTAATTTATACGACAAAGTATAAAACTAAAACTTAAAAATATTTTATATTTGAAAATTCTTAAGTCCACTTCAAAAAAAAAAAAAAAAAAAAAAGCTCTTATGTTGCAGACAAACAACAGCCAACAGACCCACCGACCGACCGACTTACCAACCATCTGCTGTAATTGTGTCATTTTGTAAAGATTTGTAATGAATTTCAATTAAGTTTTGTTTGTACAGAAATTTCAACATAAAATTTATTAATAAAGTAAAATTATAAAACCAAATAATAAAATATCTTCATTAGCCATAATTGAGTAAAGAGAGTCAGTCTGTTGAGTTAATAAAGTTTAAAAAATGATGACAGGTGCGAATTGAAACGCAAAATTTTATAGTTTAACGAGAAATATTTATAAATTAAGAGATTTTGGCATAAACTTAATTTTAGATGTAATATTTTGCATCGATTGAGTAATTAAAATTGCTAAACGTGGACTTTAATTAAAATTGAAGCTTAAACTCGATCTTTTTTTGAATCAAGGTAAGATATCAGCTAAATTATTTCAAATATCATATGGAAACCTGAATCGTATTTTTTGAAAAATTGGAATTGTAGCGTTTGCGCCTGAGTCTGATCGTATCATCCAATTTGCTTGCTATTTCTCTTCAGAGCTCATGGAACTCCTATTTTGTGTCAATTGGTCCTGGGATTTGTTAAAATACAACAAGGGAAAAAAGAAAGAACTAATGACAAGTGAAAGGAGAACCAATCATTTAACTCGTTTATGAAGAATAAATAGAAAGAAAAAGTAATGAATTACAGTACAGTCTTTAGCGGTGCTGCGACACATTTTTTGGGACTTTCTAAAATTTGTTCTTGAATTTAATTCAAGTACTTGTTGTATTAATATAATAATACTACGTTGTATTGAAATAATAGTACATTGTAGTAGCTGACACTAAACACGTTCATTGGGAATAGATGTGCGACTGGTAAAATGGGGTCAATTGACCCCCTCCAATGACAACCATATGTAAAAGTGATAGGTCTTATTCATATAAAGTGTTAGGACTAGAACCGGTCTATGCCACTAAAGCAGAAGTGGGCACAACTAAAAGTGTGCTTGTATTGATGCTTATTAGTATTAGTGAGATGGCAGAAGTACGTTTAAAATATATTGGTGCATTATATTTCCTTATTAAATATTTTTTTTTTTAATAATTCAAATTGCAGAGAAAAAAACCACAATTTTCGCATAACATCATTTATTTTAAATGAAACATGTGTGTACGCTGGGTAAATTCTCTTGAAAAAATATAAAAAGTATGTAAGCATCCGCTTCATGTGCATTCGACGCTGTCTCATCGAAAACTAAATTAAAGAGGCTAAGAATACGTGTGAAATCTCTCAGCACAATTGTGCAATGGAGGGCCCACCATTGCACTAAACTCTAGTGACTAAAGACTACTTTGGTGTCAGTTCGCTTCCCTCTAGGGTACCAACTAAAGGGAAAACCTTTATATATGTGAAGCGTGCCAAAGTATCCTATTAATTTTACTAGTTGTTAAAAAGACAATCTGCGTTTAAGCTAATATGAACATTTTTATAATAAATGTTACTCACCATGAGAAATAAATTCCCAGATTCTATTTATATGAATCAGGGTTGATAAAGCTGGTACAATTGTACTTTTTTTGGTACAATTCAAAACTAAAATGTACGCTGGTACCCCCGTGACTGATTTGGTACTATTTCCAAATTTGTCAAACCTACATATTTTTAACTGATATAAAATGGCAACTCGTATTTACTGTCCAATGACTATAAGCGGAGTTTAGTGTTTGGTGCAAATAATCTTGCGAAAATGCAAAATGTCGTGGCTTTTTTATGAAATCTTAGGGAAGCTCTACTTTTTGTTGTTGGATTTACCAAAACAGCTATGATATTTTGCATTTGTACTTTTGCAAGACCATTTGCACGAAATACTGAACTCCGCTATTGTAAATAGATTTTTTCACTTGTTCGTTGAAGGATTGCTTTTGCCACATTAGTATCAGCGGCAGCATATAAGCGTGCATTTTCTGATGGTATTAACAAATTTTTAAAAGATATAGGAAACCACTTCTGCAAAAGTTCTACATTGTAGAAGAGGCGAATTCCTCTCAATTCAAGATTATTTTGGAACGAACTCATAATATTTCCAAGTATTTGTCAACAAGATGGTTGTAACGTCAAGAAGTAATCAACATAATTTTGGAACAGTGGGAGACCACTCCATTATTATTTTACTCCGAATAATGTTGAAGGAGATATTACAAGCGCTAAATTAAATTTTCTTTTTGTTGTATTAAATTTTTGTTTTTAAAAATATAATAAAAAATAATTTATAAAATGCTGATTTAGTACAATTGGGGCCGAAAAAGTACGATTTTAAAAGTTCGTTGGTACGATTTTGGTTTTTTCAATTATCATCCCTGATATGAATATACTTTTGCAAATTTATTGTGATTGATGAAAGGCAGGTCGTTTTGGGCTCATTTAAATATAATGCCCTGGAATCCAAGCAATTTTCGCAAGTCCTCGTTAAGATTACTTATTACGAATACGTTGAGGATCAACTAGGCCATTTTCCTAACCAACCAGAATGAAAAATTCACAATAAATTTTAATTCATTTAATGTTTCTTCATAAAAATAATTTAATGAAAATTAAATTTGATGAACTTTAGCCTAATTAACATATCAAAATTTGGATTAACAATATTACTTATAAATATTTAATTATTTTAATTTGCTTAGCTAATTTTATTAAATGTTTAGTTCACTTAATTAACCGTTAATTCACTTGATTAATTAAAATAATAAAAGAACTCTGGGCCCTGTTTCACAAAACTACAAGATAAAAAAAAGCAACAGTTTTACAATTTTTGCTTTGTTTCAAATGTATTTTACTTGTAGATTTGTAACTTGTAGTTTCGAGAAATAGGGTTCTGATCGAATGGAGGGCATAAATATTACACATACATACTTTCAACATATCCTATGAATGGTCCTAAACATAAAGTTTGAATCATTCTCTAAATATTTTTAGTTCCTAATTTGTTTCCAAAAAAAACCAAGTTATGGCGTTTTCTTTTCTAAAAAAAAAGTGTTTCATAAGTGTTACATGTGACTTGGCAACATTTTTAAATGATCCCCGAATTTTGAAGAAGTGTTTCATATTTTACGTTTACAAAAGAACATAAATTTCGGCATTAAACAATAAAGTACAATTAGCGCAAGGTAAATTCAATTACAGGTAGTGGCAAGACAGATGTTTTTTGTATTGCATTGTTAGCGTTTACGGCTCGAAACTTGCCACCACCTTGTACTGAATTCGCCTGGATCTAGTGCTTCACTCATGCCCCTTTAATTAAAATGTGTGTTGGACATGTAGCTTTTTTTTTAATTTTAAAGGGAACATCATCAGAAAAGAACGCTTTACACTTTTAAAATAACACATGTCAGAAAAGAACATAAAAAATGGAAAAGGCAGAATAAATGCAGAATTTTATTTAGAAAAGAAAACGCCATTCGTCTTAAACATTTGCCCCCGTACATATTTATAAAGGATTATTAAATTAAGCAAACGTTTTTTAAGGCAAATTTTCATACAAAATTTGTTTTGTAAACCTTAATTAAATTTAAAAATATTTATAAATACAGGCGTAAAAATTTAAAAAATGTTTCAATTTATTTTTCAAATCTTCCCAAAACTCCTGCTCTCAAGTTTCGACTGCTGATTACATCAAATGTATCACGGCGAAAATAGTTAGTTGATAGTTTTCTGTTAAATTGCATCACAACACTTTGTTTATGTTTTCAGACACAACAAAAAACTCATTAAAATGTAACACGTATCGGGCAGAACTCAAAAAATAACAAAACAAAAAATACCAACAGCAACAACAACAGCAAACGCCAACACCAAGGAAAACAAATAAAAATCACTGCTGATTTTTTTTTTTGCGCTTCATTTTGTTATTTACGCCCTCTTTAAGTTTTTCCATCAAACCCCCCTTTTAAATCATGGAAAGAGTGAGAAAATGCCAGCAATTACAAAAACAAAAAATAAACTATAACGACAAAAAATGTTAAATCTCAGTATTATTGTAGTAAATTGTTCATAAATCACGTGAATCCAGACACTTTCATTTCATTCATTCGTTTGGTTCTTGCTTTTCATACATTAATTCATTCATGAAAAATCTGTTTGGGGTTTGAAGAAAAAAATACTGAATAAAAGCCAGCAATAATAAAAAAAACAACAAATCTGAAGGAAAGGACAACAACAGCAGCAGCAGCAGGCATACTGCGTGCGGCTTTTTTTGCAACAATCAAACCAACAGGAATATAATTTATATGAAGATGTGTTTTCTTATATGCATGTTTGTATGTATGTGTGAATATTTCATGTGGTTAACTCCACGTCTGTATATTTATGTAGTTATACTTGCACATTCAGAAAAGTTTTCATTTGTCTGTTGGAAAATTATTCTGAATTATAAACTTGCTCATATACACATGAAGTTATTATACACACTTTCAACTTTCCCACATTAATATATCATCCCTACTCGTACAAAATACATGATGAAAGGACATCACGAATACAATTTTTTTGTTTATTCTTTTTGTAATATGTACATTTGTTTATGGAAATTAAAAAGTTACTGTGAGGGCCAACAAATAGGAAATTTGGGCAGATTTAAGCCGCTAAGACGGTAAAATTTTAAAAATTTATATATCGAAAGAAAGTCTGCCAACATGTTTCCTATACACCGATATAACTAATGGATTACTGAAACTTCAAAGTATGCAAGCATATTATATGGAGAAAGAAAAACGCCACAGTATTCACAGGAAAACATTTTTAACAAAACTGTTTGCTAAGAATAAAATTTTAGGACAACAAACTTTTTATTTGATTCAACGAAAAAAACTGTCAAAATTGTGCTCTGCAAAAAGCACTCAATAAAACATATTTAATCGTGACTATTCTGAAATACAAAAACAAAATTTACAAAAACTGTTCTTGTTATCTATACACTTCTTAAATCAAATGAACGATAAACAAAAACATTTTTTGACAATTTGGTTTTTGTTTTCATGTAAATGTTCAATTCTTTGACGCGTATTTCAGAACATCCACGAAAAAAAAATTGTTTTTTTATTGTCGTAAATTACAATATGTATTCAAAACTAAATCTTAATTGTTATTTATTAGCCATTACCAAAGTGACCACTAATTACCTGCATTCAAGTGTCAAAAAAGCCTGCTAGGCTCAAAGTGTCGGTTCTTTTTTGCCTCCGGTGATCTTCGAACTTTATTAGATCCCGTGCGAGGTTATTGGGATGGACCATTGGTTTATCTATGTAAATATTTCTTCTTATTCAATAAAAAAAACATTTGCTCCAAAAGGCTAGCTTGTAGTGAGCTGAGCTAGTCTATCAGCGCCGGGGTTGCGGGTTCGATTCCCACAAGAGACTCTGGTTTTACCTGCAGACAAGCATAGAGCATCGCAACTCTTTACAATTTTATAATAGCTTTGATATCGTTAAAAGTAAGACTTGAGTGTTTGTAATTCTCATTCACTTTTCAGTTTTATTGGTAAATTATCTTTAGTTTTTCCAAAGTCTTTGGAAAAAGGTGTCCTGAATATCTGGCCTAAGTAACCAGCGAAATGCGAATACGAACTAGCTTATCACCCAACAATAAATGTTAGTGTATTTGTCAAGGAATAAAAATTGGGAATTCAGAACGTCATAATTCAGTAATAAATAAATATAGATACGATAAATACAAGATTTTGTTTGTCGTGCTTCATTCCCAATTTATATTCATTATAAAAACACTTAAGCTATTCCTATGCGCATTTCACTGGTTGCTTAGTCCAGATAATCAGGAAACTTCATCCAAAGATTTTGGAAAAACTAAAGCTATTTAACAAATACAACTGTTAAGCGAATAAGAATTATAAGCAACAGTTCTACTTGTAACAATATCAAAGCTTAAACAAAAACACGAACACGAACAATAAACAGTGAGTTAATCTTTTCTTACATTCCCCACTACAATTGGTTGGAATTCTTCCAACATTAATTGTTTATCAAGAATAAGAATTGGGAATTAAGCACGACAAGCAAAATCTTGTTAATTGAAAATTTTGTGTTCCCAAAAATTACTTTAAAATGATTCGATAAATATTTTGTTTAATTTATTCAAAATTTCCAACAATTAATTTAACAAATCACGTAAATATTTTGTTGAAAAAATTATTTTGGGGAACAACTTTTTTTATTGAGCCAATTAACTTGGTTGTTGAATAAAAATTCAATAACTATACCTACAAAACTTTTGTATCAATAACGCAAAAATCGTTATCGCAGAAAATTCAAACATTTTTTTAATGAAATATGTGATTTTCGTATTCAACGTATAAAACGAAACCTATACTTATCACAAAATCATAAATAAATAAATTGTTGCTTTGGCCGATTCGGAGCCGAAGGATTTTAAAATAATTGGCATAACGGTCGCACCAACGTTATGATTACATAATGGGTGCAATACTTAGCAGCCGAAGCTACAAATAATCACCACTATTATGCAAGTCGTTATCGATGTCGACTAAATTTTAAACTTTTGTTACATACAATCGACGAATACATCTAATCGACATTAATTTGTTATTTGGTGTCGACGTCGACTAGTTATCGAAAATCTGAAGAAAATGTCATCTCCATTTGTTTTATTATTATTTGTTCTTCATCAATACAGCTCATTTTTAACGCTATTTATTCTATTTTCCGACATTTTGTTTTTTTTTAACCAATTTGGCGATTTCAAAAAGATTTTAGAGTTTGTTTCCGATTTTGCATTTTTTCGCGAATTTTCGCCAGTGATTTTTTACTGTAAGTTTTCTGATTCTTTACAGCTTTTACTATGATTAATAAATATAAGACTTTTCTATCATGACGCTTTTAGCAAGTTTTTGGGAATTTCGGCCAATTTAGCAATTTTTGCCATTCCTTAGACCCCTTTTCAGACTCGGCAAGTTAGTTGCGCAAGTTACTTGCCGAGAACAACAAAGTCTAGACAAATTTTGTTTTTCTTACCCCGACATTACCGCTGAAGCCTACAAGCTATGAGTTGCGCAAGTAACTTGCCGAGTGTGAAAGGGGTCTTATAGTTTTAGGGACTTTCAATCAAGTTTATGGCTTGTTTAAAATATAAAAACAAATTTTGCGAATTTTAGCCAACTTTTCCGAATTTTTGAAATTTTCGCGAAGTTTTGTTACTCTTTGAGTCAATCGTCGGAAATTATCGCTATTTTAGCAAATTTTTAAGAATTTTTGAAATTTTTGTGTAGCTTTGTGGCTCTTTGAGGGAATCGTCGCAAACCAAAAATTTACGAGAATTTTAGCTATTTTACTAAACTTTTCAGGATTTTTGCACTTTTCGCGTAGCTTTTTCTCTTTGAATCAACCTTCGCAAATAAAAAACTTTTGCGATTTTCGTGTTTAATTTTCTAGTAAAATTTGTGCCCATAACATCTTTAAAATTTGCATTTTTTTTAATATGTTAACATTCTATTTGAAATTTCTTTAGCTTTCATTTTAGTCGTCGCAAAATTCTTTGTCGATTAAAACAGAGACAATTCTACTCGACGTTGACATAAACGCGCCTTAGAAAATATCAAGAGACTGTTGATTGTAATCGAGTATTTTTTAGTAACGACTAAAAAAATACAATTACTGTTCTGGTGTCGTTGACTTGTGTCGACGCCGACTTTTATAATAGGGGTGATCATTTCACCAAGAAAAAGCAAAAACACTACCTACCCAGCTATATTTATTTATATCGCAAATAATATAGCTAACTTTGATATGCCGCTATCACCATTGAATTTAGCGTACTAGAATTGGCTTTACCAGTAGGGTGCCCAGCTTGTTAAAATGTGCGACTAGTAAAGTTTTATAAATAAAAGTTTCTCACCAAAAAAGATATAACTAAATAAATACTTTTTATGAGGTGCAATTTAAAGTTTAAATCTAAAACGAAACATGCGCAATCAATTTAAGAAACCCTTCACAGTATTTCTTCTTTTGTCATCCACTGTGTTCATCCATCTATACTCGTACGTGTAGTCATAGCTGTTCTTTTTGCTTTTAAATTGCTGAAGTTTATTTAAATATAATACGTAATTGTTTATCAATTATGTAATTTAATTAAATTTAAAGCCTACATGATTTAACCAGCACTAAAGAACTGACTCTCTGTCTGGCTGTCTGTCTAACAGATTGACTGAACGACAAGTTGAATGCTTTTATTATTGTGCTATGGATTTTTGGTTATTTAGGTGTACTGATTTTCGAGCGGGTAAGGACATTAAGATGTATATTGGACTTTAATCAATGTTTCTTGCGAATGCGATGTGCATACATTCATTGATAACTGACAGCTTAATATGTTGAACAATATTCAAATAAGGCCATTATGTGGGATTTATTAAGGACATTTATGAAAAATGTATTGAATAATGATTTTAAAATATTTTTAAAAAAGCATAAATTAAATAATAAAAAAAAATAATGTATTTTTAATGATGTTTTACTTCTTTCGTATATCAACATTAAAATGTTATGGGTTTGTTATTTAATATGTCTTTAATTGCAAATAGTTTGGATTATCCTGGCTAATTTTTAGTTTGATTGACCACTTTTTTTATTGTTCTAAAAATATGTTATTGTTTTTAATAGCTGTCAAAAACGCAGACAACCAAGAAGACGAATATTTAAAACAGTTGAGAGCTGTCAGTTAAATGGTTGATAGGAATAATGACATTTATGACTTATTGAAGTAATGAAATAAAATTGTTTATTGGTTGGATCCTAAACTTAAAAAATAAACTGTAGAAACAAATCTGTTTTTATTTTTTAAAACGAGGAATAACAATAGGTCTTGTATCTTTACCCTAGTTTGGGATCACAATTTGCATGAAAAGCGTTCAAGTTCTTTAAATATGTGCAATTGAGAGTGGTTCTATCAAGGCGAATTCATTAAAAGGTTACCGTAAAAGAGAGACATTTATTTTTTAAGTAAAAACAAAGAGACAGAGTATATAATTATAATACCTTAAACCGCCAGAACTTTCGAACAGCCGTGCCTAATAGCGGAACGTTTGCTTCCGCTTAGCTCTTACGCTAATATGCCATACCTAAACCAAAGCGTCAATGTTGTGTCATGAACAATAGTTTTAACTTTAATACTTCTTGAAACTCCATTCATAGAAATAAAAAATGGAAATAAAGCCGCTTGATTGACCAAAATATTGCTATATTGCTAATTGCACCATTAAACGCGCTGTCAAAATCGGATTTTCCAATAAAAAAGCGTTGACGCCGAGGTATTAGGGCTGCTTCATACAATTTTTTGGACTCGTGCCGCCATACGGCTGTAAGTCAATCCAAGCATCGGTTAATATTTCACTATAATTCGCATAAAAAGAACATTTCCGAAAATCACTTTTACCGTCATAAATTCTTTATTAAAGTAAATATGGAGATAACATTTGACACAAATAACTTTCAGGGCCATTAAATCCTATAAAATCATGTTATCGAAATTAAATTTGGTATGAATAACAACACACCAAAATTTTTTGTTGAGAGGTCTAATATGTTTAATATTGGGTCAGGCAAGCTGCTTTGACTTGAACAAATTTCTTTTATTTTTATTAAGTATTAATTAAGTATTATTATCTGCGTTCGAGAACACAAAAATTGTTACTATTTTTTACTGCATTTTAATAAATTGCGTTCGAGTACACAAAATACAGTAAATGAGAACACAAACTAAGAGCGTAAAGTGACAGTTCTTGTCTGAGTATTTACAAATGTTTGCAGTATAATTTAGTAAAACAAAAAAACATATATTTCAAAAGGTAAACAAACAAAAAGCTTACAAATTGTGAAAAAAAAATAGTTAAATAAAAGAAAAGCTGAAATAAAAATTAAACCAAAACAAAAAGTTAATAAATATTAATTAATTAAACTTGTTTGTGAAGCATTTATTTGGCTGAATACCAACTTTTGAAACTTTTTTTGTTATGTTATTTTTTTAGAGTTGTAAATGTGTGAATTATTTGGGTACTTAAGTTATCAATATCACATGATCTTTTAAATAAATTAGTCCGCCACAAATAAGTAAAATCAAATAAAATAAAAAACAAGCAAATATGAAAGATTAAATAAAAAAATTTGTTTGTATTTCCCAAAAATTTTCGTGTTATTAAAAGAATTTAATCGTGTACCGTAAACACTTTTTTACACTTCTATTATGTATTAGCTTTACGAATTTTTACAAATTTTGCGTTCGCTTACTTTTTTGTACGACAGCTTTTTGTGAGAGAAAATTTTTTAGTTTACTCATTTACTGCATTTTACTGTAAAAGTTCTCAAACGCACCTATTATATCACCATAAAATGTGTCATTAATGGATCTGAAATTTACTGTAACTGTAAGTAACAAAGCTTAAAAGCTTTTTGTTTATATTTGGAAATGGTAAAGTGCAGACCCGACTTTACTTTACTATACGTTTAATAAGTTATTTCTTGCTTAAGCCTTAATTCTAAAAATATAAATTTTTATTATTATTATCACATTTGATCACATGTCTTTTTATAATTTTATAAAATTCAAAAAAAAAATCCCAGTATTTTAAAGAAAGATGTATTAACTATTCGATTTAACATTTAACTTCTGAAAACTCTACTGTTAATTTTGTTAACATGACATTGACATCATTCATGTTCTGTATACTTCATTGTAGACAAACAGACAGACAGAAAGTACACTCATATGTTTCATTGTTGATCAATCGTTTTCGATACGGGTTTTTTTATTTTTGTAAAGTTTAATAGGAATTGTTGCGAATAGCAACAATTGTCAGTAAATAAAATATATAAAGTAAAACGTTAAAAAAATACTGTAATTAGTCGAATAAGAGGATTATTTTAATTTCAATTACACGTTGAAATTGTTATCTTTTCGCAATAAATGACTTAAACTTGACAATAACTAAATAAGTTTATTTTTATATTTTTGTGATATTAACGTAACTGAGCTACATAAAGACAACATCCCTATGAGCCTTGTAGGCTATAGTGACATAACTCAAAAAATTAAATTATTAAGTTGGAAATGCAAAATTGTTCGCTAAGTTTTTCTTTATATTGCTTAAAAAATTCAACTTTATACCTTTTATACTTTGTTTATATCTTTTATACTTTTTCGTTATTTTTGGTTTGGTTGTTAGAGGAATTCAAAAACTGTAAATGCATTTCTCTTTTTGAGTTATAACACTATTGAAGCAAGTAAGCGATATGTATATGAAGAGCAAATCAACCTCGAATGAAAAAAATCGCCTCCAAGGCAAATTGGAGTATTCAACCGATTTTAACCGATTAATAAAGTTTTTTTTTATAAATGAAGTAATTTCAATCAATAAAAATGCATTTATTATTTGGCGTGTATAAGTAAAAAAAAACAACACGTAACAATTCTTTATCTAAAACGAGAAAATTAGTAATTTATGGGAATACAAAATTATCAAGAAGTAATTTAAATTTTTGGGAATACAAAATTTAAATTTCAAAAGATTTTGTTATTCGTGCTAAATTCCCAGTTTTTATTATTGATAAAAACACTTGAAATTTATTGTTGATGGGATAAGCTATTCCTATGCGCATTTCACTGGTTGCTTAGGCCAGATCATCAGGAAACTTCATCCATAAAGATTTTAGAAAAACTAAAGATATTAAACCAAATAAAAATGTTAAACGTATAAGACTTATAGCAACAGTTCTACTTGTAATAATATCAAAGTTTAAACAAAACAACATCAACAATAAACAGTGCGTTCATCTCATCTTACATTCCCCGCTACAATTAGTTGAAATTCTCTCAACATTAATTGTAGTTGTAAGTAGGTTAAGAAAAACAAAATAAAAAACAAACAACAACTTACAAAAGATGTTGTCAATTAAGTGTTTTTTAGGCCGTGCACCTGCCCGTTTATTATCAAAAAGTAATTTCAATTTTTGGGAATACAAAATTTAAATTTCAAAAGATTTTGTTATTCGTGCTAAATTCCCAGTTTTTATTATTGATAAAAACACTTGAAATTTATTGTTGATGGGATAAGCTATTCCTATGCGCATTTCACTGGTTGTTTAAACTTTGATATTATTACAAGTAGAACTGTTGCTATAAGTCTTATACGTTTAACATTTTTATTTGGTTTAATATCTTTAGTTTTTCTAAAATCTTTATGGATGAAGTTTATTGATGATGTGGCCTAAGTAACCAGTGAAATGCGCATAGGAATAGCTTATCCCATCAACAATAAATTTCAAGTGTTTTTATCAATAATAAAAACTGGGAATTTAGCACGAATAACAAAATCTTTTTGAAATTTGGAATACAAAATTTTTAATTAAAAAGGTTTTGTTTGACGTGCTTAATTACCAATTTTTGTTTAAGATAAAAAACACTTAAATTTATTGTTAAAGGATGAGCTAGTTTCTATGCGCATTTCACTGGTTGCTTAGGTCAGATCATCTGAAAACATTCTCCCTAAAAATTTTAGAAAAGATATTAGCAAATAAATCTGCAAAGTGTATGAGAATTACAAACACACAAATGACTTATTTGCAACGTAACAAAGCTTAAACAAAAAAACCAACAATAAACAGTGAGTTTATCTTTTATTACTTTCCCCACTACAGTTGGTTGGAATTCTGCTTAAAACTATTATTTTTAGAAAAGCAAATAAGTGATAAGCAGGGAAACCAAAAATATGCAATTTCATGTTTTTCCTTGTGCGACCAGTGAAGGAAGAAACAATACATTTATCCGCTTTAGAGCTTTTTATGAATTTTGGCATCGATTTGTTGGAGCATATTTTGGCATATTTTACCGTTAGGAGCATTTTTTGCATAATTTGGTTGAAAGACCCATTCTGCAGCATTTTTGTTAATTTTTAGCTTATATTTTGCCTTTTCGATACATGTAAAATTTTTTAGATGCCCACAAAAGCTTTCGCAACATAAAAAAAATTTTTTTTGCAATATTTTTGCTTTTCTGTTTTAAATATCAATTTATCTATTTAAATATCTCTCAATGTGTTACTTCAATTTTACCTTCATCCTTTAATTTTTACTCGAAATTTGTAAGACAAAGCAGGTTGTCGTTAAAGATTAATGTTATTTTAAACTTTATAATTTTATATATAAGAAAAAGTTACGGAAAAAGCAATTATGTACGTTTTTGGGGATGTGTGTAATACATAGAAATATGGACCAATATTTTAGTATATCGACTCACTTTTTAAAGTCTACAATTTGCACAAGAACAAGTTGCAATCTTGTAGATCATTTTACCAAGTTCGGTAAATACACTTTTTATTGTACTAAAGACGAAGTCTTTGTAAATGGTGAGAATCAGTCTACAACTTCATATATTTTTTCCATAAAAACTTCTTTCCAAATAAGACTCTCTGTGTCCATTAACCATTTAATTATGTTGGTATTTATATTAAATTCGTCCCAAAAATATTCTACTGCAAATTAAATGTTTTAGCATCGGTTCACATTTGCACAAAGCTTCCATATATAAATAGCTTAAACTTCCTTTTAAATGTTTATATTAATAAACAATTAAGCGATAGTCCCTAAAATCCCATTTAGACAAAAAATCTGGATGTTAATATCTAGATAATATTCGACACAAATAACTCTTATATGAATTTTAACCTCTTAACAGAACTCTGTTTTTGAGAGCCGATGACGACCCATCATTTCCAAATAGGGTAAAATCTCGAAAATTCGTCCGTAAATGCTATCGGCTTTACCGATTATAATTTTAGGATTGTTTTTATTGAATGTTAAATTTTTTTTTTTTTTAATTAGCAATTTTTTTATTTTTTGGGGCATATTTTAAACAATTTTCAGGGCATATTTTCAAGTTTTTACTGCATATTTAATGCGCATAAAACGTGCGTTTTAGAGCATATTGCTGGTTTCCCTGGTGATAAGTATCTTAAATATATGTATGAACGATTAATTACTTATGAACTTAAGCTTTTGTTTAACGCGGTTTGTGTTTGGATATTTTTATTTTGATGACGAAATTTGTGTTGATTGTTGCGGACTGTTTTTACACGTTGCCAATTTACTACCTAGAGCCTCTTTCTGTTTTTTTCTTTTAAACTGCCTTTGCAACTGATTTAGGCCTTTTTCACACGTCACTTTTTCACCTGTTGCTCTGTGCGCGGCTTATGGCCAATTTCACTAATTATA
The DNA here is from genome assembly GCA_949318255.1 of Pollenia labialis. Lineage (NCBI taxonomy): Eukaryota > Metazoa > Arthropoda > Insecta > Diptera > Polleniidae > Pollenia > Pollenia labialis. The sequence goes on from OX439140.1 coordinate 118,178,545, forward strand.
TTTAAATATAGTTTTTCATATAATTTTATTTTTATTTGACATGAAAAACGAATTTTAGACATAAATTGATATTTAAATAAATTGGTGGAACTGGCCATTATAATTTCTGATATGAACAACATTTTCAAACAGGAAAGTATAAATTGCTAATAAAAATTTTTATGTGAAAATTTAGCAAAAAAAAAAAGCTTTCCCATATTTTACAAATAAAAACGTATTTCCCTGTAAATATGGAAGAAGCAATTGTAAAGGAAGTTTTTAAGGGTGTTCCTACAGAATATTTTTATATTACAAAAGAAAAAATATTTCTTAACCAAAAACCAAACAAACGAAAAGTTCTAAAAATTACCGAGAAAATTTCTTCGCGGACTTCAGACCATGATTGGCAAAATTGGTACTTTTGTAGTTTTCTTTTGTCCTATTATGTCTTCAAAACTTCAAAAGTACATCTGCGATAAGTACAACTAAAGGAAAGTTAAGCAATTTTGAAGCTATTTTTGTTCGGCAGGGAAACCCTTTATATTTTAAGTGAACTTTAATAAAAAGGTAATTTAACTTCAGTCAACGTATGACAAAAGTTTAATCAAATTACATTTTTGATCATGAATCTAATGCAAAAGGAAAATTTCACTTTTATAACGAAAATTATACAAAAAGTGCACAGCAGGCCAAAGGCACTGGCAACAAACATTACTGACCATATACATAAATACCGTCTGTTAAACATTTAGAGCCAGTAAATACAATCAATGAAAGTTAAAATTTTTATTAAAGAAAAAAAAATTTGTTTATAAGAAATAAAAAAATACAACAAAAAATCATATGATTTATAAATATTTTAACTACCCCTGTAAACTCTCACTCGTCTGATTACACCACCGTTCGAAAAAAAATCGTCCAAAAATAAAAATTATAAAAACACGTTGAAGTGTTTAAATGTCGTTAACCCATATTTTAAGAGTTTGTATATTTGCGAATTTTTTTTGTTTTTTTTTTTTGCTTATGGCGATTTTATAGAGTGGTGCACAAATATTGGGCAATAGTTTCAAGTTACAAGTGGCAAGTTACACAAGTGTACGAGTTGAGTAGCATTTTTATGCAGTTTTGATGTTTGTTGTTGTTGTTGTTGTTATTGGTACTGCTGCCCCTCAGCTTATTTTTTTATTTTTGTTTGTTATCTATGTGTTGCATTTTTATTTTTTTTTATTAGAGTAATAGTTATTAGTTTGGTGTTGTTGCTAAAACGTGGTAATAGAAAAAGCTTTGCAAACAACTTTTCCTTTCATTTTACTTTAAAAAAAAGTGTCTTTGTTGTTGTTGTTGTTTATGTTGTTGCTGATGTGGTAAGTGCAACAAAAACAATAGCGGGAGATCGTTACACTAGTAACCAGTTCAAATCTTTTTATCGAGATGTTTTGATACTTGTTAAAAAAACTAACAAAAAAAAAAACTATAAACAACAACCCCACAACCAACACCATCTAGTCAGCCAGCCAGCCAGCCATACAGTCATGTATCTCACCATGCCACCGCACACAACAAACACTTTGTTAAATTGTCTCATACACATGGCTTTAACAAACAACATGCTCCATTGTTTAAAGTCGACTTTAAACAAAAAAATAATCAAGTCGCCTTATAAAAAAGCAATATATTGTCTATAGTTACAGGCAATTTAAATTGTTACAGACACAAGTGCTACAAAAATACTCGTACTATCGCATTTCAAATGTCTTGTAAATTGTTCAATTATGCTGATTTTGCGGGTCATTCACACACACACAACACACACACACACAGTCTTAAATAATTATCAAAAATGTTGGACAAGAAAATGAAAAAATTTATAGAAAATTACTTTCATTTAGATGGAATGATGAAAAATATCCACTTTGGTTAGAAACAAAATTGTAGCAATTATTATTGTATGCAAGAAATCTACATACTGTGCATGCACAGTGTTTCGTAATAATTTGGTAAATTATGGGGAGATTATTTTACATGTTAAATAATTTTCTCTAATACAATATTTCATAAGTTGATCAAATTTCCAGTTCAAATAATATTTATATATAAATTTTTCACACTACTATTCGCAAATTTTGAATCTACGCGAAGAATTTAAATCTTCTGCTTATGAATTTCACAATTTATTGAAATTTTTCTAAACGATAAGATGTTTCATTTTATCAGAATTGTCTCTTTATAGAAGCAAAAGAAAAAAAAAAGGGATGGAAAATTTTTATTTTGTTTTACATATTTTCAAAAAATTCCAAATAATAAAAATAAATGTAAAATTTCAATTGCTTTATTTTAAATTTTAATTATAGTGTTTTCTTTTCTGTGCCTTTTTTAAAAAAAAATGCAATTTGGTGTCTGTTTCTTAAAAATTTTGCTCCCGAGAAGCATGAGTTTTTTAGAATAAAACAAGCCACTCTTTTCGGGAGAAAATTTTTAAGAAAAAGACATCAAATTGAATTTTTTTTTTTAAAAAAATGCAAATTTTTTTGTAGAAAAGAAAACACCATTAATAACTCATATTTCTTGTAAAAACTAATGATAAATACGGTACACAGGCGAAAAAAAATACATTATTACCAACTTTGCTATGTTCAATAAAAATATCAAAAACAGTTTAGAACTTGAACTTTTAAATATTTAGCAAATATTACATTTTATATTGTTAACATTTTATTTTTTAATATCTGTTAAGATTGCATAAAAATAAAAGCGTTCCTTAAACAAAAACAATCGGTACAATAATTATCCATATCGATAATTATGGTTTGACAGCAGTGTTGACAATTTAGCCATTTAGTGGCTAGATTAAGCCATTTTTTAACTTGTTTAGCCATTAAAAAATGAATTTAGCCATTTTTCAATTTGCTTAGCCATAAAATTTGTTTTCTTTTTAATTAAAAACTTTTATTTTCTTATCGAAATTTTTAAGAGTAAAATAAACCTTTTAAACAATTAAAACGCATTTAGTTAAAATCACAACTTTTACAAATGTTGTAAATCGCTATAAAGGATGACGATGAAACATGTTTCAAAATAAAGGAACAGTATGCCAATATAAAATTTATACAATCAGAATTTACACAGAATTTACTAAACACTTCCATGGTAAAATGATGAAGTAGAGATGGTGTTTAGCCCAGTAAACATCGTTAAACGTAATTTGAGAGTTAGATTACATTTTGCAACCGTTAATTCCATTTTATCGATTGGGAAAATATTTTTACCATAAAATTTGTGTACAACTTTTCGCTTTTTGAGTTGGTTTAACAGTAATTGTTCACATTTAATGAATCAGAAGTAAAAGCAACAGTTTTATTTTTTTGGCCAAAGACAAATGAAATGCCCGTTTTTAAAACGCAAGCTCAAATGTGACTCGCATTCGCGTTCTAAAAACAGGCAGGATGAAGTGGAAGAAATTACAGTTTGTCTACTTTGACTGCATTTTTTTAACGCTTCCGTAACCACAATAGTGAAGAGGGTAATACGGATTTTTGCTGATGTTTGTAATACCTTAAAATAAAGTATACCGATCGACTCAGAATCACTTTCAGAGTATACTTAACGATGTCCGTTTCGCTGGCTGTCTTTTTTTTTTGTTAAATTTCTAATGTGGTGTGGGTTTGACCGACTATACTGTTATATTTGTTTTTTATTGTACATTTGGATTCAAAAGGTTTGGTAAATATTGTAATTATGATTTACCTTCGAAATATTTAAAACTAATAGGCAGGAGTGATTCCTATGAGATGATCAATAATGGCATTGAATTTATTGATTTTTAAATGCTAAAAAATTAATTTACTTGTATTCTTATGTAAAAAATTGATCTCGACCTACAATTTTATTGTAATGAATTATTTCTGTTCTGTTATTGAATTTTAATGTGTTTTTACTTGAAAAAAATTATTGCCATTTTCTCCGTAAATTTAGCCAATGTTGGTCACCAACTTTTGGCAACACTGTTTGACAGCCGATAATGTCAAACTGTGTTGGTATATCTATTCAGTAGGCTTTGGCAAGTCATCATAGACCGTTTAACGCTAGAACAACGCTTCCAAATTGTGAATATTTACTTTGAAAAAATAACTGCATATTTCACGGTATCGCTCGAACGCTTTATCAAAATATGTTTTTGTTTTACATGTAATTTGTGAAAAAGGAAGTCAATCTGTTCGCGACGTTAATGGAGCACTTTGTCAATTATACCGTGTTCAGATATGCACATTAATTCGGTTTTGTGCAATAAATGCCATTATTGAGCTCAATTATCAATATAAAATTTCAATTTAGTTATTGTTCAATTACTACGAATTGGTTTCAATATTGAGTAAAATTAAAACGCAACACTGTCATAAGTGTGTTTAGTGAGCAAAACACAACTCACTAAACATAGTGTTTTGACAATGAAATGCCAACAACACAAAGGTCCATCCATTAGGTCTGCGGAAAAGCCAGATGTGTTTTTGTTTATTCTTTAAAGATATCAAAAGTTTTTTTACATTTGGCTTGAGTTAATTGCTAATTACTAAATGAGTTAGCTAAAATGCATATGGATGAACAGAAATATAATTTTGTCAATAAACCGAATATTAACTCAATAAAAAATGTATATCTGAACACCATATTAACATAATCGGCCTAGTGAGCAAGCAATTCGTGCAATTTGTATCGTTTTCGTACTTATTTACTCTTCTCGATTCAAAACTATTCACAAGACAAAGAAATGTGCGAACCGAAGAAAATAATAGAATAAAAAGAAATAAGTAGGAAGCTGCCGTTACTGTGAATGACGAGCGCTATCGAATAATGCTGACAGCATTTCTGTTTCCAAAAATCAATTAATTTGGTGACAACTTTATTCCCAGAAGTTGTCCTGTGCACTGACCCTCACGTTCGTGCAATTTAGCGTCTCTTGACTATTTTATTTTATTCTTTTATTTTCTTTAATTCCGACCAACTAGCAACTCTTGAAGCATTGGAAGCCACTATTCAAGCCACCACTCACGTCATACGGCCAGATTTATTTATAGCCGAAAATTTAACTTATCGAATGAACCGGAAGTAAAATTTAAAAAATAAATTCCGTTAAATTATCTACCAGATTTTAGCAGGGATGTGGAGTCGTAAAGTGATAACTCCGACTTCGACTCCATCCGATGAAATTTTTTAAGTACGACTCCGACTCCGACTCCAACTTCAACTCCTTTGATTCGCAGACTGGTCCTTATTTAACTTTAAACTCTTTTTTTTAGTGAAGTACCTTTTAAATGGTTAAATATAGCAAAAAAAAGATTCTTTAAAAATTTCAAATCGCTATTTCAATTTCAATACGTGCCGCATTGAGCTTTAATTTTGTTATTTATGAGTGAGTAGGTGAGATGCAAAACTCGTTCGTTACACTTTATTCGAATTTTTAGAAAATGCAAAAAACATATAACGCCCGATAAAATGGACCAAATAAGTGGAACTTTTTTGATGCTGAAGTGTTCTGCCATTCTTGATTAATAACTCAACAGTTAAAAAATTTAAACCAACTGAAATATAGAAAAATAGATTTAATTTTAGAACTAGAGAGTTTTTGCTACAAAGTTTCGAAAGAAAGAAACAAGTTTTGCCGCAACCCATATGATCTCAAAATTATTCATTGAGCTTAAATTTTTTTTGAAAGTTATATTAATTTATTAAAATGATGTAAACAGTGCTAAAAAATTTAACAATAGTTATGTAGGGGAGGGAAAAACTACACAAATTCACGTTTTATTCAAAATACGTTTTTTATACTGTCTTTTAAGTCTTATCTAATGCAGTTTTCGAGATAGAAAAGTTGAAAACATCACGAAGTTCAACTTGCTTAAACGTAAATTGCATCAAATTTATTTGTGGTTTACCACTTAGTTTGTAGACAATTTTTTTTAAACATGCAGATGCGCCATCAGTTGTTAATTGAATAATTTGTTTAACACAATTCGAAGAGAAAATTAGGGTAAAATAAATTGTTGTAAGCCTTGTATTATTTTTGGGAAATAGCACACCTTGTGTTGTTGGACTTGGTTCTGTTTGTCTCAGTACCAATACCATCATGGGATGTAAAGAACACCAAGTCCAAGTTACCTTTTATGACATAAAAAAACATTAGGGTAATATAAAATATTCGAACAAATTTTTAATAGAGAAAAAGAAGTATATGTGATTTTCAACATTTTTTTCCGGTCTGCTCTAAAGTTTTCAAAGTGTGGCTTGGTGTAATTTATCTCCCACCTGCAGAGTTAAAAAATATGAATTTCTTAACAAATAAATTGAAAACTTTTTTCTTCAGTGTACTCGCCATAGTTTTTTCCGTCCCATAGTTAACCAATATTATTCTTTATTTTCTCTCCGCTTTTCCCCAAAGTGAGTAGATTAAAGTATTCTCTAATTTTTCGGGTTAACCCGATGATGGGAATTATATCAAGAATAATTTTATGTATTTTTAGAGTTCATTTTCAATTTATTTCTATTATCATTCACTTAGAAAGTTGTAATTAAAAATGTAGTTCCTTTAGTGTTTTCGCCACAGAATCTACAGCAGATTTCCAGTCATGTGTGTTTATGAACATCGCTACAAAAACAGTTTTTAATATAAGATTTATAAAATCAAATTTATCCAAGTGAACTTGTTTACAAAATTGCATTTTTAAATTCCCTAATTCGACTCTATTTCATCAACAATACCTACTCATAACTTCAAAATTTTTGAAGAAGAAATTCTTGAAATTTTTTATTTTGAAAAATATTAGAAACGTTTTATGCCGAAAAATTTTCGAGTCGGAGTCGCGAGTTTTTGTGGGTACTACGACTCCCACTCCGGTAAGTAATAAAAATGCATTCCAACAATATTTCTGTCTTGTATAAGTGATCATGCAGTTAAAAAAACACCCTACATATCTGAATGTTTTATATACTGAACAGCTGTTTATATTCTACAGAGTTTTCTTTTTATTTAAAGTGTTATAGTGTAGACGCAAAATGTGGCGAAACATATTTGTTATTTTATTTTTTGACAATTAGACCAAAAATCTATGCATTTTTCGAGAGAAAAATGTTAACACTTGTTAAATAGTGTAGACTATTTGTCCTTTAAACAAGCTTAAGGTCATTAACATTCAGCGCAAAAGACTTTAAACAGTATTTATCGAAAGAAAATTAAATCTAAAAAAGAAAACCTCTCTCTAAGTTTTTCCATTAACAAAAGCAGATGCATCTTCTCATCCCGCTACTAAGGAATCCCTACAAAAAACATGTTTCGTCATGTTCATAACAAACTATAAATTTGTCAAATATTTTTGCACTCAAGTGTTAAGTGTGATAATCTCTGTTTTCATTTTAATCCTTTTATTTGTGAAACTATTATGAAAACAAGATTAAACAACGACAAAAAATTACATTTTAAATAACAAGAGGATTAAAAAACTTGAAATAGTTTTTATGGTTTGAGATGCAAAAAAAAAACAAATATTATGCACACATGGCTACTTGTACGTAGACGTTAAGCAAATTTTTAAACATGAAGTGTCATTGACAGGTAAAGCAACTGCAAAATTGTACATTAAGTTGTAACGTACAACAGGTATGAAAAATAGCAATGACATGAAGTTAAATAAAATGTGAAATTGAGAAAAAAATTACCAATTGCATCGATTGCCTTTTACGTTTTGCAAAAGGGTTAGCAAAAGGAGTGAATAGTTTCAATGCAATTGCTTTATATTCTTTTCAAAATGATGATGTACACAATAAAATCATTTTTCTCTTTAAGAAAATCAATAGGAATACTCTACAATTTAGCGAAATTTGCTTTCCGTTATTTTTACTATTTAGTTTTATAGTTTAAGGCAAAACTAAACATGTTTCTTATTTTCTGTGGCCTAGATTACCTGCCTCACTTACCGCAGCTGCAGTTCACAACTACCTAACTAAACTCTACTAAAACGTTTAATTATATATTTTATGACATAGATTAACTAAACCTTAGACCAGTTTAAACCAAATAGATTAAGAATGAAAGATAAGAATGAAAAGTTTTTTATAGATCGTACACAAATATACCTGAATGAACTGTGTGAACCTTATCCTGGCAGGTGTGTATATTAGACAACCATTAAAAAGATATAAAAACTCAAGAATTGCAACATTGACCATCATTCTCAAAAAAGATAAGCAACTAGAAACACTACTGCTTTAAAGAACTATTTACGAAATGGATTCTAAATCAAAAACTACCGTTGGCTACACTTTATTCCTGTATCGTGAAGAGTTACGCCGAGCTCAAACTCGTTTTATGCGTTTAAATCGTACGAAAATTTTTCTCACCGATAAATTGATAACGACAAGTGTTCGGTATTTACAAAAATGTTCAATGGAAGATTTGCGAGCCATTAGTAGAGAAATTTCATTTAAAAGGAAATTGAAACACCAAATGCAACGTATAAAAAATTTGGAAAAGCTGGGATTGAAGAATGTAAATCCAAATAAATTACCATCAACGGAATTATGAAGAGCAATGGTTAATGTCGCAAAAGGACTTGAGCTCAGGGAGATGTACATACAACCAAGCTGCTTTTAGGGATTGTGCATACTTATGCTAAAGTGTGGGGCAGATTTGGAAAAAGTTAACCTTAAATGATGACATGAGGAACTGAAACGATAAATGTTGAAATACGACTGGGAACACATATATTTCATGAATTTATGTACAATAAAATTTGCTAACTTCTGGCTAAAAAAAATATAAGATTTAAAAAGTGCGTTTTATTTTCAACAAATGAGGTCTTCAACAAAAATAATTAATGTATATTCACACTTTTGGTATGTTTGTCGAAATTTTTAGAAACTATTTAACTTTATTTCTAAAAGCTCGTTTAAAAACGTCCAAAATCTAGTGCGTTTAGATTGTAGTTTTTGAAATTAGCTAGAATAATTTCTGTGTAGGTGCCCGTTTACATTGTGCCGTTTACACTGTTGCCAGAAGTGCAGATTTATCTTCGATTTCAAAACAATCCTTTTTAACAGTTGTGATGAATTTCGAGCAATTTTTAATTTCATTTCTAAATAAGTCTTTATTTTTTGTTCAAAAATTGATTTAACAAGAATATACAAAGAAAGTAAGAGAAAAATGTATTATGAATAATTTTTAAAAGATACAGAAAACGATGTTATCGGATTTGAATCGCTTCATTTTAAAAATAGTTTTCCATCAAATACCTGATCGTTTATATACATATATAATGTTTTTCTTTTGTATATACTAAATTTTTATTTTAATGTACCAAAATGTTAAATACACCTTTTAGTTTGTTGTATGAATTCGAAAATAAAAAAAATCAATCCCAAAATAAAGTATTTTAATTTCCCAGATTTTTTGCAGATTTTTACATTTTTTTTTTGCAGATTTTCGAGATTTTTTAGCCCAATTTTGCAGACTTTTTAGATAAATTTTCTGGCAACAGTGCCTATAAAGTAAGAAGTCAGCGACCAAAATAGGAGAATGTAAACGGGCACTGTTTGTCCGCCAACTTGAACAAAGAATTCACTATTTTAAAGGTATGTTCTTACATAAGTGCACAATATATATTTTATTAAAATCTGTTGATATTTACCCTTTTGAGGAGTAAAATTTTTAATGGGTGAAATTGTACCTCTTATTAGTAGTTTTTTCAAAACATTTTTTCTATTCATTGACATATGCATACGTATTAAATTAGGGGCTCCTACTACAATTTTGAAATTTTGAGAAGAGAAATATCAAAAAGGGAAAATACGGGGAAATAAAACTACTTCGAATTTTCCATTATATTGAACTTAGAAACATAAAATTATAGGTACAGGCTCCTGTGTGAATGAGAAGCTATAGATGAAAAATGTTCTTACTTTTTTGTTCTTCAACTGAAATTTTATGATTTGAATGTTCGTGAATATTGGACCTAGAAACATAAAAATTAACATGCATGGTCCTGAGCAAATACAAATCTGTAAGGGGTAACGTTTTTGTGCTTTTTTATTCTGAAACTGGTACTTTTTGATTTGAATAAGTCCTACACAGAAAGAAAAACACTCAGGATAAAAAAAGTTTTTTGTGATTACTTTAAGTACGAGTCGTACTTAAAAATTCCAGTACGAATAACACTAAAACGTACTCAAAACAATGGGATTATTTCGAAAATCAATCCCGAAATTTCCTGAAATAAGTATAAAATTCTTAAATCAAGTAAAAAAAAATATTAAACTTTTCGTTGTGTTTTACCCTCCGCCTTACGCATGTTTTGATTTTCTATACACATTGAAAAAAGGTCTGGCCGGACTCATGTTTACCACGAAGGTTTAAAAAGTAAATTTGAACTCTTGCTTCTCATTTTGTTTATATTTTTGGTTAAATATGCACATAAAATTTCTAACGCCAAAACCATAAGTAAATAAATTATAATAACATTTTCTTTTCAAGCACGAATTCAGGATAAAATCAGCTTTATAATACTTGAATCAAGCACATTTTGAGTTTGATGCAATCTTAGTTTTACTTAAATCAATAACATTTTCGGATAATCTCAAGTACGAAATCGGGTTTGAATATGGATAATTTAAGTGTTTTGCGATTGAAAATCCGTACTTGAATCAATCTCCTTTCTGTACTTTATTCAAGAAAATCCGTACTCACCGTACTATTAATACCGCTTCGGATTGATTTGAGTACGGATGGATTGATTTTTCTTTTGAGTGTAGAGTAAAAAAAAATCTGTAAGGGAAGCGTTTTTGTTCTTTTTTATTCTGAAACTGGCATTTTATTTTAATTTTCGTTAATATTTGACCAAGAAATACGAAATAAACAGGAAATGTTCTGAGTTGATGCGAGTTGTTTTATTCTGGAACTGGTACTTTTTGAATTTCCGTTTGTATTACACATAGAAACATATAATTACACATGCAAGGCCCTAAGTGAATGAGAAGGTGTAACAGGGATATTTTTGGAACTTTTTCGTTCCTAATCTGCTACTTTTTGAACAGTTATTAATACTGAAACACAAAATTCAACATGCAGAGTCCAGAGGGACTAAAAAAATATAAGAGCCTTTTTGGTACTCTTTTGTTTTTATGAATTCGTAATTTTTGATTTTTTTTAAAGTAAATTAAACGTTCACGGACTTGAGTGGAAGGTAACATATGGACCGGAGGTTGGTTCCTCGCCAAATCGATCCACTTGGACGATAAAACAAATGCTCGAAAAAAGTAAAATCATTTATACTTACATATATGTACGTTTTCCTCATAATGGTCGAGTTTCGAACAACTTTATCTTATCAATATTATTTGTCTGTTGAATTTTTTTTTAGTTTCCCAAAATTTTTGTATTTTTTAACAGTTTTAACCAGCCGCCATTTTTTTTTTTTATTTTTTTATTATTAAAATGTGATTTTTGTCTTGTACAGGAAAGTGTTTTCTAGTACAATGTATATGAAAAAAATCATGGCTGCATCACCAATTATTACTAGATTTTGAGTAGATTTCGTCAAAATCTAGTCACGAATTAGATTTTATTTTGTATGGAAGATCTTGTCCTAAACAACTAAATTTGGCTGCAAATCTTCTAAGAACCAGATTTCGTTGCAACGTAAATGGGCCTAAATATGACTTACTTCATCAAGTGTTAATTGATGTTTGATCTAACAAACGATGTGCGAAATCATACAAATGTTTGATAAAAAAAAATATGTGGTTACGTGTAGGGCGTCAAATATTTGTTAAGTATGACCAAAACTTTAGTTACATATTTTTTTATAACTTGTTAATTTATGTTACCAATTAATCTAGATATTTCTCACCAAATTCTTTTGATAATTTATTACAGTTGTAATAAAAAAAAATCTGATAAATTTTACCCCTAAATGGACAAGTCACTGTTGCTGTAGTTAATGTTTTACATTTCTTTGAGTTTTTTTTTCAACTCTAAAGATTATTGACTTTTTAGAGGTCATATGTGTTGCCGTTGAAGCCTGAAGCTGATGATGATTCCTATAATGATGTTCAATCCGTTAATGAAAATTCTGTAAAAATAAATCCAGTGAGATCATTCAACCGGATTGCTGTCAAACAAAATATATAATTGTTGAACTTAATGCAAACAAGTTTTCTGCAAAAAAATTACTAAAAATAAGAAAAATTGCATAAAAAAAATAACTGAAAAGTAATTAAGTATTGTTTGCCACAAAAGAAGAAGCCATAAAATTTTATATGTTTAAAAAGTAAAAAGAATATTCAGAATATTGATTAAAAAAAAAACACATTTCGCACCTTGACAGTTTTCTCTTCTTTGAAAACCTGTATAAAAGGTAGCTTTATTATGAGAAGCAAATCCACTTTTTATACTCACACCACAATAGTGGATAGGCAAATATTGGTCCCAAAACCACCTTGAACTATACCGATCGACTCAGAAAGTGATGGTAACGATGGCCGTCCGTCCGGCTGGTTGGTTGTCTGTCCATGTTACCTTGTGCGCAAAGGTCGCAATGTTGAAGATTATTTGATAAAATTTGGTATGTACATAGATTTCAATTGTTGAAGGGGTACATAATTTCACATGGCCCCCATACAAACTTCTTCAAGAAATAGTCTTTATTCTTATAAACCATCTAAATAAATTGGTATTTAGATTAAATTTGGTCCATCTTATTTTATTGCAATCTAAATTATGTAAGTTTAATTGGAATTGGTCTATATAAAAAAAATAGTATTCTATATCATAACATATATCATATAAATGTGAGTATTGATATACAAATTGCGCGATAACTTCTACAATAGCTACTAATTCATGACAAATTGTTGTGCTGGAAGATCCAATATTAACCCCCTTCCAAAAATCTCTTTAAGGCAAACTAATATCATACAGTCAGATGAAAATTCCTAAATACTAATTGACACAAAAAACTTTTACATGATCTTAGCCTCATAACATAATTTTTTGGCGAGCGCTTAATTCCCATTGGTCCCAAAAATGAAGTACACCCGAAAATGTATCTTTATATACTGTGGTATTGGGAATGAAATCTTCGGGCTTTATTACTTTTTATTACTTGCTTTTTATGGTACATGGTTTCTTGCGTGAAAAATTAAAAAAAAAAGATGCTTTTGGGGTAAAACACAACTTTTTTGTAAAAAGTGTCTTTTTGTGTTTAGAGGTGACTTTTGGCAAAAAACAAACTCAGTTTTTGTATAAAAACGTAACTTGTTATAAAAAAAAATGGACTTTTTGCACAAAAATGTGAATGTTTCTACAGAAGAATCAACTTTTTTTGCACCAAAAGTGAAATTTTGTGTAAAAAGTGACTTTGTGATAAAAATTACTTTTTGAGAAAATATTTAACTTTTTTAATTACAAAACAGACTTTTTTTAAATGACTTTTGTGAATAATTAAACATTTTTATGTAAAAAGTGCAACATTTGATATTTTGTGTAGGAAAGGTGAGTTTTTGTGTTATAAAGTGAACATTAATGTAGAAATTATGTCTTTTTCTAAAACAAAGGTGACTTTTTTGTTACAAATGTGAATTTTTGTGCTTAAAATAAACTTTTGCGTTAAAGTTATTAAATCGCATAAACTACATACTTTGAATTTATGCATTAGTTTGTTTTTAACAAAACTACATTTTTATTAATCAGTTCAATTAAAAGTTACACATTCACCTAAAATATGTAATACATATTGCAAGTTTGTATTTAATGTAATTCAGTATTCGTTTTATTTATCTTATTTAACTTTAAGTTCCAAATACTATTGATTTCAAGGCCTAAAACAGATATTAAAAACAAGTTATTTAAGCTAGACAACATGTTTTCATTCAGACCAGATTATTTGCACCCCGAAAAAAAGGCCAACAACAAGTAAAGAACAAGTTATACAAACAGTTGAAGAAAAAAGTCACGCAAATAATTGTTAAAAAAAAAACATTAAATAAATCTTAAGATCAAAAATAAAACACCTAAAGACATATTAAGTGTCTATATATAAATGAAGTGGAGTGTAAAAAATTTGAAAGTAATGTTATTTTAAATGAATAAAACAGCAACATTTTAAACAACAACAACATCAACAAATTGTTTTTGTTGCAAGTGGCGACTTCAAAACAAAACTGTTGTTAATTTTAGAAGCCGGTCCTGTTCATTTTCAATTTAATTTTAAAACTTCTTTTTTTCAAAAGTATCGGTCAGTAGCACTTTAAAGAAAAAGCAAAAACAAAATGAAAATATTGGCAAACACTACGCAATTGTTGCTTCTCAAAAATGTATTGCTACTGTGTGTTGTTTTTGGTGTTGGTGGCTAATGTTGTTGTTGCTATTAGGTTTCACCACATTTATTTTGCTGTCATGATGCCAAAAGACAAAATCGTCATCATTATCAACAACATCATCGTGTCTCGCTTTATAACTTAAATGTACAACGCCAACAACGAACAGCCAACAACATCATCAATAGCAAAAAGAAGACTGACTACAAAAACCACACATGATTATATTTTCATTAATAGATTTCATCCTCTAATTATGGATTGATTACAGACAGTTACAACAACTTGAGAAGACTACAGCAACAACAGCAACAGTGATAATAAAAGTAAAAAAAATTTAAACAAACAAATGTTGTTTTGATTTTTTATAATGGATATTAGTTTGTTTGAAAAAAAAACGAAGCAAAACACCTGTTTTAATGTTAATTGATGTTTGATTGAATGTTGTTGCTATTGTATACCCTAAAAAAACTACACCGTAAACAAAAGATACATAAAAGTCATCTTTCGTATAAGAAACTACATTTTATGTAAAAAAAATTAATCTTTGTGTAAAAGGTCAATTTTTGTTCAAACAACTAATAGCGGTATATTCGGCTGCGCCGAATCTTTAATTCCCTCCATCGCAAGTTCGATATTTCAGGAGTGGCCCATGTTTACATGGAATCTAAAAACTCCAAGCCAATCTTTTTAGAACCTGACCACATAGAATTATAATTTGTTGCCTAATTTAAATAAAATATGATGACTTGTTTCATAAATGTAGTTTATCACAAAATTCGGTTTTGAAAACAGTACTAAAAAAACCCCTAAAGCAGCATTTATACGATTTCTATTCAGACATGTCTTTTTTATTCATTCTCTTTTGAACATGCTTCCAAAAACCTATTGCGTTTTCACGAGGCCTTCCTAAACATGTCTGTTTTCATGTATAATTGTCTAATATACATACATACATACAATTTAAAAAGAAAAACATATAAACAAACATGAAAACCGATTTTGTGTCTGTCCCTATCTTCTTTAACTCGATCGCCTACAAACAGAACAAACATGTTTGTTAGACATGTCAGGAAAGACTTTATTTAAATGCCTCCTAAGTAAGACCAAATTCCAGCATAGTAATACATTTTTTTAAGAATTTAATTCTTTTTAAATTGCATTTAGGATTGACTCTATTTTTGGGATCTTTGTAGGGTTGCCAGACGGCCTGGATTGTGCAGATTTTTTAGAATACCATTTGTCCAGTTAAAAAAAATTTCCTTAATTTTAAAAAATATTTTTGTTATTATGTAATAACCAAGGCCCGGTTTTTATGCAAATGCATATTCGTTCTCGTCAGTCGGAGTTTAACATTTACAAAATATCTTTGCGAATCAAGAAATTTGCAGTAAAATGGCATCGATTTGTTAGTGCATATTTTGCTTTGAATGCGGGGGTATGATAGTGTGAGTTTTTTCTATAGTCACAAGAAATCAATACAAAGTACTAGTGGCCCCAGCCAGGCCCAGGTGGTACCCAGTAAAAAATGTGCTCCAAAAGGAGCAGGGTTTATGTATGAATGCATGCCTCAAATCGCTTCAAACCTGCTGATAAGATGCCTGATTTTTGTATGGAATGTTTACTGCTGACAATAAGCGCTTTTTTAACATGCAAACAAAGCACTCCTCAAGCGCTTTTTTTAAGGGATAACTATATTTCCATATTTATTGATTTTTTGCTTTTAATTGCTTAAATTGCATTGTTTCAATAATTTTCGTAAACCATTATATATTTGTATTTTTTTTCGCTTTAAAACCTCATCGTTGTCAGCACTAAAATAGCAGCTTTTTTCTATATTTTATTCTTTATCATTTACTGCTATACAAAAAACCCAAATTTTTTTTACTGGGTAGTTTGTGCCACAAATTAGTTGTCTACTTAAGAGTTAAAAAGAATTAAGGAATTTTGAAATACCTTTACATTGTTGCAGGCTGTTATGTATAAAGTTTTTGGATATGAAGTGCGAGTATTTTGTATAATTTGCAATTTATTTTAACCTCGGTTTAAGCTTTTACTTTAATATGTAAAAGCTAAACCCGGGTTTTTTTTTGTCGGTTTTCGGTTTTTAGGAATTTAAAACCGCGGTTTCGTTAAAAGCGAACAACAATCCCTAGTTCTTTGTGTTAAAAATTTGATTTTGGTTAAAAATAATATTGGCACTTTTCATGTACAACAGTGAACTTTCAGGTAAAAACCAGTCACGATATTTCTCATTTGACCATATCTCTACTTTTAAAGCTCTGTCTCTTCAAGTCTATTAGACATTGTCGGCACTGCAGTTTTATTAGTTTGTCTGCTTATTTTAATCTACCATTTTTATCTACTATTTAAACAGTGTCCATTCCGACATCTATTAATAATTATGGCCATTTCATTAAAAATATTAATAGTCAGTGAATTTCTATTAAACGTTTTGGTTTTCATAAATAAACTCACAAAAATGAAAATGCACAATTTAAAATACAAAGTGTTAATATGACGATTTGTTTAATTAAAACAAAAGAAAAATTTTTACGATTTGTTATTGTCAAGTTTCTCTTTTATACAATCAATTATAAGAAAAAGTTTTATTTATGTAAAAGATTTTAAAAAAGGATTATTTTTTTAAACCAGTTTGATTATAAAATCAATCCATTTTAATATGTGTTAAATTTAAAAGCAGGTAATCCCATTTTATTTGCATTAAATAATTTAATTAATGAATTATACAACATACATTTGTAAAAATTGTATTATTTTAATTAACTTTAAAAACTGCAGTCGAAACCAAAAACTGTCGAACAAAAAACGAAAATTTGTGTACATATTTTAAGAAAAAGCTAAATAAAAACAAAAACAACTTGCTTTATTGTTTCGCAAGAAAATCAAAATAAAGCAAATTGCCAGTTCAGTTTTTTGGGCCGTGCACTTGCCAGCTTATTATCAAAGTAATGCAACATTTTTTTTGTGTTCTTAGATGAGAAGTTTTAATACTTAAATAAGATTTCTTTGCAATAATTTTTTGAAAATACTTGTTTTTGTTATATTTTAAATAAAAATCACAAATTTGAAAATGTCTAAACAGAACTATTTAAGACATTAAATTGGCATTATGTAATATATATGAAAAATGTTGACCTTTGACCTAAAAAAGCTTTTTTATATAAAAACAAAAAATTGCCATTATTAAATAAGTTGTTCCTAAAACTTTGATTGAGAAATTAAATTAAAATAATATTTTTTCAATGTTTCATTACACAAATAAGACTTTAAATCCATAATATTTAGTCTTATTGTACAACATTAAACTAGTAATTCGTAAGTTTAAGAGTGTAATCAAAAGTAGGATTTAAGTTAAACCGTGTGTTAAAAATGCAGAAAAATTTTAATTTTTCAATACAAAGGCCTAAATATTTTAACGTGTGCCAAATTAATATAAATATGAACTAAGTTAAAAACAAAGGAGAACTTATGAATTAAACGACTTAAACACGCTTAAGAATGAAACCTTTTAAAAGCACGCCGCGATTTATGCTAAAAAAGAACGTATCACAACGAATTTTGTTTTTTTTTTGTTTGCCTCAATAAAAAAACATACAAAAACTACATGGTTCAATCGAATCCTCAACAAAATTGTGCATTTTTGGCCCAATCAATTGTAACCCTGGTGCGACAATCATGTTAATGCCTTAATAAACCACAATACACAAAAATAAATGCTAGAAATACACAAATATATATTGTGTCTTCGTGCAGCAACTAAATAGACAATACGCTCTAATGTTTTTGTTATAAATACCACAATTGGTTTACAATAATTATAATAACATAGTTATATACCCAAATTTAGTATACCGATCGAGTCAGGACAATGTCCGTCCGGCTGGCGGACTAGTTGTCTGTCCTTGTGCGAAAACTAAAGGTCACAATTTCGAAGATATTTTAATGTTACATACGTTGCATATCATCATAAAGACAAGACCAATTTCAAATGGTGAGAATTGTTCCGTAATTTTATATGGCCCCCATAAAAACTTCTTTCTAGAATGGTCTTTGTGCTCATTAACCATCTTGCAGCCGTACCTAAACAAGAACGGAAAGCGTTTTCTAGCTGTCAAAAATTCTCGTGCCCATACAATTCGTATGAAGCATCCCTAAATAGCGCGGCGTCAATTGGAAAATCCGATTTTGACAACGCGTTTAATGGTGAAGTTGGCCGTTATGATTGATTAATAATGGCAATTAAGCTATTTTTTGTCAATCTAGCGGTGTTTGTGACTCAACGTTGACGCTCTTGTTTATCAACGTAAAAGCTAAGCGGAAAAAAGGTTCCGCCTTCCGCTCTTATTTTGGCACGGCTGTTATTATGTTGGTGTTTATATACAATTTGTCCCAAAAATATTTTATTGCTACTTAAATCATCTTATGCTCTTTGAGCACTTTCGAAAAATTTTTAAAAAATTAAATAATTTATAAACAGGAAAGAATAATTTCCAAATTAAATATAAGACAATAATAGAACTGACGCTATATGAAGAAGGTAGGATTTCTTTAACGCATTCCTTTCATCTAGTTCTAAGTCTTACTCTTCGCTTAGAGCATGTTAAACATTCTTCTTGTTATATTTACAGCGTTCTAATGTCATCAATTTGTTAAACTAACGCATTAAGCCTGTATTTCTTGTGTTTTAGTAACGTAAACGCAATAGTCAAACTACGGTCATTTAGTTTTTAATTTAACATTGCGATTACATTGTAAATTTAAATTAATAGTATCATAGTAACATTAAAAACAAGTGTCAGAAAACCGATAATTGGCGTTATCATTTTAGAACAGTGAATGCATTGACATTTTGGTAAATATTCTGATGTTAGTTGTACCCTCAAACCATCGCTTCAACGTCATTCTGATTGTTTTATTTTCAGCCTGGGTAGCTAGACTTGGTTTTTCTATCGGAAGGAATTGCGACACAGTAGAAGCAATTTTAAAATTAGCTCATTTTTGTTTTCGATACTTTATTTATTGGGAACTTAGCTCGTGGCGCCGTCATATTATGACTTTGGAGATTTTTTTCCTTAAAGCTTGACGCGTTCCCGAACATTTTATATGGCAAATATGAAACTAATTGTAAAATCTGGGAATTAACAAATCTTTTGGGTAAGACATAGAAAACTAAAAATTAATTGATCATTGAAAATAGACATAAATAATAAGTGATGGTGACTTCAAACATAAAGCAATTAAAAGATACTGCCTTTTTATATCGTATTAATTAGGAAAATATATTTGGAAATCATCAAATTAATATTAAGTTATCAACTACAGCGATATCAATAAATAAAATAAACTACCATATTTAAAATTCTATTTTATAATATACATTTTATTGAACATTTTTTTAGTTTTTTAATTTCTTACAATTACATCTTCGATTTGATGAAATTTTTAACAACTTAAAGGATTTTCATTTCTAATGATTTTGTAGATTTTCATGTGCTCAACTGGAATTTTCCTTAACTCCAAAAATGTTGCTGCAATCATTATCAGTTCCGAATAAGATTTTCTCACAATATTAATAGTCATTCTGAACTTCGACTCTTTTAGTGTATCCAACGTTTTTTTTCAATTGTATTTCTTTCGCACAATTTTACAAATCCGTTGACGGCATTTTATTGGGATTAACATTTTTTCGACCCAACTTCTCCAATTGTTTGCTACGTTGCATTTGATATTTTAATTTCTTTTTGAATAAAATTTCTCGATTGATGGCATGTAAATCTTCAATGGAACATTTTTCCAAATTGCGCACACTTTTCGAAATGAGTTTATCGGTGAGAGAAATTTTTGTATGATTCAATTTCCTAAAACGGCATTGAGAGCGGCGTAATTCTTCGCGGTAGAGGAATAAAGTATAGCTGACTGTTGTTTTCGATTTAGAGTTCATTTTGTGATTTAAGATGTTATCGCTTGTTTATCTCGTTAGGGAATGTTGCTTTGTTTAGGGAAAGCGGTAGTTTATATATTAAAATTAAGTACCTGGACTTCTTTTTAACAGGTAATAACTTTTAGTTTTTTATTATACCTTTGAAAAATCTTTAAAACATTTTTCATGTTTGTGTTAGTCTGTCGTAAAAAGTAGGCTTGAAAAAAGGATTAATTCTTAATCCATTTTTTTTAAATTTTCTTTAATCTTCTTGTGAGTTTGGTGTTAAAAATGAGTTCAAGTGTCAGAAATAAAGGGATTTCATGTTTACAAAACAGTTGCTTTCTTTAATATTAAATTTGCGTCTTGAAATTAAAAATAAAATTAATCCTTTTCATAGAAGGTTTACAAAACAAAAATATCAACAAGAATGTAAACGCCGTTTTACTTAAATGATTAAGGATTTAACTAGTGGGTAGTGTTATACAATTTTTGCAAATATTAAGCCATTCGAAAGATTTGTATTCAAAAACATCTGTTGCTTTAATGATTGATGTATTTTTATTTTTATGATTGCAAGCAAAGGCTGGTTAATGTTTACAATGGAAATTGTTCTAATTTTAGAAACTATTCACATAATAGTTTTAGATACAGCTCAATCACAAATATTCCCAACGAATTTTTTTTTCATCATCCATTTATAAATTCCGCGGGAGCGGAAACAAAAAAACTAATAAATGGCATCACCGAAGCTGTTTTGCTTATTTACATTGGCAATGATCCGTATTTAGTTTTGCATAAAGACAGAGTTAGGCGAACGTAATTACAGCGCGTCGAATATTCGCTTCCAAGTACTTGGTATTTTTTGGTTTATTTTCAAAGACCAGATTCCATTCTTAATTTGGCAATTTTGTTTACTGTTATAACCAGGGAAACCGAAAATATACTCTAAAAAAGGGGTTTTATGTGCATTAAATATGAAGTGAAAACTTGACAATATATCTTAAAAATTGTACAAAATATGCCCTAAAAACAGAAATTGCTTACTTAAAAACAAACCATTCAACAACTTATAAAAATTTTCATATGATAAAGAAGTAAAAAAAAGTGTAGTCTTTAAACAAAGATCATATGGCACCCTACGCTACAATATTGACATGTTTCCTATTTGGGACCCATGGGAGTAATGCACAGAACACAATAAAATAATGAGATGAAGCTTAAGTCATGCAGGAGTTATTTGTGTCGAATATTATCCAGATATACATATCTAAATGTGATTTTTTGCCTTAATGTGATTTTAGGGAGAAGGAGATTATATGTGTCAATTCTGGACCTACCTTTGCCACGACATAAAAGCTATTGCCGTCAAATATACCAATATCGATCGATTACGTTTTTGTTTCTTTAGAATCCGACCAATTTTTTTATTCCCCAAAATTATAATATTTCTGCTCTCACATACATATGTATAGCAATGTTGTGCACATTGCTTGCGTTGCCACCGCTAAAATTTGTTCTACTTCATAAATTATTGTTCTCAAAAGTAAGTGGCTTGCACCTCAAAACTAATGTGGCAATACTACGATTTAAATACGATCACTTTGATTTGTTTCATCAACAAATATAAAAAATTAAAATGTTTGTGTAAAAATATTCACTAAATGCTAAGTAATCAATGCAGTTATCAAACATACTATTTAATCCATAACTTTGACTTTGGTTAATTATCATTGTTATAAAATAAAACAAAAAAAATAGCAATTCCGCTTTGAAAAGTTCTCATGGGACTTTAAGATCTTCATGTTCAAAAAAACACATTTTTTTGTTGGATTTTTGAGGAAGTCTAAACTAAATTTTTTTTTTTGTAACCTTTTTTCAATGTGCAACAACATTTGGAATATTAAAAACTGCCGATGTGCGGCATTAGGAGTGTTTAGGAATAAAAACTTAAATAACTATAGCCGCAGAGAACTGATGAGTTTATCTGTGGCATTTTGATACAACATCTAATGCCGAGATAAGATAGCAAAAAAAGTTTAAAAATATTAAAATAAAACGAAATTAAAGAAAAATCTCGTTTCTAATACAAACTTTTAAAATCCTAAACAAAAATGTTGTTTGAAGGAAAATTCGTATAATAAACAGCATTTTTTTAAATTCTAAAATTTTACTTAAGATGTTAAATTCGGAGTACAATTCCAAAAGCCACATTCAAAATTTTGCATTGTTCTCCTATAAAACTAAAGAATTAGACTTAAGCACTTATTGCCACAGAATTAATTCAAAGCCAACAGCATTTATATTAAACCCAAAAAGTCAAATTATAACAAAATATTTCTTTAAATGAGGATTTAAGTTCAGAATAAGATTTCAATGAGAAAACACGTTTCCTTTATACAAATGTTTGCCTTTATAGTCAAAGAAGCATTACATAATCATTAGACACTTTCAGTTTTCTTAGCACTTCCGTGGTGAACTAAACAGGTGGCAGCACTACGCCAGATGACGATTTTTTGCTCCTGCATTGTTTGTCTAGGTTTATGTCAACGTTTTGTTTATATTTACAAAAAAAAATTTAAAATTAAAATAAATAAGATATTGAGAATAATAATATAAAAATTGGCTAAAAATTTATTTTTTTCATCACGTTCAGCGGCACGCTTTGATTTTTGTTAAAAGTATTTTTGGCGTAACCGGCGATAACGTCGCACTATGCTTTGTCCCATAGACAAAAATCAAAAAAAATTTTTTGTCTCAAATTGTTTTTAAATACAGATTTTTTGAAAGATAATAAGGTATCTCAAATAAATGTTAACAAAAAAAAATTTTCTGATTGCTTTTGCCACCACGAGAGGGCGTTAAAAGCAGATAATTTCTTTCAAAAATTACTTAACAGAAAAATGAGTTTTAGTTGTTTCACAAAAATAATTCTGAAAAATTCATTTTTTTAAAAAGTCGCTCGAAATTTGGTATTCAAGTACTTTGATATATTTGCAGTTAAATTAAAATTTATAATTTTTTTTATATTTACAAAATAACTTTTTTTATTGCTCTGAAAAACACATTTTTTTTGTTGAAAATTCAAATTACTTAAGTTTGATGGAGTATAAAAAAAAATTATATAAAATTAGATATTTTTTTTTTTCTGTTTTCCTATGTTTATACTCTTAGCTAACAGGGTATTCAAAAATTAGTTACTATTTTTTACCACAACTTAAAAAAAAATGCGTTTTTTGAAATGCCTAATTTTATGATTTTTACTCAAATATCAGGCATTTAAGAGTGTTTAATATCATTGCGCAACACGATTTTAT
This sequence comes from Pollenia labialis, assembly GCA_949318255.1. Taxonomy (NCBI): domain Eukaryota; kingdom Metazoa; phylum Arthropoda; class Insecta; order Diptera; family Polleniidae; genus Pollenia; species Pollenia labialis. The sequence goes on from OX439140.1 coordinate 118,202,143, forward strand.
ATTTTGAATGTTAAAAAATAAAAAAATTTAATTATATCATTAGTAGACCAAAACCATAGAAGTATTTTCAAAATTTAGCTCGAGTTCTTTTTTTATGGCCCACTGAAGTTTTTAATTTTTTTTAAAGGCGTTTTGAGTAAGTCAAAAAAAAATGTCCTAAATCTAATTCTGAGCTAAATAAGGTTAATAGATGATTTTTCTTTTCATAGAACTAATTAACCCTCTATCTGCCATTTTTAGGGGTGATTTCGGCCCCTCCTCATAGAACACCACTAACACGTTTAACATTTAAGATAAACTCGGAGACCCAAAATTTGTTGCACAGTGTATGCAACTGTAGCTTTAAGTTGTGTAATATATCTCATTAATAATTAGTTAGATCCAATTTAACTATAAATTAGATTCTGTTTTATATTTAAATTACTATTTTAAAGTGTAAGTTGCGATTGACTTCGATTTTGAAGTTTTTTTTTTGGTTTCATATTTTTGTTTTGCTTTATCATATTATTTGCCGTTATTTATATTTTTCAAATTAGAGATGATAGCGTGACACATTTGTTTTTAAGTTACAATACACGCGTGTGATAGTAACTATATTCCAGGAGCGCTAATACGACCATATATTAAAATTTTCGGAAATGCGAGAGAAATTTTTATTTTCTATAAAAGTTTCAATTGTATAAAAACCGTAAGTGTTACAAATTTAATTGCCTTTAACATAAGTGATCGTGAGTGCTAGTGGATGAAAATATTAACGGGTCCATCTCTATTTGTAATGTAAACAGGGTTTAAAAAATAAATTTATAAATTAATGTAACTAATCTGTGGTGATGGCAAATATTTTAAAAAATTCCGATATAATTGATTGTTGGATAGCAGCATCCTCAAACAATAAAATATCAGAGGTGTATACATATGTAAAACATAAGATAGGCGATTCATATTTTAACAAAAAAAACTTAATACAAAGTATTCAGTTTTTTAATAGTAAAGTGAATAAGTTATGGAGAGAAGTTATTTTGAAAAAAAAAATTCTAAATGGTTAAGTTATACTTTTTTTGATCCCGACAATGTAAGTTTATCAGTTTTTTACTTCAAATTATGAAAATAAAGAAAATAAAAACACTTAGGAATCTAGCACAAGTAAAACTTGCCTTAAAAATGTGGCTAAAATATAATTATTTAGTTAAACTATTATAATTTTTGTTTAAAAATCCAAAATTTTAATTTTTTTTATCAAAATACATATATCGCACTTAATCAACAGGAGGGTATTAACTCAAAATGTTCAGTAGAAGCAAAACAATTTTAAATTTAATATTAAAGGCACATGAAAAAGAATTTTTAAGTCAACCATTTCATTATAAAAAAGTAGGCAAAATAGCACGATATTTTTACAGCGGATATGAATACTACTCGTCGATTTTTTTCTAAAAGTGGAAAAATAAAAATTTTGATGGATCAAGTGCGATATGATTTTTTCATAATTTTTTAATGACGTTTACATTGCTAGTTTTCCTCTTTAATTTTTTCATTCATGTTATCTTTCAAATATCCTTATAGTTTTATTTTTGCAAAAGCATTTTAACCGGTTTATCCTATTTTTCAATAAATGATGTTTTTGTATTTTCCACATTGATAATCCGATTCTACCCAAATTTGGCACAAATATATATCTTGCAAATATCAATTTACATACCAAAATCGATCGGACAATTTTTGTAGGAGTGATAGCGTTTTTAAGAAAGAGGATATATGGCAGGACCTTGAGTCCTTAGCCCGATTTAAAAAAAAATTTACACACACATTGCAAGTTGCATTTGTATCAGCATGACCACATTTTGTAATTTTGTGGGCATTATTGAAGCTAAAATTACATTTTTCAATTTCAGGACACATGGGAGGTGGGCGTGTCCTTGGGCCGATTTTTCCAAAAATTCTAATTTTTCTTAACTAAGCTTTTTTATGCTAGTGTACCAAATTTCAAAAATATCTGACAACTCCTTCTATTTTTGTCCCTTCGTTATATGGGAACGAAGCATAGTGCGTCGGCAGAATGATTATTTTTGAATATTTTTCCTGAGTGGAGTAAACGTATGTCTTAACACAAAACATGAATTTGTATGTAAATAAATACTTATATTTTCTTTGGCAACAAATTTATTTTTAATTATTTTTTTATTATTAATTTGTAAATTTTGTATTTAAATTTTATCCCCCGTATTTTTAAACGATTATTTAATTTCATACAAAATTTGCACGTGCACGGCTAAAAACTAAACTGGCAACATGCTTTATTTTTGCGGGAACAATGAAGCAAGTTGTTTTAGTTTTTACTTTGTTTTTTCTTAACCTACTTACATCTACAATTAATGTGGAAGAATTCCAACCGATTGCAGTGAGGAATGATAGAAAAGATAAACTTACTGTTTATTGTTGTTGTTTTTGTTTAAGCTTTCATATTGTTACAAATAAAACTGTTGCTTATAATTCTTATTTGCTTAACGGTTTTATTTCGAATGCCTTATCCCATCAGCAATAAATTTCAGCGTTTTTATCAAGAGTAAAAATTGGGAATTGAGCACGACAAATAAAATCTTTTTAATTAAAAATTTTGTATTCCCAAAAATAACTTTGATAGTATGCCAAAACTTCAACAAAAAAATAGGCTAAAGCGTAAAATGAAGAAAATATGCTAAAAATCTGCTAATATTAAAACATGAAATTTTTAATATTTTATATTTTCTAAAAATATGTTAAATTTGAAAACAAAAGAATATGCTAAAAATCTGCTGAATTTTAATAACAAATACGCAAAAAAAAACTGCTAAATAAAAAGGAATTTTAATATATGTATATTTTATAAAAAATGTTTTTAAAAAAAGTTTTATAGGCAGGGTTGCCATTGAAAATATCGAAAAAGTGGCATAAAAAGGGTATTTAAGAAAAAAGGGTCAAAAAGGAGTATTTTAAAATAAAATAGGGTCAAGTTTATTAGTATGAAATAATTGTATACATAAGACTTGAAAGAAAGTAATTATACATACTTGAATTATAAATCAATGTTAAAACTAAGAAACAATTCACAGGTACATTCCAATATTAATCATATTATCAAAAAAGAAGTTACTTTTACAAAAACCATTGATAATGTTTATTACTTTTTAGAAATACTTATTCTATATTTTTTAATTATGTAGTTCTTCACTTGGAGTCCAAATTGAGAGAGGAAAGCCTGGACTCACAAGTTTATATTTTAAGTTTGTTTGTGAATAGTGTCCGTTGACACTATGACTTTGGACGTTATGACATGCTTCCAATTTTTATATGTGTGTTCGCAAAACTCATGAGAACTTTCGTAAGGAATATGGAAACTATAAACTATATAACTATAACTATTTTCACAAAGGTTCAAAAAGTGTCATCAATTTTGTTAAAATTATACAAAGGGATAAATTAAAAAAAGGGCCACAATAAGTGTCATTGGCATGAAAAAGTGTCAAAAGTGATAATTTAGTGTCACAACGGCAACGCTGATTATAGGTATTAATAAAGCTTTAAACGAAGGAGTAGTAATAATTGCATTATGAATATGTTTATAAATATGTATTGTATACTAAGTCTGTTGGAAACATAATTTGCTAAAAAATTCTGATTTTCTATAAAGTAAAAATATGCTCAAAAATCTGCGTTTGGTAAATATGCTAAACAGCAGTTACGTATATTTTCAAAAAAAAATATCCAATTTTCCAACTCAATCTGCAAAATCTAGCAGAAAATATGCTAAAGTGTGAGCATCCAATTTTCTTAATTTTTGAAGATATAAGGTCTGATGAACATACCAGCACGCTGCAGTAGATATAACAGAGTCTGTGCGGGCCCTATGCTCCCAAAACGAGAAAAAGGAACAAAAAATATAAAAGAGTCTGTGAATTGGTCTTTCTCAATATGTGAAAATTTAGTTTTTTAAAAAACATAAGTGCGAATCGATGACTGATTTTATTTCATAATTTGGTAACTTTTTTACGCTTGAATCTATTCATGGAGATATTCCAGTAGCCCGTTTCTGTATTTTTCGCATCGTAAAATTTTCCGCATGAAACCAGTGAATCGGGACAGAAACAGTGCAAAATGAAACAAAAAATGGGTTTTCTCACACAAGTGTTTCTGTATCTCTCCGTTGCGAGAATTATCTGTCATTTTAATAATTTTCCAGCAATTATTGGAAGGATGTGAGAAAAAGTGTTTCTGTAACAATATTTTGCGAAAAGTTTCTTACAAGAACTGTCAAAATAAGTCGCATTTGAAATTGGTGCGAGAAAAACAAAATATAGATATTTTAAATTTAAGATATGTTTATATACTATTTTTGTAATATAAATAAAAAATAAAAAACATTTTAATTATGAATGCGTAATTTAAATGATGAAAATAAATAAAACACCATTGTTATATTTTGTTAATAAATTTTTTTTAAGCCTTTCCTTGTTTTGGTTTTATTCAGGGCTGCCACATAAATTTGCGTGAAAATCGTAAATTTTTTGAGAAAAATAAAAAGATCGTCTTTTTGTTTTAAAAAATCGGACAATTTAAAATTAATTATAAACAAATTAATACAAACATACATTTTATACATACACATGTACATATAAATTGTCTTTTGTTCGAACTTAATTTTTTTTAATTTATATATATTTTATTAAACTTGAGGTCTATTTTTTATAAAATTATGTATTTTCTTTGATCCGATAACAATTTAAAATTGTTTTTTTCCCTGAACAAGTCTCACAAGGGCGTGACAAAATATCATATTAAAAATAAATTTTAACAAAAAATAAAATAAATATTTTTATAAAAACAAAAAGAAGTCAAGCTTAATAAAATAAACATACAAACTTATTTAAAATAGATACATACAAATACCAAGAAATTAAAAATTTTTAAATTTATTCCGCTTAGATAACAGTAAAATAAATATTTAGGGCTTTTATTTTTGCGAAAAACCAAGGATTCATAGTGACGACGTTGTTTTAAATTTGTATCGTATGTCTGTCTGTATGTCTGAGATATGAGTGAAAAACACGCCTCCAATTTTTACCCATAAATCTATAATTTACCTATTCTTATAACTATTAACTTTACTTTTTCTTTTTCACCTGAAATATACGTAGTAGAATACCTGGTAGTTGAAATCGAAATTGCCGAAATATGGGTTTGGCATAAAAGTGTCCATATAAGCTAAGAATATCAAATACATATGTATATAAATTTGTTGTTGCTTTCTACAGAAATTCATATTGTCTTTTTAAATTTTCAATGCCACAAAATATGAAGTGTTTGAAATTTAAAAATTCGATATGAATTTTTATAGAAAGAAAGGAGCAAAAATCGTTGAAATGAAGATAAATCGTCAAATCTGGCAGCCCTGTTTTTACTATATTTATTTCTTTTGTTGACGTTTCGCTTTCATTTGACATTTAATTCTGGAAATATTCCAGTTAAAACTGAAATAATACAGAAACACTTTTTTCTCGCAAATCGAGAAACGATGGAATTTTTTGTTTCACACTTCATGTGAAAAATTTTACAATGCGCGAAATACAGAAACGAGCTACAGAGATACTGCTCAGTAATGTCAAAAAGTGAACGCATTATGACAGTTCGTTTTCCAGCTAGACCCTTTGTAACTTCTATCGCGCTTTAAAAAAAACACATTAAAAAATTCAGTGTTTATGAGAGAAGGTACATACTAGTTTTGTGCTAGGACTCTTACTCTAAAGTGGATATTATACATAAATACTTTTATTGTACATTGATTTAAAAAAAAGTATTTTGTATTTGGTATATTGTATGCACTATTTAAATGTATTTTGAATTTTAAATACCTTTTATTCGTTTACTATACGTAGTTTGCATTTTGTATATTAAATACACGACTTAATGACGACAATATGTCATAGTCGTAAGTTCTTTTTCCCATTAATTTTAAAATTATAGTAGTTATTGTATTTTTTGTATTTAAAGACTTAAAAGTATTTTTTATTTCAAATTTATTAAAGCATGTATTTTGCTGTATACATTTATGTAATAGCCTGTTTACACTACAACGAAATCTAGTAACTACTTACGAGATTTCGAGCCAAATCTAACTGTTTTTGATCTAGATTTCCCATAAAAAACAAAATCTTCTTCCTGACTAGATTTCGACGAAATCTACTCAAAATCAAGATGTACTAAGTAATGCAACTAAGGTTTTTTCCATGTATGCCCTACAAGAAATGCATAACCAAAACTAAAAAAATTACTATTACTATAGCACTATATTGGTCAACACTACCGGTCATATAACTAGTAAAATGACCGGTAGTCTTCTTGTAGGGTGTAGAACTAAAAGATACTTCCCTGTACAAGAAAATTATGACATTTAAACAAAAAAACAAATATGGCGGCTTGATAAAACTGTTAAAAATATTCAAACATTTTAACGAAATAGTAATATAATGACAAGGAGAAATAAAATTGGTGAATTAAATGAAATAAAAGGTGAAGCAAATTTTTAAATGCCTGATATTTATATGTGAGTTCAGTTTGTGCTTTGTTGTGATACGGACGTGTATTATTAAACCCGCATACAATATGTTTGTATATATTGCACAAAAAACTTTCAGTCAGCTGTTTTGGATACGAAAAGAAAATCGAGCTATGACTTCAATTAATCATTTTCAAATAAAAAAAATAAAACTTTGTTTGATTTTCAGGAAAAATATAAATTAAATTGAGTAATTTTTCTTCATCCTCAATGTAATTTTGAATTTTGCTGGTGTTTACCCAGATTTTACAAACAAACTGTCGTTAGCTTGACTTTGTTTTTCTATCGGGAGGAATTGCGGCATATTAGGAACCATTTGGAAATTAGTTCATTTTTTTCGGAACTTAGTTCGTGGAGACATTATATATTGACTTTGGAGAAATTTTCCTTAAAACTTGACGATTTTCCACACATTTTATCTGGCAACTATCAGAATAATTATGAAATTGGGGACTTAAAAAATCTTTTGGAGTTACCCATAGAACATTTTAACTAAATGATCATTGGAAAAAGTCATAAATAATAAGTGATGATAACTTCAAATATGAAGCAATTTAAAGTTACTGCCTTTATATCGGATTAATTGGGAAAATGTATTTGGAACTCATCAAACTAATATTAAGTTATCAACTACAGCGATAACAATAATAAAAAAAAAAACTACAATTATTATAAATTCTATTGTACAATATACCTTTTATAATTTTTTTTATTTCTTACAATTACATCTTCGATTTGATAAAATTTTTAACAACTTAAAGGATTTTCATTTCTAATGATTTTGTAGATTTTCATGTGCTCAAATAAAATCGTCCTTAACTCCAAAAATGTTGCTGCAATCATTATCAGTTCCGAATAAGATTTTCTCACAATATTCAAAGTCATTCTTCTCTTCGACTCTGTTAGTGTATCCAAAATTTCTTTTCAACTGTATTTCTTTCGCACAAATCCGTTGACGGCATTTTATTGGGATTAACATTTTTTCGACCCAACTTCTCCAATTGTTTGCTACGTTGCATTTGATATTTTAATTTCTTTTTGAATAAAATTTCTCGATTGATGGCATGTAAATCTTCAATGGAACATTTTTCCAAATTGCGCACACTTTTCGAAATTAGTTTATCGGTGAGAGAAATTTTTGTATGATTCAATTTCCTAAAACGGCATTGAGAGCGGCGTAATTCTTCACGGTAGAGGAATAAAGTATAGCTGACTGTGGTTTTCGATTTAGAATTCATTTTGTGAATTAAGATGTTTTCGCTTGTTTATCTCGTTAGGGAATGTTGCTTTGTTTAGGGAAAGCGGTAGTTTATATACTAAAATAAAGTACCTGGACTTCTTTTTAACAGGTAATAACTTCTAGTTTTTTATTACACCTTTGTGAAATCTTTAAAACATTTTTCATGTTTGTTTTAATCTGTCATAAAAAGTAGGCTTCAAAAAAGGATTCATACTTAATCCATTTTTTTAATATTTCCTTAAATCCTCTTGTCAATTTACACTTGGTGTTTATGTTTAAAATGAGTTCAAGTGTCAGAAATAAAGGGATTTCATGTTTATGAAACAGTTGCTTTCTTTAATCTTAAATTTGCGCTTTGGTATTAAAAAAATTGTAATCCTTTTTACAAAAGAAGGTTAACAAAACAAAAAGATTAATAGGAATATAAACGCTGTTTTACTTAAATGAATAAGGATTTAACTAGTGGGTAGTGTTATACAATTTGTTCACATATTGAGCCTTTCGGGATATTTGTATTCAAAACCATCTGTTGCTTGATTGATGATGTCTTTGTACACAGAAAATATAGAAAATCGACTTTAATTAAACAATTCGTTCAGACAATTAAATATTTAACTAATTTTGCCCCTGCAAAGGAATTGATCATATCAATTAACGGATTTGTATTTTCGAGTCATGGGACACAAATTTAGTCAATTAAAAAATTAATTGCATAAACAAAAAATACACCACATATACACAAACATTTAATTTTATGGCTTTTGATTAAAAAAATTAATTGCAGCAAACAAAAAATTAATTGAATAAATAATGTACACCAATTAATTATTTAATTGAATAATTTTTTGCAAAAAATTGTTCTGTGTATCTTTAAGATTGCAAGCAAAGGCTGTTTAAACTTTTACAATGTAAAGTGTACAAATTACACTGTACAACAATTTTAAACTTTTTCCAAAATTACAGGTTCTGACAAAGGATTCTGGTAGAGAAGATCTCATCGGAGTTTTATTTTAGAGGCGGTTATATTTTCTCAGCTTTCGCCTGTTCTCGGTATATAAAACTTATTTATCTTTACATCTGAGGTGTATGGTATGTTCAGCAAAGTTGTAGAAAATGTTATGGGAAATATAATTGTGGAGCATAGTAAGTACATGAAAACTTTCTGTGCCTAAATAGGGTACATGTTTCTAAATAAATCGTTTTTTATGTACATATTTTCTTTTAAATTAAGCCTGTTCATTTTATAACACTTTCCTTTTGTAATCTTATCTTAATAAAAAATACCATGTTTTATTAACAGTAATAATAACAACACTTAAATATATAATTAAGTTTAAAAATTTCCTTAAAATTAAAAAAAAAATTTAATTTTGCCATTTTTCCTTTCACTTTTAATCGTAAGTGGCTGGCTGCTGCCTTCGATTCCATTACAATTAAGAGCAACTAGAATCTTGAAATCAACATTAAACTGTTTAATACAAACGAAAAACAAAAAACTTGCAACCTACAATGTATTTACAAGTACAACTTTAAAGCAATGAAAAAACAAAAACGACCAACTTAAAAAGTAATTCAGTTCAACTATCTAACTGCCTTACCAATGCTCTACGTCTGTACCATCGACCAACTATTTGAATGTCAGTCAGTCCGTCCGTCCATTCATCAGATATGTATTTGGAGAATAGTAGTTTTTAAAAAAGTATGTTTTTTTTACTGATTGTTTACTTTATTATTTTCTCAATATGATGATGATGATGAAAGTTTATGCTTCGTTAAATTTTTGGTCCAATATGAAAATCAAGATGTAGATTTTTTTTGTCTAACAGCCATCCTCATGATTGGATTGCAATACAATTCATTTCATTACTACTTAAACTGATACTTCTACCGCCTTTACACACTACACTCACTCACGATATTTTTGTAATTCTTTTTTGCAATAAAACTTAAAGACTTATCGTTTTTTTTTTTTTTTTTTTTTTTTGTTCGCTCGTCTGATAAATTTGCATAAATATAAAATGAAATGCAATCTAAAATTTTCATTATCGTTAATATTATCAAGAGTAACGATTGCATACAACTATTGTAGAAAAATTTAAGTTTGAATAAAAATATAAAACAACAATGAGCAAAAAAAAAAAAGTAAAATAAAAATCGATTGTTGAAAAAAAACCATCGACAATAAAGAAAAATAAAAATTTCATTCAAGCTGAAAGTGCTGGCGTTTCAGTCAATCGTAAATTCCATTCATAATTTTACCAGTGAATTGGTCAAATATTTATAAACTTCTTCTTCACCCAATTCTACAATTGATTTTATAGACAAAAAGTCAAAATAAAGTATTGAAAATAAAAAAAGGCAATTTTTTTCGTACAACTCTGTTGCAACAGAAATCTACATTAAATAAGTTTTCTTATTTCAAGCGTTTGTTTGATTTAGCTATAAATAAAATAAAATACAGAGAATTAATTGTCGAAAAAAAGAATATTTTTATGAAAAAGAAGCTTTCTGTTTAAAAAGTAGCGTTTTATTCAAAAAAAAAAGCTTTTTGTAAGAAATTTTGCTTTTTAAAAAAAAAGATACTTTTTGTAAGATAAAAACTTTTTTTAAAAAAAGTACATTTTAACATTTTTTATTTTTTTCGAATTTATTCTATGAGCTAAATTTCAGTTATGTATTTTATAAAGCTTTTTTGTAATAGTCCTATTCCTTTAATTTTTAGGAATGACTTTACAAAAATTAAAGGAATAGGAAGGACTATTACAAAAAAGCTTTATAAAATACATAACTGAAATTTAGCTCATAGAATAAATTTTAAAAAAAAAATAAAAAATGTTGAATATAATAAAGTAGCCTATGAAAGGAAATAATTCCCAGTTTCTAAAAGTACATCTTTGTAAAAAAAAACTGCTTGACAGAAAGTAGGGGTTTACACTATGAAAGTTTTCTTTCTGAGAGTCTAAATTTATTGATTATAGGGAAGAAAATAAAGCAATGTTCTCTTCCCCACTTACCAATAAACACAGACTTTTTGAAAGAAAACTTTCATAGTATGAACTAGAGCTTGCTAAAAACCGTCAAAATGTGAAACCGCGGCGTCGGTTTTTTCGGTTTTGAAAATATTCAAATAAAACTATATACATATATATTTTTTGTATGTAATACAATTTTTTATTTGTTTCAATTCAGGACTTTTATTAAAAAAGATACATCTGTTCTTCTTAGTACACTTATTTTAAGAATTTTAAAGAATTTTAAAATACCTTGCCATTGTTCCAGGCTGTTGTGTAAAATTTATTTTACATGAAGTTCGAGTATTATGTTTAATTTGCCATTTTCTTTTAGGATAATATACATATTTAAAGTAAAAGCTAAAACCGATGCTTTCTGGTCGGATTAAAACCGCGATTTCGATTTCGGTTAAAACCGAACAGCAATCCCTAATTTTTAATTAAGAAGATTTTCGTACTTAATGAAAGAAAAGATAATACTGCAAACGAAAATGTACAGTGTTTTTAATTCCCATTTACACTACATTTTTGTTTGCATATGTAATAGTTTAAGCTTTTCTTAAGTTTTTTGGGAAAAGGTTTTTTGATGATCTGGCCTAAGCACCAAGTGCTTAGCTTTTCCTCCAGCTATAAATTTAAGTTCATTTATCAAGAATGAAAATCGGGTATTAAGTATGAAAAACAAAATCTGATTATTAAGCTTTTTGTTAACAGAGTATATTTTTAGAAGCAAAGTAGCTTTCTGTGGAAAATTGAGCTTTTTGTGGAAAAAGTAGCTTTTTGTAAATAAGTAATCATTCTTGTAATTTTTTTTTGCAAAAAAGCGTTTGTAAAAAATTAAATAATTTCTTAATAAAATACCATTTTGCAAAAAAAAAAAGTAGCTTTTGTAGCTTTGTAAAAAGTTGTTTTTGTAAAAAAAATAACCCTTGGAAAAATTTAGCTTTTTTTAAAAAAGTAGCTTTTTGTAAAAAAAAAAAATAGCTTATGAAAAGTAGCTTATACCAAAAATTGTTTTTGAAAAGGAGTAACTAAAACTTATGGCACAAAAGTAGATTTCTAAAAAAAGTAGATTTTTGTAAAAATTTAGCTTTTTGTAAAAATGTAGTGTTTTGTAAAGAAAATATTTTTTTGTGTAAAGGAGAATTTTGTAAAAAAAGTAGCTTTTTGTAATAAAATAGCTTATGTAAAAAGTCGATACTTATAAAAAAGGATAGATATTATTGTAAAAATGCAGGTTTTAGTAAAAAGTAGCTTTTGTTAAATAAAAAGTCCTTTTTTTAAAGAGGTTTTTGTGCAAAAATAGTTTTTCGTAAAATATGTTTCGTTCTGGACAAAGGTATCTTTCTGTTTTTATGTAAATATAAATTTAGTTTTTAAATATTAAGGCCCAACCAGAATGTGCATAAACAAACTTAAGCTACTGTCAAAAATAAACGAAAAGCCTCTTAAATGCATTTTAAAAAACAAAAACATTTGATTCCTTGCGGAATGTGCGATCAGTTTCGCACTTTGCTTAAGCAAATTACAGTTTCATAAAACTTAACAAAAAGTGTCCTTAAGTTCATTATGGTTTTACACATACATATAATTTATATGTATTCGCGCAGTTGCTTAAACTACGTTATTCACATTCTGTTTAGGCCTTTAGTCTGTCCCAGTGATGAAAAATTTTAAAATAAAGATGGAACTGATCACCAAGCAAAGAATTCTTTATTCAACATATTGGTACATTTTATAAAACATTTTTTTAAATAGCACTGTGCAACCAGTGTTGCCAGAACTTTAAGAGGCAAATTTAGCTTAATTGGATTATTTCCAGATCCACATTAAAAAATCCGTCCAACATTTTTAAATTTTTTCTTGTATTTTTTGGAAAAATATTAAGATATAACAATAAATGATGAAACAGAATTAAGTCTTCAACTTCATGCAAAAATTTTAAAGTTCATAATTAAAACGTCGGCATTCTCTCTCATTTCGTTCTTTTGTTCTTTTTTTTCTTTGTTAAAAATATGTACGAAATTGAATGAAAGTATGGGAGCTCTGTTAAGATAATAAAGGCTCAGTTAGCCGGAAGTAACAGTAACGTTGCAAATCAGCTTCTTCAGTTTGTTGTATGTAAAGCAATTAGAACAATTATAATTAGCATTAAGATGTTACGTCTCAATCAGCAAGAAATAGATTGGTCTTACTCTTTTACGGTAATGCTATCAAACTAAAATTGATTTTATTTCATGACTGAATTCTCTGGCAAAATTATATGTCAAACTGTATGGAAAACATCGTTCAGCCCCAAATCTGTTTCATCACTTAGTTCCAATGGAAATTCATATTTTAACGTAGTAGATATTTCTCATAGAAACAAAACGAAGTTAAATGAATTGAGTTATGAATATTATTTATATTTGATTATTCGAGGAATTTGATTGATCAAACTTGCCTAAATTAAACAGAATATAAAAGAAGAAATATTTTTAATTTTTAAGTAAGTATAAATTACATATATTTATACCAAGCCCTTACCGCAAAAAAAGCATAAACGACAAAAACACAATTTTAATCAAGGAAGCATAACAAGAAAAGAGTACTAAAATTGACGATGGTAACGTGGGAAAAACTGCTGAAAATAGCACAACAGTATTGAATTTTCTATAACTGGCCTGTCCGAAACTCCTGCTCTTTTTCCTTCAAACTGTCTGCATATTTCCCTGTAACCAGTCATGTCTTTCACCCAGGCCTTTTAAATGCAATTTTGTTATTTATTTACATATTTATACAATATTGTATTTTTATCTACTTATATTGTTTGTTTACCCTATTTTTGCATTTAGCTTTATCTTCTTCTTGATTTTGTTGTACAATTTGTGTACTCGTGTGTCTGTTAAATTTGTGAAAGTATTTAATTTGTAAAAAAAAAATGTATTTAAAATGTACAATTTAGAAAATGAATACAAACAAATACATAAACATGCATGCATTCCTACAATTAAACAACAAGTACTAACAGTTACAATTTGCTTGCATACGAACATGGATACTTAAACTGAACTGAGCTGACATACAAGTAAATATCTGTAAATGTATAGTAGTACTTAAACTATTTTAGGATTTTTTTTCTATCATTATTTTTTATTTTGTACGTTTTCTTCTACCATTTATACCCTTTTAAGTGTAAGTTTTCTTTTTACTCGTTAAACTGTTTATGGCAACTAGTGAGTTTTATTCATACAGTTTGAAAATATCTCACCAAACACCCTCTTTTCTTCCCGGTACTCTTATGCCACGAGTTTACTTACTTCTTGTAGTAGTTTTTTTTTATTTTAACCCCCCACATATAGTTTTGCTGGTGCTATTTGAATAGTATTTATTCAATTCAGATTGCTTTTTATTCATTCATCCGTTTGTATGTGAGTGTGTGTTGATTACAAGAAAAACTTTGTGTTTATATTGGATGTTGGTTAATTATTGTATAAATGAAATGGGAATTTTATTACATGAAAATTACCACTTAATTTTTAAATTACTGTTTTCTCTAATTTCTCACTAAATGCTGTATTAGTTACATTTAACACATTAACACACTCTCGCATTTTGATATTCACACAAAAATAGTAAAATTAATGAGTTTTAAACCAATAAAAATTTTATAACAAGGAAAAGTTGTATACTGTTTTAAAAACATGTTTCACATAATTAAAAGGAATTTTAATGAAAATAAGAACAACATTTTTGAGTTTATGGAAAAATAGAAAGTAGGTCTACTTTTGGTTAAAATATTAAGCTAAAAAAAAACTGTTATTAATTTTACAATTAAAAAAAATATCATACCTTTAACGTCTTTTATTAAATTTATCAAAAAATTTTATTTGCCACTAAAGCTTTTTTCTGTCCTTTTTTGTTTGAACTAACAAATTCAATTTTATAATTTTCAAATTAATTTGAATAAAAAACACCAGAAATCATGAAATTTACCTTTACCACAATAAATACATTAAAGATCGTTGATACAATTACATTTCCTTGTAGTCTGGCAATAAAATGTATTTGCGTCATTTTTCTTATTCGCAACCACACAAACAAAAACAACAACACGCATCAGAAATTGCGCTGAAAATTGTATATTTACACTTCAATAACTTTTAGCATCCAACAGCTGCTCTACACAAACAAAGTGACATGTATTTAAATTTGGAGCAAAGAAAAAAATGTTGTTAAAAATACCAATCACAAGAGTGCGGGAGGCAACAACAAACAGTCTTCTTAAAGGAAACAATTTTCATGTAATTGAAAGTATCGTTTAAATAAAAAAACAGCAACAAAATAAAATACTACAAGTATATTTTTGTAGCAAATTTTCGGCAGAACTAAATATTTATGCGATACAAATACAGTCAAATCCCGATAATTCGTACCCCGATAAATCGTAATTCCCAATAATTCGTTAGAAATGGCCGGTCCCTTGCGATTACCAATTAGCGGGATTCTACTGTAATAATTTTAGTAAATGTGGTTTTTGGGTAAATATAAGCTGCATTTTTAGATTTTCATCAAAGAAAAAGTTGAAGTAATAATGCAAAAAAATATATTTCTGGGAGAATTTCTATTTTTGAAAAAAAAAAAAAATATGGAGAAAAAAGTTTTTCTTTTCAACATGATAAAAGTATTTTTTCAGAAACAAGAATCTTTATAAATGAAAAAGTGTATTTTTCCAAACAAAAATGTTCAACTATGGAATAAGAAAATGTTTATTTTCAAGATAAAAGTAAATGACGAAAAAGTATTTTTTTCTGAAAAAAAAAAAATATATTTTTTTAAATAAACAGGCCTTTTTTTAAAAAATCACTTAATTTCAAATTATGTGATCTCAAATTATATATGATTTAAAAGCACAACGAGAAACACTTCAAAATCTCAAGTGTGATTTAAAATCAAGTGATTTTTAGAACGGGCCTGTAAGCATTTCTTTAAAATTTTGTTTAAGATAAAGAATAATTGTTCAAAACAAGCCCGACAAGATCGACACAGCATACACGCATAATACTTTCTCCACTATTGTGGTGTGCGTATAAAAAAGTATTTTTTGTTAAAAAATTTCATAATTTTCAAAAAACTATAGTTCTTGACTTAAAACTTTGCCTAATTTTAAAGAATTATCACCGTGTATTTTTCTTTTAATCTGTTTATTACACCAAGCCCATCCGAACAGCCGGGTACAGTTTCGGAGTTCGACAAAAAGCTATGTTCGGCGTTTGATTTAATTTTAGTCAATAACCGAACGTTGTATAAAAAATGTTGTACATGCCGTGGCTTTGCCGCATGACAAATTTTTGTCTAAACTTAAAATATGATTAACTATTTCTAAATTATATTTTATAGATAGAAGATCGTCCAAAAAAATTAAAAATAAGGTGCATCTTTATTGAAAGAACAAGACTCAAAACAATCTGAAGAAGATCCAGCACAGCATGCAAATATTATGTACTTTTAGAAACTTTAATAGACATGAATATTGGAATTCTAGTTAAGGCAGCAGCCAAAAAGTACCACCGATGAGAGTTTTAAGTGAGCAAAAATGCTGGTAAAAACTTCGCAATCACAAACCCTATAAAGAATAGAAAGGTAGTGCTAACAATATCTGGTCGAAAGAACTGTAAATATGGAGATACCACCATTCTAGTTTGCTGTCCAACCCACTGTTTGTTCTAACCATTTTTGTGGGCAAGATACCCAATACCAAGCCTTGTTTTGTCCTTTGAAGCAAATAAGGCCCCTGGTGCAGATAACATATCTCCCGAAATAAAGTTGGTTGCCATAGTTTCTGTACTTTTTTGCCGATATCAATAGACGTATTTGTGCGTTTTTTACTTCTACCCCCAAAATAATACTTTTAACATTTCGCCCTGAGAGTTGTTGCTTTTTTTATATGAATTTGAATTTTTGTTGCGAGTTTCTTTTTTTGTTCTTCATCGTTCACCGGCTGTTTAACATTTACGTGTTCGTTTGGTAATTTTGCACTCGTGTGGAATAGTTAAATTATTTTAACACATCAATTTATTGACTACAACAGATACGGTTCGCGCTTTTTTCATTCCTCTTCTGTTGAAGCAATGCATTGCGTTTCTTTTTTGTATGATAATAATTTATTAAATGAAATTGTTTGCACTTTTTGCACAAACACACTATACACACATTTTTAATCAAACAGCTTTGGTACGGGAAGTGATAGAGTCGTATTTTGATAGAGAAATGTTTATATGTACTTTTGTTATTTAATTTATTTATCAAGTGTTTAAAACTGTATGATGATTTTAATAAAATTTTATTTTTTATCATTTCAGGCAAATTTAATTAAAATTAAGACTGATCAAAACAGGTAATAAAAAATTGTATGAAAATAAATTAATAGTTTTTTATATGTTTTATTGCCAGCATGCGTTTTATCGCAAGACAATTTCACAAACACAGAAAAATTCTCGCCAATTTATTTAATTTTAAATTCAATCAGGTGAATTAAACGTTTAATTATATCAACAACATTACTGCTGAAAATATTGTTAGTATCACAAAAGATTTAATGGATAATATTTGTTTACTGGTGCATATTTTTAAATTTTTAAATTATTACACAAATTTTTTAACTGAAATCAATTTTTTTTTTAACTAATTTACCTCAATTAATTAAATTTTAATTAAAAATCTTATTTCATTTTAAACAAAATCCTAAACCTTGCTCTACATTTTCAAAATATTGCACACTACTTTCTCATCAGCAGCTCCTAAAACATTAATTTATTTTTTCAATTTAGCAAATATTGTCATGGAACTTTTTTCAATTATTAAAAAAAAATTGTATTTCTCCCGAATTCCATACAAATTTTCTCACAAATACACAAACGAAAAGAAATTCTATAATCACCTGGTTTTCTTAGATACACTTTCTTTAATCCAACTGTGACAAATGATGAAAAATTTGGCAACGAATTTTTATTTCATTCATTCAATCGTTTCGTTCTGGTGAATAACATGTTAAACCAATAAATCATTGAAATTTTTTTAAAAATCTAACGATATGTTTCATTTCGACAATCTAAAGTTGCAACTGCAAAACTTTAAACTTTTTGCAAAAAAAGAAACAAAAAATTCTTAAAAAAAACAGTTGACACATTGATGTGAATGCATGAATGCTGCTGCAGCCAAGTTACAATTTAACCACAAAAAGTTTTTAAACACCTTGAGGAAAGTTTAAATAAAATCAACAAAGCGACAACAAAAATGCTACTTAATGAATAAAACCAACGACAACAACTTAATTATACAGACGAACGACGGAAATTTTTTTTTTATTTTTGAAAAAAAATCATTCTTATTTTGAAAAAGTAAATTTTTTGTGAAAAAGTACATTTTTATGAAAAAATAAATTTTTTTGAAAAAATTTATTTTTGTGAAGAAAGTAATTTTTTTTAAGATATTTTTTGTAAAAAAGTATTTTTTGCATCGTAAAAATTCTCACATGAAGTGTGAAACAAACAATTCCATTGTTTCTCGATTTGTGAGAATAAAGTGTTTCTCTATTTGAGCGAAATCAGATAACAGATTTCCAGTAGTTTAGTGTCAGATGCAACGAAACGTCAAAAAAGAAATAAACTTTAAAAACAAAACAATGAAAGGCTAAAAAAAATTAAAGATATAGAAACCAGGGCTTAAAAAACTGCAGTCGAAACCAAAACTGCCCAACAAATAACGAAATTTTGTTTATAACTTTTCGCAGTATCTTTTTGTAGAAAATGTTCAAATCTGTAGAAATATTATCTTTTTCGTGAAAACTAAAAATATTTCTCTTGAAAAGCAGCTTTTTGTGAAAAGCTTGTTGTTAAAAATCATAACTTTGAAAAAAGTATTTTTGGTTAAAAAAAATATCTATTTGTAAAAAAATATCTTTTCTGTAAAAAAAATTGGTAAAAAAAATATAACATATATTTGTTTAAATATGTTTCTGTGAAAAAAAAGCTTTTCCTTACAAAAAATAAGTTTGAAAATAAAAGATTATTTTTATTCAAAAAACAAAAATATTTCTGTGTAAAATTTATTTCTATAATTTTTCAAAACTTCGATGGTCTTATTTTAGGGCTTACATTTCCAAAATTACTACTTTAATTTCCAAAATTACTACTTTGAGAATCACTTTAGAAAGATAAGAAAGATACGATAAGAAGGAATATAATGGGCTTTTTAATAATGGTACCTTCTTAAAAGGTACTTTTTATACCCTCCACAACTAATGGGGTATAATGAGGGTATACTAAGTTTTTCATTCCATGTGAAACTATTTTAATATTCCTCTAAGCTTTATATGTATATTCTGGGCCATTGATTTAGCCATTTTCGGCTGTCTGTCCGTCTGCTGAAATCACGATCACTTTCAAACGACTGAAAAAAGAACACCATTGGAATTCTAGTATTATAGTTCGCCTTACCATCTTGGGTTTGAAATCCTGCACAATCAGTTTAGTGGAAAGAGAGTTATAAATACAAATGTGGAACAACCTCCTTAAAAATAAATAGTGACTGAATGCATGGATTGACAAAAAATTTTCTACAAATTTGTGATGATCGGTCCATAATTAACTATAATCTACAAGTTAAGCCCGCTTGAAGAAAACACTTTAGTAGGCCTAAGACTGTAAAGAATAATACTATATGTAGGAGTAAAATTAGGTCTGTCATAGTTGCATTAGACAAGATATCACACTACCAAATTCCGTGATGTTCGGCTCTTTTAGTAAAATTTGATCTGTCATAGTTTCATAAGACTTGAAATTATACATATAAATTTGGTAAAAAATGGTATATAATTTCTAACAATAAATAAAGCCTACTCCTTAAATATTTTAACTGTCGGTGGAGGGCAACAAAGATTCGAATCAGACGAATATAGGACTCTTACTTGTTTTAATGTTCTCTTTAAAGAAAAACTTTTTAGAACATGTTTTATATGTACTTCTTTTTAATGGTGGCTTTAAAGTTTTTTTCCATTATTGTCTAATTGGTCCCACTGTAGCTGACAAGCAAATGCAACAATATTTTTTGCTTAGTAACACTAAAACTATAAAATCGCTAAATAGTTTTTTAGAGAAAACAAAAAAAATGAATGAATAAAGGTTTAGTTACTACAAATAATCACCTCAACTCAAATAATGGGTCACGATGTTGAACAAAAATTAACTTTAGTTTGCGTACAGCACAAAAAGCACAAACATCAAGCTTTGGATGAATTCTGAGAGTTTATGGGGTTTGTGTAATTGCTGTGATTTTAAGGTGAAGAGAGTCATTTGAAGGAAATGCAATAAAAATGTTGAATTTCTTGACAAACAGGAAACGGAAATGCAAAGGCTATTCAAAGTGTTACTAACATCTCGACTTACTACAGCAGGGATTTTTATATGAAAAAACTTTGTTGGTAAGTCAAACAAAAAACAAAAACTATAAAACTGTTCTGCTAAAGTCATGAAATGGTAGCAGATGACCGGAAATGAAGAAGGAAAACAAACAGCAACAAAATGTACAAAAAATTTGCCGAGACACGAATCTTAAAATATAATTTTCTTAAAAAAAAAAAGAGGAAAAACAACAACGACATCGACAGATATTGTCATTTAACACGGAATATCAAGCACGAAGCGGCAACTGCACAGAGGAAAAACCAAAAAACACTAACGTCAAATTATTATGCTGATTAAAAACCACTCTTGTCGATAAGGAATGACAATAACTTTTACTTTGCTCAAGTTTATTTAAGGATAAAGTTATTAATAATATTCCAGAAATTATTTTTTGTTGCATTATGCCATCAAAATTAGCTAAAAAAAAATATTGGTGATGGATGCGAGGAGAACGGCAGTAGAAATGAAGGACCAAATAATGCAGTCGTTTATTATAAAATGATGTGCTCAAAAAAAAAAAAGTTTAAAGTAATGGAAAATATTTTAATAACTTTTAGCATTTTTGCTAAAATCCTTGAAGAATGATAGCACAAAATTTATGCAGTTAGAAATTGTCAACAGCTTATAGATTGATCAGTTTTGATGGGAAAATGTTAAAGTTTTGCCAACGTTTAAGTTGACTTTTTAAACAATAGCTTTAAAAGTAAAATATTAAAAAAATGTTTTAATGGAATATTAAAAGTTTAAAAAAAGTAAAAAATAGCTTAAATAGCAAAGCAGACTTATAAATATGTCAAGTTAGAAAAACCCTGTTAACAACACAAGTCTGTTTGTCAGTAGCTTAACATACGGCATAGAAGACGTTTGATATATTTTTGAATCCAACGATAATTCGCAGACAAGACTCATTATGAAAACAAACCAAACCTGTATTTTTCTAAATAAAACATTTGTATTTAAATAAAAACCAACATAAACCTTTTTTTAACTCAACAAGTCATGCCCATCCTTTGACAATTTTTTTAAAAAAATTTCTTTTAATGTAATTATTTTTGCAATGTCGAAAAGTTTTACTTGAAATGCTTTCTCTATGTATTTATCTGCAGCGTACAAATCCAGTCTTCTCATTATTTTGCATCAGAACTCCAATAATATAATGTTTATATATTTTTCTTAAAATTAAAAAAAATCAATGTTTTAAAAAGTTCCAAAAAAACAATGCACATTGGGACAGCCTTAAATCAAAAACGTCTATGTTTTTGACTTAAGACGTGTCAAAATTTGTACTCGGGGGATTGAGTTCTGATTTTTTCCATTATTTTGGCCATCGGATGAAGAGGTATGTCTGTCTTATGGTTGGGGAAGGGAAATAAAATTAAAAAATAGGAAAAGACATAATTTCATAGGTTTTTAAGTACTCCAATTTAAGTGTTGGCATTATTTTTGTGATCAGGAGAAAAGAGATTTGTAAAGTTTCTTCTTTACAAGGTATAACTTTTTTAAGTTTTTATTAAGGGTTATAAAATAAAAATTTTGAAAAAATTTATTTCGGGTTAAAAAAAACATTATTCGTCTAAGAAAAATCTATATCATTAGAATCAAAGGATACTTCTTATCATCGTCTTTTTCATTGCTTTTCTCGAGTTCTTCCGCAGGGTTTTCACCAGGGTTAGAAAATAAACAGAACATTATTTAGCGTACGGCTCACACATCCAGAAACGAAATCTTTTTTTTATGGTTTGTGTAGGCAAACACAACCATTAATACCGTTCGCAAATATTTCCATAAAAGTAAAGAACATTATATTCTGTTCGGTTCTTCGTTAAAAATTATGTTTTAATGTTCTTTAGTGTTGATTATTTACATTGATAAAGAAATGAGTAACCAAAAAAATTTTTGCAACGTCCACAGCACGAATAACTTGTGTATGTATTGAGCACATGTTTTGTGTGTGTAAAATTTTTGACTGGCTTTTAGTTCTTGTAAAAATTTTTTTTGTTTGAGTGAACATTAATGTGCAGAACCGAACACGACGAAGTTTGTGGTTTAAAAAACAAACAGAACGCAACTAAATGTTCTCATCTTTTTGCTAGTTGGATAAGAAACGTATTATTTTTGTGTTCAAATATCACAAAAAGAGAAACGTTATTTTTTTAATGACTTTCTAAACAAACGCTATAAGCGTTTGTGTTTTCCACAAATCTCCGGAACCGAACACTATGAAATGAAATTTAATGTGTATTTTCGAGCAATGGTTTTCACATATTTCTTCTTCGTTCGTAGGCATTTCTTTTTCTTCGGCGTAAAGTAATTTTTAAAGCTTGACCAGATTATCTTTTGTCTAACGACAAAAATTAGATAAGAAAATAAAAAGTCAGACTCCACTAGCAGCGTATGGATTAAATCAGTTGTAGTGAAAATTCTGCTGACCTCTATTACAAACTTCTTAAGCCTTTTCGGACAAAATGCTTATGAAAAAAATTGCAGCTTTGATGGTCCTAAGCCGACCGCTGGGAGGGATTCTATGGCAGTTGTAATTGTTAGGTGTTTTTGTAATTAAAATCTCCAAAAGATTTAGTATTTATATTTTTGTCACTAGATAAAGCCTGCATAACACAGTACAAAACATGATTTCGGGACACAATTCCGATAATTGTTTATGAAAGTAGACCCAAAAAGGAGAACTTCTGCATCATAAGTTTGGTCAAGGTAGCTCAAATAATAATTTAAAAATTTATTTGAAATTAGTAAGTATCGTATAGGGGAATTTGTTACGTTTTAGGCTCTATTGTTTGTCATAACTCGAGAACCACTAGTCCGAATAAGCTGGAACAAATTGAAAAAAATCAAGAATTACAATTCCTTAATTTTGCTTAAATCCCGCAAACGAAAATAAATTTTCGAAAAACGTAGTACATAATACAATTTGTACGAATTCGTAAATCGTTTCTTTCGAATCGTATTGCATAATAAACCCCCTGACGTCAGACATCAGTTTTTATTATGATTGGTTAATAATTTATAGATCCCACTCTTGAAATATTCTTTCGGCGGAGTGTGTCAAAGATTCTACACAACCGAATAAAGCAATCTAACTTGTTTTCATATTTAATTTGTTTTTCTGTTTTTCTGTGCAAATATTATTTACACTGCTTTATATTGTCGCATTTTGTCTTGCACTTTGCGTTTTTGTCTACATTTTAGTTTTCGTCCTTTTTTGCTCTCTGTTCTACGCTTTAAAGTTTCTGGTTTTTGTTGGCAAAATGACATGCTGTGTGAATTGTAATTTTTCTGTTGATTGCAATATTTCAACGGTTATGGTTTGTGGTCACCGACATTCATTCATTCATTCATTCTTTCATTTGCATATTCATTCATTCGTTCATTTGTTCATTCATTCATTCAATTATTCTGTAAGCGAGCTAGTGTTTGAATACTGTACGTATGTATGTAGTAAACAGAAGATTTTAAAGAATGCAAACATTTTCATTTTCAAAACAATTAAGTTGAAAATTCTAACTAAAATAGACGAAGAACAAAGCTTTTGTTGAAAATAATAGGTCCGCCATATGGCAGTATTTATTACTCAGGATTGAGGATTGTACAATTGTAAGAAATCTTTATTTTATCTGTTTTAAATTTAGCATTTAACCACAATCTATTTTTATATATGAGTAATATGTGACCTTCTCCGGGAAAAGGGATCGAGTGTGTCAAAAAACGTGTTTGGCCTTAAGAGTGTATTCCGGTACCTTCATTTTCACACACTAGGTCCCTTTTCTCGGTGAAGGTCACATATAAGTAATTGGTTTTTAATATGATCAATTATTAAGTAGAAAACATTCTTTTGAGGCACGACTGCTCTCTTTTGTGTCTGAGAATTGTAGCATTTGCCAAAAGTGTAATCTAAACTACATACATGATTATTTCCTCTACTTACATTTTTCGAACAACAAAAATAGATGGTAAAGAATTTTAATTATTTGTTATTAGTAACTTTAAAAAAAAATATTCATCATTAATGATTATAAATTGCAAATAAAGGGGTAAAAAGGAAATGCTTTAAACATTTGGTATCAAAAATTTTTAATTTGTGTTGAAAATCTACAAATTTAAAGCTTTTTGCTTAAAACAAAATACTTTTTTACCAAGGTTGGCAACGGAAACTAATTACGATATCGTCACTAAAGTTTGTGCTATTTTGCTAGATAGATAGATATGTAGTAGATCATTAGCACCACGGCCCAGAGGATCTTTTGTGCAGCCTGTTTATCTCAATGTCATGCCGGGTAAAATATAAAAAATTTCAGATGGGCCTATCTACCAGCAACAGGGCAGATGTCGTCCTCAACCTCACAAAATTTGCACATCTTGTTACTTACACACAGTCATCGTAAATAGGCCAACAAGTTGCCTGAGTTTTTCCTTCTTTAGCAGAAGTAGCCTACCTGCCTCGTCATATATATTTTATATGTATAATTTTTTTTCCGGAAAAATTAATATTATTTTCTAGTCATTCTCAAATTATCATTTCTAATTATAATTTATCTAAAAATTCTCTTGTTATATTTAATTATAAAAATCTCAATTATTCTGCATTCAACAAACACATTTTGCAAATCATCTTTTTTCTGAAACTTTTGTTTATCATGACCACAACTTTTTTCTTTGTTTTGTGCTATCAATTCATAGAAACTAAAAACTTTTTTTCTAAATGTATAATTCATGCTCAATGTTTACTTTGGTCTTATCATTTATCTGGAAAATGTTTTAAAAAAAAACTTAAAAAAATTGATAAAACTGAAAACAAATTATTTCAATAAAGATGTGATGAAATTTATATTTTGTTGATAAATTTGTATTTGTGAAAGTAATTAAAAAAATTATTTAAACTTTTTTTGGCAAAACTAAAAATTTTTTTCAAAAATTTAAATCTAAAACTAAATTTTAATATTTAAAAAACACTGCAATTATAAATAAAAATGTTGAACTATTTAATACGATTTCCTGTTTTTTTTAAATAAATACTAAGGCAAACTGAAACAAAGATAAACAAAATTTTAACACCCAGCAATTAAAAAGCTATCAGCAGGGCCGTTAAGTTTAATTGTGATGATCATTAGGTATTAGCCCATTCGACCCGGCTTACGAATAGCAATGGAACCGATTATTTAAGTAATATATAACTTATCGGTGAGAGAAATGGGGATTGTAGGGGTTGTGGTACATCGTTGTACCATTCGGAATGTAATGTGGTACAAATAAGTAGCAACCGTCCGGTAAAATTAACTTTCGCGCATAACATCATGCAAAAACCATCCTATGCACTTTAATTTGGTAGCGTTTTAACTTGCAAAAAAGGTGCCTTAAATACAAACAACAAAAAACATAACGAAACGTATTAAAACGTTCTCAGGAGACTTTAAACACTATAAGGTTCATTTCGCAGCCCAGCAACATTAAAGTTGAAGCTGTTAGGGATGTTTAAACTTACAGTGGTACACATATGTACCGTCCGGGTCGAAAGGGTTAACTCAAAATTTAAAATTTTGTAGTAGAAGCAAAACCATTTTTAATTTAACATTTATTAAGAAAATAATTTTTAAACCATTAAATTAACAAAAAAGTAGACAAAATAGCAAAATATTATTACAGTGGGTACATAGGAATATTACGGATCAATATTTTTCAAAAAGTGAAAAAATTAAAATGGTTAAGTTAATGCTTTTTGATCAAGTGCGATAAATCCTACTAAAATTATAAATGTGAAAGTTTGGAAGTTTGTTCGTTTGTGACTCAATCGCATGAAAACCGCCTAATGGGTTTAGATAAATTCGGTAGACGGATAGCATATGGGCCAGATTAAAATATAGGGTACCTTTTAAGAAGAAAATTGGGGTACAATTTGGTACTTTTTCTCTTTTTGATAAATATGGCAAACTGGTTGCATATGGTCAGGATTTAAGTAAAGGATACTTTTAAAGGGAATAAATTGGTACTTTTTAAAGGGTAAAAACGGGATGGTATTAGTTCTCTTTCTCTTATCAGTAAATTTGATATACATACATATTACAGCCTATACAAACATATAGTGTACTTTCACGGGACCTCAGTTGAGTAAAAATCTGGTTCTATTGGTACTTTTTGAACTTTTTCTCTTTTCGAAAAATTTGGTAAAGTGATATCATATGGCCCAGATTTAAATAAAGGGTGCTTTTTATGATGTAAAAACAAAAAAAATCCTGCCGATATTATTTTTTCAGCGTTGTGAAAACTCAAATTAACGCTTTACAACACTGAAAAAATAACTTCGATTCGTTCAGTATCGACTGAAAGAATTAGCAATAAAATTGCTTTCGAATCGTAAAAGTATTCGATCACGAATGCCAGAAATATTTACATAGTATTTGTATATACTATCGGGCACGTTCTACACTCAAAAGATGATGTAGTTAAATTCAAACGAAAATTCATTTGAAACAAATTAAAATTCTTTTAAAAAACGGATCATTTACATTTCATTTAAAACAGATGATTTTTACATTAATTTTTAATTTTTTTATTTATTAAACAGCATATTCCGTAAAATTGAATAGTTTTTACTTTTAAAAAATATATTTTAACCGAAAAAAATCAAACTGCATAACAAAATAAATACGGAAAAACATTATTTTTTGGTAATTTGTTTTTTGAATAACAATCACAAATGTTGAAAAATAAAATTATTCGTAAAATAAATTATTATATTTTCATTCAATTTTAACAGTACGGAAAACGAATTTAATAAACCACAATCAGTTACTGTAATTATTTTACAAGTGTAGAAATCGAAATGAAGTGAAATTAAAATAGAACGAGATCTTAAGTTTAATTATTTACAAAATGACATTATTTTTTCCGTTGTTCTTGTGAAAATAATTGATACTGAAAGAATGAAGAAGATAAAATGGGATATTTTTATTAACTTTCATTAAAGGTTCATTTTAAAAATTTGCTAGTTTTTTAATCCACTTCATTTCGATTTCTAGAACATGCCCGTATATAAGGATCATTTGCTCCTTTAAGGAGCATAGAGTATTATAAATAAATGCATACTAATGTTGAAAAACTTAAAGTTTTCTTTCCAAAATTTTTTTCAATTTTAGTTGAAGAACAACAATAATATTATAATATTCTTTGGTTTTAGGTATCAAAATTATACACCAGACAGATTTCATTTAATCGAAATTAAATTAATTTTAATTTTTAAGTTTTTTTTTTAATCTCTTTAAACTTGTCCAATTTTAAAATTCTTATCTAACAGATTTTGTGTGTGTGTGTGTTTTTTCATCTTTTTTGTTGAATATGCAGTTTAGCGCAACATGAATGTTCAAACAGAACAAACTTATGGAACGGGCAAACATCTTTAAGTATGGATGTATGTAGTTATGTATATTTTAAAACACAACGAGAAAGTTTAAATTATTTCCAAAATGTTTGACTAAAATATCTTATAAGTTTTATAAGATTATCGTCTAAATATTTTATAAACAAAAAGGAACTCGTTAGACAAATATCTTTAGAATATGCGTATAATGAAATACAAATGACGATGATGCTCCTATAAACGTTTTAACCCAACAAACTGTTGTGTGGCTGACTACTAAAAGTCGTTTAAAAAAGTCTCAAAAAATATATATTAATAAAAACTGATTTAAAAGACACTTTAAATACCCATAAAAAAATTATGTAAAACAAGTAAGAAAGTATAGTCGTATATAGTAAAAGTATTATAAATATGTTTCTATCTATAATTTAATTTTCGATAAAATACATAAAAGTTAAGCGGGGGCAGAAATTGCCCCTAACTCCCTCGTGGCCCTATTAAAAAAAAAATACGTAGCTTATGTATCCATATAAATATGGTTGATCTGTCTATATCTTTAATTTCATTAAAATCGGTTTGATAGTTTCTGAGCGGCAGAAATTGCCCCTTATCTCTCCTCGTGGTCCTTCAATTCGGCTCATTTTCAAATGATCATTGTGCCAATAAGAACCTATGTGCCAAATTTTATTAAATGTAAATGATTCGTATACTCTAAGGCTTCGGACCCAAATTTTAAGGTGTTACACACATCAGCACAAATGAATAATACCCTCTCCACTATTGTGGTGTTGGTATAAAAAAGATATTTTTAAAAAGGTCTCATTTAAAAAATATTCCGTTTAAAACAGTTTTGAGATATTTTCAAAAGAGACTTTTGTTAAGGAATCTTTAAAACTACTTAAAAACGAAATTCAAAAAGTTTCATTTAAATAAGTTCCTTTGAAATAAATTAAAAAACATCTGGATCTGAAATAGAACAGTACTGCCGGTTCACACACGTCAAGTTTGACTCGAGAAGGTATGAAGGAACACTTAGCTTAAGTAACATACAATTTTCGAATTTTTGAGATATGACTATGTTGCAATGAAGGAGCGATATGTTTATTTGGTGATATACACAAATTGTGTTCAATTTGTGTTGGCTTTTTTACCCGTGAAGTGCGGGGAAATCGAAATTAAAAAAATTATGAAAACTCGTGTATGATACTACAACATACAACTTGGAAAACACATTGTCCTAAAGATTATAGATAAACCTAATGAAATGAAAAGGTTTGCAAGAGGTTGATGCTATTTTTTGCATTACCCGTGACATACATTTGTCTGATATAGACGTTGTTTATAAAAAAAATGCTTTTTATTGTGAATCAGAAGCATTCTACAACGGTGTACTTTTAACTATTTGTCCAACCTTGGTAAAAAAGTGAACGAAAGTTTTTGGAAACACGGCAATTTGTAAATAATATCAGAAATATACTTTTTGACGACTTGCTAAGCGTTCTGAGTGTGTGCGGAAGTTATTTCTAAGCCGTCAAAAAATGTTAATATATTTATTTATTTAAAATAATTTATATATTTTATGAATTATTTTTTTGATCTCATATCTTGAGTACCTCAATTTTTGTTTTTATTTTGTATTATTGCTTAATAAATAATTTTTTTATCTTGTATCTAGAGCATAATAAGTAGTATTTAAGCATTTCTTTTACTTACTTTGTAAACAAGTTTCCTTGCGTTTTTTTAATAAAAGTTTTTTTTCATTAATTAAAAACAAGTTTACTTTAAATTATTTATATGGAGCGGGATCCCGGGAAATTTAAAAAATGTTCCGGCTTTCCCGGCAATCGAAAAACTCCGGAGAAAAAACTCTAGTCTTGTGGCAAAATAATAACAAAAAATCAGAGCTACAAAACGTTAAAATTTAAAATTACACATGAATTGCACAAGGGCTACACATGAAACAAAATTACTCATGATATGTGTAATTGCACGTGAGGTACTTAAAGGCAATTAAAGATGATTTTCATCTCGAATTCGTACATGAAATAATCCGAAAATGGGATAAGATTGAATATAACCTAACCGAAACACTTGCCTGAGAGATAGAAGGAGGAGAGTATTTAAGAATAATAGCAAATAGAATAGGGGAATTTTTGCTTCTTGTTCTACTTTTTAATCACGAAAATCTATTCCTTTTTTTATTCTTGTAGTGTTGTTGTTCTTTATACACAAAACAAGCAATTCGTTGTTACCTTTTTTTGTAGTGTTTCTACAACAAACGTTGAAAGTAATCCTATTTTGGATTGTTTAAAGTACTTTTGTACTTACATGTTTTAGTACGACTCGTGCTAAGAGTACATAAAAAAAAATTCAACTTAAAACGATTTTTTTCTGTTTGTGTTGCAGTGATAAAATAATTTATCAATCTGATTAATCGAATCATTAATTTATTGCACCTCCTTAAGTAAAGCTTCTCAATAATCTGCATTTAACCCTTTCGCACCTATTGGGACATATGTATCCCACTGAATGTTCCCAAAGTCCTAGTATTAAAGTTTTTCACTTTAAATGATTCAAAACTGTCCCATTTAGTTATTTAGACGTTTAAGTACAAATACTAAGCAAAGTCTTGCTTATTATCATAACACGTGTTGTTTGGAGGAGTTTTTTGATCAGTTGTCTGAAATGTATAAACTAGACCGTAAATCACAGAAATGGTGGGATAAAGTTTTTATAGATTGGTGATGTCAGCTGTAAATTCGTGGATCATATATATGAATTTACATCGTAAAAAGAAACCAATTTCTTGATTTTGTATACCCTTTTTTATAAGTTTCCGACTAATGGGACTTATATGTCCCATGCTAAACTCCTGATGGGACATATGTGTCCTACCTCAAGTCTCTTCCCTGGATAGGAGCACACAAAAAAAAAGATAAATATTTGTTTAAAATGCATATCTTTGTAAAAATAGCCCATTTTAAAAGCTTGAAACTAACTAATCGTCTCCCGTACCGAAAGGGTTAAGCACATTTTTTACAATTTACTTTCTTAAATACCGTTTTTTAAAAAAGATTTTTTAGTAAAATTTTAATACAATTCATTTAAAAAAGTATCTTTCTAAAAAAAAGTACCTTGAAAAATTAACTTTTTTTAAAGTTCTTTTAAAACTTGCTACAATTAATCACTGAGTTATGGCAACTATCCTTCCAAAACTGCATGCAACATATTTTAATAGTGATTTTATTAAAACCACATACAAACAACATCGCACACTCTTTATGCTCCCTTTCTTCTAAAATCGAGCAAGTTTTCAGATGCATGTTACACGCTAAAGAAATCCCTTTTAACTTTTCGTAATTTTTTTTTCTTAGTTAATTGTCATTTTATTAAAAATTATTTATTTTTTTGGTTACAATTTTTAATTGATAGTTTCCACAGAACCATAATAAATTTTGTCGACAACATTCCATCATTATGGTGGAATATACTGGCAAGCAAAATAAATGTTTATTAAAATACATACATATTTTTTAACTAATATTTATTCTTTGGACTAAGAACTAGTTTCCGAAAAAAAACAGGCTGGTACTAAATGGAAAAAATGCATTTTAATTAGTTTTGAAATAAATAAGAAATAAAGTTTTCTTTAGTTTAAGTTTGGTTTTTAAATTCAGTTTACTTCTTCTCATCAACTTATACGTATGTGTGTATTAAATGTAACCGAATTTGAAGAACACCATTTCAGATTACAACTTTTTAAAAGCAGGATATTTATATGCTGCATTGTAATCTATTTTATAAGAAAATGTATCATATTTCTAGAAGTTTGTTACGCTCCTAAAGGCATAAAAAACCTATGTACCAAAACGGAGAACGGATGATATAGAATATCAATTTAAATTTCAGAATCGTTCCGATTTTAAAGTACTACATTACCACCGAAGGATTAATGCCGGCTGCAATTATGTACGCGTTTTTGCATATGTTCGCATTAATATAATCAATTTTTGAATTAAATTGCATTTAATTTATAATAAATAAAAACAATAAAATTTCATTCATAATTCAGCTAATAAATAATTTTTTCACTTTAATGCACACACACACTTTCTTTATTATTTTTGTTTATTTCATTCATTCATCTTCAATCATTTTCATTCACAATCAATCTGTGACGTCACGTTCAAAAATACTACTACCAAATTCGTCGTCCGTCAACTTGAAGAAAATACGCTTAAAAATTTTTTTTATACCAGGCGCACAGAACTTGCAGAATTCTAGCAAGTAACTTTTCTAATTTTAAATCTTACAGCATACTTTAAGGTGCTGCAATGTATTGGAGTCAGCCTGTTTTTAAAAACTATAATAGGGTGATTCGCATACTTGGTTAACGTACCGCCTAAAAGTATGTGAATAAATTACGAGGTAAAAAAAGCTTTTTGTATAAAAAGCGTACGTACTCTTTGTATTTAGCCTTTCTGTTCGCCTGGTATTCAGCGCACGTTTTATAAAGTTTGACAAAATTGAGTGACGACGTTTCTTTTTATATTTTTTTTATCATCATCATCCACTCACTGTTTTTTTTATTAAATGGAAGAAGAAAAAACCAAGAAGACATGATATAAATAAAATAAATAAAAAAATACAAAAATAAATAATATTAATAAAAAAAATTGCGAATTTAAACAACAACAACCAAACTTGTTGCTTAACTTTTATTTAGAAAAACTATAAATAATAAATAATATCGTTAGCTGAAATGCAAAAAGACTAACTAACAAAAAATTCAAAACCAACTTTGTGATTGATGCCAGTGATACTGCATGTCTTGACAAAATGTTACACTTCTACGATCAAAAAAAAATAATAAAGCGACGTAATTACACAGTTTTTCTAACAAAATATGATAAAATGGTTTTCATTAAAAATTGTTTGAAGAATTCCATGAAGACGTCCATCAATGCATGTTTTTCTGACATGTTTATAGTTCTAATTTTACTCCTGTAAAATTATATTTGTATTAGTTACGCCTTTTTGCATTTTAGCTAACGATATGTTAACCCAATAAGCACTCAAGAATTTAATTTCAAGTGCTTAAAATTTCACTGGAAAAAAACTTGAGCTCAAGCTTATTTTTAAATGCTATTCAAGTTTCAAAATATTTTACTAATATTCACTTGATCTCAAATTCCCATTTGACTGGAGAATGATATTGAAATAAAGTGTAACTAAGTATGGCTCAACCCTTGAAACTTGAAATTCGAACTTGAATACCAATTGTTTTGCACCTGATTTCCAGCAAAATTGCTTATTGTAAAGGAAAAAAACGATTTTTTTTATTTATAAAAGACTTTATTTAAAAAAAAATACAACCATAAGACCAGAGTACCATGATAAGAAAAACCCAAGAAAACGTTTAAAAACTACAATTATCTATTCTCTTTCGACTAATAATTAATAAATATTAAAATGTTGTTTTGAATTATCACAATCCGGCTGATATAAGGAATTCCTTGAGGTATCCAACTGAAATAAAAAAGAAAAGAAATGTAATGTTTTAATAGTTAATCGCAACGGTTTGAATCGTGTTCACTAAAAAAATAAATTAGAATTTAAAATAAACATACATATGTGGAACCGCAAGACAAAACGTACTTTTTTTGCCGATTTAATTTTTGAAAAATTGAGGTTTATTTATTTCGCCTCCTTTAAAAACTGGATGAACCTGGACATGGTAACAAGTTTTTTACTTATTTAGAAACAAATTGTCATAAGTCACCACTAAAACATTTCAACGCAAATATTATACAACTACAAAAAAAAACCAATATGTCGACAAATGCGAAAAAGTACAATTTTGTTCTGCAGCTCCTCAAATAAAGACATTTATTAGCGGTTCAATAACACTAGTACCTAGATTTTTATCTCGTAGAGTAAAATATAAATCGTAATGAATCACCATGCACAGTGAGACTTGTCGTAAAAAATTAAATAAACCATTTCAAGATTTTATCTTCAGGCATTTAGGCTGTAGGATAATCAATCAGTCAGTAACGATACAATTTATATGGGCATTTCCATTTTGACGCGTCGTGATATTTGTTCCACAAAATGTAAAAAAATTAAATGAAGAAGTCAAATTTGTAAAAAGGGTTTTTATATATACAAAGTAATGAAGTAGCACTATAATTAGAAAAAAAATTACAGTAATCGACGCTTAGGATTTGCAGATATAAGCAAAACTCTGAGCTGGCCTGATGTTAAAAAAACGGAAGTGGATTTTGACTTGCATTACAAAACTGAATCAGACTGCGAATTGAGCAAGATGTTTTGTATAAAACCGTTTTTAGTAAACTTTGGACTAATACAGATTTATTTTTCTGCTTGGACCATGCCATTACGTACGAAATATAATGTCATTTAAATGACCTCTAGATTGGTTGCAGCAGTCAATTATTTTACCACTTTTTCGCACATTTCGGGCAAAAAAACATTGACCGAATTAAGAAAAATTTTAAATTTAAATTGGTCATTTCCGGTTTTATTTTATTTATTTGTTTATTTCTAATTTTTCAAAAACTGCAACACTTTAGCACCCTATAGCTCGGCAAATAACAATCATACAAAAAATATTTGACACACGTATTCATATCGACTTGAAGTACAGCTATGTCAAATATAAAATAGGTTTTTTGTATATCTGCTTCACAAATAATGCCACGTATGGGTACTTCCACAGAACTGTCCCGTTAAGCCACCAAGTTATTAATCTTTTATTTTAGACCCATGCAGTTAAAATGTGTACGCTCTTTCATTTAATTGCGCTGTACACCAAAATACAAAAAATTAAAAAAATAAGTAAATTATTCTTTGGGAAACAATTTCAAATGGTTGATAGCGCAACGTGACAAAAAGTAGACTTTCCTGTGGAAATACCCATATACAATAAATTACCCTACTTTTAAAATTATATTGACCCCCTCGAAATTTCAATAAAAGTTATAGTTTTTAGCTTCGCCCTAAATACATACATAAATATCGCACTTGATCATAAAAAAGGTATTAGCTTAAAACTTTTTACTTTTTGGATATCTATCCGCTACACAGTGGGAGATTTAAAAAAAAATTTAATTAATTCTGGATTTTTGTAAACGGCTAGTCCAGTTGCAATAAAATTTTAGTTGGCATTTAAAGACTTGTAGTCGAGTTTAAGTTTTAAATTTGGAGTCTATAGACTTATTAGGAGAAGCGTGATAGGTTACCAAAGTAGGGCATCTCGGGTATTAAAAAATTAAAAAACGATCAAGAATAGCGAAATTTTTGTGAATTGCCATTTAAACAATTAATATTCTACAGAAAAAATTGTGAAAAATAATTTGTTGTTAAAATGTTATATGCATTTATATGCAACTTTAAGGTAAAGAAAAAGACAATTGATGATACAAAGTGATTACCTATGGACGTTCACGTTGATTCAAAACCGGTTCAGTAAAACCTGACATGTCTAAACAAGCACTAAGAATTTAAAAGGAAATAATTTGTTTATACCTAAATTGGTCTACTTTGGAACATTGTGAGGCTGACTCATATGTATCATTTATTAAAGATGCAGTTGTACTGATCAAAAACAAAATTATATAGAATCAAAGTTGATTCTGTATGGTTTTGAAAAATAAATCCACCTCCATATTTATATGCAAACTAGCGGAGCCGGCGAACTTAGCCTCGCCCCAATTTTAAATGGCAAAATGACACCTGTCAGATTGCGCAAAGTCTAAGTCAACGTATAACGCCATCTGTCGGATTTTGGCTGAGAACTTTCTATTTCCGTAAAAACTCAAGTTGGACCATGGCGATCATTTTAAAGAAAAAATCGTCCAATTCGGTCAAGCCGTTCTCAATCTATGCGCTTAATAGAAAAAGTGGGCGTAAAAGTAGGCGTGGTAAATGTTTCTTTCGATGAAAACTTAAAATGAATTAATACGAACATTTGAAAGGTTTTTTGTAATTCGAAAAAAGTGGGCGTAAAAGTGGGCGGGGCAAAATTTTCTTTTCGTATAAATCTAAGTAGGACCATGGCGATCATTCAAAAATCAGACTTCACACTGTCACCCGCCTGAATATTCTGAAGATTCCATGAAAATTTCATCAAAATCGGCCCAGCGGTTTTGGAGTCCATACGTTACATACATACACACATCCCATTTTATATATATAGAAAGATATGAAAAATTAACTTCATGAAATGGTGTATATTGTCCAAAACGGCTGCTTGCCTTTCTGCTCATTGCACTTTCATTCAGTTTATTTTCCCTAGCTACCAAAATTTGCACAAGTTGCAAGTTTAACATAAACTCAAACACACATCCATCCATCCATCCATCCATCCATCCATCCATCCATCCATACACTTACTTAGGCAGCCAGACCAAACCCAACAATATGAGCCGAAAATAAACTCGTACTTAAACCTTAAATGTTCATTTGCCCAATAATATACACACACGTACACCTACATAAACATACTGACACACTATCAAACCCAGCAAACACAGGAGATATAAAAATAAAAATAATTATTTCAAGTTGTTCTGAAATTTCTTAATAAAAAAGTAGAACAAATTTCATAAATGAGAAAAATTGTTAATTTTCTAACGTTTTTTATTTGTGTTCGCTGGGAAAGGAAAAATTACTTATACAGCCATACAAAAATTCGGTTAATAACAATGACAACAATTTCGATATAAAACCAAGGAAAGAAGGGCGGGAAACATTTAAAGTGAAAGGCGTACTGCTAGAGTAAGAATTAGTGCAGACAGAGGGGCATAAAAAATCATGTGCGGTACGGATGTGAGGGCAAGAGTTTAAAATGCAGGGAATAAGAATAAAAAGTGCTTAAAGGAATAGCTGCCAGTTCTATTGCTTGTTGTATCTGATAAAATGGCAATGTAAAACCCTATAAAATGTAAAAATTGTAAACACTTTTTCTTTATATTGTTTATTTTTTTGTTTTTTTTTTTTTGTTTTGTTATTGTTGTTGCATTTTGTAATGCGTGTAACCCTAGAAGATGCAAACTTTAGGCAATACAAGAAACAAAAAAGTTTATTTTTTTATTTTTGTTTTCTGCAATGTTGTTGCTGCTCTTGTTGTATGTATGTTGTACATGGCCCAGCATGGGAATAGTTTGGTAGTTGCATGCTTTTTTTTTGTTTTTTGGCAATTGTGGTGCTGGTCATTAGCAACAATGTTGCTTAAGGCTAAAACTTTAACAACACCAACAGCATAAAATTGTAACGAAACAACTACAATAACAAACAAAAATTTCAAAGTGATTACAGATTAGGCAACGTTTGAGAGTATGTGTGTGTGTGTCTGTATGTTGGAGCATAAATGCATGAGCAGAAAAGGGGGATATCGAAAAAAAACTTTGCTTGTTGCCAGTGATGCCAACTTTTCATTACTGAAAATTGCAAAATTAATTAAGAAAAATGCAACGTTGCAACACAACTAAAGCCGCTTCTAAAACATTTGTTGATCTAAAAATTTGTATAACTTGCAGAAAACTTGGCTAAATAGAAATGACTAATGGCTAAATTGATTTATTTATGGATAAACGAGATGACAAATGGCTTAATATAGCAACTAAATGGCTAAATTGGCAACACTGCGTTTTGCATTAGTCTGTTTTTGTTAACGAAATTGAAAATTTTTTGTTGTTGTCAAATAACTGTGTGTTTGCGTGTTTGTGTGGGTTTTGTGTTTTTGTGTAAATTTAAAAAATTATGCAGAAAAGGTATAAATAGAAATAATGAATGAAGTTGACAGGATGTAAAACTTCTCAGTTGGTTACATTCTAATGTGGAGTAACAAATTAAGAAACTCAAATAATGGGTAATCACATCAGGACACTTTTTTATTTATATTGTAACTTCTAGATTTTTGGTTTTTTTTAGTTTATTAATTATGTATGTAAACAATTTGAAATTTGTAATAAAAGCTACTGATGAGATTTTTTTTTATATACAGAAGATCCTTTAAATGAAACACTTAAAGTTGTTTATAATGATAAGATTATTTAGTTTTTAGATTTCATTGCATATTTTAGAACCAATGTGGAAACAGATTAACATGAGTACCTGCCATATGACCTTATATTATTCTGGATCTTAATAACTGGGTGATAAGCAATGTGTTTACCAACCGCCCCTGCGTGTGTTTTAACTTTCAGTGTATAATCCGACAAAAAGTATACCCTCGCCCCTTGTTTAGGAGCTAGAATATCTTTTTGAATAGCAGCGTCACTTAGGGATGATTTGTCCCGCAACAAGAGCCCTCCAAAAGGGGATCGCTCTCTGGACGATTGGTGGCACCCCTGCCCGAGATTTGGGTTTCAACCTGGCACGTGATCCCCGTAAGTATATTTTCAACAGAAAAATAAAGCTTCCGTAAAGACAAGCATCCTAAAAGATAAAAGCATTTCCCGAAAGAAGCACACTTACGAAGACCTCAACCTAAACAGTCTCACTCTTGTGTGATACCAGATAGGAAGGATCTCTGGTTAGCCGGGATCTCAATTTTTTCCCCAAAAGATGTTACATCAAGAAGTGGGAATCCTCTGGATGATTTGACCATTAAAATCGTTTCGTGAAAAGAAAGTGAAGTTTTTTTGTTTGAAAAAGATTTTATACATAATTTGTGCACAATAACCCCAAATGGTATAAATATATATGTACATAGTTGCCAAAAATTTGACTCCTTAAAGCATTTTATAAAATAAATGTAAACAAAACGGTATCATACAGAGTTACTTACACGATATAAATTAAATCGTACTTAGTATTTGACAGTTTTGAACAGCATTCACAAATACATCACTAATTCTGCGGTTTCTAGTAACTGTATGAATGTAAAGCTCGATTCACCCATGCGTTCCGAACAAAATTTTTTTTATATTCAGTTTGACGTTTTACTTTTGAGAGAGAGAGAGAGCAATAATTTTGTTCGGGACGTTTTTTCTTGAATTGGTTTAATTTTTATTCTTGTGCCGAACAAAATGAACTGAGATGCCACTTTTTTCAATTTGTACAAAATAAAGTTGAATTGAGCTGCCACATATTACATTTTTGTTTTGTGCTGAATAATTAAAAAAAAAGTTAAACAAAAGATGAATGTTAAAGAAAATATTGCCCTGAAACTTATAGAAGAAATAAAAAAACCAGGAAGATTATGTATTTATGATATGGGCAATCGTTCATATAAAAATACTCACCTTTAACAAAATATATGGACGGAAATAGAAAAATCTCTTGGAATTGGTCGTAAGTAAATTTTTAATGGTAAATTTTAATATAATATAATAATGCATAACATAATGTTTACCAATTATTGTAGGAAGTGAATGCTAAATATTATGGAAAAGTCTGCGAAGAACTAATAGTTTGCTAACTGTGCTGCCACTTTGTATAATCGTTTACATCTGTAAACCATATGGTAGCTTTGTTTGTCCGGACAAATTTTCCGAGATGGGTGAATCGTTCTGCAGAACACTCTCTGTAAAAAATTTTAAATAATCGACTGCCTTAAGAAAACTTTTTGCAAACTGATTTGTTCTTGAAATATTACAGTTAAAAGACCATCAAAATCGTGAGGTTGATGGTTTAATTGAAGAAATCTGAAAAAACTATGTTGTTTGGACAATTTCCGAGGTGTGCACCTAAGATTCTGAATAAGTGGTGATAATTCTACTTCCACAAGCATGTCAAAAGACACCTTGGTTAATACAAAGAGAGCATAAAAAACTATGTGCAAGTTCTAGTGCATTTCACCTGGCTTTAAACGAAAGCTGCTTAATACTTTGTAGTTAGAGGCCAACAACGCAAGTTGCAGACAGCAAATAGAATCTACTGCAAAAACAATATTGCTTCTGAGTTTATTCATGTCGAGAATGATGAAGCATAACGTATACTAGAGATTAATAACGGCGTCAACCGATCACTGGCCAATCGGTTAATATGCTAGCAGACACGGTATTCTCTTTAATGAACATTTAAATTGGCGCAGTTGCCATAAACAAGAGAGAGAGGAAACAATTTAAGAAAGCAACCCCAATTCTAAGCTAATAAACTATATATAGGCGCTGGAAACGCTACAAAACTAACGATCTAAAAAATATTTTTCGAGTGGCTAGAAGAGCTGTTGTATCAAAAATAAGACACGATAAATTAACCTACTACGGGGAAAAATTTCGCACTGCAGTGACCACTAAACAAAAATGGAAACAAATTCGCGATATAGGAATAGTTAGTTCTCAAAGAAGTACTGCTACAAATGTTATAGATGTTGATAAACTAAATTTCACTTTTTCAAACATTCCTAAACCACCGGTTCAACTTGACTTCTACAACCAAAACTCTTCTCGTATTTCCGCAAACAAATTTGGATTTCAATGCTTCACCATTTGCGATACTGTTGAAGGGTTCCGAGCTGTAAAATCCAATGCAGTTGGTCTTGACGATATTCATCCACGCTTTGTAAAACTAATATTACCATATATAATTCATTATATTAACCACATATTCAACTCTATTATTACAACCAGCACTTATCCAACTGATTGGAAACTTGCAAAAGTTATACCAGTGCCCAAAAATGATAACGAATATCGCCCAATATCCATCCTTCCATACCTGTCAAAGGTTTTTGAGCGTCTCGTATATAACCAAATTTATAAGTACACTCTTGACCACAATCTCCTTACCGATCGCCAATCTGGTTTCAGACAAGGCCATAGCTGCACTACAGCCTTATCTGAAGTAAGCGAAAATATTCGAAAGAGCATGGATGAAAGTAAAATTACCTTTCTGGTTTTACTTGACCACTCAAAGGCCTTCGATACGGTAGATCACCAAATGCTGATCATGAAACTATTGAAAATGTTTAACTTTTCTGACACCGCATCGAAACTAGTTGCGTCATATCTTTCAGACAGATGGCAAGTTGTAGCAAACAATGGAACTGTATCCAGCCCTTTGCCCATGCCGAGAGGTGTTCCTCAGGGGTCAATACTTGGTCCGCTTCTATACTCAATGTATGCCAACGACCTTCCTTCCCAGATCAAGCACTCAAACATGCATATGTATGCCGATGATGTCCAGCTATACATTGAGTGCTCCAAAACATCGTTAAGTCATAAAGTTGGAAATCTTAACTACGATCTCAACAAGATTTATAACTGGGCCACGGCAAATGGCCTATGCCTAAATCCAAAAAAATCGAAATACCTAATCATTTCCAAGAAGAGCATGAAAATCGCTGATGACGTAGGCTTATATCTTGGTGGAAAGAAAATTGAGATGGTCAACTCGGCTAGAAATCTGGGTGTCGTTTTCAATAGAACACTTACATGGTCTGACCACATTAACCAAACGTGCGGCGGAGTATATGGTATGCTCAGAAGTCTATGGTATAGTCAACCGTTCACACCACCGAAAATAAGAATGATGATAGCTAGAACATACCTAATACCAAAACTTACGTATTCTTCTGAAGTTTTCGCCGGATGCAATGCTCATGACAAACGAAAGCTAAACACTACGTTTAATAACATTATACGTTACATTTTTGCTATACCCAGGTTTGCGAGTGTAACAACATACTCCAGACGAATCCTTGGAATGACTTTTGATAACTATCTGAAGTTTAAGAATTTACTTTTTCTACACAAAATTATTATTACTAAGGAACCCAGCTACCTATACAGTAAGCTAACATTTACAGCATCTGCAAGAAATAATAGCATTATCACCTTTACATATAGAAACAGCGCATCTTTTAACCAATTTTTTGTTTACACAATATATCTCTGGAACCATCTTCCTACAAATATTCAACTCACCAGCAACGCTATGAAATTCAAAAAATTGTTAATGACGTACTATGCATAAAGTTTTTAAATTATAAATGTATAATCTTCTTGTTATTTTATTATTTTTAACTACATTGTTCTTCAAGTTTAATATGTTATTAATGTTAATTTATGTTAAAATTCACTAGATTAGTATTTTTAGTTTCAACAAATATTATTTTACGAATATTATATCTGATAACTCATCGGATTCTAGAGCTGTTATTTATAAGATTTTATATCTTGTTGCTTTAGAAAGGCAAATATTAATAATAAATACAAATACAAATACAACTAAATGACTGATTTATCATTAACCCATACCGACATTATGATGAAACTCTTGTGCGAATGTTGGTCTTGCGTTTACCTTTATTTACCTGTGCAAATATGGAAAAGTAGCTTATGTCGAATATTGTAGTTTCGATATATTTTCGGTTTTGTTAAAGTTAAATACGAAGAAATCTTTTGCTTAAAGTGTATTAATAAAGTTACTAATAACAACTTCAATAGAGGGTAAAAGTAAACGTTTAAAAAAGTGTATATATATAAAAGATTTTAGACCTTTTCCAATAATGTATGCATGAGTAACTCTCAAAACAAGCCAAATAAAATGAATATTGACTTAAAGATGTTTAATTTATGAATTTTTCAAAAAAGTGCCGCCTTTTATTATTGTTGAATAATTAAATTTTGTTTAATTATTTAATTTACAAATAACAATAAAGAAAACAATGACCCCTTTTTATCGTCGTTGATCTCCTCAGGAAATAATATAAATAAATAAACGCCTTTAAAAGTCAAATATTAACGACATTAATTACTAAATGACTGTTATTGTACTTAAAGGCAATTTTTTGATTAAGCATTAACATAATTGTTTAACAATTGAAATTTTGTTAAATTTTGTTTATTTATATTACAAACAAAAAACACCAACAATGTAAAATAACGTTAATTTTATTTATTTTTATACTTTAAACCACAAAATTAAATAAAGTTTTTAAAACTTACATAAATTATAAGTGGGGATTTTACTTCTTTTTTTTTTAATTTTGTTTCTAAAATTTTTTTTTTTGGTGCATTTGAGCACAGCAATTTTAGTGTGTTTTTCTCGAGTTTATTTATATTTATCAGGCGTGGTTGACGGAAAAAAGTGTCAACATTTATCAAAAATTGTTTAGAACTTTTTTCTTCAGGAACAAAAAAAAAGTAAATAAACTGAAAACAAACAAAAAAAAAAAATAATAAAACATGAAAACAAAGTATATAGACCAAAGTGCAAACAACAATGGCCAACAATTGGAAGCAGCAAAACAAACAAAAAAAAAAAT
This sequence comes from Pollenia labialis, assembly GCA_949318255.1. Lineage (NCBI taxonomy): Eukaryota > Metazoa > Arthropoda > Insecta > Diptera > Polleniidae > Pollenia > Pollenia labialis. The sequence continues at coordinate 118,245,033 of OX439140.1, forward strand.
AGTGTTGCAATTGCCACTCTAAACAAAATACATGCAGCCACCCAGAAATACAAGGAAAAAATTATGAGGGGGAAAAAACGGAATACGGAAACAACCAACCACACACCTTAAGAAAACAATCTACAAAAAGAAATTCTAACCAAACAATATTATCGCACCTAAAAAAAAAGAAAAATAGCCACTAACCAAAAATAGCATCTAACAAGATGACAGTGGTTCGGGCAAATGGGTTATTTGTTTAAAATGCCAGATAAGTTTGATTTAGGTTAAAGTAATCAGCACTACTCGAAGACCCATTTCGAATAAAAAAAAAGTAGCTAAAAAGAAAGGGATTGGAATAATTTTATGTGACTTCATATTTTGCTGTTTATATTTTAAGACAACCCCTACTTCCCTATGGGCCCCTTAATATGTAGAATTCTAAATTCAATACAGTTTCTAGCTTCTCCGCCTCCTCACAAACCCTCCGCACGCACTTTCAGTTTGATATAATATACAGGCATGTCAAACATTCCGATCGGATTCGGTGTTCATTTCGCATTTGCAATACTGATCGGTTCAGTTTTCGGTTCTTCAGATACCAAACGATTTGGTTTATTCCGAAAAATTATAAAATCTTTGCTTTCAAATAAAGTATGGCAATGTTGTGCATGAAAAGACAAAAAACACGACTAAAGTCGTTATATGACCCTTTTTTAGCGGCCTGCGACTTTTTGTGAGGCTTTTGTATCACCGACTTTTGCAACTTTTTCAATTTTTACCATTTTTTGAAAAGTTTCTCACAAAAATCATTTAATTTGCAGTAAATTATAATTTTTCTTATTGTTTTTATCAAAATAAATCGTCAAAACAACGTCGTCTAAACTTAAAAGCAATTCACAGATTATTGTTCCTTTGCCAATAATTTTATTACTTTTTTGCAACCTTGTCAGTATACAATGTATTTTAGAAATTTTTCGCAAAGTTTCAAAGAATAGTTTAAGCGAAAAAGCTTTTTAAAATAAAAATTGTGGTGTTTGCAGTGCTCATTTCACAAAATAATTTGAAGCCGCCGAGTCAGTAAATACAGGTTAATTTTTAAGAAACGTAATATTTGGTGGTACCATTCAAAAGACTAGGGACTAAAGTATAAATGGCTTAACCAAGACATGGAGCCAAAGTGGTATTTTACAGTGTTTGTAAACAGCTTTTAGTGAACTAAACAAACATTTTCAGCGATATGGATAACACATTATTAATACAAAAAAATGCTTCTGAAAATGAAAAAATGCAACTGACTGTTTATTTTTTAAATTGTTTTTTTGTTTAAATATGCTTTTTATTAATAAAAAACGTTAAAAAAGATATGCGATTTTATTTTCTCACACGACTTTTTTGCGACTTTATTTTAATAAAACGATATTTTTTGCGACTTTTCAAAAATTCTTAACGGTAACCCTGGTTTTGCTCATTATTTGCGGTGCCACCGCCTAAATTCATAAATTTTTGCTTACAAAAATAAGTGGTTTGCACTTAAAAACTAATGCGGCAATGCTTCTGTTGAAAAATACATCAGTTTGTTTTCTTTTCTCAACAAGTTTTAGAAATTAAAATGAATAAATCAATCAAAAAAGCAATTCGACTTAGAAAACTTAAAGCGGTTTCATTGTGAAAAATATTTTCGTTTTACTTTTTCTAAAGAAGCAAAATATGGAATTATTTCCACTGGATTGAAATGTAGATCAACGGCTCTACGGCAGTATTAAGGGCAAAATACACTTGTCAAATGCTTGTCCAACAGGCGAATTCAATCGTGGACGTGTGCTGGACGTAATATTCGCCGTCATATCTAAATTTTTGATTTTTCATCCCGCATCGTTGGCGTGACACATACAAACACATTTCCACTAATACTACGTCCAGCACACGTACACGGGTGTATTCGCCGTGACGTCAAGCATTTTGACAGCGTACAGTTAACAGTGCAGCGCCCTGTGACGAGATACATGTTTCGTTATTCTTCAGGGCCCAATACTCGACTGCAGCATGCATGCGCAATCAACTGCAAGGTGCCTGTGGTTTGGTCGTAAAGTTCCATCCTTTTAAAATTCAAATCGATCAAGAACTGAAAGAAAGTGAATTTTAAACGATGTTGGAGCGTTTTCGCACTGTAAATCCTATTTTTTGGAGCGATGAGGCCCATATTGACTTAAACGGCCACGTCAACAAGCATAACTGCCGTTACTTGTCTCCAAGAACCCGCAACCCTCAATTGAAATATCAAAAACTATTGCATTGCCCCAGAGTAACTGTTTGGTGTACCTTATCCACGCATGAGATAATTGGACGATTTTTTTTTTTTGAAAATTCCCGAAAAACAAGGCTCCGTTTTGAACAGTGTGTTCAACTCGTCGGAAGACATCTGCATGACATACTCTTAAAAAAAACTCTTAATAAAATTTTGTGTCAATTATTACGTTTTTTATTTAAGTTTGAAAATATAAATCTGCGACCAGACAACCTGTAGTGTACTATTTATATCTGAGAAGTGCATGATATCACTAATTGGATATGAATTGTCATATAAACAATTGTCTTTGAAACAATATCACAAGGTGCGTAGTGTCGAATTGAAAAGTCGATAGAGCCCATAAAAAGTTGTAAGTAACCAACTGTAGTACTCACCTTGTCATTATCTGTGGTCAAACCTACTTTTTCATAACTAAAAGAAATTTCTTATTTATGGTTTCATAAAAATATCGGTCAACATTGGTTTTGATCCAATTTAGTTTTTACTGACTTTTCTATCAAATTAACTTTATGATCATCATCCCCCATTTTTTTTTTAATTTTAATAGATCCCACTGTTCCTACTGAAATACCATGATACTGCATTATAATGCAACTCTGTCATTTGATTAATTTCCCATACAAATGCTAACAAAATCCTACATTTTATACTGCACACTACATATTAATTCCTAGTTCACTTACAATACAACACTCGTATTAGTTTGAACTAAGAGAGCTAACAATGAAATACAGCAGCTACTACATCTTCCAACACTATTGTGTGAGAATAAAAAACTTCTAAATTCGAAGGTAAAAAAAAACTTAACTTTACTCTTCCTAAAGAAAAATTATTTCAATAGAAGTAAGTGGGAGGCAAGTAAAGAGAAGGTAGAATTGTGATTGACATAATTAAGTACCAAAAATTTTAGAATACTATAAGATGTTGTATTTTTTTTTTAATACATGTAAAATTAAACACAATTTTTAATATCTTATACTTTTAACTTTAATAAAAGTACCAATTTTTCATAAAATCGTTCCAAAAAATGTGTTAACTGTACTCTATAGGCCATCGTTGAGGAGGTTCAGTATGATGACGAAGAACGTGTATCTTTCTTTAAAAGAAAAAAAAAAGAGACATTTACCACAGTGTTGAATTGTGTTTATTTGTGTCCTGTGCCATAGAAAGAAACACCAACTTTTTATGGCCATTTTAAGAAGTTTGTCAGATTGTTTGTTATTTTCTATGATGTGTTTTTCGGGGAAATAGGAAATACGTTAAGCATAATAAAAACATTGTGTGATATTTAATTTATTATACTTTTTCACAAAATTTTTAGCAACAAATTTTCTTTTGTATTGTATTGTGTATTTTTGGTTATTTTGAAAGCATTAGATCATTTGCAAAAAGGAAAACTTGGGCCATAAGAAATAGTTTCATAGATTAGAAACTATGTGGCCAAAGAAACGATAGTTTAAAAGTTTTAAGTGATGTTTTTAAAGTCCGATAGAAATTCAAATTGGTTAAAATAAAGCAAAAAATTTAAGTTTTACTAAGAAATCAAGAAACATTGCATAAATATTTGAACTTATTGTGGACATTTGGGTTTTGAGGAAACGCATTCTGGACGTCCAATTTTGGATTACTTTATTCGAGGCTATATGTCACGAATAATGTTGGCCTCAAAAGCGTCATTTGTATCTGGTTTAGCAGCATAAACCAGTCAGTGACTTCACGAAGCCTCACAATAAATAATCGAGAAGTGTCAAATACCAATTAATAGTATGGTGGTTATTTTATCGAACTGTTTGTGTTTTTTCCAAATTTTTTTTATTTTAATCAGGCTTAGTTTCGTCAAATTTAATTTTCATTAAATTATTTTCAAGAAGAAAGGAATTTTGCAATATTCTCAGTTCAGTTTTATTTACACTGCCACATGAATATTAGTTATCAAATTGTGTTTGATGTCAAATGATAAAGTAATTTTATATAAAAGGTTTTGCCTTGTGTTTGTTGGGTATGTGCAACGTGGTTCGTTTCATTACACAGTGCAACACGAAAAAAAATAACCATATACGGACAAAACTAAGTGAAAAAAAAACCAAAAAAAAAGACCCGTGTCTCCCAGTTTTGCCCACAGTCATGCACTGGGCCCCCAAAGATTTGGGGCCTCGGTGTAATTTTTGTGCAAAAAAGTGATAATTTTCTCAGGCTCATATCTTGCAAACCGATCGGAATTTTGATTTATCTTTTGAGACAAAGTTGTAGCTCTTGCCATCCTAGGCGCTGCAGGGGCCAAATTTAAGACCATTCAACCATACAAATATGGACGTTTAATGAAATTCTTAAATTTGGCCTCTGCAGCGCCTATGATGCCCCTATATGGGTCAAATGTTTGGCCGCCCCATTTTATTTTTCATCTCAACTATTTATTTCGAACATACCTACACGCTATCTCCATTCCTTAAGGGGGCTCCGTACAAAATGTTCAATGCAGAGTGGATATATATTGAAGAAAAGTACCATAAATGCCCAGGAGTCGCTCCTAGCGAGATGTATTGTATGATCGACCTCAATTCATTTGTTGTCCTTAACATTTTCTCGTGACATACTTGCCCCTTATCCCCACTTCTTAGGGGGGCTCCCATACAAATATTGCGTTTTATAAAATTCTTAAATTAATAAAAATTTTAAGACGTTGGTTAATAAAATCAAAAGATTTTAAAAGTTAGTAGCCCAGCTGCATTTTCCAATTTTTTATGAATTTTTAAAAAACAAATTTTCGAAATTTTTTTTTTCCAAAAAAAATTATGTTTTTAATACAACGAGGAAATTTTATTGCGGAATTTCGGTTTTTTTAGCAATTTCAATAACTAAAAAGTTTTTGAGTTAAGCTACCGTCACACTTATCAAATATTTGACGAAAAAAACGGGACCAACAAGAAAACTAAATAATCATATCCTTCAATTCCAATATTTATTTTGATAATAATACCACATCTTACAAACAACAATTTGTTGCTATGTCTAGTAGTATAACTTATTTATTTTGTGATATTAAGATCATGCTAAATCTCAAAAACTCTTCACAAAAGTAGGGGTTGCGCTTATTTGGTCAAATATTTAATAAGTGTGACCGTAGCTTAACACGAATATATGTTGTGCAACCTCCTCCATTTTCGAAATAACGGTATATCTCGAAAACAAGAGCTAACCAAAAAAACGGTAAGCCCCATTGGATTCAGCGTACCCGAATTATGTTAAAACGCCATGTGCCCGGCTTGTCTAATTTTGCAACTAGCACAATGTAATTATTAATTGGAAACGATAAATTCATCGCCGTGATCTAATTTTAGTATGAGAGAGGAGCAAAAAGCTTTGATTTGTAAAGGCTTGCTTTTAAGGTTGAAGTTTTTTTTAACCAAACAAGTAAAGAAGGTCAAACATTAATTTGCCGGAATAGCAAAACACTGAAAATTATTTTAGATTTTTATTTAATATACCAGAAAAAGAAACATTCTTTTTATTTCCAAAAAGTCTGGACCATAGAGAAATATCTATGTATGTTCTGAACAATCATTGAGTTTCATATTAAATATTAAATAAATGTTCTTTTCAAAACCAATTTCTATTTTTGCTTATTCTCTTTACAGTTTGTTGAAGAAAAGCTCATCAATGCCGAATATTGTGATACAAAAGGAAAAAGGAGTACTTTAGCAAATCTCAATAGGGATTATGTATGCAAAAAGTAATTTAAGGTAATAACTAACTAGACAAAACTTGGCAATTTATTAATGTTTGTGTGAACTAAGAAAAACTCTAATGTAGTTTGTCTAACATTTGCAGGTTATTCCCATGTACGACAAATCAAAGAAAACCTGGAGTCAAAGGCTCAAAATACATAAGAACGAAAAATCACAAGCAACAACAAATACAGCAGGTAACAACGGCACATCGATAACGACAACCGCATTAAATAATTCACAAACTCTAGCAGCCGTAACAGTAGCAGCAACGAAAATTCCTCATACGTTAGAAGCAACAATAAATGTCGCTCATAATGTAAATGTTAATAGTAGAGCATCTATACAACAGTATCAAATAGCACCAACTGCAATTATGCACTTACCCAATTTAAGTGATTACCACGCAAGTGGAGCAGGCCCAGCCTATGAGTATATACCAAATCATATGAGCCGTTCTATGAAATATGCCGAACCTTGGATATATGGCACGGTACGGGGTATACCCGCCCGACCGGCTGGTATATATCATCCAGCATATGCCCATTATGCTGGTCATCCTCATGCAGCCACCATATTTGCTGCACCCACCACCGACTTAACTTCAGCACCTACAGCTGCCGCAGCGGTAGCTGTGGTACTTTGCTCATGTCACGAGTACCTGAGCGGCACCAAAGGCCGCACTTTAAAAAAACCAAGTATATGTAAGAAATGTAAAGGTACTCGCTTGCCTTTGCATAATATCGGTGGAACCGTAAGATTGCCGACAAACTTGCCAAACCCTAAGTTAAGACCTGTGGGAGCAGCATCAACAGTACGAGTCGTAAGCTCTAGTAAGAAAATTCGACCCACCATTTTAGATCCGCAAAAAGATCCTTATGATTTAATGAGAAGAACTCGACTACTGTCACCTGAACCAGGCAATGGAAATAGCAGTGGAGGAGTTTCTGCTGGTGGATCATTTAGTAAAGAAAAGTCTCGACAAAGGGGCAAAAGTGCAAGCCCCGTTAGAGGGCGTTCACGCACTCGTCACCACAAAGTTTTAGTTAGTAGCTCTAATTCAAAAGAATCTTCAAAAGCGTTACAAAGCTTTGATGAAACATGGCTAACTGAAAGCGAAGACTTAGCCCATACTGCCTCTTCTGTGACTGCTTCTACCAGCAGAAGATCTATTTTACGTTGTAATGTTAATCCTTATGATCTGATCTCAATAAATAATCAAGCTTCTGGCCATAATTTATCTCCAAACCTTATGGAATCCCAAAGTTCTTCTTCAAATGAAGCGGCCAAAAAATCGAACAGAAAACAAAAATTACAATTTTCACAAAATGAGTTTATGCCACCTAATGATGATTTCAATGTACACGATGCCGCTCTCACCGAAGATGAGCCTCCCTTTATGCAGAGAACAACGAAAATAAGAGTCGAATCTTCCAAATCTCATAATAGTAACAATAATAATAATAATAAAAAACTTATAGAAGAGCCGCCACCACCACCAAATACACCTCCACAAAATAAAAAACCCAATTACATCAATGTGCAAGCGATAGCTGGCCAACGCATTAGCTTGGGAGAAGAACAACAAGCTCCCAAATCTTTGTTGCAACAAACTGCAGACGGTGCCACCACTTATGAAAGCTTTGCCATGGAAAATAAATCCCAACCTGCACCAAAAGAAACGGAAAAATCAAATAAACCTAGACCAGATACTTTGCAAGTAACATTACCAGAACCCAAAAGACCCCCAAGAGTAGCAAAGCTACAAAGCCCATCCAATGAATCTAAAGAATCTTCAAGTAATAAGGAGAGCACTGAAGAGGAAGAGGAACCAATGGTTACTGTCACTGTTACCCCAACTTTTAACATAAAGTCCATTCTGAAAAGACCCTCATCCAAAGCTTCCGATAATGGTGAAAGTACACAAACTGATTCACTTTCAAAACCCAATGTAACTCCCTCAACTCCTTCAAAACAAAGAGATAACAATAGTAATTCAAAGAGTGTCACTCCTATTAACTCCAGACGTAACCAGGTCACTGTAAACTCTCCCACTGCCAATTCACAATTCTATATACCCCTGCCACAGGCACGAAAAAAGGTACAATTTCTGGTAGAAGACTACGAACAAACTGGTTCTGAGGACCAAGACGATGACGATTCTTTTTACGACAACTCCTCATCATCACCATCTCCGGCCTCCTCTTTGGCAGGTGATCTGAAAGCCAATTACGAATATTACAGCAAAAAAAGAAATCTCAAGAACCTGGTGAACAACAATGAACTATCTGACAACATTTCTGAGGATTCAGAAACTGAAATAATTACCTATGATGAAAAATTCATACAAGCCATGTTGTTAGAGAAATTGCAATTAGACTCGGAGATGGTAACGAAAAGACATAGCAATATTCAGGAACCAAATGATGATAAAGCAGCAACATTAACAACAAATAATAATAAAACTGATTACAAAGATGCCGTTGCTGCTGTTGCTAATGCAGAGCAAAATAAATCACAATACGCCAGGCAACAAGAAGAGAATCAAAATGTATCTAAGAGGCAGGAGGAAATACATTATATTAGTGAAAATCTAGGCAAAACTAAAACATCATTGCCACTGTCAACAGCCAACGAGCCAACATTTCAAAGTTCAACAGCAGCAATGACTGATTTTAACCCACAATCTTCTACCAGAAGTGCACACAACAACGAAGCAACTCCTTTGGAGCTGGCAACGCACCACGACAATATGAATTGTAAAAATGATGACATAGACGACTATAAGTGTTTGCCATGTAAAAACAACAATGATGACGACGAAAATGAAAAGAACGTCACCATAGCCACTGGTTTCAAGGAATGTGTTGATGACGATGATGACGACAACAATAATGTCAGCAGTATTGGTGATAGTGATGATGGCCCGTATAAAAATAATGTTGACAACGTGGACGATCAGCACCTTCCTGATGTTCTTCTTGCTGTTGATGTGAAAGATGGTGATGACAGTGGCAGTTCATATGCGGACAAACCACCAACTTGCCACCGCAATGATAACAATCATTTTCAGGATGATGACGATGACGCTGTTGACGACGATGACAATGTTAATATATCCACATCATTGTCGCCAGTGTCGAAAGTTCAACATAATGGTGAGTAGTTAGTCATAGTTATTATGTGCTACTTAGTTTAGTTTAGGAACAAGCTTTCCGTAACAAAATAACTATAAACAATGAAAGCACAACAGCAACACAATTCTCACTCATATATGTAAGTTGAATGCATTTACGAGTATGGAGTTGCATACAACGCTGATATCATGTTTGACTTTGTTAACTTTTAATTACGGCCATAAAGTTTAAGACAACCAAAACAGAAACTGTTAAACGAAAAAAAAGAACGTTTGGGGATATAAATTCAGCTAATACCTCAATCTTATTTGGAGCTTTAAATTGGAAAACATCTATTCAATCCCGGAAGGTTAAGCTAAATAATAAACCAATTTAAAATAAAAAGTTAAATAACTGATCTAAAGATGTTTGCTTTTTTGAAAAGTGCCTTAAAAAGTACGAGGAATTTTTGCAAGAGGTACATTTTCAAACTGGTAGTTTTTTTAATTACTTTATTAAAATAGAGTTTTTTTAAAGCAGTCTTTAACAAATTTAAATTCCTTTAATAATTTAACTTTTAAAAAAGTTTAAAGCTATTTTTTTCGTTAATTTCGCTTGACATTTTATTCAGTTCTGTCACGATATTTTGCAATCCAAACAAAATTTATTTTATACTTTTACGCAAAAATTGTATGTATTCACGAAAATTTCGTTATTGTCTTCACAAAACTAACTTAATTCCTTTGATGTAATATTTAAACAAACTTGTGGTTTTTATTTTAAATTTCAATAAAATACAGTTCAGATACGAAAAGCAATCACTTTGCATTGAGCCATCTTGACATTTTAAAATTATGGCAAGAAATTGTTATGCAGCCGCCGTTGAGACATAGAAAAAACTACATGACATTTTTCCAAAGATTTTCAATAGAAAGTTTTTTAATTCAATTAAAGAGTGACAATAAACTTTGAAAGATATTTCTGTGGCAAGATTTAAAGTTAAATTTACATATTAGAATTCCAAAGTATGCAGTTTTATTAGGGAGTTACTTGAGTAAGAACACATTAAAAAGATTCTCGCGCACTAGTCAGAGGGAAAAACTTTAATGTTTTTAATTTTTTTTAAAAACGCTTCAGTAAACAGTTAATACTAAGGGGTGACAACAAATGTTCTCAACTTGACAACGTATTGTGCTTGATTTGGCAACAAGGCGTTCTCGATTTGACAGCAGGGCCATGTTACTCAAAACTACAAATTACAGATCTACAAGTAAAATAAGTTAACAAACACAAATTTTTCAATTTTTGAGAAACATGGCCTAGGACGTTCTTGATTTTACAACTAATGCTAATTTTCATATTACCTTTTTCAATTTGACAACGTTGAGTTCTAAATTTTTACTTTCTCGTTCTCAATTGAACAACGTCTTAATGAATAAATTTGAAAGGTTATCCTGCCGTTAATTCAAAACGTTTCTTATCCTCTTAATACCATCAGTGGGATTTCTGAGAATGCCTTTCCAACGCGATTAGCTGCTACTAATGACACTATTTTCGAGTATGCAAGTCTAATTTTTTTTTTGTTTTATACAACTTTTCCAACAATCCTTTCAAAACTCCTTTTAAATTTAACTTAAAAAAAAGCGTTATATTATGTTTATATTCATATAAATCCTAATTAAGACTTTAAAAAAACTTTCTTTATTACTCTTAGCTAAAGAACTAAGAAGAAGAAAAAGTAATAATAATAAAAAACTGCTGTTAAATCAACAACTTTTATTTTTCAAAACTATTTGTAGAATTTTTTTAATAACAAGATGTAATTTCAAGTAGGCAAAAGCAAATAAACACCTACGAAATGCAACACGTGCGCCATAAATCAAAGTGCAAATAAACTTACAGACACACGCACAGTAAAAGCATTCCAATTCCTGTTCTCATGTTTTATTGCTATTATGGAAAAGTATCCAAAACTTGCTGGCATACATTCGTTTCGAAAGCAAACAGAAACGCCACGAAATGCAAAGAAAATATGGTCAAAAACTCTTTTATGTAAAAACAATTTCTTTTAAGAAAGTGCCAAAACTTTTCAAGAAGGCGGAGTCAAGACAAAGAAAAAAGAAATTAGCAGTAAGTTAAAGGCAACAAATGTTTAAGCATATTAGAAGAAAGCAGAGATTTAAAAGAACGGGAGAACTTAGAAAAAAAAGATTTAAGAGAAATTAAATAATTACTGCCTGTATAACGATTTCGAGCGTTTGTTTTATGAAAAACACTCAGTTTTAAAAATATTTTTCATAGAAAAATTTTATATGAACTTTAACGTTAAAAATTTTTGAAAAGACAGTTAAAATTTTGTGTTGTAAAAATCCACTTTTTGAACGAATAAACCTGGATTCACAATGGAAACAACATTTTCCTCGGATGTTCGCAATAGTTTTGTTTGCAAACACATTAATTTAAAAAAAAAAACATAAGTAAGTAAAACTGATACGGCTTTGCCGAATAGTATATGCCCTTTACCATAGTATTAAAATCGTACCAATTGTATGGGGACCGGCTTAAATAATGGACCGATTTGGCTTTAACAAGTATAAAAATAGAGATGCATATGTCTATAAGTAGAAATTAGAGGTAGTCTTGCTTATTTTCTCATATCTCAGCTATTTGTGAACCGATCTAGTTGAATTTTAATAGCAAACTCATCCGGGCTATATAAGATATAAAAATATAATATTCTAGTTCACATCATTTCTGGGGTACTCGGAAAAGCCGTTTCAACATCCAAACGGACAGAGGGGCATCGCTTAATCACCTCCGCTGCTCATAGCGACCAATAAAATATAAAATTTTATACGGTCTAACATTAAAGTTGTAGAAATAACAAACGAATTAGCAAACTTATATAAAAAAGAAACAAGTAAGAGTGCTACAGTCGCCTGTGCCAAATCTTTAATACTCTCATACTACTCACACACTTACGCAAATTATCAAACAGATTTTAAAAAAAGTAAAAGTGCTATATTCGGCTGTGCCGAATCTTATATACCCTTCACCATTGTTCGAGCAGAATACAGAGCAGCTAAACAAAAACTAAATAATTTTTACATATACATACATACATATTTACAATACTCAAAACTTCATTATAAATTAAATTTAAAAAGCGAAAATTGGTTAATATTTTTATAAAATCGTTTTTAGAACACAAAAAAATTTAAAAAAAAATTTCTTTTTAAAAAACAAAGATTCGAACCAGTGGACTCACAGATTCTCACATTAACAAACCCCCTAGACAACTGAACCATGAAGGAACGCTGTTTGAATATCATTATAATGAAATATTGGCCGACGGACAACCGGATTCGACCTTTGCTTTTAAAAGGACCCAGAATATATATACTTTATAGAGTGTAGGATCAATATTGTAGAAATTACAAACGGAATGCAAAGTTATATAAACCATTTTACCTTCGGTGAAGGGTATAAAAAAAGAGTAATTTTTGGGATTTCAGTATTTTGGTTATAACTCAGCCATTTTTTAACCGATTTGAAAGATTTATATACCGACGTGTTTAAAAAGAAATTTACCATGGGTTATAAAACTTTTATTTGTATAATATCTTTAACTTTTCTAAAATCTTTGGATGAAGTTTCCTGACGATCTGGCCTAAGCAACCAGTGAAATGCGCATAGGAATAGCTTATCCTATCATCAATAAATTTCAGTTTCTCAATAGTATGAAATGGGAATTTAGCACATTTGAAAGAAACCTTGTTAATTAATTTTTAAATCCCAAGAAAAACTTTGATCTTTAATGAAATTTTCAAGTTTACATCAATTTTCGAAAATCCTAAATAATTGTTTTTGGGTTTTTATAAACAAATTTTCATATTATTCGAATGTGTATTCTAAGTTAAATTACAATCCTTAAAAGCTTTTATACTTTAATAGTCTTATTCCTTCAATATTTTCCAGGAATATTTTGTATAATAAATGTTACTTAACATGAGAAATAAATTCCCAAATTCTATTTGTTTTTTTTTTATTACCGAAATTAAAAATAACTTCACATTTTCATTTAAGTTTTAAAAGTTTAAAACAAGAAAATCACAAGAAATATTTTTAAAATTAAATTCTTTCAACTTGGTTTTTATTTTAGTAGATGTTTTAAAATTCGAACAAAATTTCGAAAATTTTGATTTAATTATTTGTTTATTTATTATACGTTATATGATTACAATAAGATTACAAATTATATTCTAACATAATTAACAGAGCAAAAGTAGCGTAGACCTTTAGCCCGTTGTAGTGAAACAGACCAGAGTCTCACACTAATAGAGAAGCTCGCTACCAACTTGCCCAATGTGGCACGGAAAACACTTTTTTCAGTCAGTAGTTGTTAAATTCGTTGTTCTTTAAAGCATATCGTAGTGAACGCCTTTTAAAGTTTTTTTTTTCTTCTTTAATTTGATAAATTGGTATAAAGAACGTGTAATTTCTTAATCAATGCAGAAATTTTCTAGTTTTTTACTTAAACGCCAATTTATCTTAAAGAGTTGCATCAACTCACTAAAAAAAATGTATCTACATAAACAAATACATAAACAAGAATTTAAATTTAAAACTTCTGACTCAGAAAAAAAAAATACATCACGCATAAACTAACTTCCACATGAACCGACACACACTAATTCACTTAGCCGCCACAGAAACATTAGTGTGTAACAAATTTGCAACACAAGGAGTAACTTTTCAACAACGACTCTTTCTCTATGCATCTTTATAACTTAGTTGATGCTGCTGCTGGTGCAGTTATTATTGTGATTGTTTGTGTGTCAAATTATTTTCTTAGAATCACAATCAACCAAAAACAACAACAGCAAGGACCAACAATAGACAATAGAAGGCCACAATAGCAGAAGGCAGTAGCAGCGTCATTCAGGAAGGCACGCATTTCTGTGTCCCCTGTAACTGTGTAGTGGGTGTAAATGACAAACTACATGATCATTATGCATACGAAGCCATTAGGCGCGCATTTTCTTGGAAATAAAATCATTATAACTTTTTAAATGTGGCATGCACCAAGAAAGCAGACAGCAACCAGGATAAACTCAAGTTTGTGGTTGCATTTATTTGCAATATAAAATAGATTTAAATAGTGAATGAAGTTTAAAAACTTAATTGTTGTAGATGATGAAAATAAATAAATAAAGTTTGTGGATGAACAAAGTATGTGGGCATATTTAGCAAAAATTGTTTGCGAACAAAAAAGGGTCTATAGGAAATACAATGCATACATATCGCACACTAAATCGAAAACAGTCAGACCTTAAAAGTTATCAAAATCATTTTTTTTTTTTTTGCATAAGCCAGCTTACAAATCAAATCTCTAGGTGGAAAGGCAGGTGTGAAGTCTCCTTCACACCTTCACCCAGACACCAATATTGTCCATTGTGACGCCTTATTTAGAGATAGATATGGAAAAAATGGAAAGTAGGTGAAATAAAGAGCGAAATCATAAGACATAAAAAGGATAGATAGGAAAGGAAAGTTTCGGACCAAACCCGTGAAATCCTACTCACCCATATTCGCCCTAAGTGCCTCCAGCACCCAGTCTCCTGTCGCGCATCAAGTCATTTACGACTGCAAAAATTTCGTATGCGTCACTGTCTCGGTTATCTTCACCGGAAGTAAAATGGTATAGGCATTCCGTTTGTATCTTCCACAATATTGATCCTAGGAACCTGTAAAATATAAAGTATACAAATGGTTTTCCAATATAAAAAGTGTTATATTTGTAAAAAAGAATTCAAATTTTAAGAAGTTTATTATAATTTACAAAACTTTGGACAATGTAATTACACTTGAAAATTTTAAATACTTCAAAAACAACAAAAACAGAACAATAAAAAAACAAAGTTTCATTTTTAAAATACTAAGAAAAGTGAAGTGGCAAATACTTTGTTTGATTTCTTTTTGCTTTTAGGACAGCTTCTTTGGCATCGATTTCCCCCATTTTAAAGTTAGCGCAGTAGAAAATTGTGGCTTCTCTTCCTGCAGAATTTTCTTCAGAGAGTGCTTGCTGGTTATTTTTTTTTTTTTTTATTTGTCTGTCCAAATATCTGGGAATATTTAGTTGAGTTGATATGGAGCGACTATTGGGCTGATCCATCTGTTTTAGGACATATTACAAAAGCCAACCATATCTCGCTTCACTATAGATACTGTATTTTTTCCGAAGAATTTGTTATTTCTACCTTTTATCGCCTTTTTTTTTGTCCAACTTGCTTTCGTCAATTTTTCGAGCAACGTATTTTTCACAGATGACAGCAAGCTTGAAGTCTGATCAAATTTGGCAAAGTAGAAATTTAACTTTTTATAACTAACATAACATTTTTATAATGACGGTCACAGTATATATATTCTAGATCCTTATAATAGAAGTTTTAATCAGGTAGATCGTATGTCCGGCGATTGAAATCAATTATGCGGAGCCCCTACACAACGCCAATATATGTATGATGTATTTGTCGATCGGTAACGCTTTGCTATTTAAAATCAGCCAAATTGTATATACATACATATTTAGCACTTTTACTTGTTGACTATGTTACTTTAGCCACTTGTACATCATCAACATAAGAGTCATAATTTTATTTGTGACATTGCGTTTATGACTAATTGACTAATGAGATATTACGAAGCCATTTTGTTGTATATCCACTTGTGCAAAAAATTTAATGGGTCATAATATCGTATGTTACACAATTGTGGATATACAACAAAAATCGTATGAAAACGTTCAACTAAAAAAAATCTTGCGTTATCTTGTTGTATGTGAACAAGCACATCAGGCATGTTACTAAAAATAGATTATCTTATTAATACAACTGTTATTTAAACATATTTCGTTTTATATGTAAAGAGTTTTTTCGGATGTAGTACACAACTGTTATTTATATTGATGGAATTATTGCTATATTGCTTAAATTAATTTTATTGTTAGGCAATTAAAGGGTAATTATTCAGGGTGATACAACCACAATGCATGATGTGAATTGTAAATATGTAAAACAAAAAATAAAGCAAAGAATTATCTTAATACTTTTTATTGTCATAGAAGGATCTGTGACAATTATGTGTGATACAAAATATCGGGCAAATGCTCGCCACGGCTTCGGTACCTCTATCCGATGGTCCACATTTCAATGGCTCTGAGACATAATTGAGGTTCAATGTCCTTAACTCCCCGTCTACACCTGACATGATTTGCTGTTATAACATGATGTTATAAAAGCGTTGTTAAAACATTTGCATTACCAACCGTATTATAACATGAGAAAAGCTCTAACATGATTAGTCTATACTTAAGACTAACATCATATTAGTGTTAATGTTAAGCATTTCATGTCAGTTGTAGACTGCATGTAATGTGCCTAGTTATCTAATCCTTTAGGTCTTGAATTGTTCTTGGTTTATTGACGTACACTTTTTATTTTAAATATAATCAAAGAAAGAAGGCCAACGGTGTCAAAACACATAATCTTGACGGCCAATTAACATGGCCATTGAATTTCTCGCGCAAAAGAGCCATTGTTTCGTTGGCCATGTGACACATTCTATTGGAACTACTTATCGTCCAGGTCCATATCCTCAATTTTTGGAAACCAGAAATCCGTTATCAGCTCGCGAAAGCAAACACCATTCACAGTAACTGCTTGGCATACCTCATTTTCGAAGAAGTACGGCCCGATGAGAAATGTTAACTTAAGTTGGACAAAAATTAAGGTGTGACTTACAATTAACATCTTGCATTATGATTGGACCACCCTTTACTAATAGTATACCTAAAAAATATTCATACATAAGAAAATTCGATAATATAATATAAAAACTATAGCTTTACGTAAATATATTTGTCACTAGCATAAATTTTCGTTTCGAAATTTATTATAATTCAATTTTCAATATTGGTGAAACACGTGAATGTAGTTTTTTAATATCTTATTTTGACGTATGTCTCACAAACTAAAAAA
This sequence comes from Pollenia labialis, assembly GCA_949318255.1. Taxonomy (NCBI): domain Eukaryota; kingdom Metazoa; phylum Arthropoda; class Insecta; order Diptera; family Polleniidae; genus Pollenia; species Pollenia labialis. The sequence continues at coordinate 118,262,203 of OX439140.1, forward strand.
TATTTCGCAAAAAGTGGAGTATACGACAAAATTGAAAAATTTTTTCGGACGTGACAGAGGCTATAACTCAAAAATGTTTTTCCATGACTTTGGATATTTTTACTTAAATCGATAAAGAACTTCAAACACAATATCTGGCAAAAATACTTTTTTCACATACATTTTTGTGTATAAAAATTTGAACCTTAAGATTCGATTTCCCAAAAAAAAAAAATTTTTGTGATATACGGCAAGATAACTTCGGCACGACGTTATGTCAACAACAATGCACAGTATGTTGTTAATACAAAAAAATATTTAATTGATACTATTAATTTGATTTCTGATAAAAATTTAATTGATTTACATCAATAATTTTTAATTAAAATAATTTTTTTTTTTTTTGTGTGAGAATTTTCTTTACTATCCAACTCAAATTGATTTTAAAAGCTGGTTTTTCATGTCCTGAACATTTGAGAATTTTGAATTGTGACTGTTTATGATTAAGTGTGCGATATTTGGAATTTATTAGTTTTGTTAAAATTGTTAACTATTTGTATATTTTGTATTTTTTTAATTATTTTTATCATTATTTGAAATGTCGCTTGTATTTTAATTTGAAAAACTAAATCGTTTGCACCTGCTTCACCAACAATTTGTGTGTGTGCTTTTTATATGACATTTCATTTTATTAGCCAAATTCTCATAAAGAAAAAATGTTTCATATATAAAAATTAAAACAACATGTGCATATTTTCCAAAAAAAAAAAAAAATTTAAAGTTTTACACTAAAACTGAAAACATGAAGTTTTGTTTTTTTTCATGGACACAAACGTGTGAAAAAATGACTGGACAACTTCGTATGTATATGAGATGAAAGCAAAAAATTAGTTTGAATACAGGAGATAAGTGAAAGGATTTATTTAAAAGGCCCTTTACAGAATTAAAATGGATTTTAATTTGTTTGAATTTAAACTATTAATGTTTTTAAAACTTTTATTGCAGAAAAAATGTTAAATGTAGTTATTTTGATGACGCAAAATATCGATTATTTCGCAACAACCAAGTGTTGATGGCTAAAGGCCGATTTCACCAATTTATTTAAATATCAATTTATATTTTTAATGTCAAATAAAAATAAAATTATGTACATATGTGAAAAGCCATTAGATCATACGGACGACATTTGACTTAATCCGACCGTCAATAGAATTATCTCCAGTAATGTCGGTTCTAGTGAAGATATGAAAAATATATAAATATATATATGCAAAAGCTGCCTTTGGTGTAGCGACCCACAAACATATCTACAGTCACTAAAATAAAGTTGTTTAATACTAACGTAAGGTCGGTGCGTATCAAACGTGAAACACATTCAACCGCGAGTTGCCTACAACGCAAGCTTTTGTAAATCGTTATGTGCATAGAATTCTTAAATCTTCCTAGAACAAACCCTACGAAAATCACAGGTTAATGAAGTGGTTACCTCAAGGAAGCCAAAGGAGGGGTCGCCTATTCAAAACCTGGCGCCAATTAATGAAAATAGAGCTGCGTAGGCTGGTGTATCCGGGAGCGAAAAACATTGCTTACGACAAACCCGTACGGAAAATCTTTGTTGAACCGTTTTTTCTTTTTATTACGAAAATCGGTCATATAACAATATGTCATTTGATTATGAATGGATCCGTATTTGCAGTAGTTCCAGCTCCATAAGCCTAAATATTATCATAAAAGTTGAAGCGACAAAAAAGTTGATAAGGGAAAATTTAACGTTTTGTTTTTTAATCTTGTGCATGTATTAAGGCGAATTCATTACAGGTGACCTTGAAAGCCCTGCTAATAACTTTATTTTAAGATTTATAATTGTTGGATGTCAAAATTTTATGTATTATCTTTGTTTCTGTTTTTGAAATTGTACAATGACTGCAAAAACAAATTGCTTGTGATTTTTGTAAGAACGAGGCGTCCTTGTTGTAGCACCGAATTAACCTGAAATGTGTTCGCCTTAATATGTTTGTATGTAACTATTTGTCTAAAAGTTTGACTTTAATTTAAAAGCCACATTTAATTTACTAAAATACCACATTTTCCAAAGATTAATTGTAGTACAAATTAACGAGAATCAATTCAAACTTACTAACAGTTGTCATAAAATACCCACTTTCCAATAACCATTATAAATACTTTCACGTGTCAGATTTCAAAATCTAACGATATTTTAACTTTTTGCAAATGAATTATGATATTTCCAAAAAATAGGAGATACACCTTTTGGAATTAAAGACAAGTGCATAAACTGCCGTAACTCGCATTAAAAGATGAAGGCCCTTATTATGTTAAAAGCAACGCAACAACAAAAATTACATTAAAAGCAAAAACAAAGTTAAAAATATTTTATAATTTTGTTGTTGCTTTTTACAGAAATTAATATTGAACTTTTAAATTTTAAACGCTACAAGCGTTAATATTTCCGTAGGTAACCCTTTTTAATTAAATCAACAAAAACCCGTTTGGATCGAATATAATTACTTTTTGAACCATTTTAAAAATTCTGAAATTTCAAAAAATATCTTCAACACATTTTTCCAACGATTCCAAATCATAATCTTCCTTGCAGCATTTAAAAACATCAGGGACATTTTTCCAGTTAATTTTTTTCACTTTTTAAACTGTGTAGGGAATTTTTTTAATGTTTAAAGCTGTGTTTACATTATGTGTATTTGTCATGTGGATTGTCACTTTTTCACATGTTAAATATGTACTTATCGTCTGAACCCCTTCAAACACTATCATGTGTTATTTCTCTGTGTACAGTACACATGACAATTTTGATTTAGAACGTGTTCTATTTTCAAGTGACAAAGCAACTGACATCAGCTGTTTTTTATTAACAAAATTGTTTGTGGCGGCAAAAATTAATTGAAATTGTAATACATATATATTAAAATAGTAAATAAATAATAAAACAGATAAAAAATGCACAAATTAATTATTAAAAACGTTTTTATTATTTTTGATAGGTTATGTCAAATGTACGTTACATACCATTATGTGAACATGTAAATTAAAAACCTTATGTAAAACTCAAATTTTGACATACACATGAAAACACATGTGGGTAGAAAAGTGACATTCCATATGACAAATACACATAATGTGAACATAGCTTAAGTTGAGTTTCTAATTTCCTAAACTTTTTAACAATAATTTTCGAGGAATTTGAGGACAAAATTGTTTAAAAATGTTTGTGTTCTAGAAATCGATGGACATCTTTAGGTTTTTTTATAGCTGATTAGTGGTACTTAAAGAATGATTTACATAAAACAGGATCATTTTTATAAATTGTTCGGTTGTTCGGAATGCGTTTTGGATAAGCAACTTCCTCCTGTAAAACTAGAAGGCGTGCCTGTATCCCCTTACCATATTGAAAATTTAATACAAGTGATTTAATAAATGTTAAAACTACAATTTGTGTGTATGAGCTAAAATTTGTACATGTGTGCGCAAAATTGTTTTTGTTTAATATGAAGACAATTTTGACAAGTCGGGTATTTTTATAGAGCAGCATGTCTACACACCCACATAAGTTTACCTTGTGTTAATGTTAAAGTAGCAAGACTTTAAAAACTAGCATTGCCAGACATTAGGATTTGTATAGATTATATATAATTTGAGTTGCAAAACTTTTCAAATATTGTTAGAACAAGAACAACAACAACAACTTAATAGAAGTAAATTGTTAACAAACATAAAGACAAAAGTTTTTAAATCTTTATAAAAGTGTTATTCAAATTATTATAATTAAAATTAAAATATTAGTATTCAAAGTTTTTCTTGGGATTCAAAAATTAATTAACAAGGTTTCTTTCAAATGTGCTAAATTTCCATTTCATAATATTGAGAAACTGAAATTTATTGTTGAAGGGATAAGCTATTCCTATGCGCATGTCACTGGTTGCTTAGGCCAGATCGTCAGGAAACTTCATCCAAAGATTTTAGAAAAGCTAAAGATATTAAACAAATAAAACTGTTAAGCGAATAAGAATTATAAACCTCAGTTTTACTTGTAACAATATCAAAGCTTAAACAAAAACAACAACAATAAATAGTTTGTTTATCTTTTCTTACAGTCCCGACAACAGTTGGTTGATTTTTGGCAACTCGAAATGAAGTTGTAAGTGGGCAAAGAAAAAACAAAAATAAAAACAAATTACATGCACATTTTTAATAAATATTGAAGAATTAACCATACTATGGTTAATTTTACCATAATTTCATTTCATCTAATTCTACACCCTTTTAGGTGCCCATTTTTTGACACACTAGATTCCTTTTCTCGGAGAAGGTCACATATTATGGTCATGGCAACCAAATTATGGTTAAGTTAGTCGAACATGTTATGGTCTATAAACACCAAAACATGTTCAACATATTTCAGTTCAACAGACTTATTTTAGTTCAATAGACTATTTTGTCGCAAATAAAATTTTAATGGCTTCAGATGCCACTCCTCCTCCATAGGGTACTTAATAAAAAATCTTTTGTCATTCCCTCGATCGAGTAGTTCTCGCAATCCTGGGTTCACTTTGTCCCGTGGTATTGTATTGTGAAAATTTTAAATTGGAAAAACTTCTTATTTTGTTTTTATTAGGTGTGTTGAAAGAACCTTTTATGTGTTAAAATGAGAACGCTCTCTTTTGAGTCGGCATAATATTTATATACCTACATCACGAAAATGTAACTTATTAGAGCTAGAAAATTCTACTGTTTTTCATTACTTAAGGCTAGTTTACATTATCACACAAGTTTAACGTGTTCCATCATACTTTGTGAGATAGAAATAGTTAGTCTTATGGGATGACAAATTGGTTTTCTTAATACATACTTGTCATTTTTAAGACACATTGTATAGACACTATCACACTTTCCCATAATACTTGAGTTTTTGGCATGTATTAATACAAAAAAGTATAATAGTGTAAACTAGCCTTTAATAATACTCAGTATGTACATATATTTAATTTGTGTACTCTATACTAATATTTTATACGCTTTATTTCAAATCAAGGTATCCAAATTCGTTCTTGGCTTTGGAAAAATTCAGCAGTTCTTTTAGCAAAGAATCTAGCAATAAGATAAATGTGCATAGCTAACTATAACCAATACCTTCAAAAAAAAGTGTATATTGGACCAACAATCAGATGGATCTATACGTAGGAAAATAACACAGTGGGTGGCGTTATGGTCATTCGATTCTAAAGTATTTTAGAATAGGGCATTTCTGTTTCAACCTACATGCAATGGAGTTTGTAACTTTTTTCATAAAAAAAAATTATCCTTACCACAATTTGTTAAAATAAAATTTTTGTTCACATTTAAAGTTTCTTCTTCTGTTTTGTATTTGCAACATGAAATAGACTACAGTAACAAAAAACTATAGTAACTATAACCATAAAAACATGTTTAATTTTTATACTTTTTTGAAGTAAAACAAAAAAGTTTGCATAATTTTGTTAATTTAAAATAAAAAAAAATATAATAAAAAAAAAAATTCTAAAGGATAGACATGATGAGAAAAGTAGGAAACGGAACAATTTTGCATGTTCGGCCCTAAAAAATAAAATAATTTTCTATAAACAACTACAAACTAACCATTCAGCCAGAGAATGAATTGAATCATATAAAATCCACTTTTAAACAAAAGTTGGGAAAATTATAAACAAAATTAAATTAACATGCATTCATGCCATAAGAATATAATTACATGTTGTTCCAAAAATAATAAAGAAAAAGTTGAATTTTATTTATACTTCTCCCTTACGTTGAAAATTATGAGTTAATTTTGATTTGCTGTAATAAAGTTTGTTTGTTTAGCAATAAAAATTTAAATATGAAATAATGTTTATATGAAATTATAAAATATAAACTAAAACAGGAAAATGTTCCACTTAATTATTGGCAGGGAAATATTTTGCAGCGAAAACAAACAGTACTCTCAGAACTGTAATGGAGATAGTGCCAAGGTGAAAGATTTAATTGTGCTTTAATCGTGCATAAATTATAGATTTTTAAACTGCCTAAAATACAAAATTTGTTAACTTTTTTGTTTAAAATTTTAAGTATTAAAAATACTAACCTTTCACATCTACTTTGATATGGGGCTAAAATTTCTTTAGGGTTAAAGGTTATTTATTAGGAAAGAGGTCAAAGGTTAAATTGTGCCAAAATTCGTATTTTTAAGAATTTAAGTTTTATATATTTTTTATGCTTATATCTCTTTGGTTACTTTATTGGATAAGTTCAAACGTTAATCTGTGTTTAAATTAAAAAGTAAGGGACCGTAACAGTTATTCTATTTTTCATTCATTTAGGGCCATTATTACAACCTAATGATAAAGTTGCTGATAGTTAACGTGAACAATAGCTATCTTGAACGATAAAGTGACCAATAAGTTTTTTCCATTATTACAACTGTCCGATAAAATAAAAAATGTAATTTATATACTGTGGCAACATTGCAGTATATACCGACTACTTTTGTTCGTTTAAAATACATGGTGGCAACGCCTTAGTTTTGCTTGTTTCTTTAATTGAAAGCAAAAGTAAATTTTTTGTGCTTAATCATGTTTTAAGTTTTAACCCGCATTTCTCATGAGTAGTTACCCAATTAAGGCATATTATTCTTACATTTAAAATTTTTTTCTGGCTTTTTTCATTTAACAAGTGTTTTCCTAATGGTCGAAATTCGGTCATAAATTTTTCTTTGATATGAAGAATATATAGTATATATCGATTTGGCGTAGGATTAACATCCGGTTCATATGTTGTGTTCCACGTGAGTGGTTGACAACCAAATAAAGATATCGTTCTTAACTGGTTTGTCTGTGCCGATTTATATAGTCGAAATATTCGAAAACCGGTTTCTTGAAAATTTCGAATAACTGACCACCCTATTTTTTTATTATTTGATAATTGGAAAAAACAAAATTTTTATTTACATATGTATGTGTTTCGCATTTGTGTTAGTATCAAATTTGAACGCCTATAACTCTGAAAATATTGAACAGATTTTAATCAAATATATATTGTGCACTTCTGCCGGTAAATACCTTTCAAATGGTGTACTTTTTATTCTAGTCGCGGAGGAGAAATGAGTTCTTAACTGTTTTGCCTTAGCCGATTTATATATAGATTTTATTAATTTAAATTCTTTAACTACTTCTTTACTTTTCATTCAACCTTATTTTTTCTTTTTTAATCCCTAAAATCTCTTTTCCAATTATTCGCACACAAACGAAAAAGCTGCAAGTCATGTTTCAATTTTTCATGTCGAAATTAGTTTTTGAATTTTTAAAAAGACATCATAAAAAATTTTATGATTGAACACGTGACTATTTCAGACAAGGGATTAAAACTCAACAACAAGAACTGAAAACTATAAAAAATTACAGAAGAAGAACCAAAAGAAAAATGAAATGAATTTAAAGATATTTTTCATTTAATTTACTCTCATTCCGTTAACATTTCGGTTATAAACCGTTTCGTGAAAATTGTTTCATTTAAAAGTTAACAAAAATACAAATTTTTAACTTTTTATTTTTAATTTCTGCAAATACTACCTTTTATTATAAAAAAAGGGCAAAATAAAAAAACAAGGTACTCTTTAAATAAAATATCAAAATCAAAGAAGTATTAGACTTTTTTGGAGTACCTTTTAGAAAAAATGCCTTAAAAATCAAATTTCCTTTTAGAAGGGTGAGTGCATTTCCGTTATGTACTATTACAACAGTGAAATGCACCCTACAGAAAAATATCATAATAAACACATGAATTTAGAAGTTGTTTTTAATACATTTTTTAGCTTCGTTCACTATAGGCAGCAACATTTTCAGTGGTGTTCAGAATAAAGCAACAATTTTTTTCGCAACCACACAATTCACAATTTCAATTAAGAAAACAGTTGCAAATTTTTTCCACAACAATCTATATACATATATATGTATAAAAGAGTTGCGTGAGTAGAAACTTGAAATTTGGACTAGCGATTGGTCACTCCCGAAATCGATCAACTAAAGCTGGGATCACACGATTGCCGAAATACACCAATTTTCACACTTTTTAATACCCCAATCGTGTGACCGCACAACCAAATGGGTCATGTACCAATCGTTGACAATATTCTTGTACTTTTGCCAATCAAATACAACCCTGGTGCGGCAATCGTGTGACTGTTTGCTATGCAACCGCGCGTCAATAAAAATGACAAAAATGCACCAATATTTATTGTGTTCTTGTGCGGCAATCAAGCAACACAATACGCGCCAATATTTGCCTTTTTTTTATTAGATTTACTTTTTTGTGTTTCTTTTAGGAGGTAACGAAAATAAATACGTATTTATTTATTTATTATGGAATTCAAATTTTTTAATTAATTATTTTAAGTATGTTTGTTCACAAGCATATTTAGCTGTTCTGTGCGAATATTTTTATTAAAGATATTTCTATTCGAACCTAAACATACGAAATTGTTGAACAGACTGTTAATTTTTGGAATATCTTAAAAAAATTAAATAAAACTATTCAACAATAATTTGTTTAAGTATATATTATCATCCAAATTTCATATTTTTTTTTATTGAATAAACCAACAAGAACTTTCAAACGAATAAAAAAGCTACCACAACAGCTGTTTTCGCAGTTAATATAAGTAAGAACAATCGTGTGACTGTGCTGCGGCAATTGTTGTAACCATTTCGCTTTGTACCAACTAGCGGCAATTAAATTTGTATAAAAAAGGGCAATCGTGTGATTTCAGAAAATTTGGTTGGGGCAATTTCATTATTGTGCGTCAATAAAGCACAATAATAATTGTGTCATATTGGTGCATTAACGGCAATCGTGTGATCCCAGCTTAAGAAGGAATTTTTCGAAATTCGAAGGTTTAGGGGGTGAAAATAGTGGTAAAACTAAAAGAGATGCAAAATAAATGTAATACTTGTCGTTATTCTTTAGAAAATTAAGCGGACAGGTTTCTGGTATTTTTTTGACATTCCGCCCTATTAGGGAGTAAACGGGTAAAATCTGAATTTTAGTACTTTTTTGCAACCTCATTTATCTTTTGAACCAATAAACATAGAAACAAAGTTAATACCACATTCGAAACTTATCCATAAAATACGTATACAAATTTGGTACTTTTTCGAAATTCGAACATTTAAAGGGTGAAAATCGTAACTATTTTTGGGTTTTTTTTTCAAAACCTTTTCCTCCATTCATTGACATATTCGTACTAAGTTATGGGAAGCCACTGAAACTTTTGATACTTTAATGGGGAGGGGGAGGGAAAATTAGTACCCAAAAAAAGTAAATACGGGAAATTTGATATTTTTCTTTAGCTTTCTGGTTCTACTAAAGTAGCGGGTTAAATGCTAGAATTTAAACAAGTTTAAACCTTTAAAAATAAACTTTGGCATACAAATATTTCCACGAAGAAAAAGTAGACGCTAACGATGTAACGGGTATATGCTTGTATTATATATTTATTTCTATTTTTCAAAACATGTTATTAAAATTTTCATTTAAAACTAAATAAAACAATGTTAAGCGTCATTTATGTATATTTTCATACAAATTGTTGCTGAAGTAGAAGTAGACTCAACTTAAAAAAAAAACTAAAGTTACATTTTTGTTTAAAAAATTAAAGAAAAACATATGAAATACTTTGGGAAGAAATAAGAAAGAAGAAAAAACGAAATTGTTGCTGCCATTTTGAACTAAGCTTTAATCTAAGTTTTTTAATTTTTATTATGAAATTCTGTTTAAAAAAGAAATTTTTATAAAAAGGAAATTGAAATTATATTTTAGAAAAGTACATTTATAAAAAAGGTTCTTTTAAAGTAAATGTCCTTTAGAAAAAGTGCATTTAAAAAATCTGGCCTTAAGAAAGAAACTACATTTTACAAAAAAAGACATTTGAAAAGGAAAAAGTATCGTCGAAAAAAATCTCCCGCTTGCGTTGATAACAATTAAAATAAAAAAAAAAAAATTTTTTTAAGAAAAGTATGAATTTGTAAAGTTAAAAAAGTATCTGTTAAAAATGCTAATGTCAAAAAATCTTTTGAATAGGAAAGTATTTTTAAGAATTATGCAAAAGAATGCATTTTTAAGGAAAAGTTCCTTTAAAACATTTTTAAATATATTTTCTTCAATTTATTGAAACGGTGTTTTTACAATACATACGTTATGAATCATTGTAGAAAAAAGCATCAGCATTACACAGTGCAATTGTGCCAAAAAAAAAGTATAAAACGAAAACAAAAATTGTAGTTCCAAAGCTACATACATACATACATACAAACATATTTCTGCTGTAGGTTCTCTATATGATTTGGTTCTTGATATTTGGATTACAATTTTATTAAATAAATAAATAGCAAGTAAACAAAGGCAATTTTACAGAGAAAAGTTTAATAAAGAAAAAATATTTGCAATTTGAGAAAGAATGTACAGTCAGTACAACTTTGATGTACACTAAAAAGTTGTTTAAAAAAATCTACAAAAATACTCGCTTTTTTTTAAATGCATCCTTCAATAAAACCGTGCAGAATTTTATAATTGTATCTGTCTCAAAGTGCATAATAAAAGTTATCGTTGCGTAGACAATAAGACAACTGTGATTTGTTATATTTGACAATAATGTAAAATATTATGATGTTTTGTTATGAGGAACTTAAAATTATTTAAAAATTTGAAAAATATTTAAAGAAAAGGGCTTTTCCTATAACAAATTTACAGGAATTTTATGTAGTTTTCTACATCTATACTAACATATTTTATGTTGAAATATTTCTATAAACAAAATTATAGCAATTATTATTTTTCCCCAACACAAACATATACGTTTTGAGCACTACTCATACTCTTGCGAAACCTACATTCAACTGTCCATATGCAAAGCAAGGAGGGTCTTAATATGTAAAGGGTGGTTTAACTAAAACGCACGATGTTAATTCTAAATACATAGATGTTAATAGTAGAATGATCTAAATATTTTTTTATGATAGAACGATTTATGACAATTATGTGTGAAACAAAGTATCGTCCAAATGCTCGCTATGGCTTCGGTGGCATACCCCTATCAGATATTTTCAATGACTCTGAGACATAGTTGAGGTTCAACGTCGTTAATGTGCCGAATTATCTTATCCTTTTGATCTTGAATTGTTCTTGGCTTGATGACGTAAACTTTTTCATTTAAATATCCACAAAGAAAGAAGTCCAACGGTGTCAACCTGGACCATATGTTAACCAAATTTTTCAAATTATAAGTACCAAAAGCATTAATTTATTCCGTTTTTAGATCATACAAAAGTTCGCTATATTTTAATCTGGTCCATATGCTATCTAAATACCAAATTTTTTGAAAAAAGAAAAAAATACCAAAGGGAAAAAGTGCAACGAGTACCCGCTTTTCTTCATTTTAAGCCCCCAGGATGTATACTGTAAGTTAATGTAGGTTATAATCGGTATGTGTATCTAATTTATCGCCAAGAGAAAAAGTCTAAATCTTATCCCGTTTTTACCCCTTAAAAAGTACCCTATTTCTAAAGCCTGACCAAATGCAATCTGCATACCAAATTTATCAAAAAGAGAAAAAATACAAATTTTTTCCCGAATTTCCCTCTTAAAAAGTCTGTCTACCAAATTGTTTCCTAATCCATTAAGCAGGTTTTGCGTGATGGAGACGCTAACTAATAAGCATCCAAATATTCAAACATGCAAACTTTCACATTTAAAATATTAGGATACAGTTTATTGTGCTGTACGTTAAGGAGTGCAGAAAAATTTTAATGTTTTTCAATGCGTTGCAGTATACTGGACTGCATTGAAGTATAATTATATTATATATTATAATATACTGTAGGGTTCTGCAATGATGTCCATTATACACTTTATACCAGAGAACAACAGTGTACTCTTATATAATTTACTTCATAATAGTATATTTTGTAGTGCTGTTAAGTACTTTTGAGTGCTGTAAAGCTTTGTTAATTGCTACAGTGCAGTTAGCAGTTAAATGATTTTATGTATCTCAAAGTACTGTTGGCTTTCAAAGTGTAAAGTTTTTAACAGCACACTATTATATCTGATTTTTTAGAAGTATATTTTTAAAAATTCATAACTCTTCTAATAAAATTGAAGAAAATAGCAAGAATTATTTAGTCGTTCTCTCTGAAAGTGATTCTCAACAAATACTGAATTACTTTTTCGCCATAAAGTAATAAAACAATACAGAAAATGTTTTGATGTTGCAATATTGTTCCACATGTTAAAACACTCTACACAAGACAACAATATTATTTTCTATATTTAGCTTCATTTATTTTAGTCTTAAACTAACTAAAAATACGATAAAACACATTTATTTGAATGTACATGCTGGCTTCCGTTTCCTTTGCAAATTTTATGGATGTAGTATTTGTGAATGTATGTATAAGTGAGAGCTTGTGCTGGCTTGCACTGGCATGTTGGAGAGTAACAAAAGGTACAACACGATTTCCCTTACATTGAAAATTTAATTTAAATAAAATTTGTGTTCTTTTTTGTTGCTTTTATTGTCTTTAGGAAATTTGTTTGTTAATATAATAAAACTTTCTTTTTTTCCGCATTCCGTTTTGGCAATTTTTTTATTAAATTATCTTAAAATTGAGAATAAAAACGAAATTACAGCTCAAAAACAAAAAAAGAAAAACTATAGTAAATGGAAGAATAAAAAAAAGAACATCATTACATTTAATCAATACTTTACTATCATTGAAATTTTTGTCTTTCAATATTTTATATACTTTGTTGGTCCCTTTTTCACTTTCTCAAGTCTTTGCTTCCAAATCCATTGACATAAAGACAAGAGATTTCGCGAGAAAAATGTAATGAAAATTAACTCGTGCATTCTTAATTTAAATGTGTATTAAATGCAAGCGCGTACAATCGTACATAAGCGAATAATGTTCCAAAAACGAAATAATAATCACTGGTATAGAATACAGAATAAATATAGAATAGAAACTAAGAGCAAAGTCATGAAACACACAACCCTTTTTTCCATATAAGTTTAACAGGTCTTGCCAGGTCTATATTTAGCTGTCTTTGTTACGAATACAGATAACATGAAACCTAAATCATGTTTCATCTCAGCTTCCCATCTAGGTTTAATCTACAATATAGAATACAAAACATATAAAAAATCGTATTTTTTCTATCTTTTTAATATACTTAAAAGTGTTTGTTTTCAACTGCATCAAAAGAAAATTTTGTAATAAACATTTTTGTAGAAATTGAAAAATTGATAATAAAAATGTATATTGTTTAACTACTTTGAGGTATTTTTATATAATAAAAACTTTAATGTGTAATAAACTTTTTCTTCAAGCAGAAGATCTATTAATGTAAAGTTACTCGAATGTTAATGAAAAGAGTTCGATTTCAGAAAGGTACAAATGAAGTTCACAGAAAAAAGTAATTAGTTAGAAAGACACAAAAAATTAAAAACTGGCAAATTTCAGACAAACTTGGAAAAGATTTGTTAAATCCACACAGTGTTGCCAAAACTTGATGACTAAAAATTGCTTGATAAACGGAAAAAATTGCTAAAAATGTATTTAAGTAAAAACACAATAAAATTCAATAACCGAACAGACATAATTCATTTAAAATTTTTTACAATAAAATTGTAAGTTAAGATACATTTTTTACATAAGAATAAACGTAAATTAATTTTTAAGTATTTAAAAATCAAGAAATTCAATGCGATTATTGATCATCTCATAGGAATCACTCGTGCCTATTAGTTTTAAATAGTTTAAAGGTAATTCATAATAATGACAATATTTACCAAACCTTTTGAGTGAAAATCTACAATAAAAAACAAGTAAAAAAGTAAAGTCGGTAAAACCCGAATTTATATTACCCTACACAATATTAGAAATTTTATCAAATTATCTCCAAAATTGTGACCTGCACTTTGCGCACAAGGTTCACATAGGCAGCCTGACAGCCAGCCGGACGGACAGCGTTAATTGGACGCTGAAAGTCATCCTGAGTCGATCGGTATACTTAAAAATGGGTCCTGGTACCAATATCTGAAGGTGTTACAAACGTCAGCACAAATGCATACTACCCTCTCCACTATTGCCGTTACGCGAGGTCTCCACGTAGCAATTTTTTTCGCTAAGCACAAGCAATAACGTCGGCAGAACCATGGCGCAATAATTGCTGACTATATTGCTGGAGAACACGTGATATTGCTTTGCCATAAAAAACGTAGAGAGAAATTAAATGTCAGATAAATAACAGCTGATTTTACAGCAAATTGCTAAGCAATAATTGCTCAAGCAATAAGAAGCGAAATCATTGCGCAATGGATTGCCACTAATGGCAATATGCGGTCTATAAATATTGCTACGTGGAGACCCGGGGTTATGGCAGCTTTTACTGCAGTAAAAGTAGAAAAACTGTAATTTCTTCCGCTTCTTCATTTGTCATTGGACCAAAAAAAAACTGTTGCTTTTACTTCCGATTCATTAAATGTGAACAATCGCTGTCAAAACAACTCAAAACGCAAAAAGTTTTACCCAAATTTTCGTTTTTTGTTTAGACTGCTATTTTTTAAACCCTGACTGTGGGTATAAATATTTTATTGTTATGGGAAAAATATTTTCCAAATCTATAAAATCAAATTAACGGTTGGTTGCTAAATGTAATCTATTCCTCAAATTACTCAAAACGATGTTTACTGGGCTTATTAGCCTCTCTACTTCAGCATTTTACCAAGGAACTGAGAGCACCTAATGTACGCCTAATGGTCAAAATTCGACACTAAATTTGTTTGTACATATAAAGTAAACATAGTTCATCTAAGCATATTTGAAATTAAATGTTTCGGGCATTTATTTTTTCCGTCTAATGGCCATTTTCTCAATGTACAGACAAACTGCCTGTTACTTAATGTCAACATAAATTTATTAGACCGATAAACTGTCTGTTAACAATTTTGGGTTTCTCTATAAACCGACAAAAACATTGTTTTAAGTTGGCAACACCTCTCAAAATACATGTAAAAGTTAAAAGTCTGCTGATTGAATCTATCTGTACGGCAAATAAAAGGAAAATAAATAATCGGCAGATGAGTGCTGGTTAGCTTTGCGACAGAATAGAAGCAAATGAGAAGTTGAGAAAACCAAATTTCTTTAATGTGCAGTTTTTCGTTGGGAAAAAAGATAATCTTGTAATGAGAATGCGGCTATTAGTGGATTAATTTGTCGAGGGACCAACCTCTGGTTCATATTTTATCTTCACGTTAATTGAGTTAATTTAATTTCAGTATAAAAATATTTCAAATTGAAAAACAAAAAAGTATCAAAAAATCTCCTTTATAGATTGTCATCCACTCAGGACATTGCATGTTTAATATTATTTTTATATGTCTAATATTAACAAAAATTAATCAAAGTTGCAGATGTTGAACGAAAAATTACCAAAAAGCTCCCCTTACATATGGGCAGTTCCAGCGAAAAGTCTATTTTTTATAAAGAATGCTAGAAATAATTTATATTCAGCTCAATTATGAATAAAAATTCCCCGGGAGTTATTTCCCATCTCCTATTTTTCCTCTATAAATTCAATTGTCAAAATGGGGAAAGGAAAAAACTCCCGGGGAATTTTTATTCATAATTGGGCTGATTGTTTCTCAAAAAATTTTATATATTTAATTTACTTTTTTATATTTTGGTGTGAAACGCAACTAGCTCTTCATTAAGTTATAAAAGGGATAACGGTTGAACATCATGGTCCTAAAATACAACCTTATTTGCATTCGGGCGTTACATTAAAAAAAGTGGACTTTTCGCTGAAAATGTCCATATGTACCATTAAACGAGCAAAGATTTTTAAATTTGATAACTTGAAAAATTTTTTTTTTATTTATATTTCACCTTTATTTACATTTTATACTTAGTATACAAATATTTACAATTTTCGAGATTTTATCTAAAGATACTACAACGAGTGATTATAATGTCGAAATAATCCTGATAAAATTTGTTTAATTATGACATTAAACAACTTGAAAAATAAATCTATATAAGTGCAAAGCGTACTGAAAAATTTTTTATACAAAACGTCTTGCTCAATTCGCAGTCTTATTCAGTTTTGTAATGCAAGTCCAAATCCACTTGTGTTTTTTTTTTAACGTCACGCCAGCGCATATTTTTGCTTATATTTGCAAATTCTTAGC
Source organism: Pollenia labialis (assembly GCA_949318255.1). NCBI lineage: Eukaryota > Metazoa > Arthropoda > Insecta > Diptera > Polleniidae > Pollenia > Pollenia labialis. Next base: position 118,278,473 of record OX439140.1, read on the forward strand.
GTCGATAAATATCACGTCACGTCAAAATGGAAATGCCTATATTCTTATTTACTCAGGACCATGCATGTTTAATTTTATCTTTATAGGTTTAATATTAACCAAAATTCAAAAAGTACCAGATTTTTTGTATTATTGATTGTATTATTTATTCTCTATTATTATTTAATTGAAACTATGTACGTACATTTGTATTTATTAACAATATTTTCCCAATGCTGTTTAAGAGACTTGGTCTTGTTGCATTGGCGTGCTAAATAAATAAATAAAATAAAATACAAAATAAATAAAACAAAATGTAACAAAATATTTCAGCCAATAGGTTTTCATTCACTCAGGACCCTGCACATATAATATTATGATTCTTAGTTCAAAATTATAAAAAATTTAAAAATTGTCACATGCAGCAAGGAATAGTAAAATAAAGAAATTTAATTTCGCGTATTTATATAGTCGAAATATTCGAAAAACGGCTTTTGAAAAAAGTCAAATAACCACCATTTATTTTTTATTTGATAATTGAAAAAACAATTTTTGCATTTATGTGTTCTGCAAACATATGTGTTAGTAGCAAATTTGAATGCTTATTGAACAGATTTTAATAAAATATAAGTAAAAGTAAGTAAATACCTTTCAAATGGTGTTTATTTTGTTAAAATCGGTTGGCATACAGAAGAGGAAAGGGTTCTTAACGGTTTTGCCTTTGCCGATTTATATATAGATTCTGTGTTGATCCATTTTATAAATTTAATATTGGAAAACTGTTTTTTTTTATTTTGAAAGATGTTTCATCGTCATCATTTGCAAAAGTTGTGATTTAAATTAAATGGGTTTTAATTGTTAAAAAGGTTTATTTTACTTTTATAAAGTTCTATAAGAAAATAAAAATTATTTTATAAAAGAAAAAAATTTTTATGGCTAAACAAGTTGAAAAACGGCTACAAAAATGGCTAATGGCTAAATTAATTTTTTTAATGCTAAAAAAATGTGAAAAACGGCTAGCTACTAAATTGCTTAGCTGGCAACACTGTATCCACACCACAATAGTGGAGAGGATATTATACGTTTGTGCTGATCAGTGTTGCCAAAACTAATTGAGGAAGAAATGAAAAATTTTGTTTAAAAAAAATGCTAAATAGATGCTAAAAATAATTTTATAGAAAATATAGAAAAAACTTTATTAAAGTAAGGGTCAAGGACATTTTTTATAATATGCTGCATTTGGGCTACAGTTTCCGCGACAAGGTGTCAAATCAGTGTTCGAAAATTAACACTAAATATCGCTCCTTAGTGTTCGGTAGATTTGTGGAAAGCACAAACGCTAATAGAGTTTGTGTAGAAAATCATTAAAAAAATAACGTTTCGTTGTTTGTCATCTTTTGAACACAAAAATAATACTGTTTTTATCAAACTCAACAAAAGATGAGAACATTTAATTCCGATCGGTTTTTTTTTAACACTAACTTCATTGTGTTCTGTTCGGCTCATTAATGTTCATCGTTTTTTGACCGGTAAAAAACAAAAATTTTTTACAAAAACAAAATACACATACGAAAAGGAACCATAGAGAAAGCAAAATAGTTTTACACAAACACAGCATATACACAATACACACAAGCTATTCGTGGTGCGGTCGTTGCTAAAAATTTTTGTAGGTTTCTTTCTTTATCAATGTAAAAAAAGAAACATTATAGAACATTAAAATATAATGTTTGTCTACAGTATCACTACAATTGTTCTGTTTTTTGACGAAGAACAAAACATTACATAATGTTCGGCGCTTTCTTAAAAATAGTTAGCAACGTTATTAAGGGTTGTGTTCGTCTACACAATCACTAAAAAAATAGATATCATTCTTGGGTGTGTGAGCCGAACGCTAAATAATGTACTGTTCATTTTCGAACACTGTGCCAAATTACCATTTACAAAGGTTTGTCAGACGATGGACAGGTGCAACCGAACTGTGCATAGCACATAAACTTAATACCGCATCTGCTGAACATTGAAACATATTCTTTTAAAAGGATTAGGATGATATAAAGTTATATACAGTAGACTCGCGATAACAAAAACCCCGCCTTAAGTGAACACCGGCTAGCATGAACATAATTTTTTTTAAACTGACTACTCTGTAGCGTGAACACAGTAAGAAAGCCCTATAACGTGAACAAATGTAAAATTCATGGAACATAGAAAACGTTGTTTTCTTTTGAACATTTTTATGCAATCACTACTTTTTAAAAAACTGGGAATCCCCGTAAATGATTGCTTATGAATATATTCTGGCATTTTGTGTAACGCGAGCTGTTGATTTGCTTATATTGTTTTTAGTTTAATATAAAGTGTGTCGTGAAAAATGTCGCAAAAACTACCAAATTTTTTAACTTTAAAGGAAAAAGTGGATGTAATAGAAAAAATAAAAAGAGGTCTCCGAGAAAAGGCGATGTTCAGCTTTTTGCAAAAAAAGAAAATCCAAAAAAAGATAACCCATTTTTTTAATAATTTTAATGTAAATTGTTTTTCTTAACAAAGTTAATACGAATATGAATTAATGAATATGAATTAATAAAAAAATATATGAATTTGAGTTAAATATATGTCTATTTTATTTTTAAGATGAAAAAAATTACACCTTCGTAAGCATGAACAACTTCGCAAACGTGAACACGCTTATGTTTTAATAGTTCACGTTACCGCGAGTCTACTGTACATAGAATTTTTGTGCTTTCTTGTTTCTGCATGTTGCTCCAGGCCACTAAATTCAGAATTAATATCGCATTTGCAGTAATTGCAAAAGGTTTTTCATATGTTTCTTTCACCTATTCTTTGTGAATAGGTTTTACTTATTTTTGAAAATTTGTTTTTTTTTAATTTTTATTTTTGTTAATTTAAAACAAGATTACAGAGCATTTATATTGTTGCATTTTTTTAAAAAATATAATTCAATGCTAGAATCTTTCGTTTTTTCACAATTATTTGTTTGACATTAATGGAAAATATTTAAAATACCACAAGAACTAAAAAATGGTAGACATTTTTAAGAAATTCTCGAAAATATGATGCATGTAAAATAAGTTTTTTAATGCCAAATGACTTAAAAAAAATGCCAGATTTAGCATGAAAAATGCTAATTTGGCAACACTGATGCTGATGCTTGTAACACCTTAAAATATTGGTCCTAGAGTCACCATCTTAAAGTATAACCTTGTGCGCAAAGTACAAGCCGCAAGTTTGAAGATATTTTGATCAAATTTGGTTCAAAGTTTCAGGGACCAAGCCAATTGAAAATGGTAAGAATTGGACCAAATTGCACATGGGCCCCATACAAAACTTCTTTCCCGAAAAGTGTCTTTGTACCCATAATCTGTCTTATTAAGTTGTTGGTATTTAGATTAAATGGCAATCTTAATCATCTTGCCACATTTGACCATGTCTTCCATAGAAATACTACTCCCGAAAATGGTTTTTAATATTAAAATACTCTTTTTAATATTAGTTTTAAATTAAAATTTGGCGCTAACAACTTTTGCGATAGCTACCAAATTGATAGGTCCAAAATTAACCATAAGTCCTATACCTCCTTCCAATCACAAATTACTCAAAGTCAAACCAATCTTATATAGATGAAGATATGTATGCACAAAATATTTGTCACACTGAACTTTTACATTAATCTTAACCCCATTTCATAAAGCGTATTAATTTCAAAGTTTTTTTGGTTGGAAAAATGGAAAAAAGAAAAATTACACTCTTATTGACATGAACGGGTTTTTTTTATTTTTTTTTTTTTTTTTTTTTTGTAAAAAGTACAAACTGTCAAAAAAAAATCTGCCAAATAATTCGTGGAAGTAATTGATATTTTCAATATGCCAAATAAGTGTAAAAGGGAATTAATTAATTTATTTAATTGTCACATCATTAACTAAAATTAATAATATTTACGGAAATAAGGGTATGTAAAGATACATTTTCATGAAACAATACAATATAAACTTTGAAATATTAAATTTCAGAAATGTTTACTTCATTCATTTCATTTCTTTTTTTTTTAATTCTTTTTTAATAACTTTTTTTATTGAACTCATTCTTAATATGTGTTTTTGAAAGTTAAATGAGAAAGAAGTTATGTTTAAAATGTTGTAACTATAAAAAAATTATTTTTAAAATCAGAGTTGTACAATAAAAGAGTTTACAAAATGAGATGTAATTTTTCGTACTTTATATTAAAAATTCGCAATTTTTCATGAATGGCAACATCATTTCGTTTGACGTTTATAGTGGAAAATTACATCTTTTTATCCTGACTTTTTTACACTTGGTTATAGTTTGACGAAAATGTAACTTTTGGTGGAATATTTTTTCATGTGGTTGTTGTAACAAAAATTACATTTTTCCACTTTTCCATTTTTCCAACATATAAAAAAAACTGAAATGAATACCTTTATAATTTTGTTTTGGCTAGTATGATGAGTCCAAAATAGAGTACAATCTCGAAAAAATGTAGTTGTCATATTGTCAGGTTTTACCGACTATACTTTCGTACTTGTTTTTGTTAAGAGCAATTTCCCATGTCGAATATCTTGTAAATTCGTATCTAAACGTGTTCATTTATAGATCTGTTGTGACCTTTTTTTGGAGCTTTCTAATGTCTCGTTTCTTATACTTGCTAAAGACAAGTAAAGTTGGATCATAATCGGAGTTTTTTATTTCCTCTTATTTAAGAAATATTCTTAAGTTTGGTCCAATTTAAAAAAAAGTTATAAAAAAAAATGTTTTTAAATAGTTAAATTTGAAGGAAAAATTAAGAAATCACAACAATTGCAAAAAAGAAATTATTAAAAAAATTGTTAATGGATTTTAAACTTTCTATTGAAATTTTCGATTATTGTCTAAAAAAATAAGGAAATTCTCTATATCATTCTGTTTTACATCAAGCAACTTGAAAGTAGAAAGTAAATTAACTTTCGAGGGCGAAACATTTTAACTTTTTCATTCCTCAACTGACAGGGCCACACAGAATCTGTCAACCAGCGGTTGACTCCTGTATAAATTTTTACAATCTGCGTCACTTAGCTTGTGTGATTTGAGATGGAAATGGCAATAGCAAAATTCCTTAAATTAGGCTATGAGTTGCTCCTTCATCTGCCCTATTTGCAGCATTTAATTCTAAAGATTTTACTTCAATTATTAAATCATCTCACAAGCAAATACTTATTTTAATGACCTTATTCGATTGAGCGTAATAAATAGCAATATAAGAAACGTTGGATAAAGTGTATAGAGCTCAAAGAAGACTACGTTAAAAATTATTTTTTATTAAAAAATGAAGGAATTATTGACCTGCCCTCGTATGTGGTACAAAACTATAATTCACTTTTATCTATGTAGAAACATAAATGAGGAATTACTAAAATAAATCCCACCTACTGCGTATAAGTAATAATTAATTTAAATTTGAAAGTAATCATACGCTTTAACCATAAGCCAAAATACCAAAAATACATATCCCACTTGATCATTATAAGGGTAATAACTCAAAATTTTAACATTTTCAGTAGAAGCAAAACAATTTTTTATTTAATATTAAAACATATGAAAAAGAATTTTTAAACCAACCTTTTCATTACCTTAAAGAAGACAAAATACCTAAAAGAAGACAATTGTAATCAATTTTACAAAAAAATTAATTAAGAGAGTTTGTTGAATTAAGAGTGTTTGTGGTAGTGTGTGTTGATTAGGGTGTTTAGTCGACTAAATCTTTTTCGATTAATCGAATAATTTTAGACGAATAATTGTTCGAATAACTTAAAATTGCTAAATTCGATTATATGATTAATCGGAGAATCTATACCGATTAATCGAATGATAAAATATATATACATAGTATTTCTGTATAATTTTTTAAGGTTTCAAGTCGAATAAACAAATCAAATGTCATGTCTAGTGAGTAATTTAGTTTATATTTTTGTTAAATTTTTTCAACGCAATTTAAAATTAATTTCACAAATTTCTCTATTTAGAATGAGTTTTTTTTCAAAATATTGTACGAAAGATAAATCTAATACTGCTAAATGTAACAGGTGTCCGAAAATGTATTAAAAATGGCTTAAATTGTTTTGTTGTAATATAAGCATATACAAATATGTATACACAAATGCTCATTAAATTTGTATATGTTCTATCGGCTAACAGCCGGCTTCGAGCCGCCGCCGAGTATTTTTTGCGTCAGCCGCCGCCGCCGATAAAATCCCACGAAGCAGGGGTCTGGCTTCGATCGATTCTCTAGAGGAATTTTTAATCAACAAATTCAATGTTGTATATAGACTCTTTTAAAATTTAAGTGCCCGAAAATTAAGCAACAATTTGGAGCTACATTGACAAAGAAATAATCTGTATTTACTCAAGTACTAATTTTTTCTAAAATTATCGAAAAAAAATCTCGTCATTTATAAAATTTCTGGATTTATAATTATTCGATAATCGATTAATTTTAAAATTTTATTCGTTTAATCGAATAAGTTAAAAATGCCAAAAATCGATTAATCGTTTAATCGAACAAAAATAAAACCCGATTAATTGAACAACCTACTGTTTACCCATCGCTTTAACGATTGGCTGGTTTTCTCTCCCTGTAAATCGGATAATCGATCAATAATTTCGTATATCGTCATTCAATCTGGAATTGTGTAATTGTGTCCATCAACCTTTTATTATTTTAGTATAAAGATTAAATTTAGCCCAAAAATATTTTTTGCAACCTATTTAAATCATCAGCTACTATATCATGTTAAAATTGTGCTGGTAGGGCCAAAATTGGGCGTTGGTCTCAAATAAGCCCCTTCCCTTATTTTACGTCAAGGCTAAGAAATCTCATATTGATGTAGTTCTCTAGATAATTGTCGGACAAAAAAAATCTTATATCAATCTTTTCCTCATAAACAACACAAACGCTAATAGTGTTTGGTAGAAAATTTGTTTGTCCCCTTTCGAACACAAAAATAATACTGTTCTTATCCAACTCAACAAAAAGATGGGAACATTTAATTCCGTTCGGTTGTGTTTAAAAAACCACAAACTTCATTTTGTTCGGTCCAGCTGATTAATGTTCATTCGTTTCTGTGTGCTAAAACTTTTTGTTTGTTCATTCCTTTTTCAATGTAAAAAAAAAACATTATAGAACATTTAAATATTATGTTTGTCTACAGTATCACTACAATTGTTCTGTTTTTTAACGAAGAACAGAACATTAATCTTTCTTGAAAATAGTTACGTTCATGGGTGTGTGAGCCGAACGCTAAATAATGTTATGTTTATTTTCGAACACTGGTTTTTAATTTTATTAACATCTACAATTATTTTCAAAATTTGATCATTTTAGATTTATTGCCAAATCAATTTTAACAGCATTTTCAAATATGTATTAATTTCACTTATACCACGAAATTTTTCCAATTTATCTGTTTTGTGATAATTTGAAGTTTTAATTAATTTCAAAAGATATTTTAATAAACAAAAAAAAAAACTAAAACCATGTTAAAGAAAAAAATGTATTTAAATACAATTGCAAGCAGTTGAGGTGAATATATTTACAATTTTATTTTTTGTTTCTATAGCACCAATTAATTAAAACTATTTGTAACCAAGCTACTGACGAAAACTATGGTTTGTAACAGAAATAAAGTACACTGAGAAAAATTAAAAAAATACGTGAACATTTTGTCCCTTTTAATCTAATAATTTAATAAATAGGATTTTGGAGTAAACAAAACTGTATTATAAGGCTGAGCCCTAAATTTAAAATTAAAATTTTTAAAACAATTCTGTTAAGACAAACATGAATTGAGCCGCCAACAAATTCAATTTCTTATATAAAGTTTAATTGAGTTGTCGTATTATTTAAAACTTGCCTATTAACGCGCAGTCTTGGAAAATAATTTCAAATATGTATGTAGTTTGACACCGAATAAACAATGTGTGAATTATTTTTTTAGAAAACACGGTTAATTGTTCTGTATTTAGTTAAATGTTCTCTTATTGTACTGTATTTAATAAAAATAACAACAATGGGAAATACATTTCCAGTTTATCTGACTTTTCTTATGACTTAAAATTTGAACAATTTTATTTTTTTTTTTTAATTTAAAGAAATAAGAACTTTTAAAAGTGTTAAAATCTTAATTTATGGCTAACTTATTCTAAGGAGCACTCTTTGCGACACCAACGAAATAATTAATTTTACTGACTGGTCCACAATGTCGAAAAGAAAATTTCTTTCGTATATTTACATTGAAAACAAAACGAAATTTTTGTTTTTTATTATTGTTTACACTATAAAAATACAAAAGAAATGTTTTTGTCGACACTGTGAGCCAGGCAGTTAATATTTAAACATACCTTTAAACTGACATTTTTAGGGTCCAAAATAGTTTCACACATAGAGTAGCTTTGCTATGAAAGGGAAAATTTAAAATTAAACAAACCAGTAATTTTTTGTCTGTTTTTCTCTAATTTTTTGACACTCATTCCTCTTACGAGATGGCCGCGATCTTTTCTTTAAACCCCGGCTTCACTAGACAAAAATGTAATAGCATTTACGCTAATATCGTGTTGGTGTTAGGTGTGGTGTGCTGCATTAGTGTTTTGTAGGTGTTTATCAGCATTGATAAGCAACTTTTCTTGTAAGATCGTTTATATCATAATAACTTAACATCATTCCATGGCTCGTGAAGACAGCGTTACTTGTGCGAACAATAAATATAACGTTTCAAAGCAAACGTAGAATAACAGCAAAAAAAAACGACAATGAAATGGAAAAACGGTTAATCATAGCAAACGAAACGAGAACAGTAAATAGGACATACAGTTGCTCCAAAAGCTGAATGCTCACTTATAACTTTAATTTTCTAATTATGTTCAGTTTAATTTTTTAGTGACCTTCCTTGCTATCTTTTTTGGGAAGGGAACACAGTTGTTATTAAAGGTAGTGTGAAAGGGCTTGCTTCCATGGACAATGAAATAAATAAGTATGGAATGCGGAGATGTATTTGCTAAATTAGGCCTTATATTATGCCTTCTATTAGGCCTTTTTAGTCATTTTTGTTACCGCTGTTTAATGAGACTGCGTTTTAAGCCATTTTTCTTGTGCTTGTGCGGCCCTTTAATAAATACCGTTTGAAGTGCGAATTTAACTAATATATATTAATTTCGTCCTTTTGCCGAATCAAAATGAATTAGTTTTTCGAACTCATTTAGCAAAATTTTAATAACTTTTTCAATAAAAAAAAATCCAAAAATTGTTCAGATAACGTTATTACTTCTGAACTACGATAAAATGTCTTTATCTCAATTTTTAGCATCCTTTTTTTAAATGTTATTTTTAAAGTGTTTGAAAACTTTTGCACTCAAAAGAAAAATCAATCCATCCGTACTTTAATCATTCCGAAGCGGTTATAAAAGTACGGTGAGTACAGGTTTTCTTGAATCATGTACAGAAAGACTGATTCAAGTACGGATTTTCAATCGCAAAATACTTAAATGATCCACATTCAATTACGAAACCGAAATCTCAAAATGCGCTTGATTCAAGTAATATAAAGTTGGAATAAAATCCGAATTAGAAAGAAAAAATTATTACGATGGATTTACTTCCTTGTATTACAATTTACAGAATCATGCCTGATATGGTTTTTACCTTAGAAATCTTCTGTACATATTTAACCAAAAATACAAACTAAATGAGAAGCAAGAGTTCAAATTTACTTTTTAACCCTTCACATGACTCCGGCCAGACCTTTTTTCAATGTGTATAGAAAATCAAAACATGAGTAAGCCGGAGGGTTAAACACAACGAAAATTTTAATGTTTTTTTTCCTTGAGTTAAGAATTTTAAATGTACTTATTTTAAGAAATTCCGGGATTGATTTTCGAAAGTAATCCCATTTAGGATTGTTTTGTGTACGTTTTATTGTTATTCGCACTTGAATTTTTGAGTACGACTCGTACTTAAAGTAATCATAAAAAACTTGATTTATCCCGAGTGTTTTTCTTTCGGTGTATCGAATTTTCTTTTTTCGTTTTGATATTCTTTTCTGTAGTTTGTTTTATACATAAATACTTTAAACAAATTAAAAAAAAAATAGATTTCCACCACAAACATGTCAATGATTGCAAATTTTTGTTCCAAATGTAATTTTAATATCTTTTAACAATTTTTTTTTTGTTTTTGTTAATATTTTCTGCGATACTTTTTTAATTATAAATGAAAACCATTTTAAATGGGAATTAAATGATTTCTATTGATATAAAATGTATAAGAAATATGCTACACTTGAAATTTTTTTTAATTCTCTAAATAAGTGTACGAGATTTTTTTTTTAAATTAAATGATTTTACGCTAAAATGAAAGGAGACCTTAAGCAAATAAATCCCCTGAAGGATTTTGCAAAATTCGTTCTAATTTATATTTTATGTCATGCATAAAAATTTTAAATTTCCAAACAATTTTTTTTATTATGATGAAAATTAAGAGTAAAAATGTATACATTTTAATGTTTGCTCAAGTACGCTTTAAAAAATATATTATTTTCATAATTTTTTTAAGATAAAAATTAATACCTAATGTAGGGTATTATCTAAAAATCTTCAACTAAAATGTATGAAAGCATCTTACACAACAGAACAATTAAATATTGTCATAGAAATAGTTTTGAAACCACAAATGAATGTAATTAATTTTCATTTATCGCAAAAGACAAAAAAAAAAGCCTTAAACAATTTGTTAATAAGAAGAATTCACATTTTCTTACACAAAATAAATCAATTTACATAAAATTTTATAAACTAAAAAACAGCTTTTTTGGTAGTTCTATACGTTGATTTAGTATTTTAAAGTTATTTTAAGTAAAAAACAATAACGTTTAATATTGTTCTGTTTTTGTACCCACACCACAATAGTGGAGAGGGTATTATGAGTTTGTGCTGATGTGTGTAACACTTGAAAAAACCCACCTGTTAGTAAACCAACCTACTCTGAATCACTTTCTGAGATAAACAAAGTACAGGTCGCAGTTTTAAATTTAATTTGATGAAATTTGGCACATATTTGAATTTGAATTCTTGTACGGACGAATCCTGTATATATACTTTTTTCTGGAATAGTCTTTATGCCCATAAGCTATCTTATCATATTGGTGTTAAGATTATATTTATTTTGTTGCAATCTACATCATCTTACAAAATCTTTACCACTCCCGAAAATAACTTTAAGTGCCTTAACTTCCTTATAAAATTTGGTATTGATTTGGTTTCATAAAGTCGGAATTGACCGACTATACTTTCTTACTTGTTTTAAATCAAGAAAAACGTCCAAGCTGAAACTGATTGCGCTGGGTAAAACTTCAATATGGATTTATCTTTACAATGTCACAATCATCATTTTGCAATGTGCTTGTCAAAAGGGCACAAATGCTTATTTAATTTTATTCTTGGTTGATTTTTTATTATTTAGTTTTGTTTGCTTAAAGTCAGTTAAGTAAGAACGATGATACTTATAAGAACACAAATACAGATTAAAAAAGAAATCCCTTAAATTCATGCAATTTGATAAATACAAATACAAAATTAGGAAAAAAAATTAAAAAGAGACAATAACACTTAAATCGGAAAAAAAAACTATGAAATTAGAAAAATACTTTAAAAATGAAAAAAGTGTAAAAATTGTTTAAATTGATGAAATTATTTAACAACCGAATTTTAAACGCAAAAGCTAAAGTCGTAAAAAACAAAAAACAAGTAAGAAAGTATAGTCTGTCAAGAGCGGCCATATGATAACGTACACCACAGTATTTAAAAACAAGTTTTCGAGAGTGTACGCCATATGGGTCCCATGGCCAATCATGGACCCACCAGACCAAATTATGTTATGGGGTTAAGATTCATGTAAAAGTTCTTTGTGCCGGATATTATTTAGATATCTTCATCTAGTATATGAGAATGGTTTGGCTTTATGTTACTTTAGGACCAGTGGCTTACTTTTGACCAAAAAGAATAACATTTTGTCATGACATACCAGCAATAGTAATATTTATTGTCGCCAATTTTATGTCAATACCAACAATTATAAAAAAGTTATGGCATTAAAACCCATTTTCGGGAGTAGTATTTATGGGAGTTATGGTGAAATATGGGCCGATTCCAATAAAATTTGGTAAGGTAGTTAACAGGGACTCCATGAATATTCTCTAAAAAACATGTCTTATGCGCATCAAATATGCAGTAAAAACTTGAAAATATGCCCTCAAAATTGTTAAAAAAAAAGCGCCAAAAATTCAAAAATTGATATTGATTTGAAAACGAAATATTCAACAATTTAATAGCAGTTCCATTTGACAAAAAACAATCCTAAAATTATTATCGGTAAAGCCTAAACTCCATAGTATTTACAGACAAATTTTTGAGATTTTACCCTTTTTGGAAACGATGGGCAGTCATCGGCTCACGAAAACAAAGGCACGTTAAGAGGTTAAGATTCATATGAGTTATTTGTGCCGAATATTATCTAAATATCAACATCCATAGGAGAAGGGAACAACGCATTTTTGGGGCAAATTTAATCTAAAAACACAGTGACATAGAATTTGTCCTTAGAACATTTAAAGTGTATTTATTTACCAAATTTGATCCAATTATCTATAAGATTACAATTGTACTTTGTGCACAAAATTAACATGGACATGCAACTAGCCAGCCGGACAGATGATTATCGTTAGGTCACTTAAAAAAGTGATTCTAAATCGATCGGTATACTAAAGGATTGGTTCAGATTTGTATGTATTGCACATACCGCCAATATCATATATAATTGATTTTTGCTTATACATAAAATTCTAAAGTTTAAAATAGCATTAATCTTTAATAACAACCTGCTTTGGAAAAACATGCACTTGCATTCTTATGGTTTCCCTGGTAATTACAATTGTAATCAAATTGAGTGCCCCGCAAAGCTAGCTGGTAGTGAGCTAGTCTATCAGCGCCGGAGTTGCGATTCCCGCCAGAGTATGGATTTTTCTTGCAGACAAGCGTAGAGCTTCGCGGGGATTAGCTAAGGAAATAAAAAATAATAATTTTGGAGCAAAATCATTCGAAATACCAACAAAATAAGATGATTTATGGGTACAAAGCCACTATTCCGAAAAAAAGCTTGTATAGGGACATGGTACTTGTGCCAAGAAGAACCTTTGTACCACATTTTATCAAATTTTCTCAAAAATGTCGACCTGAACTTTTCGCTCAAGGTTAATATGGACCGCCAGCCAGTCGGACAGACATCGTTAGATCAACTCAAAATACTTTAAGCTGGGTCTTGGACCAATATTTTAAGGTGTTACAAACATCAGCTCAAACCATTAGTAGTACCCTTTCCGTTATTGTAATGTTGGTAGAAAAAAAATCATTTCAAAATTGAAAAAGGTCGTTTTAAATGTAACGAAAATAAAAATTAAGAAGTATGAAAGTATAGTCCGTCAAGCCAGATCATTTGATACCCTACACTACAGTATTTAAAGAAATTATTCGAGAGTGAACCCGATTTGGTCCTAATGGGCCAACAAAAAAATAATAACCGATTCAAATAACATTTGGTAAGGTGATTTAAGTTGCAATAAAATATTTTTGGGCCAAATTTAGTCTAAATACCAACATAATAAGATGTTTTAAGGGCACAAAGACTCTATTTTGAAAGAACTTTGTATGGGAGCCATGTGAAATTATGGTCCGATTCTAAGCAATTTCTTTCTTATAACAATTGAAACATATGTACCAAATTTCATCAATCTATCTTCAAAATTACGACCTGAACTTTGCGTAGTAATGATTATTTCAGAATGGTAAAATTAATATTCAAAACAAAACAGCATATCTCTTACAAAATCAAAATTTATTTTAAACTTAAAATAGTGATAGTTTGATTTCAATCTTTCTTAGTTTTTTCATATCATTTTAAGTAGAAAGTAAGGAAAATTGCATCTTAGCAACACTAATATTTCAACAAAATCAACACTTTGTAGTGGGAAAAACTGTTTGTATGTACGAAAATAATTTGCTAGTTAACCTCCATATACTAAGTTAAACATGACGTACTTATTGAATGCTGTTGTATTTATTTTCAGGAGCTAAAGAGTCAACAACAAGCGATTATGATGATGATGCAAAAACCAAACAGCCACATAAACAGAAACAACAACTTCAACAACAGCACCAGCAAAAATGTTCTACGAAAACTAAAAAAGAGATGCAAGCACTTGCGGCAATTGCTGCTGATAGTAGTTGCAATGTCAGTGATAGCAATGGCAGCAGTAAAAATAGAAAAATATTAACAAAAGAGACACAATCACGAAATCCCATCAGACGTTCGCAAAGTGAAAGACAGCCAACAACTTCAGCAATAGCAGCAACAATGAGAGCAACGTCGACATATCACAATAGCAACATAACCAACTACAACAGCAACAAGAAAAAGAAAGACCCACAGTTGCAAAACGACACTGCACATGTTGATAATGGTGGCAGAAACGAAAATATTATTCCAAATACCAGGAACAGCTTAAAGAACATAGAAGATTTACCAAATAATATAAATGACACTATAAGTGCTGATTGTATTGGTTTGGGTACAGTAAGAGGTATTGTGGGTGGTAGGTGTAATAGCAAAAAAACTTCAATACATTTTCAGGATACAATGGCATTGCGCAACCGTTATAACCATAACGATGCAAGGGATTTATTTAGCATAGCCCTTATAGAAAGACCTAGAGAACCACCGCCCCCACCTCCATTGCAATCAAACTTATATGCAACCGATGTGGCTAATACAGGACCAACAACTCCATTGATTAATTCATTGCCAAAGGCTGTGGACTTGAAAGAGTCAATAAAATCCACTACTTCTGCAACAGATGCAATGCAAAGTTTTCAACATCAACCAACAGTTAACGGATGCGAGAGCCAACAACAGCAACATCTAGAACAAAAGTTAACAATTGGCCATGAGCTTAAGCCGCCAACAGCAAACAATTCAATATTTTCTAAGAAAATCAATGAAGCCACTTTAATCGAAGAAAACACAAAACAACAACAGCCACAAGTGGCTGGCAATACAAAAACCTTAACGGAATTGACAAATAGTGAAAAAACCACAACGGATTTATCAACACCACCATCATCAGCTTTGTCCACCTCTTCTTTTTTTAAGCAACAAAAAGCATTGTCAACAATAACAAACGATAATCATAAACAACAGCAACAGCAAAGAACT
The DNA here is from genome assembly GCA_949318255.1 of Pollenia labialis. NCBI lineage: Eukaryota > Metazoa > Arthropoda > Insecta > Diptera > Polleniidae > Pollenia > Pollenia labialis. Next base: position 118,293,780 of record OX439140.1, read on the forward strand.
GTCGTTAGAGTTGCTCCATTTAATAAAAATGTCTCTGAAATACATCGTTTGAAAATTTCCCACACAGATAATAATGATGTTTATTCGCCCAATTCTCCTCACACGCCAAAAACCCCCAACACTCCAATTTCAACACACTTCTCTCCGTTCTTCAATTCTTCCCACTATAGTGTTACAGATTTAAGTACATTAAACGTTTCCTCCGAATATGGGCAAAAGAAAACTTCAATTTTAATTAATGGTGATGACTGTTATAGCACCATGAACTTAAGCTGTGATGATTCCTGCACACCACTCTATCAATCCTCTGTGGTGGTAACAGATGGTTCAACCAAAACTGACAATGACTTACAAGGCTTAAGAGTAACAAATACTTATAATACGGTTACCATTAATGTAAGTAGTCCTCGCAGCTCGGAGGATGAACTTATACATCAGCACAATCAGCTGAATAATCTTTTAAAGAGACAAACAAAATCTTCGGCTATAACTGGAAGTATACGTGCTATAATACCTATACGGGGTACCATCGATATAAATTTGCAAAGATCTGCTTCCTCCACCTCGTCAACATCGACCAGTTCTATAACTAGTTCTTGTTCGTCAACATCTAGCTCTAGTAATGCTGGTACCTCAAAAAGAGGAAAAACTTTAATACGTTTGGACTATGAAAAGGAAAAACCTGTAGCACATGAATCTATGATCTCGTCCACTATGATAAATAAACAATTGCCCGAGGAAGAGAATGAGGATGAGGAGGAATGGTTGCCTCATGAAACTGAATTGTTGAAAATATTGAGAAATCCCGTTGAGGCTGTAAAAAGAAATTTGGTACCTCATATTTGTAAACTCCGGGAAACCGACACCCAAAAAGATGCAAAACGTTCAAAAAAGATGAAGGAGCGTCACTCAGATATATTGGAGAGTTCTATTATCAATTGCAACCCATCAACGTCTCTAAGTAAATCAGCAGAATCCTCTACTTTTATAGCTAAATTATTGGAAGATCCTATGCTCCAGCAAGTAGCTGAAGGCTTGGAAACCGATACAGTAGCCGAATTAATAGAAAACTCTCTTAAACGTTTGCAGGAGTCCCGAAGCTCTCTTGATATGACAGGCACCAAAGATAATGAAAATATGAATCGTTTGATTGATCTTTCCCTAAAGCGTATACAAGAAGAGCGCATGTCTTCCAATAAAGAAGCCTCTTCCAATCCAAATTTATTAAGTGTACCCTCAAAAGACGAAGAACGCTTATCGAATAGAGGTAGTATTAGTTCAGCCAATAGTTTTGCCTCAGCTCATAACTATGAACTGTTTGACTTTGATGCCAATGAATCGGATTGTTATCAAAGTTGCTCAAGTGATATTAACTCCATAGTGGAAGACGATATTCCTTCACCAGAAACCAAAACAAAGTTTTATCAAATGCTGGTAGATGCCACATTGCAAGAGATAGAGTTGTCTACAAATATTGAAGACTTAGCCAATGATGAACACCAATACGAGTCCATAAGACATAATATAGATCCCATTTATGAGGAAATATCAGACGTGCCGCCGCCATTGCCTTTAACAGCTCCCCCAGTTAATGATCCCGAATTGGAAAAAAAATCGGCTAGATCGATTTTCGAAGGAGCGTCTAAATATGATATACTCTCTTATTTAGTAGATGCCAAAGAGAGGGGTTTGGTCAAAGAAGAATCATTTGACTATCCGCTTAATTGTTCCAATCCCATTATCATAGAAGAAGAATCGACAGATACTCTCAGTGATTTAGGTAAACTAAATAAACTCAAGCGTATAGACACCATCAGCTCTCGATCATCAATAATGAGTGATTCTTCAGATGATAACCAAAGTACCATGAGCTCGTTGTCCCCACCTACCTCCAACAATTTCATGTTGCTTCGCAATAAACAATCAACCAGTGATATAGAACGTAATGATTCTGGTGTTGGTTCAGAAACCAGTAAATCGTCACGTAGTAAATTTTTAAATCCCACCCTAACTTCGCCCTCATTAACCTCAAACTTCAATTCTTGTTCAACTACTAACCAACAACTCTCACAGCTTCGTTCCAGTCCTTTGCATTTATGCGAAGATTGTGATGGCCCTGTAGAGACCCAAGTTGGCGATACTGGTCATATTTTTGCTCCTTTAGTTTGTCGTAAATGTGGCAAAAAACGGGTCGAACGTAAAGAAATCATTACCGAAGTTGTTGAGACCGAAGAGAAATATGGTCGAGATCTTCAAATTATTTTAGAAGAATTCTGTCATCCCATGTTGGTTGCCGGTCTCCTCACACAAGAGCAACTCTCTGCAATCTTCTTGAATACCGAAGAATTGCTCGAGAATAATCAAACTCTTGCCGAACGAATGCGTGACGCCCTTGACATCGCTCTTGAGCAGGGTGATGATGACTTGCTAACGGTGAATATTGGTAAAATATTTTTGGAATCCACACAAATGTTGCATGCCTTTGAAAGCTATTGTGTACGTCAGGCGGGAGCAAGCCTTTTGTTGGCCAATCTGGAGAAGGAAAAGGAATTGTTGCGTATTTTTCTGAAGGTATCACAAATGGAGAATGCCGTACTGAGGAGAATGAATTTAAATTCCTTTTTAATGGTAAGTTTATTCAAGAAATTTTATTAATTTAAGAAGATTCGTTCAATAATGTGAAACAGAAGAGATAAAAAACGTTTAGCCCAAGAATCCATTATCTCATTTGCCATTATTATTGAACGTTCGGCAGAGGAAGAATTGCAGAATTTAAATTTGTGCCTCTAGAAAAAATCAGCAGAATACGCTTATTTAAAAGCTACACTTTTGTAAGACCCCATGATCTAATAAGTGGTTCACAAGAGTCCCTTTGCTTGATCTGGTCTATAGATTTATGAATACTACTTGGACATTAAATGTAGCGATTTCGTCATATTTAAAATTATTACATACATATGCATGTATTTATATTCCTCCATATTTTAAATTATTATTCTTTCGATACTCATTCCCTTAATTTTAATTCTTTGTTTCCTTTTTATTATCCCTTTTTAACAGGTACCTGTTCAACGTGTCACCAAATATCCTTTACTTTTAGCTCGTTTGTATAAAGTTACACCAACACATCTTGAAGGACGTGATCAACTTAAGCAGGCACAAGAAAAAATTGAATTACACTTAAATCATATCAATCAGGAAGCAAAAGATGTACCAACAAAACTCTGGCGTCGCATCTCTTCATCGAGTCCCAATCGACGTGCTTCCTGTGAAATAGATATGATAAATATAAAGCTACGGAAAATGGCCATAGATGTGCTCGAATGGAATCACGACGAAGTGCGTTTTGTCATGGAAGGCAAGCTGTTATACACCCAACCCACAGATAGCAATTGGAAAAAGGCTCGCACCATTAAGCTGACAACAGTAAATGCTTTACTGGTAACAAATGGAAAGGTAAAAAAAAAACCAAAGAATATTTCCTCTCAACAAAAAGAAAACTTTAATTTCTAAAATGTAACACATTCACAATTCAATAGTACTCGTTCTACACACTTTTGTGTAACTGTTTTTGTAGTGCTAACAACAAATACTAGAACAAAGCAAAGAAAAAAGAATTGCATAAAAACTCGTGCATGTGTGTACTCTGGGAAACACACAAGCACAAAGTCAAAAAAATTCAACAGTTTCGACTTCTACTAGACAATAGTCCACTTTAAGTAAATGATACTTGAATATGTGTTTTTAAGGATATTTTGTTTTCCCCTTTTTACTGTACATAAATTTGAAGGACATTTTGGTGTGAATTTTATGAATTTTAGTATCGATTTGGTAGTGCATATTTTACCCTTTGCAGCATTTTTTGCATTATTTGGTTTAAAAAGCAATTTATCGTCATGTTTTAAGTTTCTAGTGCATATTTCCCTTTTTTGAAATATTTTTTGATACTTGTTTAATATTTTAAGATGCCTGCAAGTTATTTCGCAGCGAATCAAAAACTTTTGTTTGAAATTCAGTTTTACAGATTATGGCCAAAGTGTTGCTTCAATTTCACCATCTTCATTTAATTTTTACTCTTCAATTGTAAGCCCGACCAGGACCCTTTTTTCCCAAAACTACGAGTTACAAATCTACAAGTAAACAGGGTCCAGTGTCCTTGTTCTTTAACTTTGGCGAGAACTTCTCGCATTAAAAAGATGTGAAACAAAATATTCCATTGTTTCTTGTCAAAAACTATCAAAAGAGATACAGTCGTAACGTTATAAATGTCATATTATTTCACTCGAAGCCGATGTAAAACTGCAGACGTTGAGACCGCCAGTCACGCATATCGTTGACGGCAACCAAAATTTACTAAATTTGAAAAAGTTTCAACGACGGCGCCGATAATACAAACGTTTGCTATACCAAAATAGCTTTGAAAACATTCGTATATTTTTCAAAAATTTTAAAAGCAACATTATTAAGCAATAAAAAAAATATGCCATGAACAAAATTTTTACCTCTTCTATGTTATTATATAGTACAACACATGATTTCGGGACTCAATTTTATATACTTTAAATGAATATGTTCAGGGGAAAATGCAGATATTCCCTTAAATTATTTTTTAAATTATTGTAACTAGTTGGTTTTTTGTTTAAAACAACAAACTTATGCTAAAAAAAATAAAATAACCAAATCATAACACAGTACAAAATTTTTCATGTGATTGATTCGGGTCTCAATTCTGATACACTGAAAGAAAAATGCTTCATATATTTAATGAATCATTTTCATAAAAAAATTTTCATTAGTTTAAAGAAAATTTTCATTGTCTAAATGAAATTTCATAGTTATAATGAAGTTTTTTCGTTAAAATCGCTTTATGGGATTTCGTAATTACGTTAAAAATTTTCATTGGATGTATGAAAACTTAGGTTTGTCCAAGTTAGACAAAAATTTTTAATTGGGAACAAAAAAAAACAATATACAAACATAACTTTATTCATAAATTAATACAAAATTATAGTTTTATAAAAGCAACTTATATTAATAATTGAAAAAAAATTATTTTTAACATTCAAATAACTCTAAAGTCTCAATAATAAAGAGTATAAAAATATTTCGAAAAAGCATGCCTTCATAAATTTAAATTTTCATTATGACAATAAAAATGTCATTATAGTAATGAAACAAAAACGATCAATCAATAAATATGTTTGTTTTTAGTTTTCTTTAATATGTACATACGTACCTACATGTAGTAGAAAAATGGCAAAAAAACATGGTTTTTTTATTTGAAAACTACACTGCCCCGGTAGGCTAGCTGGTAGTGAGCTAGTCTATCAGCGCCGAGGTTGCGGGATCGATTCCCGCCAGAGACAGAAAAAAAAATTAAACAGAAAAAAAATGATAAATAAGTTTAAAAAAAATTATTAAAAAGAAAAAAAAAACAAAATAACAAGAAAATGTTATTACTTTATTGAAGTATCCATCCAATGAATAATATTCATAGATCTAATGTAATGTTTCATTAAATACATTTTAATGAAACAGGTTTCATTGATCCAACGAAGCGCTGCATAGGTTCCTTTTTAATGAAATTTTTCGTGGGATTAATGTCAAAATTCACTGGTATTGCGAAGAAAATTCTTTCAGTGTAATTGCTTATGAAAGTAACACCCAAAAAGAAGAACTTCTGCATCATTAGTTTGGTCATGGGACCTCAATAAATAATTTAAAAATTAATTTGAAGTTAGTAAGTATCGTACAGGGGAATTTGTCACGTTTTAGGCCCTTTTGTTTGCTATAACTCGAGAACCACTAGTCCGAATAAGCTGAAACAAATTGAAAAAAATTAAGAATTACAAAATATCTGCATTTTCCACTGAACATATTCATTTAAATCATATAAAATTTTGTTTAAGTAATTATTAATATAATTTAGTAAAATGTATTTAACATGTCCATATTAAGAAATAAAACATTTATTTCAGTATTTTTCAACATATTTCACAAAAATAATATGATAAAATGCAAACACTTGTCAAAATGTCGTTTTATTTTTGGCTTAAAGAAGGGCAATTCCAACAATGGATTTTCTTACTTTATGAATGGTTTATTAAAGGTTTAATAGACTATTTTTCGTTTATGAATACAACTTTAGCAATTTTTCCTTAAATATGGTTAATTAATAATAAATAAGTTTTTATGAATACGGCTGTTGTACTACAAGGGGGAAACAATTTTTTATTTTTTTTTTTTTTGCGAAATATTCTCTAGTATTTTTCTAGTATTTTTATTGATCGTAGATTTTTAAAGTGTGTAGATCAGTGATGCCATTACGATACGAAAGATACATTTTTCGTATCTTTTGAAGACTTCAGGTACCATGTATAATCCTGTACGCAAAATGCACATGTCGGATAAGATCGAAAGACATCAGTTGTTTATTTTAATTTCAAAAAAATAAGATTAACCATTCATAATATAAAATATTATTTTTAACTTTTCAATTAAATTTCTTTCAATAGCACCCTAATAAATTTTATTTAAATAGTTTTTCTCGACGATTTCATAGCTGAATTAAAATTTGTATTTGTTGTTGCCAAAGAATGCTTTCAGTGCAAATGTAATTGATCTGTTTTATATTCTGCTGTCGTCAAGTTTTTTTTTTGAAAATATTATTGTCAGCTAACTGCACAAAGCTGTGTTCTTAAGTAAATTATGTAACAAGAAACTGCTAAACTGCTCATTTAAAAATCGAAATCGTTTTATCATTTTCAAAAGCCATAGAACTAAATCCTGGTTGGGGCAATCAGTACAGAAATAACTTATTAGAGAATTTTTAGGCAACTAGAACTTTTTAAAACTGATCATCGTTGCCGACTCAATACTAATAGCCTCTTTAATAATAAAGAAAGAAATCATAAAGGATGTTTTAACATAATAATATCATATTATGATCCACCTAAATGGATGATTACTAGTAGTGAGAAGTTGTTATATGAACTTTTTGATATACTAATCGCCTTAGTATAAACGCCTTAACTCGTATATTAATTTGTACAAAAATAAATTTGTTTTGATAACATCCAATGATAGTTACATACATGAAATTAATTTCAAAGTTTGCTTATTGTATTTTTAAAAATTACATACCTAATATTTATGACTTAAATGGGCTAAGATCTCTTTATAAGTTGCACATGTTTATAAAAACTAAATTTATTTTATATGATTTGAGTCTTACCACTATAATATAGAGCTTATGAACTAGTTTTAATAAATCAAATAAATTACAGTTCCGAATGATAACCAACAAAGCAAAAAAATACAAATTTAAACAGTCGTTTTAATAGCCAACATAGCGAACATTATAAAACAATAAAAAAAAAAGAAAAGCTTTTCTAACAAAAACTGACATATCTAAAAACTGTATAACTGTGCTTGTGTTTAAAATACAATAGTGCACTAGAACATTTCCCCCCAGAAACACTATAATAAACGAATCAAACAAATCGAAAGCAAAATATTTATAAAATTCGCAAAAAAAAATCTTTTAACTTACACACACACGTAGCTTTATTGTTCTTCGGCTTGACAACATTTTCAATCTTTTGTTATCTTTTCAATAAAAATGTTTTTTTCTTCCTTCTGTTTCTTTTATATTTTATCAACACTTTTACGTCCTGAATGAAAACATTGGCTAAAATAAAACAACAACGGACAAACGAAAAAAAAAACTAAATCTATTCCATATTCACTTTAAAAAATACAACAACAATCTAACCAAACCGAACAAAACCAACAAACTACTCAACCAACCAACAACAACTTCACTCTTTCTCATACATGTATGGATGCAGCCAAGTACCAATTATAAAGCAGAAAAAGTCATGTCAGATAAACTGAATTTTCCCAAACATACCGGAATACGAGAAGCTTCATTGTTGGTGGTCAAGGAGAAGTGCGGACGTTACACATTGATACGTGAGCCATTGTATTTGGATCGTTGTGTTGTATGCAGTGAAGCAGATTGGGATGAATATTTTGAAATACAAGAGATTTCTTCCAAGGATACATTCATCTTTAAGGTAAATATAAAATAGATAAAGATTTTTTCTTATACATACATATTTTTTTTGCTTTACTTAAATTGGCACATGAAATTTAATTGTTAGGAAATTGGGTTTTATTGAAAGTTGTAGATGTTTCCAATTTGAGTTAAAGTTTAGATTTCTTAAATAGAACTAAACTTAAACAGAAGTAGAACTTCATAAGAACTTAACTTAAGCTGAATTAAATCTTAACTTAAATTAAATATGAACTGAGAGAGAAACTCAAAGGTGGCGCAAAATTCAACACCCTTTCGGAAGATGCTATAATTTTTGCAAATATTTAGCAGTTAATGTCAATTTTCTTTTAACATTTGTTAAGAAAACAAATAGAAAACATATGCCTAAAAGAGCTTCATACTCCTCAAGAACGCGGAAAAATTTTTCCGATTTTCTGATGGCTGCATTCTCGGTTCGCCTTATCTCTTGTTAAGGGTTTTTGCAGTGACCGGCAAGATCGCCTTAATAAACTGTACTAGACTGCTTTTTGTTAGGTTTCTTAAAGTCACAACGCTATGTGAACAAGCCTCAGACTCCTGAAGTAATCAACGAGAATAAATGTCAGAAATAAGGGAACCTCGGCAAGCTCGGGCAAGAGTGATGGAAAATGCCATAAATCGGGCTCGTAATGTCAGTGATTCTGACGGACTGTCAGAATCAATGGCACTAGGCCGATATTATTTTTTTCAGTGTTTAAAAGTCTTTTAATTTTTTGCTTTGTTAAGTTTTATTTTGATTAACTTTGTATTTTTGCAAAGCGATATCAAAACAAGTTCACAGTCCTTAAAACAACTGACAACGCAAAGACAAGAAAAGACTTTTCAACAGTTGATATTTCTTTTTAGCAAAGAACTTTAACTTCAAGCACTAAAATTTAAACTTTTGCTTTTCTGCTGTAATTTTTTTAAACACTGATTTATATTTAATGAAAAACAAAATATTGACGTAAAATCGAAGCTAAAGTTTTTCATTTATTAAAAAAAAATTACATTCAAAGAACATCGGGTAACAAATTTTGCTCCACCTTGTAGAGCTGAACTAGAACAAAACTAAAGTTGAACAAGAATCCCACTAGAACTGAACTAGCAAAAGCTACGATATTTTTAATTATAGAGAAAGTTTAGGTTTTATAAATAGAACTAATCTAAAACAGAAGGAGAACTAAACAAGAAATTAATTAAAACTGAATATGAACTGATCTAGAGCAGAGCTGGAGCTCAGTAGAACTAAACTAAAGCTTAAGTTAAACTTAATTACAATTGAACTAGAACATTACTAAATTTAAATTATAACTTAACTAGAACTAATTAGAATTAAATCAGAACAAATATTAAAATTGAACTATGTTGAATTGAAGTGGAACTGAACTAGAACTAAGCTAGAACTGAAGTAGAACTAAATTAAAATACAATTATGTAGAATTAAACTTAGACTAAACCAGAACTTTATTCTAAATAAAACTAAGCAAGAACTAAACTACAGCTTAACATGAATTAAATTATAATAATATTTTATGTTAATAATATCCTTCTCTTTTCTCTCTCTCTCTCTCTCTCTGTCTCTCTAGGCTGAGGATAATGTACGCACAAAACAATGGTATACACATTTACAATATCATGCTCAGGGCATGGGAGCATGGCGTAAAAGACGTAACGCTTTAGCAAATATAATGATTAATGGCATGCTCACGCGCAGTTAAAAAGGGATCTTAAGTAAAATTCTTCTAAATAAGCAACAAAAAAACAAACGACAAAAACTTTTTTTATATCAAAAAATTAAACTTATATCATTGTAAATAAGTATGTACTTACAAAACGAACGATAATAAAGTTATATAAATATGTAATTAAAATATTTACTTTAAATCTATTTACATATTGCACATCCAAACATATTCAAAATATGTATATTTGTTTATGTTAATGTGAATATGAAATTATTAATAAACTTATTTCTCTCTCATTAAAATGTAGTTATTATGCGATGTATGCACATATTTCATATTATGGAATATAGAATACATTCTATGTATTTAGTTGTAGATACTGAGCAGTTATTAGCGGTAGCTGAAGCACTTAGAAATATATTTTTATTTACAAAATTTTTATTTTTTTGTTCAATATGTAATGATATTAATAATAACAAAATAAGCCAATTATATGATTATTTACACTAACAATTAAATTAAAACCATTTTAATGCTACGTATTTAGTAGTAGTATCACTATCTCTTTTTTATTATTATTCAAAATTCAAAAAATAATAAGTAAATAGTTTATTCATTTTAATATTATAATTAAATAAAAAAATTTCAATAAATTAACATTATTGTAAAGAAAAATAAAATAATATTAAAACAAAAAAGTAAATAAAAATTGTTTTTTACTGTGGAGAGTAACATACATTTTGGAATTAAAAGTTAAGTAAAAAAATTCAACTCTACTCAGAATAGGCGACTAAATCAAATCTTCAATTTAAACTCAAACCAAACAAGTACTGAATTAGAACTTAGATAGAACAGAACAAAAACAAAACTAGAACTTAATTAAAATTGAGCAAGAACTGAACTAAAACTGAATTAGAACCGTACTAAAACTGAACTAGATATGAACTTAAACCAAATTAGAACTTAATTAAAACTGAACTGGAAATAAAATAGAGCTCAACTAGAACCGAACTGAAACTGTACTCAAACTGAACTAGAATGGAACTAGAACTGAATCAGAACTCAACTAGAACTAAAATTGAACTGATTTAAAAATCAAAAAAAAAAAAATCAGACTAACTTTACAAAAATGTAATCAAATGTGCACGCATAATCAAACGAACTTAAAACTCACAAAATGGAAAAAAAGTTCAAATCAAACCAAAATCGTTTGGCTTAGGGGTTCCATTTGGGTTCTTTAACGATTAACCGTTGTTCGATTAAACGATTAATTTTGGGCGAATAATTTAAAATTGCTTATTTTTGATTAATCGATTAATAAAAAATTAAGTTTTTTCGCAGTATTAGTTTCTTCTTTTATGTAAAAAAAAGCCGGTACGCTTGAAATTTCCTTTTCTTGTTTCTTAACACAGGAACATTTCCTTCGAGTAGCAACTTTTTTAATATTTAGAATAAAGACTGAAACCAAAGAGTTTTGAAATAATTTACAGTTAAACCTCGATTAACCGGCCTTCTATTTATAATATAACCTCTATTAACCGTGTATTTCGATTGTCCGCGCTGGTGCCGGTCCCACGAGAGCCGGAAAATCGAGGTTTAACTGTACTTCTAAGAATTTTAAGTACAGACTTTTACCACAATGATTCAGATAAAGAAGATAATTTTTTTGAGACGAATGAAAACAACCTTCTACCAGACCTTAACAAGTCTATTTTAAAACTGTTAAAAAAAAACTTTTGGAAGATACAATAAACTAACAATAATAAAAAAATCTTTTCTACATCAATTTCATCAAAACAAAAAAAAAGAAATCATTTGAAACATAAACATTCAAACTGTATACTTTAAAAAAGTTAAAAAATATAATTTTAGGTCTTATTTTTAAGCTTCTAAACTAGACAAAATTAAAATTATTCGATTAACCGAATAATAAAAAATTGTTCGATTATTATTCGATAAATTTTTTAACTCGAATAATTATTCGCGCGATTATTCGATTGATACGAAACATCGATTAATTGAATACCCTACCCTAATTTCCATGTTACATTTGTTCAAAAACTGAGAAAAATTTCACACCCAATAAAAAGAACGCAGAGTTTTGGAAGTTTCGAGGGACAAAAAAATAATTCGACTTCAAAGTACAATATCGAGGGCCTATATTCAAAATCCTCTATCTTTAAAAACACAACTTTTCAGGAGAGCCAAAAAACTGTTTTTTTCGCGTATTACTTGAGTTATTAAAATTCGATACTGTACAATATTTTTTAAATCAACTACTGAATCTCACAGATAATTGGTTCATAAAATTTTGCATTGTTGGGGACTTTATGCGAGATAGAGGGTTTGGCTTCTCAAAAATATTCAATATGCATGTATGAAAATGTAAAGATAAAAATAAATTATGTATGTCCTCTGTCAGTGTTTAACGTGGTTTATTTAAGATAAAGGCTAATAATACAAGATAAGATGAAAAAAAATTAACAATTAACAATATTAAACAAAAAGTTATAACAACAAATTTTTTTATTTTTTGCTTTTTTAAGTTTGTTTGGAGTTTGATTGGTGTAAATGAAATCTTGCAAATTCTTCCACTTATTTGGTTGAATTTGAAAGTGGAGCAGAATATGGAGGTTTTGGTTCAATATGTTCTGTATACGGTTTAATACGAACAGGTAGATCAATGAGATCTGTATCAAAATTTTATTGTTAATTTTAGCAGTCTTTTTGGCTTCTCTAGTAATTCTAACGTAATCGAAGTGTATAGATTGATTTTTCAACTTAATCTCTATCTTAGCAAGGACACTATCGCACTCCATTTGCGTATGGCCTTTCTCTAAGAATTTTCAGCAGCAAAATTGGATAGAACATTAGATAAATAATGGTTACCATCCGAGAAAATTGTAAATGGCAATGAATCTAATAAGCAAAACGTTTTTAAATGATGAATAATACAGGAAACTAATACCGACGTGGACAAGTCACCTTCTTAAACTTAAGAATTAAATTAAGGTTATGCTAGGTCGAAATGAGGACGAAGCATCAAAGATGCAACTTCAACTAAGTATGATACAAGTATGATGTAGCATCTTTGATGCTTCGTATTCCTTTCGACCTAACCTAACCTTTTTAAATTAAGAACTAATTTTTGTTATTTCAAATTCTTTATTATGAAGATTGTGATTATGAAAACTAGAAGCCAATTAGAAGTTTATTTTATGACCACAAATATTTCTTTGGGTAAAAATGTTATTTCATTCGAAAATCCCAAAAAAAAAAAAATATTCCTTAAATAAGCGTTTTAAACAAAGATCGTATTTTCATATTAAAAATACATAAATAATTAAAATGGCTTCACGTAAAGAAAAAACATGTTTGAATATGGTCACCTCCAACCAAACTATTTTTAAAGAAAATTTTAAACATATTATGGTTAATATAACACAGTGCAACACGAAAAAAATAAGCATATACGAACAATAAATAACCAAAAAGGACAAAAAAAAAAAAAAAGACCCGTGTCTCTCAGTTTTGCCCAAAGTCATGCAGTTTTTTTGTGGGCCCTTAAAGATTTAGGGCCTCGGTGTCATTTTTGCAAAAAAAGTGATCATTTTTTCAGGCTCATATCTTGCAAACCGTTCGGAACTTTGATTAACCTTTTGAGACAAACTTGTAGCTGTTCAGGTCCATAGGTAGCAAACCGTTCAAAATTCAAGAAAACAATCAACCACAAAAATGTACCTAAGATCTCAATAAACAACTTTCTAAAACATATAAACTTCCTAAGAATGATTCCTAACACCGTTTAGTTAGCATAGTATCTCAATGTTGAAGTAAAGAAAAAACCAATGAAATTAAAAAATGTTCGGGAAATTTTTCACTTTTGCGGCTACCTAAGAATTCCTGAAAGAAGAAGGAAGTGTGGAAGGGCTTGCTCCCAATGACAACCTGTGTAAAAAATATGTGAGTATGGAATGCGGCGAGGAGGGCTAAACAAGGTATTCTATTAGGCCTCTTTACTCATTCTTTTTACCGGTGGGTATTATATACGTTTTACAAAATTGTATATAAAATTTTCTAGTAAAAGAAAATATCAAAAATCTGAATTCTTATACCAAAGTGGAGAAACTCCTTGCTGACAATGCAGAGATGTTTTAGTAAGCAAAGCCGGGGTTTGTTATACCATAAAGGAGAAAATTATTTTGCCCGGCTGAAGACCTGCTATGTACTGACGCATTAGTAAGCAAAGCAAATGCTCGTTATACCAAATAGGAAAAAATACTTGTGCCCGGCCGAAGTCCTAGCCATGCTTTATATCGTGCAATTTTTAAAATCAAAATTGTATAATTATTTGACATATTAAAATTCTGGATTTTTAAGCTTGGAATTTTGAAAATCGGGGTTTTAAATTGTACATATAACTTTATTTTTTTTTTTTTTTTTATTTTACCTTTTCATTAAAAATTTTGGTCACATTTTATAATATTTTTAGGGTTTTTTCCATTTTTTTTTGGGTCATTTTGCATTTTAAAAAATTGGGTTATATTACATTGCATTAGAATACAGCCCCAAATTTGGGGACGATTTTAATTAATTTTTCAGGGGCGGCGGTGCGCAAAATGACCCCAGGAAATATGGCGCCAAAGGAAAGTGTAGAATGGCCCCAAAATTTTACATGAGACACAACAACACGCAATTTTGTGGCAATTTTTTTGGGTTATTTTTAATTTTTTCGTTAGGATGTTTTTGTATTTTTGTATTTTAATAGAAAAATTACCACAATTAAAAGAAATGAAAAATGGCCCCAAATAAAATCACAATTTTTACTTTGGGGCTATTTTTTGTTTACTAATAAAGAGAAGCTTTACTAAGCGAAGCACAGAGAAAAAAATCCTTGCAGCCGGCTTAAGGCCAGCTATATTTAGAAGCTTTTGTTAGCGAAGCGAGTGTTCGTTATACCATAAAGAAGAAAATACTTGCCCCTGGCCGTCTTTAACGTGAAGCTTTACTAAGCAAAGCCAGTGCTCGTTATACCACAGAGGAAAAACCTTGTGCATGGCCGAAAGCCCAACCATGCTATCAATCGAACGATTTTCAAAACAATAACTGTATAATTATTCGGATTTTGAAAGCGGAATTCATAATTTGGGATTTTTAGTTTCGGGCATATGAACTCCACCCAACATTTTTAATATAACTTTCTTTGTGTTCTTTTTGGGGTTTAAATTCATTATAAATTTTGGGGTGTTTTTCGTAATGAAGAATTTTTAGGATTATTTTTAATTTTTTGGGGGTAATTTTTCATTAAAAAAATGGGTCATTATGAAGGTCGCATTATGAAAAATAGCCCCAAATTTGGGGCCAATTTTCATTTATTTTTTGGGGCCATATTTCGCAGCGACTTCAGGGGCTATATTTCGTAGCGCCGTTTATATTTATATTCCGAATTTAAAATTGAGTTTCTCTGTTCAAAGATCTCTTTAATTTTTGCAATATTTACATTATATTTGTGGCATTTTGACAAAACATCTTAAGTCAGATTTAAAATATTGTAAATCATTCAAATTTTTATTCAAAAAAACATTTTTGTTCTCATTTTTAAAATTTGGTATTATAAACAAAATTTTTCTTTAATTTTGGACTATTTAATAAAAATTATTTTTACACCAAGTATTTTTAAAAAACTATTTTGCTTTCTTCTCTCGACTTAAAAAAATGCTACAGATATGTATATTGAAGAAAATTGTTTTAATTTTTAGACATTCAAAGCCTGTTTTAGAATTTTGTTTTTGTTTTAAGCGTAATTGTCTATGCGAATGTTAACGTTCGAAATCGATGGACATGCTGTCAATATTTGTAACTATTTATGTATATTTGTATGTACGTTCGTATAAGATTTACAATAAAATCAACCAACTCAATGCCATCAAGTTGGTATTCAACTCTCTATAGATAAATGTCAAATATTAATACCGTCGAGATTTAAGCAGTAGCCAAATGGAAAAACGATTACATACTTACATTCAAATATATATGTACATATATATGAATAAAAAAGTAAGTGTAAAAAAATGCATCAACATATGTAGAGCGATGTTAAAAGTATGTACAAATGATTGTGGGAAATATGTGGCATGCATTATGATAGTGTTAAGTATACTCATACAGTACATGTGCATACGAAATATATTTTTACTAACGTAATACATACATGTTAAAAGAAACGAAAATATAACATAAAGAGAAACACGTAAGAGTTGTATATACGGCTTTGCACAAAACTATATTCCCTTCAAAATAGTATAGGAAAGACAATTTGTCATAGTTAACAAAATTTTGATTATGTTTTTGAAAGATCTGTGTTATTTGATGAAATGGATAGTTTTAAACAAATCGAATTGTAAAATATTAACTACCTGTATCTCACTTTCGAGCGAAAGCTCCAATCGCCTTGATGACATTTCAAACCAGTGTTCGGAAATAAACACTAAATATCGCTCCTTAGTGTTCGGTTCGGTAGATTTGTGGAAAACACAAACGCTAATAGTGTTTGTGTAGAAAATAAAAATAATACTGTTTTTATCTAACTCAACAAAAGATGAGAACATTTAATTTCGTTCGTTTATGTTTAAAAAACCACAAACTTCATGTGTTCGGTTCAGCTCACTAATGTTCATTCGTTTCTGCTGTGCTATCGTTACTAAAATTTTTTGTATGTTCATTTCTTTTTCAATGTAAAAAAAGAATTATTATAGAACATTAAAATATAATGTTTGTCTACTGTATCACTACAATTGTTCTGTTTTTTAACGAAGAACAGAACAGTATATAATGTTCGGCTCTTTCTTGAAAATAATTATGAACGGTATTAAGGGTTCTGTTCGTCTACACAATTACCAAAAAATATAGATATCTTTCTTGGATGCGTGAGCCGATCGCTAAATAATGAACTGTTCATTTTCGAACACTTTCAAGCAAAAACCAATATAAAATATCATTTTCATTTTTAAGTTAAGCGAACGAAAAAAACCCCATTTTGTATGACACTTTCCGGAGGAACCATAAATTCAAAAGAACACTTACATGGGATCAAGTAAAATAGTATATCAATTAAGCTCATTTTCAATATTAAATTCTTTTGATGTATACGAAATATCAGAGCCAAATCTGATCATCCTAGCTCATATGGTATGGTAGTTTTTTTTTTTTGCAAAACCATTATTTCAAGAAGAAAAGGCGAGTTATTTGTCTGTAACTCGATCATTTAAGGTAAAAGTAACATTTAAAGATTGTAAGAAAACCTTAAAAAGTAAACCTGGAAAAAGTAGAGGATAATGGGTAAAAATAGCCCAGTAAAAAATGTGCTCTAACAGAAGCAGATTTTTGGCTATGAAAATTTAAAATTATCGCTCACAAACTTGCTGATAAAATGCATGATTTTTGTATGGGAATTTCCTGCTTTGGAGGACTACTTTCTGCTGACAAAGAGCGCTTTATTTTATATTTTTAATTAAGTATGCAATTTACTTTAATTATTTATTTAAACAAGCTGGTGCAAAAACCAAAATTACCGTGAAAGGCTCGTTGATGTTCTTCTTGTTATTAACTTTTGATGTTATTTGTTTGTATGTGTGATATTTTTTTTTTAATTTTTTGCTTTAAAGCCTTCGTTGTTATCAACACTAAAAAAGCAGCTTTTTGTTTAATTTTGTTCATAAGCAATATCTACACCATAAAAGCTCTTTTATTAAAGCGCAAGATTCTGCACTTTTTCACTGAAGATCTTTAAAAACACCGAACTCTTTTACTAGGAAATGGAAGTCCTGGGTTTTTGCTCATATCTCAGCTATTTTTGACTGATCTGGCTGAGTTTTTATAGAAAACTACTCCGGACTTCAAGTGATATAAATATATAACAACATAGTCCCCTTCATCTCTGCGGTCTTCAGAAAAGCCATTTCAATTAACACACGAACATTGTTAAATCCACTTCGCTTCGCATGCCTTTATACTTGATAGGGTATAATATTAATACTGTAGAAATTGCAAACAGAATGACAATCTTAACACTTTTTTCACCTGTCGTGAAGGGTATAAAACCAAACAGCAAAAATGTTATAGTATGACTCTTATGCACACATCACATTGCATCCATCCCTGGATTGCAATGTCTGTCAGTCATTCATTCAGTTAGTTATACAGTGTACTACGAGAGTATTGGCAGAAAGTTTCTGTTTAAATGCCGTAATGAAGTCTGTTTATACCGTATAATGTTCTATGTTTACATTACGTGCTTTGGATTTTATTATTTTCATTTCACTTTAAATAACATCTCCTCTCAGCATCGCTCACGCTCAACTCAACTCAACTTAGCTCAACTGAACTTAGTTCATTTCAATCCAATTCAACTCTTTTTTTTTATTATTTTATTTAGTTTTGTTTTCTTAAATTTTTTTCAGTTCTGTTTAAAATACAAATATTTAAAGGGAATTTTGTAGTTGAGGCATTGAAGTTTGTATGTATGCATATACATTTTATACCCTACACTTAGACATGTTTACTCTTCTACTGTTCTAACAGTATGAAAATTTAGCTTCTTACACCAGGAATTTACATTGTCACTTGTTCATGTGTTAAATTTGTACATATCGTCTGAACCCCTCCAAACAATATCATGTGTTATTTCTTTGTGTACAGTACATATGACATTTTTAATTTAGAACGAGTGCTATTTTCAAGTGACAAAGCATCTGACATCAGCTGTTTTTTAATAATAAAGTTTTTTGTGACTACAAAAATTAATTGAAATTTTCTTAAATGTAAAAATAAAAAATAAACAACTTTATTATTGCAAATGAAGAGAAAATTTACCTTATTTAAAACACAAATTTTGGCATACACATGAAATCACATGTGTGTAGAAAAGCGACATTCCACATGACAGGAACACATAGTCTGGAAAAAGGTTTAGTAAATAAGTTGCAGCAATAGTTTCCATTGGTTTTTCTTAATAGACCTTTTTATACAATCAATATTTTTTCGAGTAATTTCGTAATTTCATTACAAAATGGATAAAAAATATTCGACATCACAATGGTTATTTGCTATAGAATATTAATTCACGAAATTTACTTAAGTTTGCATAAATCTTTTTTCTGTCAGAAAACCTTCTTGACGATTACAAAAAAATGTTCGTATTTCTTGAGGTTCTTATGAGAAAAAGCGCATAATCGAGCGCTTTGAAAAGAGAGCTCTTATACAGCATTGAAAAAAGCTGATATTTTAGTGCTGACAACGAAAAACGTTTTAAAGCGAAAAAAAATTTAAATATATTATGATTTACGAAAATTATTAAAAAAAGAAATTTAAACCAGTAAAAGAAAAACATTACTGAATATGTTAATATAGTTAATCCTTAAAACGTCACTTTAAAAATGCTTTGTTTGCATGTTAAAAGAAGCGCTTACTGTCAGCAAAAAATAGTCCTCCAAAACAGGAACACCCCATACAAAATTCAGGCATCCCATCAGCAGGTTTGAAGCGATTTGAGGTATGAATTTATACATAAAACCTACTCCTTTCGGAGCACATTTTTTACTGGGACATTAGAAAATATTAAATTTGATTTTATTTTAGCTAACACGGCCTAAAGTTCTTTATGTAATTAAAAATGCATTTGATCCATATTTTCCCAACGTTTCAAGAACTTATCAATGGATTCGCAATAAGAGAAAATTTATTTTTTATTACATTGAACAATTATTTGTTGAAGACGAAAATACAAACATTAAACATGAAATATTTAATTAAACACAAACTTTAAACTTATATCACAGGTTAGTTGTATTGATATTGCAAATCGCAATTTTTATCCATTCAGTTATCTCAGTAAATTGTAAACAAAATCGAAAGTTTCGCACCGAATAAAATGGCATGAAGCTCATTTCATTCGAAATATGTTTAACTAAATTTATACCAAAACTGTGATTGTTTACGCATTTTTATTCGTTCTGCAGTTTTCAAGAACAAAAATTTTATTTTTTTTTTATTTATGGTTTTTTCAAAACTTCAACGATATCTCTGAAACTACCGGGCAAATTTAAAAACAATGTTCATACATTAAAGATAATATCGTTGAGGAATTTTGAATTTTTTTTTTTTAACTGAACATCGTGAACCGTTTTTAAGTTATTTCCTAATTTTGGACATAACAATATATCGCAAAAAGTCGAGCTGATAGAAAAAAAAAACTAAGTGTAGATTTAGAATCAGCGTCCCAAATAACGGTTAAAACAACATTCAGTTCATAATCAACAAAAACATTGTTCCCTTCCTTGTGTTTTTTCTGTGCATGTCATGTTGAGAGATAACTTTAAAATCAAACAGAAGAAACATGAGTATTGTATTAAATGAAGAACAACTCAAAATTCATTAATTTATAATGAAAACAAGAATTCTGATGAAAGAATGTGGTGATTCTTGAAACATGTAAATTCAACCCAGGTTCGAGCCCCAGCTCAGCCAAGAAAATTATCAATAATTTTTAATCAAATTCCAAGTTGTAAAAATTCCTTCCTTCAGTAAAAATAATTTAATGGAAATTTAATGGAAATTTAAATTAAAATTAACAGTTCAACTAAAAATCACGATTGTTCTTAAAAAAAACTATGGCATAAGCTCTAATGTTTACATTTATACTTCTAGTTTAACAAATAAAATGTAGACGAAAGTGGACAAAAAACATAATAAACAAATGTATTCAGGTCTTGACAGAAAGAATAAGAAAAACTGAAGAAAGGAAGCAACATGTGAATTAACTAAAAATGATAATTACAGCAAATTTCGAACCACCAGTATCACTGGTTAAAGATTGATGTTTGACTGTTGGCTGAAAACAACTTCCTCTTATTCAAGAATTTCGGGTATATTTTGATTAGGTGGCTCGAAATGTTATTTTCGGGGACTATAAACTACAAAAAAATGGGTTCAGAGAGTTACAGTTTTAAGCAGGTTCTTACAAGATTTGCTTATAATGCTTACGCTCCATAATTTCTGATGAGATTTTTCGATGTTTGAAACTCTTTAAGTATGGCTGAGTTCCAAAACATCTTAACACTTTGCAGTCGAAGTCAAAAATGTACCATCAAGTTAAACGATGCACAGTTTGCGCATTATGAACGCATCGGTAACTGTTTTGATGCACTTTGGGACAGATAACATGCTAAAATTTTACACGGTTGCATTGTAGAATGCGTTTAAAAAAGCGAGTTGCTTTGCAACTGACGTTTATATGTATATAAAAAAGAAGCCAGGGTTCCTTGGATAAAGAAAAAGAGTAAAAGAAGAAAAAAGAAACAAAATCGAAGATACAAATTTGTTTTAGCGCATGGCTACATGAATTAGTGAAGAGTAATATTTGGTCGCAATTGCCCTACAATTAAAGTCTAACTTGTTTTAGCTCTATAAACGTGTACAATTACATACTACTACAGTAGATAACGGATATAAGAACATCTCCTATAAAACCCCCGATTTAAGGAAAGTATTTCAAAAGCACCGTGACTTTTTTCTTGTCATGTTCTTTGGCATGCATTAATAATAAAAATACCCACAAAAAATATCCAACATTTGAAGCATAGCCGCGTTTAACGTTTTAAGTTACAAAATTCAGGAGAGCAAAAAAACCGTTTTTAACAGGCAGAATTATTTATTTTTAATTCTTTTTTTTTATGATTATCTAAAAATAATGATAATAAAAACCATTTCGTTTGTATAATTTTGCTAGTAACTTACAACGTTCTTCAGCTGGATGACTCTGTGTATCGCATTTTGAAAGCTTTAAGGTATATTATTTTTGGTGATTTGATGATGAAACAGAGTAAGAGAGCAGCGTTTAAAAAACTGCCATTCTTCATTTGTCATTGGCCAAAGAAAACTGTTGCTTTTACTTATGATTCATTAAATGTTTACAGTAAAATGTAAAACCAACTAACTCACAAAGCGAAAAGTTGTACACAAATTTTTGGTTGACAGTTTTTGGTTTCGACTGCAGTTTTTTAAACCCTGTATGAGAGTTAATGTTAACGATAATCTGAAAAAAACAGTTTTTGCATAAAGTTGCTTTTAAAACGTTATTCGCGGCTTTGCTCTTAAAAGGAAAATGTTTGTGTTATTTTTTTAATTTCTTATATCCGTTACCTACTGTAGTACGTTTGGTTTTTTATACGTTAAATATATGTTAGGTACATACATACATAATTTTTTTCAAGTATGCTCTTTTTTCCTTCTATATTGTAGAAGGAAAGTACAAAAACTAAATTACAACTACACATAAACATTAAAATGGCCAAAAACTTATTTTCGCTTCCCTTGTTGCCCAATATGTGGTAGTTTTTTCTTCATAGGAGAAATGTAAAAACTATACACACACTTAGATACCCTTTAAAACTGGGTCCCACTTAGTACATATATACCTTGTACCTCAAAGTTAGAGTTTTTTCATTTCCCGGGAAAGCGGGATTTATTTTTCAATTTCCCGGAATATCGGGAATTCCCGCTCAATACAAATCGATGCAAAATATTATGTATTTAATTTATTTTTTTTTAAAAAATAACATTTTACACTTTATAAGTTTTTTTTAGTGGAAAAACGTTTCATATCCACAATCGCGATGTCATTTAAAACGTTCTTCCACTACGCAAGCGGCGTTCAAAAAGTTATTCCACGTTTTAAAACCATTAATTTTGTGTCATTATGTAAGTAACTTACAACGTTCTTCCACTAGTTGACTCTTTGTATGTAATTTTGAAGGTGTTAAGGTGCATAATTTTGGATGATTTGAGGTTTGAACAGTGTAAATAATGTAGTAGAGTAATTTTAACGGTTATCTGCAAAAAAAAATAGATTTTGCAAAAAGAGGCTTTTACAACGTTATTCCCGCGTAAATTTTCCGAGATTTTTTTCCCCGAAAAATGTGCGGGATCCTGGGATTTTTGTCCCGGGAAATCCGGTATGAAAAACACTACTCAATGTAGATGTAAATTTAGGCAGGTCTATTTGTCTGCACATTGGTTAACTTGTAAATTTCTATGGTGTTGAAAGTGAAGATGCGTAAGTTCTTTATTTACTAAAATAAATGAAACTAAAACATTTAATCAAAGGTGGAAGTTAGATGGGGCTAAAATGAAATATTTTTAATAAAAATATGGAAATAAAAGAAAAATAAAATTTTTTTATTATTATAGTTACTTCGATGTTAGTCGAAACAAATTTGTGAGACTAGGGAAATTACAATATAATTCAATAACTGTAAAGGACCTAAAAAAATACTGGGTCAAACTAGTCTTACTCTTGTAACTTAAGATAAATACATATTGGGGATTTCATGTCAAGTGACCCAATTTTGAAATCGATGTTTTCCGATTTGGATCAAATTTGCACCAAGGTTATTCCTATTGGATAGTAGTTTAGACACAAATTTTCAACAAGATCGATCAAAAAGTCAGTCAGGAAATTATCGTCATATCTTTTTATTATGATAATATTTGTATGGTTCAATTATATATGTAGCCAAATATCGATCAACGGTCGTTACTTTATAAATGTTGTGTTTTCAAATCTCGGAAACAAACATCATGCATTGTAAAATTTTGCGCAGTATTTGTCAAGTAAAATATCTGATTAAATTCTTTGAAATGTTTTGTTTAAGGAATGGATTTATTTTCAAACCAAAGAAATAAGTTACCAAAAAAAAAAAATTTTTTAAAGTAACGGTCGTTACGTTTTAAAAAGTTTACAGTTTTTTGTGTTTGAATTTATTTATTATTATTAAGTTAATCTTCCGGAAAATTACAGATAAATTTATTTTATGCTTTATAGCGTCTAAGATCGAAAATTAGAAATTACAAACGAAATGACAAACTTATATATGCATTTTTACCTTCAGTGAAGGCACATATATATTCACATGACATTATACCATGTTTTTTTTAAATCAATTTTTGGTTTTAAAAGTTTTTTGCAATATACAGGCCTGTCATAGAATTCCATTCCGATCGAAAGGGGTTTTAATTCCGTATTTTGCTTCTTCAAAAAACGAAAAACGAAAAATTTTTTCGGAATGAAACCACTTTTGGTTTTCTAAGTAGAATTGATTGTTTCAGTATTTTATAACCGAAAAAATTACTTAAAACTATTTTTATGGATAAATAAATGTTCTTGATGATATAGATTGAAGATAACACACTTTTGATTTATTTATTTTACTTTATATTGATTTTATTAAAAACATAATAAATTCTTTACCGTTGCGTTGCCACCTTTTTTTCCTCACAAACCACTTTTTTTATTTCTACGCTGAACATCAATAACACAAAAATCATATGGTTTTTTTGTAAAGTTGCCATATCCACTTGTACAACCAGAGTTGTTATAAAAAAACACATTTAGCAAAATCGATCGGAGTCTGAAGAAGATAAAACTAAATCGATCGGAATTGAACATACTGAATTAAAACCATTCCGATCGGAATTTGTGACATGCCTGATAAACTAAATCTCATTTAACAGTTTTTAATTTCAAAATCAAGCCGTATAAGTAATATTTATGAAAATACTGCAAACTTGAATCACTCTTACGCCACATTTCTTGGTTTATGACAAATTCTTATTTTTGTTTCAATTTAAATTGTTTGTGGAATATCATATCATTACATGATTAATACATATGAAGATGTTAAAGTATAAGTAAATATGTGCATATTTTTTAAGTTTTCTACCTCGGTATAAGTTGCATTTATATAAAGTAGTAAGTACATTTTTATTTTTATTTACAAAGTTTTTTTATCATCTTACATAAATTAACATATAAAATTTTCAACATATCGCATTTGATCATAAAGAGTGTATTAACTTAAACTTTTTATTTTTTCACTTTCTGGAAAAAATCGACACATAATATTCATATCTACTTGCAGTTAAAATGTTAATTTTTGGTAATAAAACGGTTGGTTTAAAATTATTTTTCATATGCCTTTTATATTAAATTAAAAATTGGTTTGCTTTTACTGAAAATTTTTTAATGTTGAGTTAATTCCTTCTTTATGGTCAAGTGCGATGTTTGTTTTCTTGGCAATTCTCAGGGTTTTTCTTATTTATGTATATTTCTTTGCCCATTATCGAAAAAAAAATTAAATATAAAAAAGAAAAGCTAAAACAACATCATGTTTATTAAAGTGTAATTGCAGGTTACAACTTTAAGTTGAGTTGATTTTGTTGTGATTTCTGGTAGTTTTCCTATTCTTAAGTTTGAATTTATAAGATTTTTATTTAGTACAAAAGCACTAACAAAAAAAGTGTAAATGTGCCAAAATTTCATTATATAAATTAAAATTTTTATTTTATAATTCGTGCAGTAAAAATGCATTTATGTGCCAAACTTTATTAAATAATAAAATTTAAGTGAATTCTCAGTTAACGATCGTTTTAAAAAGTGGAAGATTATTTTCTTTACATAATAGTAACATTAACTATTTGAAAATTTTGTTGTTGAAGAAAAAAAAAACTGTATTTTTTTTATTTAACATGCAGGAAACACAAATGTAGTTATCAAAGTGAACCCTTCGCTCTCTTAATTTTTTTTTTTTGTTTTTTTGTGTTTACACAAAATTTCAAATTGTCAAAATTTTTGCCATATTAAATAATAGAAATTAAACGCGCACATTCACATTTTTCGATCATGCATACGAAATTAAAACCAACTTTTGACAATTTGGAATTAACCGTTATTGAAGCGTGGCTAAAAAATATATTATGGTCCCTGCAGGGCCAACAAACATACTACATATTATTATTTTTACATTACATTTTTCACGATTAATAATATAAAGTTTGTTTCTATTTAACAAAAAAGTGTTTACCTCCCTTGAAAGTTCAAATATGGTCGAATTTAGCAATATAATGTTTAAATATACTTTCCCCTTCATAAAAAAAATTTTTTTTTGATTTCTTAAAGGTTTATTGAACAAATTTTAATAAAAAATTCATTTCATAAACCTTTTATAAACCAGTTTTTTAAGAATATGGGGGTAAATCTACAACCATACACTTAAACATACTATGGTTACCTTAACCATCCAAAAGCCATAATAATATTATGGTTGTCTCCAAACATGATATGGTTAATATTAACAATAATATGTTTTAAATCATAATATTTTCAAACATTGTCCCTCGTATTCATAAATTTAAAATATTTTTATGAATACAGGCATGTATGTTTAATTTTAAATACATAATACATAATCTTTTTTTTTTTTTTTGAAAATGCTATAAAAAAAACTACTGAATATTTTCTCAAATTTCTTTCTTAAAGCCTAGTACTCTGTTCGAACTTGCGAAAAATGTTGAGCAACATTGATTATTTCACACGAAAATTTTGTCATTTATCAATATTGTCTATCTCGCGGTTTTTAAAAACTTAACGTTTTTATTAGTTACAAGCAAGGTATATTTACACAAGGTAGACTCATTTGGGAGTGTAGACATGCTGCTCTATAAAAATAACCGAGTGGAACGGAATTGTCAAAATTGTCTTCATATAAATTTAACGCACACATGTACAAATTTTGGTTCATATACACGGAATTTGACATTGGTGTTCCAACTTAGGTAAACAGCTGACAAACATATGGGCCAACGAGTTTACCTTGTGTAAATATACCTTGGTTACAAGTATACAACATTATTTTTGAAGGTAAACAAAAACCATACCTGGGGGCAGTGCACTAAATTTGATTTAAATCAACATTGCACTCTTACTTAATAAAACTGCTTTAGTCATGATTCGTTTTTTTTTCACTAGCACTTAAACAATTTATTGGTATTGAAAATTTTTTCACTATCGCTAACTGTGATTGTATGCATAAAATCTGCACTCAATCGAAATTTGTGGTTCAAAATTTGAACTTGCAATCAAAAAGCTGTACGAAAATATAATATCACTAAAATTTAAATAAATTTAATTTTGTACGTGCATGGTTTTTAATTTTTCCGATGATATGCACAAGCAAAGGAAGTTAAACTTAATGAAATTCTGGCAATAACGGAATAATTCTTGGATTTAATTTTAAAACACAAGTTTTGTATTTTAAATTGTGTGCAATATTTTTAGTCAAATAAGTGACGAAGAAAAACTGCAATTTACTGATGATTGCTTTTTTTAAATCAAACTATTTTTTTAGCGCAAAATGTTTTAACATTACAATCACTTATGTGTAGTGAGAGTGCTAATTTTCAAATCATCACTCAACATCATCAAAATTATTGTAATCATTTTAAACTAGTGCACTACCTCCATCTGTGACAAAAGCATGTGTTTTTATAATTGTCATTAAAAAAGTAAAACAATTTTATTTTAATAATTTTCTATAGTAAAAACAAAAAAATTCAAATTTATTAATAATTTTTGCACTTTTCTACATTTTTCTCTTTGAAACGCTTGTTATAAACCCCACCTCACACATACAAAATAAAATATTACACAGTTTAAAACGATCGCTCATTGAATAAAGACGTAGTGATAAACAACCGCTTCTATTTTCAGTGTTCCTTTAACAAGTGTTTCTGTAAAAACAACAACTCTTAATTAATCTTTATTTTGCTACAAGCGAAAAAAAAGACAAACAAAACTCTCATTAAGACAATATTATTTCTTAAACATGACCTCTAAGCCTGGGGGCAATTATTTTGCCTCCCTGGACCCAGATCCAGACCCTAATCCCAAACGAAAACGTAAAAGAAGCCCAAATGTGAACCTAAATAATGTTAATGATTTTCCCTTAATGAATTCGACACAAAAATCAAAAAGCTACAATCCAAAATATATTATAATGAAGAGTCAAAAAGCAGATAAAACTCTTAAAGATTTCAACATATTTTTAGTTTCAAAAGCATTAGAAGCAGTAACCTCCGAAAAACTTGAAAAAATATCTTTTACTCGTGATGGTGATTTACTATTATTCACAAAGAATTCAGCACAGACTGATAAATTCTTAAAAACAAAAGAACTAATAGGGGTTTGTCCGGTAGCAACCATACTACATCCCACTCTTAACACAACTAAAGGCGTTGTTTTTGCACCAGCATTAAAGAATTTAACTGAAGAAGAAATCACTGATGGATTGAAAGATCAAGGAGTTGTCGCCTGCCAAAAAGTGAAAAAATTTGTGGAAGGTCAATTAACAAATACCTGTTTGCAAATACTATCATTTGAACGTTATACACTTCCTAACGAGATAAAAATTGGTTTTTTAAACGTAAAAGTTAACCCATATGTTCCGCAACCACTCCAATGTAAAAATTGTTTCAAATTAGGGCATACAAAAAAACATTGCAAGTCTGAAACAAAATGTGAAGTCTGTTCATCTGCCCTGCACGACCCCTCACCTTGCGAAAAGGTCGAATGTGTAAATTGTCAACACGAGCATCGCGCTCTTAATAAAAAATGTCCAAGTATCATAAAAAGACAAAAAATTATTAAAATAAAAATCACTAGAAACTGTTCATTTAATGAAGCTATACAAATAATAAATGAAGAAAACACTACAACAACAACAGAAATACCAACTGAATCTCTCGAAGAAGCAACAGAAAAACGCATAAAAAGAATAACACAAAACAAACAAATAAACGAAGAAGTTCTCTCCGTAACAACACAACAAACCACAAACCTAAACTCTTCTAAAACAACAAAACCAAGTATAATCGATTCTATTATACAACGTAACAACGCTCTTGAAACAGCAGCGGAACAAACACTAAAAAAGATCTCCCTTAAAAAGAACACAACAAATAACAAAAACGACAACATTTCAACAACTTCTCTTAACAATAATACAGACAATTACAATAACCCAACAAGCAATATGGATACCAGATAAAATATCACTACGATATACATTGGTATATCGCTGGTGAACACTTATTTTAATTATACCTACTTTTATGGTCCTGAATATTCTTCAATGGAATATGAATGGATTCCAGAATAATTTACACGAACTACAACTTCTCATAAATAAGACATCACCAGACGTGATAGCTTTACAGGAAACCCACCTTAAAAATAACTCAATAAAACTACCCAATTACGACTCATATGTACAAAATACAAACTCCACTCACAGAAAGGGTGGAGTAGCAATTCTAGTTAAAAAATCAATACAACACTCTTCATACAACATCAAACTTAGCTTTTATGCAATTGGCATAATAATCGAAACCGAAATCAAAATAAAAATTTTATCCATATACATACCACCATCAACATCTATCTCAAATTCAGATATTAACACACTACACAACTGTATTAACACAGCAACACTGCTACTGGGAGATTTTAATGCCCACAGTTCCATCTGGGGTTCAGATAGAACGGATGCAAAGGGTAGAGTAATTGAACAATTCTACCAAATATCTAATCTAACAATCTTAAATAACGGTCAACCTACACACTACTCTACTCACTCAACTTTTACACACGTTGATATATCAATGGCTTCGGCAAATTTATTACCTTTCCTGACATGGCAGATTGATGACGATCTACATGGTAGCGATCACTTCCCCATATACATAACCTTCCAAAGGAATATCGATAATTCGGACAAAACACCGACTAAACTTTATAATTTTAAAACAAATTTAGCAAATTGGCAAAACAACTCTAGTAAACAATAGGGTAACGAATATATCGCTCAACAATAACAGTAATAAAGATGCTGCAATATTCAAAAAAATAATAAGATCTGCCGCTAACGAGTCAATACCTAAAACTTCAAACAAACCGAAACTAAAGACAGTTCATTGGTGGAACAAAACTTTATTTGCCCTTCGAAACGATAAACAAAATAAATGGCACATTTTCAAGAACAACCCTACTTCTGAAAATAAAATTAAGTACCGTAAAGCCAACGCGCTTTTCAAAAAGCAGGTAAAATTAGCCAAAAAAGATAGCTTCTATAAATTTACTTCTGACATAAATCCAAGCTCATCTATTAAAAAAATCTGGAGTAATGTTAATAAACTTTATGGAAAATATAACACGCAAAAAATTCATAGCATAGACCACTTAAACAATAACCTTACAAATCCAAGTGCTCTTCGGCAGAGAGTGGTCTTCCCAATCAAGCAATAATAATTTCAGTCAAACGTTTATAAACAGCAAAAACAATATAAACATTTTAATTGATTACACCCCACATGCCTCAGCAAAATTCATCGACTCTGATATATCACTAATAGAACTACATTCAACACTAAATACTTTAAAGGGAACTACTCCTGGTTTCGACAAAATAAACTATCCAATGTTAAAGAACCTGCCGAACACAGGTAAAACACAATTATTAAATATATTAAACAAAATATTTAACACCGAACACATTCCACAAGACTGGAAAATATCAACTATAATACCACTACCAAAACTAGGAAGAGAAAAAAACAAAATAAGTGGATATAGACCTATATCTTTACTTTCATGTATGAGCAAACTGATGGAAAAGATTATGGCCAGGAGAATAGCCTGGTTTTTACAAAAAAACAAACTCATACATTCAAAACAAGTGGCATTCAAACCACGCAAGGGTACCAGTGACGCCCTACTCTTTTTAGATCAACAAATCACAAAATCACTTTCGTCGAGCAACCACCTAACAATTCTATCAATGGATTTTGAAAAAGCCTTTGATAGAATAGGCGTGCATGCTATTATATCTCAGCTAAAACAGTGGCGAATTGGATTTAAAATTCTTAGATATATCTTTAACTTTTTAATCAATAGAAAATTTAGAATTAGAGTAAATAACACTTTCTCACATATATTTCCACTCGAAAATGGTATACCTCAGGGGTCACCATTATCCGTTGTTCTATTCCACATTGCTTACGAAAAAATAAATTCAATTTTACTTAAACACTCAACTTTCAATCATTGCATGTATGCTGACGATCTATGTATAATTATAAAGCATAACAAAACGTTAGATCAACATAAGATTGATAATCTATTTTCTGATCTTAACAATTGGTGTGACGAATACGGTGCAAAAATTTCTTATGAAAAGACCAAATCTATACATTTTTGTCGTAAACAACACTGTGCTGTCCCAGCTATAAACATACAATCGAATGTAATTAACTGGGTAGATAAAATCAAAATTCTTGGTCTGATATTCGACCAAAAGTATAGATGGAACGAACATATCAAATATCTAAAAATAGCATTAGATAAAAGATTAAATTTAATAAAATGCATTACGCGACTGAATGGCAATACACACCCTAAGACAACAATAAATATAGTAAAAGCTATATTAGTATCAAAAATAGAATACGGTCTACCATTATATGGGCATTCTTCAAAAACAGAACTAAACAAATTAAGATCCATATATCACGCAGCTGCAAGATTTACAATCGGCGCATTTAGATCTACCCCAGTTCTGAACATTTTAACTGAAACAGGTCTTCCAACCCTAAACAATCTAATTGAATTGAACACAGCAAAACTTGCTATAAAACTACTAACACCATCAGAAAAACAAATAATACACTATAATCAATATACATCATGCAACAAAAAACTAAAATCAGCTATACAAAGAATCACTGAATATATCAATCTAATAGATTTAAATCAAAAACCAAAAATCAAATTCAATTGTTTACGACCACCTTGGCTACTTTCGAATGAAAGCATAGAGACGTCGTTAATGTTCCACCAAAAACTGTCAACCCCACAAGAAGTTTATATCTCACTATTCAATCAGAAAAAACACGAATATACCACTAAAAACTGGCTCTTTTGCTACACGGTTGGATCGAAGTCCACTAGTGGGGTATCCTACGCAGTAGTAGATAACAATTTAAATACCATCAGTTACGGACTACTTAACCATAATAACCCAATATTTTATGCAGAAGCAGAAGCAATATTAAAAGCTATATATTGGATAAAAAAGCAAAGCTCTAAGTTTATAATTTGTACTGACTCCAAATCCTGTATTACAGCAATACAAAATGTATCTAATCCAATGACGTTATCTGCGAAATCAGAGATAATCTAATTCGTTTTCCAAATAAAATAAAAATCATGTGGATACCAGGGCATGCAAACATAGAGGGAAATGAAGCAGCAGACAAAATTGCAAAAGATGCACTAAAATCGCCTCTTATTATGAGTGAAATCCAAAACAGTAGCTCAATATACTCAGGAATTAAAAAATTCTTTCTCAGTAAACACAAAAATGAATGGAACATCTATACACATACCTACAAACAATTTAACCCAGACGGAAACCCATCTACCTACCCACCTGATATCCCAAGGGCGCATTTTCAAAAATATTTAAGAATTAGACTAGGCCATTGTCGGTTGACACACCAACACCTCATGGAAAACAAATCTGCTCCCCAATGCATCTTCTGCAGATCTTCAACAATTTCAATGCATCATATTATGAATGAATGTTCTTATATAAAATCAATATGTAGTAAAAATAATTACAATCTCCACGATATTGTCTCAAATGTCACAAAAGAAAATATTAACAACCTTATTGTACTCTTAAAAGAATTAAATATATTTCATAAAATTTAAATTGCAAAATCATATGTGCATATAACTTTAAACTTAGCATAGATTTAAGCACATATACACATTTTTACCTGTCTTTATAAAAAATAAGCCATAAAATATGAGCTGATGGCATTAGACGCTAGTGCTCTAGCAATTTAACTGTATAATAATTTTATTATTTTATAGTTATAAAAAAATAAATAAATAAATAAATAAAATATTACAAAAAATGATTAGCTGTTGCTTATAATTCCGTGCGAAATAATATGAGCTGCACTTGTTTCGCACGGAAAATAAAAATGTTGCTAGAAACATTTCGCATGTTTTTCATAATATAAACAGAGTACAACTCTATCAACATTTTTTCGTTTGTATTTCACAGAAATTTTTTTTTATATTGAGTTTGAAAACATTTCGCACGAAATACTGAACAGAGTACCAGGCTTAATTGAAGGTTAATAGTGGAAAATAATTTCATTCAAATGGCTGCCTCAAGATCTTTATGCAAAATTCGTCTCAATGATGTCTCCGAAATGTTCACACACTTTCTGTCAAAGCAGCAATATTCTCGCGTGTACGGAATTTTTTTTGCTTTTCACGCTTTGGTCGGAAAAAAACAAATGCTCGAAACATGTAAATTCGTATACACTTAAATGAATAAGTGTATACGAATTATGGAATTTCGACCAATAGGCAAACACTAGTGTATATAAATCGGCAAAGGCAAAACAGTTAAGAACACCATTTGATTTACTTACTCACAGAAGTGCACAATATATATTTGATTAAAATATGTTCAATATTTTCGGAGTAATAAGCTTTTAAATTCGCTACTAACACATACTAAAATTTGTTTTTTTAATTATCAAATAATAAAAAAATGGGTTACTTGGCAATTCGACATTTTTAAGAAAACGGTTTTCGACCATATAAATTAATTTTATTAAATTTCTTTATTTTACTTTCCGTGCTGCATGTGATAATTTTTAAATGTTCAATAATATGTAACTTATAAACTTAATCAGCCCAATTATGAATACAATTTGAATTTACTTATGAGAAAACTCCCGGGGAATTTTTATTCATAATTGGGCTGAATATCATAGGTGAAGGGTCAAGAGTAAATGAAAACCTATAAGATGAAAAATTATGGTACTTTTTGAATTTGGGTTAATATTCGAGACCTATTATACATTAAACTGGGGGAACCAGAACATGTAAGGGGAGCTATTTGGTAATTTGTCGTTCATCATCTGGTACTTTGATTAATTTTCGTTAATATAAGACATAGAAAACTAAAATTAAGCATGCAATGTCCTGAGTGGATGACGAGTTATAAAGAAGATACGTTTTTGTTTTTCGTATTTTTTTTTTTTTTTGATATTTTTTTATATTGAACTTACAAAATTAATTTAACTTTAGTGGAAGATAAAATATGAACCAGAGGTTGGTCCCTTGCCAAATCGATCCACTTAGATGGAAAAAATGAATGCTCAAAACATGGGAATTCATATATACTTTTCTTCATAAGCGCATAAAAATGTATGGTCGAATTTTGACCATTAGGCGAACACTATTAAAAATAATTTTGGGCTTTTTCGAAGAGACCAGATAATCCATAAGAAAATCCACTGCTACATTGTCTGACGCTATTCCGCTAGTTAACAGTCTTCCAACATTATTAGAAATTACAATTAATAAATAATCTGAGCTGCAGAATAGTGCAGAGGCTCAAAAATTGGCGACTTAGCATGACAGATTTGAGGGTAAAGATTAGAGTTTGCTAAAAGCCGTAAAAATGTGAAACGTTGGTTTCGGGTTTTAAATGTTTAAACCGGTCGGTTTTTCGGTTTTGAAAATATCCAAGTAAAACAACATACAAACATATTTATTTTTTTGAATGCAATACGATTTTTTATTTTTTTAAATTTAGGTACTTTTATTAAAAAAAAGAAACATCTGTGGGCAAATTATGGCAGCCGTGATCGAAAACTTCTTAAATTCTAAAGCAATGTTATTTAGTCGACACTGAACGAATTGTTATTATTTTTACAGTGTTGTGAAAACTAAAATAAATGCTTTACAACACTAAAAATATTATTTCGATCCATTCAGTATCGACAGTAAGAATGAAAAATAAAATTGCTTTTGAATCGAAAAAGTATTCGATCACGACTGCCATAATTTGCCCTCTGTACTTCTAAGTACTTATTTTAAGTATAAAGAATTTTGAAATACCTTGCCATTGTTTTAGACTGTTATGTTTAAATTTTTTTACATAAAGTTCGAGTTGTATGGATAATTTGCAATTTTTTTTAGCATAAATATATAAAAAAAATATATATTTATTTGGTATATCCTTACAGACTAAAGAATGTTATACAGGTGTGAATACTTTAACTATTTATATACAAAATTAGTTTTCTTTTTAAAATATCATTGCATTCATAAATATCTATAATATGCCACAATTTATTAAAATTTTCAGAAATGAGACGAAAGGAGTCATTGTTAGCATAAACGGATCTGTAGTAGTTAAGGCTGATGAGCTGAAAGTTACGAGTTGGCCTATTTGGAACCCAAAAGTTAGTTTTACTAAGCAAGAACGTAGAATCAACTTCACCATGAATCAATCTAAGTAGAAAAGATATACTCAGCACAACACGGCGGCTTTTTAAAGTTAGCAGCTTAATAAGAGCAAGTCTATTAACATACGAATTCCAGCCAAGGCCACGTAAACAAAAAATCAAAAATTGCTTTTGTACCGATTCAATACTATTTATATGAATGGAATAGTAAGGATCCCATACAATGGATCCATATTCAAGAATTGGCCGAACCAAAAATGTATAAAGTTTTTTCGCGACATAGGGGTCAAAAAATTCTCTTGACCACCGTTTCATAAAGCCAAGAACATTGTTAGCTTTGTTTACAGTTAACGCAATATGATTACGGAAATTTAGCCTATGATCCAACAAAAAGCCCAGATCAGTTATGCTGTCCCTTTTTTCAAGTATTATTCCATTAACATAGTATCGAGAATCTAATTTGTTAGTTCTGTAGAATGTCACATGTTTAAATTTTTTAATATTAAGGTCCATTAAATTAATTGTACACTATTGGGAAAATTTATCATTATCAGACTGTAGAGAAAGTTGTTGATTAGAGTCGTTAAAGCTCTTGAATATTTTGACATCATCTGCATACATGAGTACGTTGGAATGTTGAATGTGAACCACACCTAAGCGACAAGTTTTTTTCTGCATTTCATTTGACATTTCTCAATTTCAGACTAACTCAATTTGAACCATGGAAAGATACACAATCGAGCAACGCGTTAAAGTTATTCAGGTTTATTATGAAAATGGGCGTTCAAATCAAAATGCATAGCGAGCACTTCGTGATTTTTTCGGTCAATTTAATCGTCCAAACAATCGGAAAAATCGTGCAAAAATTTGAGCAAACCTTGTCTGTAGGAGATGTGAAAACACCAGTGCAGGAAATATGGCCCCAAAAAATAAATGAAAATTGACCTATTTTTTGAATGACCTTATTTTTTTAATGAAAAATTAACCCAAAAAAATGTAAAATAACCCTAAAAATAAAATGAAATATGACCCTTAATTTGGGGTAATTCTTCATATGAAAAATTTTGGGTGGAGTTAGTTCATTGCCCGATGCTAAAAATCCCAAATTTAGAATCCCGATTTAAAAATCCGAATAATTATACAGTTTTTGTTTTAAAAATAGAAAGTTGGTCTTTCGGCCTTTGTGCAAGGACTTTTCCTATATAGCCTAGTACTCTGTTCAAATTTGTGAAAAATGTTAAGCAACATTAATTATTTCACACGAAAATTTTGATATGTATCAATGTTACATATCATGCGAGATTGTACAATTTTTATTCCTGCAAAGTATGCGCATTATTATGCGTATGTAAACAAACCCCACATGTATTTTACTAAAAATAATTTTTTTAATAAAAAACAAAGTAAAATTCGGATAAAAAACTGTTACCGGTTGTATTATTTAAATTTTTTATTTCTTATTTAATAATCAGTTTATACTTTTTTGCTTAAAATTCCACGTGAAATAAGTGCAGCTTTCCCAGTTGTAAAAAAATGTTGCCAAAAACATTTCGTAACTTTTTCACAAAATGAACAGAGTACATCTCTATCAACATTATTTCATAGATATTCAGCACAAGTTTTTTTCATATGCGTTTTGACAGCAGTTCACGTGAAATGTTGAACAGAGTGAGTACCAGGCTTATGGTATAACGAACACTGGCGTTGCTTACTAAAGCTTCACGTTTTAGCCGGCCTTCGGCCGGGCCTAAGCATTTTCTTCCTAATTGTATAACATACATAACCGGTAACGATTTTCTCCACTTTGGTATAAGAAGAAACTTTTACATAAAATTTTATAAAATTTGTGTAAAAATGTTTGGGTGATTTTTCATTTCTAAAAATTTGCATTTTTTATTAGTAAATGAGAAATAGAAAAAAATTGTGATTTTATTTGGGGCCGTTTTTATTCCTTGATATTGGGGTCATTTTTCATTCCACTTTAGAATTTTGGGGCCGTTGTTCACTTTCCTTTAGAATCCATATTTCCTGGGGTCATTTTGCGCTCCGCCTTTTTTAGACAAGCTGGGCACTTGGTGTTTTAACATAATTCGGGTACGCTGAATCCAATGGTGCTAACCGTTTTTTTAGATTAGGTCTAACTTTTGAAACATTATATAAGAATATAAATGTTCCGCTATCTGATAAATGTCACTTGATGAGAGAAAACTAAGCTGATATTCGTCTTTAGCATGCCAAATAAGAATCATTAGAATCAGTTGAAATGGTTAGAAAAAAAAACATTTAAAAAAAATTATTATTTCAAAATATTTTTCCAAAGTTCTTTTCGAGTCAAATTGAAATGAATACAGCTTCTATTTAAAGTCCGTTTCTTTTAATATTCTACAGACTTTTTGCTTTAGTTAACGTTTGGTGACCTAACAAATATTTGACGAAAAAATTCAAAAAGAGCGTGACCAGTAAATTTCATTAAACTTTAGCTTTATTTTTAACAATTTCTATTGATTTACTAAACGTAATTTATAAAGAGATAATTGAATAAAGTAATTGAGAAACTGTTAATTGTCCAAAACCATATTACCTAATTTCTTAATTAAGCTAGTGTTTACGTGTAGGACGTCAAATATTTAATAGGTGTGAAATATTGAAATATGTATTTACATAAATTGACACTTATTCGACCTTTACAAAATTTTAATTATTATTATTTAATTAAGCTTGAGGTCTCTTTTTTATAAAAAATATTAATTTTATTTCAACCAATAATTTACCTTATAAAAATTAAGAAAAATTCATAAATTCTATTTAAGAAAATTATTTTTAGAAATTCTTAAATTCTTTCTAAATGCACTTTTTAGCAACACATGTACAAATGTACTCAACCCAACAGACCAAAACAGAGCAAAGTATAAATAAGTTGTAGAATAAGCTTATCATAGAGATTTCCTACAACATGAAAACAAATATGATTGCAAATGACTTATTCTCGCTATAGTTTTGTAAGTGTTTTTGAGAATGATGCCCCGTTATTTGACGTGTACCTAAATTTTGTATTATAAATTAAAGTTTGTAGTCTTTCTGTTTTGTTCGAAGAGTGAAGTGTTTTAAACAGTGAACAATTTTAAAAAAAGTAATTAAATATTATATAAGTTAAAACTTTGTGTAAATATGCCATATAAATTTAAACAAAGTGCTCGTAAAGAATGTAATCTTATTACCTATAGATTAGAAAAGTATTTTTTTGTAAGCTTATTCTCAAACTAAACTTCTAAGCTTACATTATATTATAGACATTTTATTTTATCACAAGGGATCAGCTTTCATTATTAAACAATTTTTAATAAGCCTTCTATAATAGTAATGACAACACTTTTCTAAGCTTAAGGCGTATGTAAGTAAGCTTGCTACAAGTTCTTTCTAAATCGTTTTGGTTTGTTGGGAATACATATAGCTAGGGACCGGATTTTTATGCAGTTAAAATCGAGTTTTATGCGCATAAAACATACACTTAAAATAGAAAAATATGCGCTACAAATTGAAAAAATATGCACTTTAGATTTTTCCTAACATATTTTTTAATCATAAACAAAAACCCCTAAAAATTCAGTCTCGTTAACGAAAATAAGGTACACCAAAAACGCAGAAGTAAAAATATAGTAAAACACAAAATATAAAGTAAAATAATAATGTTAATTAAGTCACTTGTTAGATAGATATGTGAACCTTCATATAAAATTAATTAAGAACAATACTCATTTTCATATACATTCATTTTCCGCTAATGTAAATTAAATATGCCAGCAGTTTGTGTTATTGTTTTGTGTCCTTCATATTTCTAAAAACTTTACCAAGTTTGATACGAATTTGTTTACTTAAGTTACCCTTAACTGCAAACATTCTATTTATGACATTATCAATTAATTTAATTTACATTCTCAATTGATTTGAGAATGAGATAAATCCGTAATTTGAAGACTTTTAATTAATCCGAAATTTTATATTTTGTAAATTTGTTATTTTTTGTATTGCATTACCATCGTTCCATCACATCCTTGAATTGTTTAAAATTTTCAGCATAATACACAACTTTCCCCGCATTGTTGTTATAGGATACTTCTCCTAATATGCGACAAAACGCGTTGTGCTTTGAAAAATATTTTTTCCCCATTTTTCCCCAAAAATGCACCAAAAATATGCAATGTCAGCAATATATGCAAAAATATGCATTTAAAGCATAATATGCAAAAATATGCACTAACAAATCGATGTCATTTTATTTAAAATTTCTTGATTCGAAAAGATATTAAGTTTATGTTGATCTCAGACTGACGACAACAAATATGCATTTGCATAAAAATCCGGGCCTTGCATATAACAAATAAAGCAAAAAAAGAAATTGTGTAAAATGTAGTCTGTTTAGACATGCAAACATGTGGGTTCTTAATTTAAAGACACCGAATAAACTTCAACATCATTAACACTGGTATCATTTAATAGTTTTTATTTCATTTACTTAAAGTGTATTCGTTAAAACCGGTTAAAGGACAACAACCCATCATAATAAGCAGCGCAATAAAAACAATACACATGCAGGTATTTTCTAACCATAACATTTACTACTCCTATCATGCAGCTCCCACAACAACGCCACTCAACAAGACCCAAGCAAACTACTCTTGCTATATAACCGAGAATATGCTCTTCTTTAATTTTTCTGTGCTAAACAAACAAAATTATTTTAAATAAATACATACAACAATGAGAGCAGTACACAAGCAACAACAAAATCAAGAAATACATAGATTAATAGATTTCATAGTTACGCGCCTACAATACAAATTTTCGCTTAGCAGCCATTCATATACCAAGTCACCAAAGACCAGGAATGCGAATGATTGCATGTGTGAGTTGTTAAGCCACTACTTCCCTAAAGCATTTTCTTCTATCATTTAGGTTAGATTGTGTTAGGTCATGTGTCGTTTTCATAAGCCTAATATCAAGGTGATTCTTTTATTCTGCTGCTTCTTTTTATTACTCCTCATATTATTTTATTGTTCATTTGTATGTTTATATGTAGGTCCCCGTACAGCATACTGTAATGTGTTTGAGATTCATTAAAATACTACTGCATATGTTTGAAAAAACTTCCCTTATAAACGTTATTCCCAGTAAGAGTAAAAACAAGAAAATTCAAATTTGCAACAACTACCAAAAAAAACACAACAAATAC
This sequence comes from Pollenia labialis, assembly GCA_949318255.1. Classification (NCBI taxonomy): domain Eukaryota; kingdom Metazoa; phylum Arthropoda; class Insecta; order Diptera; family Polleniidae; genus Pollenia; species Pollenia labialis. The sequence goes on from OX439140.1 coordinate 118,334,002, forward strand.
AAAACAAAAAAAAAATTAAAAACAACAAAAATAATAACAAGCAAAACATACTTCAATACATACAATCGTACTTATGTGCTTATATTGTCTACGAAACGGTCACACGAGACGAGTTCAGTGTGTCAATTAAATTTTGTCGTATCGTATTTTCCTTTTTAAAAGAAAATGCTCTCCATCTTCTCTTCTGCTCTCTATGTTGACAAAATATTTATACTCTCTTGTATTGTTAAATACGTATGTATGTATGTACTGCACAGGAGATTTAAGGATTCGGCGTTAAGAATAGTTTATTACTCCTTTAAGTTTTTAGATATTGTTGTGCTGAATAAAGAGTAATTTTGTTAGGAGAGAGAGAGCGAGAGCAGACAAACTTGGTTTTGTTTTTGAAGGATTATTTTATACGGAAAGCTTTTTTACAAAGTTTATAAACGCTATTTTTTAACTAGGCGTAATTTTTCGGAAACTTTTTAAAGCTACACAGGATATAAAAAGCTTTTTTCATAAAAGAGCTTTGGTCGAAAACGTTAACAGTTATACACATATAGCAAAACTTGTGTTTTTAAACTCTACACTAGAACAGTTATTTCAGGATTAATAAAATAAAAGTTTCACTAAACTGATGATGAAGCCAATAATTAAGTTTGTTAATGTTAAGCAGATTGCTATTTGGTAATCCCAGAGTAGTCTGAGTAAATGAAAACACCTAATGTATGTTTATAAGTCAAAACCGACCATATGTGGCACGATTAATTTAAAAATAATTTTCTCTGAAAATTCCCAATATCAACTCAGGGCTTGGCAGTATTTCAAATACCTGGAATTTAAATACAAAAACGTATTTTGTATTTGTAATTTAAAATCAGGGATCGAAAATAAGCCGGACATTGTTTACGGAACACACATCCAGAAACGGTATCTAATAGTATTAAGTATTTGTGTATTAGTACTACAGTTTGTTTCCAGGATTTATCGTCCCGAGAATTTCCGGGATTTTTAATTGTTTTAAGTTCCCAGGAAATGTTTTTTAATTCTTAAGTAAATCTGGGTGGAACTTGTGTCTTTCATTGATTAATCCAACTAAATTTTACCACAATATTAAAATTTGCTGCAGTTTAAGACCTATTAAGCTGATTTTAGAGAATGGACTTTATTAAGAACAATGCTTATGGCGATTTCTTTTCTGAGAAATGTATTGCATAAATGTAACATGTTCTACATTTTTGTGTTCTTTTGTACAAAAAATACAACTGTCGAAAAAGTTTTCAACTTCTCTTGTGAATACATATGTTGAACATCGCTAATAAAGGGGGGGGGGGGGGGTGCTTTAATACCATGGGAGATAAGGCCATGATGGCTTTATCTCTCATTCAAAAGGGAGATAAAGTCTTTTATTTTTTTTTTCATTGATTTCACTGATTGGGCAATTAGGCCATTATGGCTTTATCTCCCATTCAATTGAGCAATAAAGCCATCATGACCTTATCTCCCATGGTTTTAAAGAACCCCCCCCCCTAATTAAGTACTATTAAAGTTACAAAAGATGTAAAACTTCGAATGATTATACTAACAATTTGTCAACCAAATGGGTAAATCGTCTTGGAATTACTTAAGGGCCCAGAACATGTATAAGATGATGAATATGGAAAATGATTTACATGGAATGAAAAGCTTAGTATCGTTTCACACATCACTGCTGATTAAGGGTAAAAAAAAACTATTAAAAAAATATGTTAGTAATGGCCGTTTTACACCATCACACAAGTCTTACATATTTTGACTAAAATGCAACTCTTATCCAATTATTGTTTGAAAATATTTAAAAACACGATAACAATTTATCATGACAGGGACGCGTTTTTTTTTCAAAATACGTAAGACTTGTGTTATAGTGTAAAGCAGCTGTAAATATGTATGTTATTATATATTGAAAAACTGTTTCAGAATTCTTACTTCTAGAAATTATATTCCCCTAAGACTTCAATACTTTCAGTCTAATTATGCAAATTTCGATACTATCCGCAGTCTGCGGACCGCAGAATGAGCTCTGACTTTAACAACGCGTGATCCTATTGGCATCGAAAATAACCTCGAAGTGTCTTACTTGCCAGTAAGAAGTATGTATTAGTTTCATTGGAGAATTAAGTAAATAAACAAAACAAAATTTCCGCGTGAATTCCGGTATCCGGGGAATATGATTTTTATTTCCTGCTTTTCCAGGAATCCAAAAAGTGCGGGAAAAAAGAAACTAAGTACACAACCCAAAGCTACCAATGTTGTTTTCATTATAAAACAGAGCAATTATAGTGTTCTTTAGTGTTTTTTTTTTATTACATTGATGAAGGAATCAGCAAACAAACATTTTTGACAACGTTTTTTCCAAGGCGAATTAACTACAGGTGGTGTCGAAACGGCATCTGATTTTGACAGTTCGAGCTTATTTGTTTTGATTTGTTAGTGTTTTGCTAAGATTGGTTGACATTTCGAGCTATAAGCACTAACAATACAATGCAAAAAACCCTATTTTGTTTCTGCTGTTTTTAGATTGTTGTAGTTCTGACACCACCTGTAGTTGAATTCGCCTTGGCTTTTTCCAAGTATTTTTGTTATTTCTTGACATTTTCCCAACAAACACGGAGGTTTGATTTCAAATTGAAAGTGATTTGAAATCAAACGTTTTCTCAAACGACAAACGTTTGATAATGATTTGAAAATCATTTGTAAATCATAGCGTTCTCAACAAAAAGGGGAAATTATTTTCAAATTGAAAAATGCCTTTATTTTCAACTTGCTTTCAAACGTAATTCTCAAATGTTTTTCAAATGTGGATTATAATAGAATGTGGAATATAAATAAAACTATTTAATTTTTTTAATTTAAATTTATTATTTATTTAAATAAACTTTGAGATAAACATTCGGTACCATAGCAAAAAGATGAAATAGTGTTCTTTCCGTCTTCTAATTCTTGGAAAGACTAAATACTTAGCTCCCTTTTATTTTGAGTATTGTAGCACCGCGATCGTTCAACAATCTTTCTTCACTTTCCTGTTTTATTATTTTTCTTTTTTTTCGTATTTTTAAACATTGTAATTTCTCACAAATAATTTTTATTTTTCACTAGAAATAAACTGTTCACTTTATATTAAAATTTATTTTTAATAGTAAAACACATGTAACCACAAGGAAAAATAATTTAACTTTAATCGCCATTTTTAATGCTTACATTTATTTTTCGCTTTAGTACTGCCAAGTTTATTTTTGATTTGATTTTAACTTTGACAAACATTTGACATCAAATTGAAAAACATTTGATATCAAATGTTTATTTTCAAATCATTATCAATTTGAATTTAAATGTTAAATCAAACAATTGAAAAACGTTTGAGAATTGCGTTTGATGTCAAATGATAAAGTCATTTCATATCAAAGGTTTGACTTCGTGTTTGTTGGGTTGCACGAATAGCTTGTGTGTGTATTGTAAACATTTTTTGTTTTTGTATAAACTTTTTGTTGGCTGTTGCCTATTTTTTTTTTGTTTTTGTAATAAATTTTGTTGAGCTTACCGGTCAAAAAAGTACTGAACTCAACTGAAACAAAAGAACATTAATGTGCTACACCGAACACAACAAAGTTTGTGGTTTTTTACGAAAACCGAATGCAAAAAATTTTCTCTAATTTATGTTGAGTTGTATTAGTACAGTATTTTTATTGTGTACGAAGATCACAAACACAGAAACGTTATTTACAACACAAACGCTAACAGTGTTAAACAGTGTTTAAAACACTATTAGCATTAAACAGTGTTTAAAACACTATTAGCATTAAACAGTGTTTAAAACACTATTAGCATTAAACAGTGTTTAAAACACTATTAGCGTTTGTGTTTTCCATATTTCTACCTACCGAACACTAAAGAACAATATTAAATATTTGTTTTCGAACACTGGTTTAAACACTGTTTGTGTAGTAAATCACAAAAAAAATAACGTTTCTCTGTTGTACGAAAAAAAACATAAAGTCAGCGAAAAAATTGTACACAAACATAACATGCGCAAAATAAAAAACACAAGCTAATCGCGCTGCGATCGTTGCTTAAATTTTTTTCTTCTCATTTCTTTATTAAAGAACTTCTTCATCCATTTAAGATAAAATGGACTACTTACTTCATGGTCCAATGTAATGCAACCATGTTTTTTCAATACATTTGGGTTACCTATTTTCTAGTCCTAGTCTCATGCGTGTGTGGACTGGTCGTATTATTTGCAGGGTGTCTACAGAACCAACACAATTGTTTTGTTTTATAACAAATAACAGAATATTATATAGTGTTCGTTACTTTCTTGAAAATAGTTACGAACACTAAAATAGTTAATAACACTAAAAAATAGATATCGTTTCTGCATGTGTGAGCCGTGCAATAAATAATGTTTTGTTTCAAAGCGAATTTACACCAGGTGACCTTGTCTTGCTACGTAAGCAACAGCTAATAACTAACCATGTGTCAAAATGGTATACCGTTCTGGTGGTTCTGGGGAATCTTGACTAAATTTTCAGTTAAAATTATGAAATATAAGATTTATTTAAGTTATTACATTTCAAAACTCACACTTCTTACATTTCAAAACTCACTTGTATGAATTTTTGACACAACTTTAAAATATTTTACAGTGTTGTAAACGTTTTCAACATAAGACCACCTTGTATGAATTCGCCTTGTTCTGTTTCGAATACTGGTTCCCAAATTGTATTTTGTATTTTAAATACTTGTCGCGCAAATATTTTGTATTTCAAACGCTTTTAGTTTCCAAATACATTTTCACATTTAAAATTTACTATTAAAAAAAATAAGTTGTCTCAAACATTAGGTTCTTTTGCCGATACGGAATGAATAGTTCCATAAAAAATTATCGTATTATAAATATTCTTTATTTAGAATATCGTTGGCTGGTAGTTCTTCTTCAATTCAAGCCTTAAGCTGCAAATATAAAATATAACAAGTTTTTTGTCTCTCCTGTAAAATGTGCTAAAAAGATATTAGCAGGTTTGCATATTAAGCCGCCGATATACTAAGTGTACTTTTTTATTTCAAAGTAAAATTGTATCATTTTGTTACGTTTTTTAAGCTATGATATCTACGAAAACAACAAAATCATCGTCTTCTTTACTGGTGCTTTTACTTCTGATATTTCCATATTCTTATAGTTACATTTTTTAGCGATTCTAGTTTTTGGTAGATCAAAATGCAAACAACCGTCAATAAACTGACAAAATATATTTTGTATAAGATACTCCCATTTTGTATGTATTTAAAATACAAAATACAAACTACTTCTATTTATTGTATGTATTTAAAAAATAAAATACTTGCACGTCATGTATTTGAAATGCAAAATACGTACTTGTGTTTAAAATACGTATTTCAAAAATGTACATGTATTTCAAATACTGTCCAGCCCTGCCACACATATATTAAGAATTAATAATTTTTGGCTTGAACGAGAATCTTGCAAAATTTTCTTGATTCAAGCCATATTTAGTTAATAATTATTTCCGTGTCATTTTATTTTCGGAAAATAAGTTTTATTTTAACAGAAATTAATACATATCGTTCATTTATTGTAACATAGTCATATCTCAAAAAATCAAAAATTTTAAGTTAATTAATGCCCAATTTTCAGGATTGTATTTAAATCTATATAAAGTTAATTTTCATAACAAACTTAAATGGTATTTAAAAACAGATTGGTTTTTTGAGTTTTATTTGAAAAGTCTTATTTAATTAAGATAAAAGTATGGTAGCACAACTAAATACAAAAAAAAAATATAAAAAAGTGTAATTATTTACAAGGTGGGCTGAAAAAACAGCTGACTGTTAATGCTTTGCCTGTTGTTGTTGCATTGTTGTGATATTGAGGCCACCTTGCTAAAATATTACAATGGAAACTATAATTGAAATTAAGTGTACAACCAGGGCTGCCAGTTTAGGGGTTTTGACCCCAAATTAGGGGTTTTCCTGTTGCTAAAAGGGACAGAAAATTTAATTTGGTTTGGGGTTTGCATTGGGATATTAAAAAAATAACTTGGGATTTTTTGGGGAAATAAAAAATATGAGCTTAATTTTTCTATTAAAGACAACAAAGTTTAATGCACACATAGTATGTGTCACATACACATTACAGTGGATTTTTTGCAACATCACTTGATATCAATGAGCACCGGGCAAAAAAGTTTCGTTTTTATTAAAAAAAAATATCTGATAAGTTTGAAGTTAATCTGTCAATAAGTCCAAAATTTGCATTTTCCTGGACAAATTCATTTGTATAAGAGGTGTTCAAAAAAATTAAAATGAACTCGAAAGCCAATGAATGGGCTTATTGGTTCCTTTGTATATAAACACATTTAATATGAAGTTTGGTGACGAATGGGTTAAGAAAAGTCGATTGAAATTTCAAATAGTGTGTACAAGGCAAAACAATCACTTATTTAAGTTTTTGGAAAATTGTTTAAATGTCGTAAAAGTTTTTAGTCTAGAATTTTAACAATTCGAAATGTTTTTAAAAAAGAAATAAAAAAAATCGGTTTAGAACTAGTAATAAATGATGCCCCATACCACTAATGTGCCAATTACTGCTTGACCTAGAAATGCGAGCACACACCTTTAATAGTTTTAAAATTGATTTGTGCAAAAGACTAAAAATTGTCAAATAATAATAACGCATTACAGAAAATACAGTACGTTACGGTACGTTACATTGCATTGCACAACATTTACGGTCGACTAAAGCAACCTTAATTCTCAAAATGTAGAATGCAAACAATTAAGCGTGAAATGCAAGAGCCCTTAAACCTGTGTTTGTAGAGAAACAAATAAAGCAATTCTCAAAAGGATAACTGGTGCGCGTGGGAATGTAATCCAAATTAGAACAGCCTCATTATTTTTTAATAAAAGTAAAAATAAAATTAATTTTGTATAATAAACTTCTAAAAAATTTAGTGATTTTGTAGTCCCATGCAAATTCATTATAGGAAAGTTCGACTGTATATATAAGGGGGATTTCGTGTCAAGTGACCCAACTTTGAAATCGATGTCTTCCGATTTGGAAGAAAGTTAGTCCTATTGGATAGTACTTTAGACACAAATTTTCAACCAGATCGGTCTAAAAGTTCCTGAGTTAGAGGAGGTCAAAGTTTGACATTTTGGCCATACAGGTGTTCTTTCTCATCCATGTAACTTATTACCTATTGGTGTTAGCAAAATTTGTCCCAAGTAGCTTCGATAGCTAAAAGTTCGATTTAAAAGTTGGGTCACTTGACTCGAAATCCCCCATATGTATATATATATTTAAAAAACAACTACATATTTCCTTTCGATAAAAATGATCTCTTGTAGAACATGGTACAAGTAAAACTCAAATAAATGTTTAATTTATCGGTTAAAAATTATGTATTTTTTTACAGGGGCTTTTTTTTGGGGATTCTTGCTTTTATCGGGGGATATTTTGGGAAATTTATTTTTAAATTTGGGGAGAACGAAAAAAAGTACCTGGCAGCCCTGTGTACAACATCGGTGACTTAAGTTCCACTTAAGTTTTTAGTGGAAAAGAGAATTTTGTATTTCAAACGATTTTAAACATAAATGTGTTTTAATATCAATCCTGAAAATTGGGCATAAGAAAAAGTGTTCTTTAAAAAAAATCAGTATTGTATCTCAAACTGAATCGAAGTTAAAGAAAAATATATTTTTTAAAATCTGTATATAAAGGTACATTTTGAAAACTTTCATCGCATTTTTCCAAGATTGATTTTTTGAGATATGTTTTGAAATATGTTGCAATAAAGGAGCGATAAAAATATTTCGTAAGAATAGACCCATAATTTGCCATGAAATTCTTGTCTAATATGTATTTATATGTTTTGGACTTTTGAATAACTAAGGTCTTAAAAATTGCATTGCAACATCAATATCATACACCTTTATATTGATGTTGCAATGCAATTTTTAACAAGGTGTTCGTTGATAATTCTTCTTTTTGTTATTTAACTTGTTAAGGTAAATATATACAAGTAAAAAAGGAACAATAATTATACACTCAAAATATTATGTAGTTAAATTCAAACGAAAATTCATTTTAATTTTTACATTAATTTTTAAATTGTTTATTTATTGAACAGCATTACTCCTTGAAATGTAATAGTTTTTTTCTTTTAACAAATACACCTAATTCTCTTTTTACACGAATTATTTTTACACGAATTTTCATTTAACACGAGTTAAAAAGTTAACATTTTTCTCTTTTTACACGAATTGTTTTGTTTTAACACGATTTTAAATATTCTACAAATTCTTTTTATAAATTTTTATTTTTTACAATAAATAAAAGTACAGCAAATAAAAGTTGTTTATGTTTATATTAGTTTTCCTTTTTTATATTAATGAATTTCTGATATTATTTTCTTTTTTCCAAATCATTATTTTTTTTTTATAATATATGTATGTATGTATTTATATGTATTTAAGATATTAAAATGTGTAAGCACGTTAAATAAATTCTCAAGTAAACTTTAACAAAAATTTTTTATTGTTGTTTATTGTACTTTTACGTTATTTTTTAGGTCTGGAACCAATCTACTATTTTCACCTTTGGCTAGTATCTTTTTTTACACGAATTTATTGGGAACGTATCTATCGTGTAAAAAGAGAATTTGGTGTATATTTTAACCAACAAAAATCAATAAAAAAAATACGGTCTTATTTTGAAAAAGTTTACAACACTGTTAAATATTTATACGGTGTGTCAAAAATAATCCAACACTTTAGTAAACAATTTAAACAAATATTTCAATTTTCTTTTTAATTTTAAATTGTTTGATTTAAAATGTAATAATTTAAAAAAATTTTAAATTTCAAATTTTAAACCCATATTATAAAATTTAGTAAATATTCCCCAGAACCACATGAGCGGTATATCATTTTGACACAAGGTTAGTAATCAGCTGTTGCTTACGTAGATAAGGTCACCTGGTGTAAATTCGCCTTGTTTGGTAGTTTGGTTTTTGAATAATAAACATGAATGTTAAAAAATAAAATTATTCGTAAAATAGCTACATATCGATGGCTTAATGTAAAAAAGGTGTAACTCGATTTTGTGTTTCTTTAAAGGGATAGAACAAATTTTAATTGGATCGTTAAATTTAAGATACAAAAAAGTTTTAGTTCAATTTTTAATAAAAAGATGCAACAATTTTTATAATAAAGACTTCTAAAATTTTTAAGCACGATGCGTTTGGCATTTGTCTACCACAATTAACAGAAAAAGTTATTTAAGAAAAAAATTAGTTACGCCTTTTTTATATTAAGCCATCGATATATGTCTGTGGCAACAAATAATAATGGCTTAAGCTGAATAAGTGCTTTTTAATTTTATTACATATTTTTTCTCTTCTTCAAGAACTATCACTCACCTAAGTTTCAATTATAAAATGTCTTTATTAAATAAAACTACACGCATTTAAATTTTAACGTACACAACAAAACACACAATTTATTTAAGATAAAAACACGAAATTTCGACACACAGAGATTTTTATAAAATTTTAACAGTACGGAAAACGAATTTAATAAACACAATCAGTTATAGCCTTTTCACACTTGTCAACATTTAACATCTAACATTAATTTGCTAAGATGTTGAAATTTTCCCATAAGAAATACATAGGGCTAAAAATCAAAATTTTTCAACATCTTTACAGAATGTTACTATCTCATTTTTACATTTTTGATTTTTTTAGTGTCATCACTAGAAAAATGGCAATAAATTCTGTTATTATTGTGGCATCACTGACAAAATGGAAGTTGTTTTGAAAGCAGCGTTACCATTTCTTAAGTTTTTTCCATTTTTGCAAGCCTTATTTTGCTTAGTTTTGCTAAAATTTTTAAACAAAATGGATTAGAAATACATTTTGGTGTTATCTTTTAAAATGTTGGCACTTTTGTAGAAAAAAAGGATTTAAAAAAAAAATAAGTTTTTTTTCAGAAATGGTGACATTTTTTATTGATAGTAGATGTTAGATGATTCAAGTGTGAACGCGTATTTCACATTTTCAACATATTGCATGCATTCCTCCGAAATGTATGCAAGTGTACAAAGGGTATTACTGTAATAATTTTATAAGTGTACATACATAAAAAAAATTCTTGTTGTTTTTGAATTGTTGTATTTGCTGTACAATTAAGACCACCTTGACAATTAAATACACCTTTATCCTTAATGACAATGTATAAATACAAAACCAATAATAGCCTACATTGAATTTGGTCATTGTTTCAAGTCATTAAATGTAAGCAAAAAGAGAATTATGTATAAATATGATAGAATATAGAATTAAATTAACAAAATGCAACAATTTAATTTAAAATGTGTAAACGCAAATGTCTATAAGAAACGTTTATATGTTTTGTGTAACGATATTGGTTCAATTTTGCCATAACAGAAATGTTCCTTTAACCGCACAATTGCTATAAAAACAGTGAGTTAAATCCAAGTATATTCACAATAATAATTTGCGTGTAATTCTATTTTACAGTTAATTCAAAAACCCTTAAACAAATATTTTAATACATTAAACAACTCTTACAAAGAGCTTTTTCACTAACAATTGAAATAATAATCTTTTTTTCGAAACCAAAATTTAAGATAATTAAGTTACCCCTATTTAAACTTAAACTGCATTACCGCAAAATTTTTTTCGAAATGCAATATTTATTTCAATGCGCATTAATAACCGTTAGAAGTTTTTTTGGTGTTTTTTTATACCCTCCGCCACCACTTGTGGTGAATGACACATAGTTTGTTATTCCGTGTGAAACTTTTTTATTATTCAGCTCAGACACCATAAAATATATATGTATATTAGTGCTGGGATACTATCGATATTTGCTACTATCGATATTTATCGATAGTTCAAATTTCACTATCAATATATCGATATTACTATCAACTGAATGTTTGTACTTGAGCTGGAAAACTTTAACTATTTTTTTACCAGGCTACAGTTTGTTGTTTTTATCATTTTATTGAACGTATGAGACGTAAGTAAGTTTGTTCGCACGTTATTTTAGATGACAGTTTTTAAAAATTGTGCTGCTGAAAAGCACCTTTCTGAAGGAACCGAAGTAGCAGGGACTATAAGTTATTTTATTGCAACTTTAGATAATGTTCTAAATTAGTTTTGGTTCTCAACCCTCTAATGTTCGATAATTGTTTTATTCTATATTCCCATTTGTATTTGCAATTTTTTTACAACTTTACAAAAATATTTGACATTTCAGTCCCTGCGTTCAGTCCCTATACAAATTTCAACGTAAAGGCCTTTAATTAGCAGTAAAAGAAGCACATATAAGCAATTTATACCCCCTACCATTCTTGTTGTTTGTATTCATTGCTGTAATTAAGCGCGAATTAATAATAGAAAGTAAAAAACTGTATGTGTAAACACTCGCAATATTATTACAGTAACGGACTGTATAATATATGTATATATTTACACCTACACTTAGGTCTGTTTTTATGCGGTTTTTTTTATGCGGATTTGAATTTATGCGGTTTTCAATTCGATTTTTTTTTACATATTGTTTTTTTTATTGATTTTTTATATTTTTTTGTCGTATTAAACCTTTTTAAACGTTGGCATCAATTCTGAATAGTACTTTTCAAAAATTAATGGCGAATTATTAAAAAAAAAACTGCCGAAACCCTTCCAAATAAAGATTGTATGAATGTTCCGACTTTACCAACTGCTAATGTGTATGTTGTCTTTTCTAGCGACGAGGATTTGATTGGGTCCTCTAGAGATGAAAGTGATTTTGCAGCAATTAAAAAGCGGATTAGAACGTTGGCATGTCATAACGTATAGTGTCATAATGTCCATCAGAAAAGTGACATAACCTCCACGGACGTTATGACACTTTGCATAAATATTTTTTTTAGTTTCTTATTCATTACTAATTTACGTATTAATTTAAATTTATGCCTTTAACTATTTGTTAACTTTCATTAAACTGGTTTATATTGTAGTTTTTCTCTTCTTATGTATATTTTATGATAAATAAATGAATTGTTTTTGGTTAATTTTTTTATATAATGATTTTTTTATGCGTTTTTGGTCTAATTTTTACTCCCAGATTTGAAGTTATGCGGTTTTTTAACTATTCGGAACGAATCATCCGTTTTGTTTGAAAATAGAGTATTTGGGTATAGCAAACATTATTTAACGGTTTCTTAATTACATTATACATGAATAATTACATATCATCTTAGACATAAAGTTTAGCAAATAAATAGAAATTGTCACGCTTTTTTTTGATTTAATCGTCAAATATTTGATAGGTCTGGACTAGGGTGTTCAATTAATTGGGTTTTTTTTTGTTCGATTAAAAGATTAATCGATATTTGGCATTTTTAACTTATTCGATTAAACGCATAACATTTTAAAATTAATCGATTAAACGAATAATTCTAAATCCAGAAATTTTATAAATTACGAAATTTTTTTCGATTATTTTAGAAAAAAGAAGTACTTGAGTAAATAAACATTATTTTTTTAATAAAACTTGTTAATGTAGCTGCAAATTTTCAATATAACTTTGGATAAATTTTCACGAGCATTCCATCCTCTGCTATGCTTCTGCAAATAATTTCCTCCAGAGAATCGATCGAAGTAGCTTGTTTAAAATATTTATTCATTCACTTATAAAATTATTACAGTAACTGATTGTAGGTTATTAAATTCGTTTTCCTTACTGTTAAAATTGAATAAAAATATAGTTATTTTACGAATAATTTTATTTTTCAACATTTATGTTTGTTATTAAAAAAAAACCAAAATGTTTTTTCGTATTTATTTTGCTTTGTAGTTTGATTTTTGCCAGTCAAAATATATTTTTTAAAAGTTAAAACTATTAAATTTTACGGAATATGCTGTTTTATAAATAAGAAATTCAAAAATGAATGTAAAAATCATGGTAGAATAGTTACAAGGTATAGTCATTATACTCCCTAGAGGGAAGCGAACTGACACTGAAGTAGTCCCGTGATAGGTCTTTGGTGGTAGGGACCGGTTCCAGTTCTAACACTTTATATGAATAAGACCTATCACTTTTACATGAGGTTGTCATTGGAGGGGGTCAATTGACACTATTTGACCAATCACAGACCTATTCTCAATGAACCTGCTTAGTGTCAGTAACTAAAAAGTAGTATTATTTAAATACAATGTAGTATTATTTCAATAAAACTAGTCCAAGAATTAAATTTAAGAGCCAAATTTTAGAAATTACCAAAAAATGTGTCACATCACCGCTGAAGACTGTTCTGTAATTCATTACTTTTTCTACCTTTTTGTTCTTTATAAACCAGTTAAGGGATTTGTTCTTCTTTCACTGGTCATGAGTCCTTTCTTTTTGTACTTGTTCTATTTTCACAAATCCCAGGACCAGTCGCATGGACCAATTGACACAAATTTCCCGCAGGGCTATAATAAAAATCATTTGTTTTAAATGATCCGTTTTTTAAATGAATTTTAAGTTGTACAAAATCAATTTTTGTTTGAATTTAACTACATAATATTATGAGTGTTGGACCACTTGTATGTAGCCTTCTTTGATTATGATGGTGGAGCAGCGTCTTCAAGTACTATGTTTTGGTCACTGTGCAAGTGGTCAACTAGTGACCTAAAGAACATTTATGGTAATACTTATGTATTTAGGTAGCTCATTAATTGTTATACTACTCTTACAGAGAGTCGCAAAAGGTTCATTCCAAGATTAAAAGACGAGAGTGTCAAAAAATAATAAAAAAAAATTTTGATGTTTTTGTTTTTGTTACTCGTCAGATCATCATCAGAAGATTCTTTTGGGGGTTGTATATTAAACATAATCGTCAAACAAACAGCCTACGCTAGCTGGGAGCTTTTTTTGGGATTACATACTATTATTTGTATGTAAGCTATGGTCAAACATGGACCGATAAAAAGAGGATTTAGGTTTCAATAAAATATGTTTGGTCCAAATTGTATCTAAATACATACCTACATAATAATATGGTTGATGGGCACAAAGACTATATTCCGGAAAGAAGTTTGTATGGAGCCTACATATAATGTATATTCCTGACTTAAGCCTATAGTACACGGAATGTAAAAAGACGCAAGCGCAAGTCGCTGTGACGTAATTTTGTCGTCATCACACAACACGAACTTGCTATTGTGGCTTTGAAGTGACGTCAAAATTACGTCAGAACCACATGTGCATGTGGCCTTTAACATTCCGTGTACTATAGGCTTTAGTGTTTTTTAGAACTAAAACACAATTGTTTTTATTAAAATGTATGTATACGTTTATTAAAAAAATTTATACATATGTTTGTAAATATAAGATATACATACATTAGGGTCATGACTAATTTTTTTTACAAAAAATTTAACTACCACCATGTAATATTTTTTTTATTTTATTTTAATAAAATTAGTTCTTTTATTCGCAAAAATAAAAATTAGAATAATCAAAAATTATAAATGTAAAAAATTAAATCAATGCAAGGCGAATTCAACTACAGGTGGTGTCGCAACTACAACAATACAAAAACAACAGAAACAACTATGTTGTTTTGCATTGCATTGTAAGTGTTTACGGCTTGAAATGTCAACCATTCATAGCAAAACACTAACAAATCAAAACAAATAGGCTCGAACTGTCAAAATCAGGAGGCGTTTTAACACCACCTGTAGGTAATTCGCCTTGAATCAATAAAAGAAAGTTTGATTAAAAATAAAAATACAAAAATAAAAAAATAATTTATAGCAAGTACATAAAATTAAAACAAGTGTTTCGTCAAATTATTGCGGAGAGGACATACATATAAGATTTTAATTTAAAAAGAGTAAAAAAACGCGAGATCACCAATTAAATGTGGGTATTTAAAAACATTTATTTAACAAATAGAATCTGGGAATTTATTTCTCATGGTGAGTAACATTTATTATATAAATTTTCATATTATTCGAATGTGTATTCTAAGTCAAATTACAATCCTCAAAAGCTTTTATACTTTAATAGTCTTATTCCTTCAATATTTTCCAGGAAAATTCTGATAGTGCAAAGAAAATATACCTGGAAAATATTGAAGGAACAAGACTATTAAGGTATAAAAGCCTTTGAGGATTGTAATTTGAATTAGAATACACATTCGAATAATATGAAAATTTAACATTTATTTAAATTAAAAAAAAATAAATAAAAAACAAGTTTTTCTCTATTGAATCTAACAACAAAATACAAAGAGTTTCCGTTAGATTTCTTAAAAGAGCTTCGATATACTTGTGACAATGGTAAATTTAATATGTACAAAGTTTATTTTTTTTTTTTTAATATAGAACAAATTTCAAATCGTTTGGTGCTGGAACTTTTCTTGAAGCCGCGAAAAAGAAAGATGGCGTTTGTTAATATATATTTTTTGTACATTTTGGCTATGGCATGTACAATTTGCAAAAAATTTAATAAGTCAAAACTCTAATGTATATACATAGTACATATGTACATATAAATTAAAATTAAAATGTAACATGCGGGCCTGCTCTGAAAATCACGTGATTTCAAATAACGTGTTTTTGAAAATCACACGAGTGATTTGATGGTGTTCTGAAGGTCATGCCGGTTTTGTGTTTCTCGGTGTGCTTTCGGCAATCGAAGAGCACAACAAAACATACAAAAACGGGACACTAAAATATCACACAAGTGATTTTAGTAGGCACATGTGATTTGAAATTGCGTGATTTGAGTAAAAGTGATTTGCTGAACAGGCCTAAAAGTCACTTTACCTACAAATATGTAGGTTATTGATAAAAAAAAATATAAAAAACACTCTCAATCATCATCATTATCATCGCTTGCTGCAGTATCGATCTGTTTTTCCATACTAAATTCTCGTTGCAATTGCCTCTCCTGGACCCGTACACATTTAGGACAAATCATATTTTTACGTGTCATACAAACACGATGATATATCGAATTGCATTTGTCACAAATAATGCAACCATCATCAAATGGAAATATCACCTCATTATTACTGCAAATTTCACAAATATACGCCTTAGCAGTACACAACGAACAATTGCGGATATGTCTATCGAAACAATTAAAAACTTTATGTAACATTTCGGCCAGAGTACCATTTTCAGTTTGTTCCATATCATTGATTGAGTATAATTCGTTGGATTGAATAAGATGCCGGCGCAAACCTTAAATAAAGCAAGAGATATTATATGAGTTTTTACGGAGAAAGACTTTGTGTAAAAAAGTGATAAGCCACATGAATATAAAAAATGTGAGACAAATAAAAAAAAATAACTTAATGAATGATGATGATATAGGCTTTGATAAAATTCAATATAAATTTGTGTCTAGGAATTATTATAAGGATTTAGCGAAGTAGCATTCTACGAAGTAAATTCAAGTAAAGGACTCCAAGTAATGGGCTTATCATGTTTTTACATTAAGCCCCTTTGAATACATATTCAAAGTGTTATAAAAGCATTAGAATTTAGTTTCAAACCAATTATTTTAATTTTGTCTAGTTTGTAGATTTAAACACGGTTTTCGATAGTAATGCTTTTGTGTTTTTTATATTATAAACATATTTTCTATAAATAGCACTATTATTTAATAATATTTTTTTTATTTCATACATTTAAACCGCTCGCACAAAAAATATTTAAATTCAGGCAGATCGTTTCATAAATAGCTACGATTGTCCCAAATTTTTACACACAAAACTTAGGTTTTTGAAGTCAGTATAAAATGTATGTTATGTATTGTTGCACTTTAACAACATTAAAAATGCTTTGTTGGATGTTTGTAGTTAAAATTACCTACAACGGTTTAAACATACATATGTAGCTGAGATATAGACAAATAACTAAATTTTTTCTCCCGAAACAAAGAATTAGGCTAGGAGGACAAAATTTTGCCAAAATATGTCTTTTCCATAAGGTATTTAGGGTTTGAAAATTAACCGAATTGGCCCATTATTTCACAGGGCCCCAAATGTGATCCGGATGGTGAAATTCAGCTTGAGCATTCTTTACATATGGGCATTTCCACAGAAAATTCTACTTTTTGTAACGTAACGCTAGCAAGCAAATAAGCTTGTATTTTAGGCCCATGTTGTCAAATCTTTCCCATATTTTGTTACTAAATGAAGAGCTATTTGCGCTTTACGCCAAAATACAAAAAAGCAAATAATGCATACATATAAAACTTTTTGAGAAACAATTCAAATTGCCTTCTGGCGTTACGTTACAAAAAGTAGACTTTTCTGTGGAAAAGCCCATATTTGTATGTTAGCTTTGTTTGATATTGAAAATATTGAGCCAAATCGATCAATTTTCACCTAGTCCACATACAAATGTCCTCGCCGAAACAAGAGTTGTTGACCAAAACCATCAGAAAACAACAGCTAGAATGTTAAAAATTTGCTCATCTATATATAAATCGGCTAAGGCAAAACAGTTAAGAACACTTTTCTCCTCTGTTTGCACAGCGACTAGAATAAAAAATACACCATTTGAAAGGCACAATATATATCAACACGAATTTAAAACAGGTGACTTTATCTTGCTACGTAAGCAATAGCTGATAACGAGCCTAGTGTCTAAATGGTATACAATATTTTCAGAGTTATAAGCGTTCAAATTTGATACTAATACATATGCGAAACATATAAATAAAAATTTTGTTTTTTCCAACCCAGCTAGCATTTTTAATCGTCTAGGAGTCCACTGGGAATCTCACAACGAGAGTGTTTTTGATCGTCGACGAGATAATTTTCTTATTGTAGACAATTCATCGCACGGGAGAAACTGTTACACGTGCTGATTCGTATTAGAGATTCTTCCATAACGCAGCGAAAGACGCTTTTATTAATCATAAAGGGAAGGGGGTCTTTCAAAAAGCAGGGCATCAAGCGTATTTTTCATGTCAAAACTTCTAGTTTTCATACAATTTATATAAAACAAACCTTAAGGTCGCGAAATCAACACCATCCAGTCGAAAAAATCCTCTTTTACAGATCCTTAGGACGGTTTGTTTTATTGAAATTGTATTGACATTAGAATTTTCATTTTTCAAAAACGCTCTTATTTAGGTAGCTCAGTAATTGTTATACGACTCTTACAGAGAGTCGCAAAAGGTTTATTCCAAGATTAAAAGACGAGCGTGTCAAAAAATAAATAAAAAAGTAATAAATAAAAAAAATGTTCATGTTTTTGGTTTTGTTACTCGTCAGATAATCATCAGAAGATTCTATTGGGAGTTTTATATTAAACATAATCGTCAAACAAACAGCCTATGCTAGCTGGGAATTATCAAATAATAAAAAAAAATAGTGTGGTCGATTATTCGACATTTGCAAGAAACCGGTTTAAATCTTATATATAAATCGGCACGGGCAAACCAATTACAAACGATTACTTTCTTTGTTTGTCAACCACTGACGTGGTATATGAACCGGAGGTTGGTCCGCCGCCAAATCGATCCAACAAGACGGAAAAAACTAATGCTCGAAACATGAAAATTCATATGTACTTAGATATATGTAAGTACTATATTTTCTTCATATTAAAACAAAATTATGGCCGAATTTCGACCATTAGGAAAACACCTGTATATATAATAAGTCCATTATTTTACCTAGTCCACATACAAATTTCCTTCCAAAATACCGTTTTTTTAATAAATCCTGTTAAAAAATTGCTGAGTTATAAAAATAATACTAAAAGTATTTCACGGCTTACAGAAAGTTTTTTGCCTACAATTTTACAATCCGATTTAAAAAAGTCGAATAATGCACTTTTTATTTGAGTCTCTTTTGTGTTATTTAAGATTATTTGTATACTCATTTATATGAAGTTTTAAGGTCCAATAATAATATGCTTAAGTTGGCTTAAGCATTTGTGCGAATACATTTAAATCGTATGAGTCAAACCATATTAAGCTTAAAGAAAGTGTTTGTTAAGTTTAATGAATCTGTCATTTGCTTAAGCAAAGTGCGAAACAGCTTCTCGTACGGAATCAAATGTTTTTTGATTTTGTGTTGGTTTTTTTTAAAAGCATTTGATAGGCATTTTGTTAATTTTTGACTGAAGCTTATGCATATTATTATTGGGCCTTAAATAAGCAATTTAATAGGAATGTGTTTTTTCCTCTGTCAACTAATTTTATACTAAAACGTGCAAGAAACTAGAAATAGATTAATTATAGATTAAAATTAAGGTTCATTCCAAGATTAAAAGACGAGCGTGTCAAAAAATTAATAAAAAAAAGGTAGATGTTTTTGTTACTCGTCAGATAATCATCAGAAGAATCTTTTGTGAGTTGCATATTAGACATAATCGTCAAACATCTGGGATTTTTTTGATTTTATATATATGTATGTATGTACATATATGCATACGTATGTATTTAGATTTTCTTTTTATGTTTTATAACTCTTTGCATAGTTGTCTCCCTTTTAAACATAAGTATTACAGTTTTGATGTTTCATAATAATATTGGCCCTATCGCCAGAGGTATATCTATGTATGTATATCTATTTTTAAATCAAATCTTGCTGCACATTCTAAAAATTTAAATATTGTTCAAAGGCTTCGCCCCTCCATCTCAAATTTTAAAATTTAAGAATTTAAAAGTATTTCTATGTACTCATGTGTGGATAAAATAGGAATATCGGAGTCATGGTTTAAATCTAATATTATTCCACATCACTTGATCTTCCAGGGTATAATCTTGTTCGGAATGATGGAGTGGTGGAAGAGTGTCTTTGTACATTTCTAAAAGAATAAGTTCTAAACCCTTATTTCGTGGCAAAAGCTTCGGAGCTTGTGAATCGATATTTGTTGAAATATTTGGAAATGGCGGCTCAGTTCTAGTTGGTGTTGTATATCTTCCAATTGGAAATGTGTATTTGAAAAACTCCATAGTGATTCATTTGACCGATACTCCAATATAGCAATCATGGGTGATTTTCCTTGCTTCAAGTTACATTTATTCTAAAGCCTATAGTACACGGAATGTAAAAAGTCACATGCGCATGTGGCTCTGACGTAATTTTGTCGTCATCACACAACACGAACTTGCTTTTGTGGCTTTGTAGTAATGTCAAAATTACGTCAGAGCCACATGCACATATGGCTTTTTACATTCTGTGTACTATAGGCTTAAGAAGGCTATATGCTTTAAGACCATATACTTCTAGGTGTGTTAGATTTCCTCTGGCTCATGCTCTGCTTTTGCCTAAGGTAAACTATAGTTTGGAGGTTTATTCTGGAACATCATCTACTATTTTAACTAATCTTAATATATAAATTTTATTTTATTTAACCTTTATTTATTAAATTTCAATATTATTTATTAAGCTTGAGGTTTTTCTTTTTTTATAAAAAATTAGATAACATTTATTTTATAAAAATTCCAATATTTCGATACAGCAATGTGTATCATCGCCAGGGAAATAATTAATTATTTTTATAAAATAAATGTTATCTAATTTTTTATAAAAAAAGAAAAACCTCAAGCTTAATAAATAATATTGTAATCTTAATATAATTTTTAGGAGAATTATTCGCTATATTTTTTATATTTTTAATCTTTATTGTATTTTTAAGTTGCGGTTTCAACAAATGTTTACACTTGCGTCTTTTACTTCATTTTTATAAAGTATTCAAATCCAGTAAACCTAAATCCATAGTGGAGAACTCACATTTAATCACTCTACTCGAAATGTACAAATTGAGATATCTCGAATAAGGCTTTCAGTATTCGAGCGTTCATTTAGAATTAGAATATGTCGTATATGGAACAATTTGCCACCTTCATTAAGGTTATTCTCATATTCTTATTTTACATATCGGAAAAAGCTTTGAACTTTTTTGGATAAATAGCTTGTTGTTAATCTTTGGTAAATTTTTCTCCGGACTTTTTTGATTCCCGGGAAAGCGGGAAATTTTTTTAAATTTCCCGGGATCCCGCTCTATATAAATAATACAAAGTAAATTTTGTTTTTAATTAATGAAAAAAACTTTTATAAAAATACGTAGGGTAACTTGTTTACAAAGAAAGTAAAAGAAATGGTTCAATACTAAAAAATCAATTGAAGATTGAAATAGGAACTTGAATTATTATTACCTCACGGTTTTATTACATAAACATAACAATTTAATTCATAAAACAATAATAAAAACAAAATAAAAATTGAGGTACTCAATTTTTGAGGTCAAAAAATTAATTAATAAAATAGATAAAATATTTTAAATAAATATATAACATTTTAACGGCTTAGGAAATAACTTTCTGACATACTCAAAGCGCTTAGTAAGTCGTCAAAAAGTATATTTCTGGTTTTATTTACGAATTATCATGTTACCGAAAAATTTCGCTAATTTTTTACCGAGGTTGGACAAATAGTTAAAAGTGCACCGTTGTAGCATGCTTCGGATTCACAATCAGAAGCAATTTTTTCTTTTTTATAAACAACGTCTATATCAGTCAAATGCATGTCAAGGTTTTTCAAGTTGTATGTTGTAGTATCTTACACGAGTCTCCAAAATGTTATTTTATTTCGGTCTCCCTGCACTTCACGGTTATATAAACCAACACAAATTGAAAAAATTTGTGTTTATCACCTAATAAACATATCGCTCCTTCATTGCATCAGAGTCATATCTCAAAAAATCAAAAAATATTTCCCGGGAAAACGGGAAATAAAATAATTGACGGGAAATCCCGGGAAAAAACCCTAACCTCTGGTGATTTCTTAGATTAATTTTGGAATTAGTCATTGTTTTCTTTTTTAATTTTGTAATATTTGTGTGGTTGGGGAGCCACTTATGCTAAGTATTTAAATACTACTTATGTATATAAAAAACTTACTTATGTAAGAACTTAAATAAGAGAATTTCTTTATTATTAGATGGATATTAATATTACAATACATGAATAATTGGCCTTATAGACTTTCTTTGTATTAATTAAATAAATAAATAAATATGCAGTGGAGGAATACATAAATCGGGATACTTCTCTATATAAGCGGCAACACGCGAAGGTGCTTTACAAAATATTTTTTTCGCATAAGAAATCAATAAATAAATATCAACGAAGTTGTCTCTTATCTCTTCTGCAACATATTTTTCAAAATATGCAATATAAGCAAAATATGGACAAATCCAAAGCATAACGAACGCTACATTCGCACGCGTTTTCTGATTGATATATAAACATTTTTTGGTCTTTCAAAAAAATTAGCTTCAACTTATATGAAGTATTTAGTGACTTACGAATTGCATATATCATAATTTCTTAACAGGTCTTTGTTGCGAAATAATTTATCACAAAGTTTTGTGACGCACACCACAAAAAGTGGAAGTAACTTTAAAAGTGGAAATGTGTTTTCAAAGTTTTTAGAGAATTTTGCATCATAAGTAGGGTAGGGTAAGTGTAGGTAGGGTATTAACGGTTAACCGATTAATAACTACCCGATTAACTGATCGGTTAATTTAAAATTGGCTTTTTTCGATTAACGATTAAGCCGGTTAATTTGAGTCGACCATTTAATTGTTTTTAGTATTAAACCACATCTTTGTGTTTTTAATTATGGGTGAATTCCAAAACGTCAGTTGCAAGCAACTCGCTTTTTTAAATCCATTCTACAACCATGTACAATTTTAAAACGTTATCTGTACCAAAATTCACCAAAAATGTTTGCAAAGTGCGCCAAATAAGGCTGATTGTTTTTTTACTAATAAACTCCAAATAATTCATTTCATTTTTATTTATTGAAATCACTTTATTTATAAAAAAAATTTATTAATCGGTTCACTGATCAACAAAAAAATTAACCGATTAAACCAAAACATCGATTAATTAATCGAGCGATTAACCGATTAAATTAAAACCCCGATTAAATGAATACCCTAATCATAAGGTTTACAAAATCTATTTGCATTCCTTAAACTAATTTTGTGATTGATAATGAATGAATATCAATTTGTTTTTTTTAACGAAATTTATATTTAGATGAGGCTACTGTAAGTGCTATTTTAAACACATTAAGCACCTAAAATAATGTTAAACTCATGTGTAACATTAAGAGATCAGGGTTGGGGTAGAATACACATTCGAATTATTATAAAAATTTATAAAATAAATGTTACTCACCATGAGAAATAAATTCCCCGATTATATTTGGAAAAATATTATACTTTCTATTTTTATTATGGATATAAAATATTTTATATGTATGTACATATAAACAATATCCGAACAAATTATATTTTAGTAGTAAACTTATATACATATAACTACCAAGACTCGGATTTTTATGCAAATGCATACCATATTTTATATATCTCTGCGAATCAAGAAATCTGCAGTAAAATTGTATCGATTTGTTAGTGCATATTTTACATTGAATGCATATTTTTGCAAATGGGAATTTCCAGAAACAGTCCACCAACCAACAATTTTTCAAATTAATCCAATTTAATTTTTTCAAATAAGACTGGATGTATAATTTAATTTTTATATTAAAAAATATTTATTTCGATGATTATTAATGCATTTTCTGGCCCGCTACGGCCTTCGTCTAACAGTTGTATACATTTTGTGTACAATGTACTTCATTGCTAGCCAAAGGATAGCTAAAGTAAGCCTCGTAACAGAAATATACAAACAAAAATTCTGATAGTGCATACAAAGTATTCCTGGAAAATATTGAAGCATTTACTTAAAGTTTAAAGGCTTTTAAAATTGTAATTTGACTTAGAATACACATTCGAATTAATATAAAAATTTATAAAATAAATGTTACCATGAGAAATAAATTCCCAGATTCTATTTGTTAAAATAATTAAGTTAAATAAATAAAATTTACAATAAGCACTATCCAGTTGTAAGATGCAAAGAATGCTGACGAAGACCGTAGCGGGCCAGAAAATGCATTACATTCTGCTGGTATCTAACAGTTGTATAAATTTTCTGTACAATTTACTTCATTGCTAGCCAAAGGATAGCTAAAGTAAGCCTCTTAACAGAAATATACAAACGAAAATTCTGATAGTGCATAGAAAATATTCCTGGAAAATATTGAAGGAATAAGACTATTTAAGTATAAAAGCTTTTAATAAAGATTGTAATTTGACTTAGAATACACTTTCGAATTAATAAAAAAATTCATAATATTTTTCTTTATGAATTTTATAGCCAAATTTTGTGAAGATCAGTGTAGAAATGTTTTAATGGTCGGTTCATAAATAATTTAATCATTTTTTGAAAATCTCTTTAAAATTTAAAAATACAAATTAATGTTAAAATAAATACATATGTATTACAAAACGTTGATCGATGAATGGGTCACCAATTTTATATTAAGATTATCTTTAAATATATCATTGGAAAACCTTTATATGTACATATGTATGTACGTCTTTCATTTTTTTAAAAAATAATAATGATAAGCACGTCCATACATCCATATCAATTAAAAATAATAAAAATAAACAAAATATCTTCACTTACCAATTTGTGTTTCCAATAATTTTTCATCAACTGCCTGTCGACATTCTGACAAATATTTGCGCATATAAACCAGATTTTGACGTAATTTTTTTAATGTTGCTAATTTCTCCAGAAAAACAAATAATTTTGGATTGAAATCCTCAAGTCTAATAAGAGGCTTATCGAGAAATAAATTTATTTCTTGTAAAGCTGAACGTGATATTTTGCGTGGCAAAAAGTCCCAATTGTGAACAACGCGTGCTGGTATTATGCTAACATCGTTCCAATGGCAAGAGGGACAATAATATAAACCTGTGTAATCACACAAGCGTGGTTCAATCCAGGAATTTTCTAGAAGAGAGATTAAAATGTTAAGCAACAATTTGGTTTTTAAATGTAATATTAATGCAAATGATACAAACAACCAAAAATATGAAAAGTAAAAAAAAAAATTTTTACAAAATAATTAACTTAAAAGTTTTGAGAAACAGCGCCCTGTCATTTTAAATAGAACAAAAATAAAAAACTATTGTTTTGTTTTTAATGTTTATTAATATTGTTATTTAGTATTACTTGACCTTTCTTTTTATAATTATTTTAAATTGCTTAAGCTTGAGGTCTTCCTTTATAAAAAATATTATATTTATTTTTTCTTCAATAACCTTTGGTTAGCATCTTCAGGAAAACAAATTAACAAATTTTATATAAAAACAAAAAAAACAATAACAAAATTATGAAAAAAAAAAATAAATTACACATACATAATTAATACACCAAATGCACAGAGAATAAATTTTAAAGCAGACACAGAACATATAGCGAATAATTATAGGAATTTTTTTATTAAGAGATAGAAGATTAGATATAATATATGTATATGTAAGTATGTTAGATAAAAATAAGTTTAGTTGACAATGTTTATATGATATAGGAATTTTGTTTAGTCAAAATGTGTTTTTATTATTGTAAATGTGGTTTTTGAATTAGATTTATAGATAGAAAATTTTTCGATTTATATGAATGCTTATACTTAAAGGCAGAATTAGTCTTTACTTTCTGTTTCTGTTCTGTTCCGTGCCGTTCTGTTTCAAAATTGTAATAGTTACTTTTTCTGTAGCAACTAATCAGCCATTTATTTTTTTTTTTTATATCCTAAGCTATTTTACTGCGTTTTTTGAAAATGAAAATAAAATTTCGTATGAGAAATTATATTGAAACCAACAATAACTGCCTGTTTTTAGAAAACGTAAACAAGTGAGTGAGTAAGAAATTATATTGAAAACAAAAACAAATTTTCGGTTTTTAATGTTGTTTTCAATATAATTTCTCACGAAATTTTGTTTTAATTTTCTAAAAACAGGCAGTTATTCATTTTAAGATCAGTGTCTATATAAGACTTATGATATAAAACCATATATCGTCACGTAATTTGTCTATGATAAATTAGCTATTATAAAAGTAAGCTACGACAATTTTCGGTAACATGATATATATTACATTTAATAATTTTTATGCTAAAGCTAAGCTAAATTTTTGCATTAAAAACTTTAATTGTAACCTAAATTACGTTACAAATTTTTTAGATAAATAACTTTAATAATATTAGATAATATCTATATATATATATATATATATTATATTATAATAGAAATTTTATGACGATCTATATTCGTTCATGATTTTACTTTAACGCCAGTAGATCTCATTTAAATATTGGCTTTAGTGTAAAATTTCGTAAAAAATCCCGCAAGGGGGAAATTCTTACAAAAATATGTATTAATGTTGCTATCAAATTCCTTAAAACAACTTTAATAATTACACCAACATACATACATGACTATACATATGTAGGGTACATAGAGTGTATTTTGAAACCATAAGATCGGCCATGTTCTGGAAATCGAAATTGCCCAGGCAGAAATTGTCTTAATTTAAAAGTGTCGTAAAACAATCATATTTCTTTTGATGAAAGCGGATATTCAAAAAATTCATTGATTTCAAGAAAAATGTTACCTTTAAAAAAAATTGCATTAGGTTTGTTAAACCCACAATTTCGGTGACTATTACTTTATGTCCATTTTGTAGTAAGGATGGGTTCTTGTAATTTTAAACCTACAAATATTTACAAAAGAAAAACAAGCTCTTGATTCCGGAACTTTGGAAGAAAAAGTAGGAGTTAGTTTGCTAAATATTTTATTTTCTTCAATTACATAACCGAGTCCTTATGGCCTTCTATGGTTAATAAAAGCTACTCATTAAACAACAAACTTCAGTTATTAAATAAATAAAAAAAATATAATAAACAAGTAAAGAATGTTACTAAAAAAATTAAACGTAACTATCTTACAAACGATAAAGAAAGCTTAAGCTAAAAAAAAATTAATGCATTAAATAACAAAGACATAAAGAATGCTATATATTCTGTTTCCATATTACGCAGATAGAAAATTCCAACACATCGAAAAGTTATTTTGCTCTGTAAATAAGTGCAGCGAATAAGAAAATTTTCTTAGATCTCTTGGCAAAGAGTTCCAGATTTTAGAAACCCGAATCTGATATGATTGTCCAAAAGTGTTCAAACGTCTAATAGTAAAAATAATTTGAGGATGCCTTGTTGACCGAGAGAAATTAAAATGTTCAACCATACAATATATACATATTATATTACCCTAAATTCCATTTCCTTCTTTTGGTTTTCTTTTATAAAAGGTTTTTTTAAAAATAGAACAATGAATTTTTATAATGAAATTTTCAATATATAAATCAAATTTAATTTTTAAAATGCTTTCTTATTTAAGAGGTATTGCATGGGTACAAAAATTGCAAATTTGCAACATTGTATGGGAACGTTATTTTCGGTTTATCAACATCAGATCAAGATTAATATTAATATTTTGTGTTTATTGCTTCAATGTTGTAAATTTACGGCTTTGTGCCCATTTAGACAGGGAAACATTTGGAAGGGAAACATTTTGTTTGGAAGCAAATTACGGGTGGGGAAGAGAGAATGGTTTTTGTGTTCGGTACTCGGCGTCACGCTTTGTTCTCATTTTCTTTGTTGACATTTACTTTGCTTTTTGAGAAAAAAAAACAACAACATTAACAGAATGTTTCCGGCAACATGTTCGTCTGTGTGACCGAGGATGAAAAAACAAAAGAGAATTCCAGATGTTTTCCTTCCAAATGTTCGCTCGTCTAAACTCGGACTTTGTAACAATATTAAAATAAGAGTCGGAAGACGGTTGTGACTACGTTGTAAATTCGTGAATCCAACATTGCAAATTTAAATTTACAGTACTGTGACAACACTAAAAAGAAGAGTCGGAAGACGGAGATTTGGCGTTATCATTTTAATATTGTGACAACATTGTAAGTTTGGTAAACAGTACGTTGATAGTACCCCCTGCAACGTCGGCACAGCGTCGTGGTGATTGTCTTTTTCTGCCTGGGTGGTTGATATTAAAATCGAAATTGTTAAAATTATCGTTTAAAAAGTTCAGTAAAATATTTCTTTTATACACTTTATACATTGAATACCAATTATCTTTTTTGTAACCATTCTTAAGCCAGGCCAAACTACGGTCATTTTTAAAATAATTAAACTAAAAATGTCGCGCGATTTTAATTCCCCTCGATTTCGATTTGTAAAACATAATCGAATATTCATATGGAATTCTTACTAAAAATCGAATGTTTACAAAAATGTTAAAAAGAATATTTTAAAATTTGTTCTTATGCCTGGATTTGCGTTTTTTACTATATTCTTCTTTAAATTTTTTTTTTTATTTTATTATTTATGGTTGAAACCATAGTCTATAGTATAATAAGTACTTATTCTACCATGATTGAAACTATTCATCTGACATATCTGTCCACAAGACCTAAAGCTTTTTATATACCTAATAAGATTCATATTTTTGGTTGATGATAACGATTTGAAAGTTAATAGTGGTAATGTACCAACCATGCTTGGTCGTTTTGCCAAAACATTTTATAGTATAATGGGGAGCTTGAATAGACAAAAAAAAACGAAAAATACAAACACAAATGAAGACGATTACAACAATTATCAAAAAATATATAATATAAATACGCCAATACTTACTAAAATTTAAAAAAGTGCTACATTCTGTACATTTATAACGTTGGGAAGCTAATCCAATTTCTGGACAAATATCTAGTATGGGATATTGTCTTTCTGAAGCTATAACATGTGCACAAACTCTGATCACACTATCAACACATTTTTGATGGACAATATAACGGCAGTCAGAACACTGATATGAAGCTTGTACCACACTCCAAATTATACCCGTACAATGATCACAATAGCTGCGTGCCGTAGGTAATGGCAAGCCTTTACCCACACCTTTTAGCCTTGCAGTAAAATGATGACCAACTACTGTTTTAAATGAGGGCCCTAATTCCAACTTGTCTTTTTTAGCTTCCTGAAGCTCCTCCAAAGAATACCTCAAATCAACCAAATGCCTTACCAACCAACGTCGTTCTTCACTATTCTCTTCGGATATTAAAACTAAATCTTTACAATGATTAATTGCTTCTGTTAGGTCTTGTTCACTAGCTTCGGAGGTAAATATTAAACGCCATTGTTCTTTGACCAATGACGCTGGTATGGGTAATGATTTTTCACTTATTAAAACCGCTCCCGTAGAGCTGCTATCCATTTCATTAAAACTATTTAGAGATTCCGTTGTAGATCCAGTCGATGTACTATCATTTTGACCTTGAAAACTTCCAACTATTGGTATATAACTGGACGCTACAGACGCAGTGTCGCTTATAAAATTTGTAACCGCACCCGGAATGCTAGCTAAGCTATCACGCAATGAATTCATCTTAACATAATTATCAACACAAACAATTTTGTTATTAATCTAATTTAAAACAACTTTAAACACTTTTCCAAGCTTAACAATGACAAACGATTGTAATGAAAAATAAACAATTTTTTCTGATTTTGATAAATTGAACCAAACAGCTGTGAAAATTTGTGACATTTTGTTTCACTTTTGACACAAAAGAGCTGCCAGCAGCAAAAATCCCAGAACTTTAAAAAAATATCCGTTACCCTAGGTCTACAATAAATATAATTACCTCAGCAAGTTGGCAATAACGTCGGCAGAATAGCAGAGCAATATTTTTTATGCGTCCCATACACATTTCAATTCAATTGTCAACTGTCTTTCAACTGAATTGATGCTTGGCCACCAGTGCTGCCAATTTAGCCATTTAGTGGCTAGATTTAGCCATTTTTCACCCTCTTTAGCCATTAAAAAATGCGTTTACCCTGCCTTTACACATGCAAGTAGTGGCATGCCACTACTGTATACATATTATCAAATAAAATTTGTTCGAAATAGTCGAATCTCATGCCATTGGCTTTTGTGATTACACATGCCACTGCGAGTTCATTTTCAAAATGTCGCTGAAGCGTCAACTTGAGCAAATTTGTTTACTTCTTAAATTAAAAAAAAAAGTACCAGAAAACAAAATAGAGCTACCGAGTTAATCATGTTGGCACATTTTGGGGGAAATTTTATAATTTATTTATATAAGCATTATTTAAACAATATTAATGCTCTATAATGAACAAACTTGCTTTAATTACACGCCGTCTAGACTTTCCATTGTTATGTGTGCTCAAGAACAAAACGATGGCAGAATTAGCAACGTACAATTGCTTATGTTCTTCTATGCGGAGAAAACGTATGGCAAGAAAACCGCTATAAAAAGCAACAATAACAATCAATATGGCGTTTATTTATATGGCAATACTGCAGTGATGTTAGACATAGTCTGTGTTTATACGGTTCATTCTTTACTGAAAAGATTGCTACTTTATTGTCGAGAGGGGAGAGGGGAAAAGAAACGAGTACACACATGTCTGTACTGTCAGTACGCTTTGCTTTTACATTCGTTGTTTAATTTTGTTTTTGTTTTCAATATCAAAAAGCACACATGCATACGCACGACTATACAACATAAAAAACATGTCGTCAACATGACATGAATCATTTGAACGCCAATTCATGTTCAAAGAAGAAAAAGGAAGAATCTTTTCAGTAAAGAATGAACCGTCTAAACTCAGACATAGTTGTGCAAACAATTGTTTTAACAACGCTGTTTAAACAAGAACAAAACACCGACAACAGCAGTCTTCACTATCCAAATTCATGTGTGCACAAGAAATTGTTTGTTGTTTTAACATAGCGATGTCTAATATAGACGGCCTGTTAATGAGCGTTTCAAAAATTAATCATAATAATACATTTATCAAGTTAAAACTTTAATTACAATTTGACAATAATCCAGTAAATTTGCATTAAACTTTTAACAGGGTAACATTGCTTATCGTTTTGACATTTAGTGGCATGCAAGTGCCAAATTTCCACTCGCATGCAATTTTTGCTGCCACTGGAGCTGCCAAGGTATATTTACACAAGGTAGACTCATTTGGGAGTGTAGACATGCTGCTCTATAAAAATAACCGAGTGGAACGGAATTGTCAAAATTGTCTTCATATAAATTTAACGCACACATGTACAAATTTTGCCTCATATACACGGAATTTGACATTGGTGTTCCAACTTAGGTAAACAGCTGACAAACATACGGGCCAACGAGTTTACCTTGTGTAAATATACCTTGGGAGCTGCCATTGCGAAAAATGTGAGTGTATTAGTAAAAAAAGTGTGAGTGTATTGAGTTTTTCGAACTGGCAGTGGCATGTGTAAATGCTGGGTTAGACATTAGCCATTTTTTTTAGCCATTTTTCAACTTGCTTAGCCATAAAATTTTTCTTGCCGTTTTGCTTTTAAAAGAATAATTTTTATTTTATTATAAAAATTCATAAAACCAAAATAAACATTTTTAACAATTAAAACGCCTTTAATTTAAATCACAACTTTTACAAATAAAGGAACAGTAGTCCAATATTAAATTTAAAAAATGGATCAACACAAACATCGGTGTTTCTTTCTGGTTGCAAGTATTTCAATAAAGAGAAGTAGGCGGCAACAATTTTTTTAGAAATTTCAGAATTTACTATAAAGTTGCTCTCTCTTCCATGGTCTAATGCTGAAGTAGAGAGGGTATTTCGCCAAGTAAACATCGTTATAAGTAATTTGAGAAATAGGTTACATTTAGCAACCGTTAAGTCGATTTTATCAATGAAATATTTATACCAACACCACAATAGTGAAGAGGGTACTATGCGTTTGTGCTTATGTTTGCAACACCTTAAAATATTGGCACTAAGCCCACCTTTTCGTATACCGATTGACTTAGAACCACTGTCTGAGTCGAATAAACGATGTTTGTCCGGCTGGCTGGCAGTCCATGTAAACCTTGTGCGTAAAGTACAGATAGCAAATTTGCAGATATTTTCATAAAATTTGGTACACAGGTACTAATGAAGTGTAGGGTATCATATAGTCGGGGTTAACCGACTATATTTTCTAACTTGTTTTTTATTGTAGATCTGGAATCAAAAGGTTGGGTAAATGTTGTCGGGATTTATCTTTAAATTATTTAAAACTAATACGCACGAGTGATTCCTATGAGATGAACAATAACGACATCGTAAATAACTTTAAATGAATTTTTCTTTTTTGTTATTGAATTTGAATGTGTTTTTATTTAAAAAAATTTTTTTAGCCATTTTTTAGCCCATTTTTTCTCGTAAATTTAGCCATTTTTGGTCTCCAAGTTTTGGCAACACTGTTGGCCACACACTTTATCAACTTAATTGAAAGATTTTAAATTTATTTTAAAATTTAATGAAATAAAAGACAATTTTTAAAATACTTAACTTTTTTTTTGCAAAATAAAACTACAAACCTTAATTGTGACAGCTAATCAAGAGACACGAGCACACACAGTAAAATCCAAGGCCCATTGAAAAGGTCTGCGCAAGAAGCCTGATGATCATTGTTTATGTTCTTTTTAGTTGTCAAAAGTTGTTTACATTTTGCTTACATGTGCATGTATACGTTTGTTTACGTTTATGGTATGCCACACATACACGTTTTTTCCTTTTGCTTTGTATATGTGGTAGTAAATTTTTGACATAAAACATCAAATTTGGTTGTCAATTGAAAAAAAGAAGCAAAAAAGAAAAAAAATAGAAGCAAATTGTGTGGGGACGAAATTAATTTTATGAAATTGTAGCAAATTATTATTGTAGTAAAATAATTCAATTAAAGAATTAAATAAACATTAAAATAATATTGTAAAAATTATTTGTATTAATATAATTTTTTGCTTATTCGATCTTTATTATTTAAATTTATATTAAAAAAAAAGCATAAAACTTTCTGATTTTCAGTCAATAATTTAATATAGGTCTAAACCGCAACCAATTATAAAGATAAAATAATAATTAATAGATTTTATATAGATCCCACTGAAATATTCGAACTGTCGGTGGAGGGTATTAGATTTTTATTTATAACTGGGAAGTATCAATTTCGTTTATTGTAAAGGACATATGTACATATTAACTAACATGTATTAATACAGTGACCTCAGTACTACAACAATGCAACAATAGAAAAACAACAGGCTAGAATTGAGACGGCAAATGTCAAAATGCCTTATTAAAAAATATAAATAAGCAAAACAAAAAGACACTAAACGTCACAACACGAAAAAAATTACTGCAATCAGCTGCGCTTGTAACCCTGCCTTTACAGATGCAAGTAATTACTTGCAAGTAGTGCATACGTATTATCAACGAAAATGTCGAAGATAAAGTCGAAAGTCTTGCAAGTAGCTTGAGTGTTTACACAGTCAGTTGTAAGTTCATTTTTCAAATGTTCTCAAAGCGAAAACATCTTATTAAAATGGTTTGTTTTTCTGTTTAAAAACATTACCATGTTAAAAACATTACCATGCTATAGCAAAATATATTTAATAATTTCTTCTTTATTTAATTTCCGGTCCATCTTGATGAAACAATTATGTTTATTTTATAAAATATGTGACTCCAGTATTGCCGTAGTGGCGATGCCATAAGTAGGTAGGTAGGTAGGTTGAAAGGCTGGTGTGAAGTCTCCTTCACACCCTCACCCAGAGACCAGTATGGTCCATTGTGACGCCTTAATTAGAGAAAGATATGTAAAGAAGGAAAATAGGTGAAATAAACAGCGAAAGCACAAGTCAGAAAAGAAAGATGGATAGAAAAGAATGCCCCGAAAGAAATCCTGACCAACCAAATTCGACCTACGTGTGGCCAGCACCCAGCCTCCTCTCGCGCAGCCAGGCCATCCCCATTACGAATCCTACCAGATTCTCAAGTCCACAACCCGAGACATCCCCTAATTCGTTCAGGAATCTACTGCCCAGCCACCTCAGCCTGCTGCCCTGCAACCTGGGACAGTGGCACAGAAAGTGTTCAACTGTCTCTAACTCCTCAGGGTCCTCACACAACCTGCACATATCCGATAATTCGGATCCCATCCTCACCGCCATCCTGCCTATCATACAGTGGCCCGTGATCATTCCTATCATGGTCCTCACGCAGACCCTACTCATGCCCAGCAGCAACCTCGAATCGGACTTGCTAAGCACCGGCCACAGCGTCCGTGATACCCGGCAGTCCGTCCGGTTCCCCCAGGCCCGATTGGTCGCGCCCAGAATCCACTCCCTGATCCTTCCAAAATAGAAGCCTATTGGAGGTCTAACCGCCTCCATACAGTTAGGGTCCTCCATCTCTGAGCCCTGTCTTGCTAACTCGTCAGCAACTTCATTGCCACCTATGTCGCAGTGACCCGGCACCCAGCTCAACCTTAGCGTATACTCCCCTAAGACTTCTTCCAAAGCCCTCCTACAATCATCAACTAGCTTTGAGTTCACATAACAGCCCCTTACGGCCATAAGAGCCGCCTGGCTGTCCACATATATAGTGACCTCAGAGCCCCTATCAATGTTGTCCCTCATAAGTTCCACGGCCCTCAATACCCCCAGAACTTCCGCCTGAAAGACACTACATTCGCCAGGAAGCCTATATGACCTTCTGATGTCCAGATCCTCAATGTAGACTCCCGCACCCGTGCCCCTCATCTTCGAGCCATCAGTGAAAATAGCAAATCCACTAAATAATCTGCTCCTACCTGACCAGCTCTCCCTAGAAGGCACTATTACCTCCGGCGACCGCCCAAAGTCCACCCTGGTTCCCACATAATGAGTGGAGCCGGGTAGTCCCAGGCAATAGCCACAATCCTCAATCACACTCAGGATCCGTGAGTGACCCTGCGTGACATTCCCTATCAATCCTAACTCCCTTAGGCTAAGAATGCTCCTGGCCGCCATTCCCATCACATACTGCTCAATAGGCAGAAGATGTAGAATGACGTCCAGGGCAGCCTGAGGAGTACTTCTCATGGCACCTGTCATGCCAATTGAAGCGCACCTCTGAGCCTTAGAAAGAAGGTTCCTACGACTAGCAAATCCCAATGACTCCCACCAAACACAGCATCCATACGTAAGAATGGGTCTTACCACCGAAGTGTACAGCCATCCCACTACTGACGGCCGGAGTCCCCAGCTCCTACCTATCGATGATCTGCAAGCATAGTAGGCATTGAGACCCCTCTTAAGTCTCTCCTGAGTATTTCTTCCCCATGACAGCTTGCTGTCCAGAAATACCCCCAGATATTTAGCACAATCAGACAATCTAAGCTCCAATCCTCCCAGTACCGGTAGCCTGAAATTCTCCACCTTGTACCTCCTAGTGAAAAGAACCAACTCCGTCTTCTCCGGATTAACTCCCAATCCCTTATCATTAGCCCATGCCGATAGTTCGCCCAGCGCCCCTTGCATGATGTCGCTTATTGTCGGCAGAAACTTGCCCGACACCAATATAACTACATCATCCGCGTAGGCCACGACCTTCTGACCCATTCTGTCAAAACGTCTCAGAACGACATTGACGGCCAAGAGCCACAATAAGGGAGAGAGAACTCCCCCCTGTGGGGTCCCCCTAGTCACCGATTTTCTTAAGCGTTCGCTTCCCCAGTCAGAGTGAATAACTCTCCTGCTAAGCATCATAGTTATCCATTCGACCAAGAACAGCGGAACCCCTAGGTCAACCAGTGCCTGCCTGATAGCCTCTATCCTCAAATTGTTAAAGGCGCCCTCTATATCCAGGAATACCGCCAAGGTGTATTCCTTGTTTCGCAAACCCCGCTCCACATAACCAACCACATCATGCAGCGCACTCTCAACAGACCTACCCTTAAGATAGGCGTGTTGAGCACCGCTGACGATGCCGGCGTCAATCTTCGTCCTCAAATGTAGATCAATCAGTCTTTCCAACGTCTTCAATAGAAAAGACGACAAGCTGATTGGTCTAAAATCCTTGGGTTTAGAGTGACCGGTTCTACCCGCCTTGGGTATAAAGACAACCCTAACCTCCCTCCACCTTCTAGGAATGTACCCGTACAGCACACATACCCTAAACAGTTCCACCAACAACAGGAGTGATGATTTCCCGATATTCTGTAACATCGCCGGAAAGATACCATCTGGTCCCGCTGATTTGTAGGACCCAAAGGTATTTACCGCCCATGTTACCTTATCCAAGGTAATCATATCCCCCACCGTCTCCCTTTCCTCAACGCCCGAGCCCGACCCAGAGAAGGGGTCACCACATACAGCCTGTTCTCCCGACCCCGGATCCACGCACCCCGGAAAGTGAGTCTCCATTAGCAAACAGAGAGATTCAGAGCCAGATTCCGTCCATGAGCCGTCCGGTCTCTGAATAAATCCAGGGACTACCGGGTCCTTGGATAAAATTCTCCTGAACCTAGACATCTCATTCACGGATTCGACTGACTCGCTAAACTTAATCCACGAGTCCCTTTTCGCCCTTCTAATATCTCCCTTATACTTCCCGTAACTTACCCTGAAGTTACTCCAATCTTCCTCCCTACGCGTATACTTCGCCCTATTGAACAGCTTTCTGACAGTGGACCTTTGAGTCCTCAACTCGTCTGTCCACCATCTTGGCTGTGTGCGTCTGCCCGGAAAATTTAATGGACAGGATCGCTCATAGCTACTGGTCAATACACCCGTGAAGGTGTCTACCAGTTGCTCCACACCGGCCGGATTCGACCCCCAGTTCCGTGTAACCCTAAGGTTCCTTTGCACCAGTCCCGAAAACGAATCCCAATCCGTCCTTCTCGGATTCCTATACGGACACCCTTTCGACCTCTCAAACACTAGACTAAAGGACAGACGACTATGGTCAGAGAAGGAAAAATCCAAAGCCACCCTCCAGTCCTCTACTAATTCCCTACAGTTCGTCAATGTTATATCTATCACTGCCTCTCTATCCCTAGTTCTGAACGTTGGCGTATTCCCCCTATTACAGATAAAGAGATTGCTGGAAATAATAAAATCAAACATAGACTCACCTCTTTTGTTAATGTCAGCACTTCCCCATTGCGTGTGGTGTGCATTGGCGTCACAACCCAGTACCAGTCTCGAGCCGCTTCTGCCCGAGTGCTCCACCAACTCCCGTACTTTATCACCAGGTGGATCGGTAGCCTCGTACGGCAAGTATACCGATGCCAGTGCCAGAACCGTTCTGTCCCTGGCCTCTCCTGTCACGACCGTGAGGTCTCCATTACTGAAAGAATAAGAAATCATAAATTTAAACTCAGTTCTTGCCAGTATACAAGTTCGTACCTTATCATCCGTGTGGGGTACGAACAAGGTATACCCCGTGACCTTTAATCCAACTACCCGGTTTTTATTAATCCAGGGCTCTTGGATTAAGGCCACGTCCACGTTGTTGTCAATGAGGTGGGTTGCTAATTCGGTTGAGGCTGCTTCGCAGTGGTGCAGGTTTATCTGCACCACTTTCAGCCTCTTAGGGTCTATCATCTTTAGGAAACCTAAATTTGATAGACCCCAACCCGAACACAGCAACCCCTCCCATTGACTTAAGCCTTTTGAGAGACTCCTGGTCTACTGCGAACCTGAAGTCTCTCCCTTGGTTCTCCTTACAGCCCAGTGAAGCTATCAATTTCCACTGGCCTGTAGTGAGACCATCGTTCTGGTTGTCCAGTAACCCCAGTATGACCTCCACCGGTTTTATAGGTGGAGGTATCCACACCGTGACTACTGGCCTCAATGGCAACTCAGACGCTAGTATGACGTCCAATCTGGCTTCAGGGAAAGCGCTGCCACACCTGCCAATTGCAGCCTTTAAAAACTCAAAGGTTTTTTGATTGCCGCAACTGACAGTTTTGACACCTCTTGCCCAGTCAGCCCCTTTGAACGATACTTCGTCCGGCCTTCCTTTCACGCTGAAGATTTCGTCGAGTAGTTTGTTCTCTAGCACCTGCCATTTCTCGACACTGATCCTTCCATCGGGATCCATACGATCAATGACAGCCGCCAGAATACCGTCCTTACCCGACGACTCCCTCAGCTTCCTTGACGTGGAGGACTGGTCCTCTCTGGAGACAGTCCTCTTAGTGGTCTCCTTGCAGAGATCCTTAAGAGGGACGGCACCAGCCTGACTAGTCCTCTTAGCCGCTAGAGATTTCTGGTCATCACCAGACCTAACTCTCTTGACAACCCCTTTATTGGGGGGCTTAGCAGAGTTCTGTCGGTGATCACCCGATTTGCCTGCAGATGTTGACTGGTTTGTCCCGGTAATTCCTTTAGTGACTCCCTTTTGGGGGTGACTATCGGAGATTATCAGGACTTTCCCAGTCCTCATCGCGCGACTAGTACTGGGTGTTTCGTCCGCAGTCTTAGCTCCTTTAGCCGTGACCATGCTGTCACGGTTAAGAGGAACAGGTGCAGACTTATTACCCTCCTTTTTTCCTTTCGCTCCTTTTTTGGAGGATTCCTCAGCAAGGGTTGGTGAGGATTCGTTGTCTTTACTGACAACTTTTGAGTCCTCAGCAGCCCTTGCTGTGTATCCCGCAGGATAGGGAATGCCTAGGATATCACCGACAGAACCGTGGATTCGTTCGAATCTAGCAACGTTCTTCCGGTGCTTCCTCAGCAGATGCCTATCCCGCCCATCGTGCAGTGAGGAGTCTTTCTTAGCTATCTTTTCTAGAAAGGCTAAGGAGGCTCTCACACCACTCTTGGCTTTTTCTAAACTCGTTCGGCTATCTGATGTGACCTGTTCTGTCGCATCCTGCCGAACAATGTGTTTTGATGCACTCGCCAATCCACTTTCCATCTCGAGTGTAACCTCAGAGGCCGCTGGTCCAGCCCTTTGGCCCCGATCATCAGCCGAAATCATTGTTATTTCGTGCTCATCATCAGAGCCCAGAGTTAGATCACCGAGCCTTTCCGAAGCACCTGTTCGAGATGGGGAGCCGACTAGTGAGTCCATCGCGTCCGTCTCTGTCAGTTCTGTTGCTAACTGACTTTCCTGCAGCAGAATATCCCTGTGAATACTCAGCCAGTCTGAGTCCATATCTGACTCAGAGTCTGCCGAGTTGTCAGAGACATTCCCTGCACCGCGTCCTAAGACCGCGTCCTTCTCTTTGGTTTTTTTAATTTCGTCCAGTTTTTGGTCCCACGAGTATGCACGTAAGAAAAAGGACCGTCGCGCGCAGTGACGGCTTGCGCGGACTAGGTAAAGCTACAACTGACCCTTGCCATCGGCATCAGAGGGAAGCTGTTCACGACCAGTTTATTTAACCACTAACTAGCCATCCAGGTCCTCGGCACTGCTGTCAACCACCTTGACCTTAAAAGTGGGGGATGTGGGAAACAAAAGGGGGGAGGATTATAGGTATTGGGATATGGGATGGATGGATGGATAACCCTTAGTCATACCGGCCTTAGAGCTTATGCATTATAACCAGTTTCGGCTAGACTTACCGACTCAGGTTATAAGGCATATACTACAGCCGGCATTTAAGCCACCACATCGCGGCAAGATAGTTATCCAGGTGGTGGTGGCGATGCCATAATATTACTGAGAAAATATTTTGATTAACAATTTTTTTTTTCAAAATGCTTAAAATTTATGATTAATATTGACATTTAGATGCGATGTTGTATAGTTGTGCTTTTTTTTATTTGTTATTTTTTATAAATACACTTAAAATCCGCTATAAACATTACTTTTATATTACTAAGTACATACTAGTAAATTGATACAAAATTCATCCACGGTAATACTGTTTTTTCATTGGTGTTTTACTTGCTGCAAGTGTCAAATATTTACTTGCAAGCAAATTCTCTTGCAAGTTGGGCTGCAAGTACGAAAAATGTGATGGTGTTAGTGAAAAAGTGTGAGTGTATTGAGTTTTTCAAACTTGCACTTGCAAGTGTAAACCCTAGGTAAGGTCACTTTATTAGTACATTCTGATATTAACTTTCAATATGCTAATTAAACTTTTAATTTAAGTTTCTCGTTATTTTTTAATTGTATGTATAAAAGAATTACGATTCTTGTTTGGTTTTCTTGATTTATATTAATTATTTAACTAACCGATTATGGCCTTTAAAGCCTAGGTTATAGGTAATGTAAAAATAAATAAATAAATAATAGCCTTTGTATAACAATGCAACATAAAATAAATTTAAATGTTTTTTCAATTAACAAAAGGCATTTTCAATTTGGTTATATTTTTTCACATTTGGTAACATTTAAAAATTTTGGTTGTAAAATTCTTATTGGTTGTGGCAGCACTGTACACAAAATATATGTGCAGTGGCCGTTGATAATACCCTAATTATATAAAACGCAACGCAACGCCAAAGAATTACATTGAAAGCAATAAAGTCACAAATATTTTAAAATTTTGTTGTTGATTTCTACAGAAACAAAATAAAATGCTACAAGTATATTTTTGTAGCTAATTTTCGGCAGATCTAAATACATATTTATGCGATACCAATAAGTAATTTAGGTAAAAGTTGCTTTTTGGGAATATAAGCGGCACTTAGAGATTATCCAAAAAGGAAAATTTGAAACCAGTGTTCGAAAATAAACATTATTTGTTATTTAAACGATACTTTCAATTACCTGAAAATTAATTTCTTTTAATAAGACTGTTTGTTGTTGCCTTCTGCACTCTTCTGATTGGTATTTTTACCAACATTTTTTTCTTTTTTCTTTCGAGGAAATAAAACATCAATAAAAAACATATTCATATGTACCAATACGCCTTGCATATGTACATAAATACATTTTTATATATTTACAAAACTTTTCAATTCTTAATATTTTTGTACAACTCTTAATTATTAATATTATGATTTATTGGCAGTATTTCCATATTTTTGCTTTTTATGGAATTTTCTTGGATTTATACCATAAGCCTTTAAACGTTCATCACTCAAATCTTTACCGTCATCATCTTTAGAACCCGTTTTAGGTTTTCCATTAAAAGGCTTCTTATTTTGGAATTTAGATTTAAATTTATCATTTGGTTTAAATTTACCATTATATATTTTTGTTTTAGGAAGACTTTTACGCAATGGAGGCAATAAACCAACACCATCATTACCATCGGTATTAAATTTCGACGGACCTTTGGTAAATGGATTTTTTTTCGAAACCGATTTACTATCATTTAAATTATTTCTTTGAGCATTTTTATTTTGTGGTTTTTGGGATGAATCTTTTCTAGGTGGATTGCTTACATCGTTATTGCCAAAACTTGTAGTAATTGAATTATTCGTTTTATCCGAAACTAAACTGCTTTCATTGCTGCCAGCAAAATTCAATAGATTTTGGTTTTGGAATATATTTTTTTTCTTGTTTTTCTTGTTAATCATATTCTCAATTGTATAAGTCGTAATATTAATATTAGATTTTTCATTTGCTTTTTCTGTTTTTGCTTTCTTAGCAACATTTTCTTTAACAATTTCCTTATGGTCTACTTTATTATTTGCATTTGGTTGAATTTCTCCCATTTCATTAGCTTGTAAAGCTTTTTGGGAATTCTGGACTTTACGTTTTCTCCTTTTCTTTGCCTTTTTAGATTCTCCTGGCGCAGCGCTTTCTGTGGGATTTTCAGTTATTGTTTTGATTTCTTCATTTCCAACAGGATTTTCTACCTCTAAATCCTCTTTTTCATTGTCAGGTCTATAAGGATATTAAATTGTTTAAACTATTTGGTAAAATTATAATAATTGTATTACCCTTCTTCATATAAACTTTTAAAAATTTTACGTTTTAGTTCTTCATTTTTAGCTTTAAGTTTATATAATCTCTGATCTTTTTTCTCCAATTGTTCTGGTCGAATTTGAATGGCTTTTTTAAGACTAGCCCATTGATTAAGTTCTTTATTTTTAGCCAAAAGTATCTAAAAATTAAATTAATAAGTATAATTTCTGTTCACGGTTTATTTTTCAAAGTAATCACCTCTTCTATGGTTAAACCAAAATCGTTTGGAGTTGTTTCTACATACTTAAAACGACACGGCGTATCACCAATTATATCCTCACAATCTAGTTTATAGTATTCGTCAATATATTCTCCATAGGTTTTTTCATCTTCAGGATTAAACACAGGTTTTTCTGATTTAATAATTTCCATAAATCGATCACGCCTGCCCTTGCGACCACCCCTTCCTTTTTTAGTATTTTCAATAAGTTCTTTTTGTAAATCTTCTTTTGCTTTAGCCGGGTCATAGTCACAATCCATATTAAAATCTTCATCATCGCAATGAGGTTCATTATAAACATAATCATAAGATTCTTCTTCTTGTTGTGGATCATAGTTATCCCAATCTTCGACTTTTAACTCATCCATATCTGAGGGGCATTCAGGTTTTTCTTCACCCTCATCCACCTGATAGTAATCGTCATTAAAAAGCTCCTGCATTCTACGGTCATGAGTATCTGAATCAAAATCTTCTTCCAAGTCGTCATCTTTAAAGCCTAATTCATCGTTGCCGGTGACCATTTTTAATTTTTCAATTTTTTCCTGAATTTCTTTACGTTTCATTTCCTTAACCATTTCTACTTCCTTCAACTTTTGTTGCTTTTCTTGAAATTTACGTTCTTTAATTTCATCTCTTTTCTTTTTACGCTTATCGTCCGTCATTCTTAAAGACGTTTCAATTGTTCGCGGATATCGCTTAATGAATTCTTGATCTGGTTCTTCGTAACGGAAGTTATATTTCTGTTCAAAATCGGCTTGTTTTTCCAACTCTTGTTCATCTTCTGATAGGGGCGCTTGATCTCCTATAATTTCTTCATATGTTGGTATTTCATCGTAGTTTTGGGCCTCTGTATAACCTTTATTGAGAACGTAATCCCTAAGAAATTGTTCACTAGATGGTAGTTTATCACTGCTCCAGTATTTTTTTAAAGGTTCCAATTTTTCTTTGACTTCTTCTTCAATAATTTCTTTTTT
Source organism: Pollenia labialis (assembly GCA_949318255.1). Classification (NCBI taxonomy): domain Eukaryota; kingdom Metazoa; phylum Arthropoda; class Insecta; order Diptera; family Polleniidae; genus Pollenia; species Pollenia labialis. Next base: position 118,376,975 of record OX439140.1, read on the forward strand.
GCCTGCAAACCATTTTAAGTAATCTTCTTCGTCCTTATCTTTTTCTGCTTTAGTCTTCTCACGTTTTTTAAATATACCACCAAATCCTTCTTCTTCTGAATCGTCGTCTTGATTCATTACTCTTCTAAATTCTGCTTTTAAACGACGTTCTTCTTCTACCATAGTAGGTGATAAAGAACGTTGATTATTATGATCTTTATTGTCGTCCTCTTCATTGGAATCTGTAAGTAATATTATGAATTTATTTCACTTGAATAAAACCGAAAATCCTTTTACCATCTTCAAATTTGCCTCCTTTTTCTAAAATGATTTTTCTTTCATAATCCTTTAAAGTAACAGGCTTAGATTTCTTTTCCTTGCTTCTGGCCTTAGTATCCTCATTGCCTGAATCACTACCACTTTCCGCGTCTTTGAAAAATTTGGTATTTTTGTCGTAAATAGTTGGATGCTTACTTTTCAGTGAAGCCAATGTTTTTAAAAAATCTTGATCAAATGATGGATCCAATACCTCATCTTCTTCCGATGAATCAGAGTCATCTGAATCGGTTTCCGAGACATCAAATCCCTTTTCTTTATCTGTAATATATGTGTATACATGACAAAAAATCTGAATCCTTAACACTTTTTGTACTTACATTTTTGTAGTAGTTCTTTTTTTCTTAAAATATTGTAACTTTTAGCATAATTTTCATTTGTTTTTAGTTGAAAGTTATACTGATTTAAATCGTCATCGCTATTCTCAAAAAGATTTTTACTCATTTTGAATTATTTTATAAGAAATTATTAAAAATAGTGAAAAGCAAATTTAACTAAATAATTTTCTGATTTTTACTTCCACACGTGTTTTGTTTTTTTATTATTAAGTCAGTGTGTAATGAGAAACGTCAAAAAATGTATACACCAGAGTTGTATTAAATACCGAGGAAGTATAGCTAAGTAAGATTGAAAATACTTATCATATTATCGGGGGTACTTGAAATCGAAAAAGTAAAACACAAGAATTTGGAAGTAGTTATTAATTCACTTTTAATTTAATTTTTAGAACTTTTGTTATAAAATTCTGTTTAGTGCAGATATATTTGTATAATACTTGTCATAAAATTCGTTTAATACAGAAATCTTATTATAAAACGACTTCTAAAATTCTTGCGTTATACGTTTCCGATTTTCAGCACACCCCTGAATAAAAATATCGTCCGTCGTTAATATGCAAACCTGCTAACTCCTTTTAGAATAACAGCACAAATATGTTCATGTACAAGTTTTTACCCCTTGTTTCCACATGCACAAGGTATATTTATAGCAGGTAACCGCGAGATTACAACAATTGTACAATAAAACAAACAACAGGGCTTTTTATTGTTGTTATGCGATACAAACTATCAAAAAGCAAAGGGGCTGATAAGAGACAAAAAAGGCAAACGATAAAGACAAAAAACTTGTTTACTATACAACATTTGACAGTTCGTATCGCAAAACAAGCAAATAAAAAATAAACAGCTGGCTTTCCGAGACTACCTGCTATAAATACATGAATCAAAAAAACAAGATTGCGCACTCAGCCGTACAAAAAAAAAATTCTACTACGCATCTACGTCATCATAGACTAAATATGAGTGTTTGTTGTAAAAAATGTAAGGCACACACAAATGAACACACACAAAGTCTATTGTTTCTCCACACACAAAAATAACGGACCTGCGCAATCTTGTTTATTTGATTCATGCTATAAATATACCTTGCACATGCAGCTTCAAATTCAAAAAACTCAATACACTCAGACTTTTTCAACAAATTTTTGTACTTTCAGCCAATCGGCTGTTTTCTCGATTTTTCGTTGATAATACGTATACACTACTTGCATGTGGAAACGTAGGGTAAGGTAGAGAATAGGGCTTGCAAATTTACCGACTTTTTCAATTACCGGTAATTCGGTAATTTATGTGGAAAAATCCGGTAAACCGGGAATTTACCGGTAATTTTGAGAGTATTTTAGTTAGTGAATATTTTATTCAAACTAATTAATTATACAATTTTGTTTTATAAAATACACACACATTTCGTGCTGTGGTCATGGAAACTGTTGCTTTTTTAGGTGGTTGTCCATTTTTGTCACTGGCTGGTAAAAAAGCAATTGTCAAAAAATAAAAATATACAAAATAGGACATTTGCTTTTTTGCACAAACGAAAAACAAAACATTGGCTATTGGAAAAAACAAATTAAAAATTTCAATAGCAGTGGCAAAATCAAAAATAAAAAGCATCCAGCGTATGGGTTCTTTAAAACCCTGTACACAACAAGAAACCAAAATTTGTTTAATTTTTACGTAGGTGCAAGTAAGAGAAAGAAATTTTTTATATTTTACAATATTTTTCGTTTTGTTCCGTACATACTACTTTATAAATAAAGTTGAATTTCTTTATTATAGTATAATTATATATTTTAAATATTAAATTCAACTATTTACTTATAAAATAGTAGGTACGTATGGAACAGAACAAAACGACAAATATTGTAAAATATAAAGCATAAATTTTTACCGAAAAAACCGGTAAAAAAGAATGAATTTACCGGTTTTTCCGTCATGAATTTTTTTTAGGAATTTACCGATAAACCGGTTAATCGGTAATGCAAGCCCTAGTAGAGAACACGTATTGTGTTCTGAACATTGAATAAAGAGTTCGAAAATTGTTGTAGCAAATATGTATTAATACCTATGTACATATATAATTACCTACAAATTAATGTATATAATAACCTATATATTTACTTACTGTGTCTGTTGTAAAAAACGATACACATATCGCACTTGATCATAGAGGATATTAATTTTTATACATAGGTATGTAGGTAATTTAAAAAAATTAGAAAGTACAGTAGTTTTGACTTAGCTGCACAATCTCCTTTGCACGATTTTTTGTGCAGGTAAATCAAAAATGCAGTTATCTTAAATGCATTTACCTGCCTTAATGTGCAGGTACACAATTGTGGTTACCTGCACAAAAGTGCAGCTAAAGTAAAGTGTTTGATTTGAAAGAAGAATAAAAAAATAATTTTTTTAATACATAAATTTATATTTTATTAAAATTTTATTTCAATCCAGGAGCTTACTGGGAATCTCACAAATAGTCTTTTTGATCGTCGACGAGCTCATTTTTTAATTGTAGACGATTCCTAGCACGGGAGAAACTGTTACACGTGCTGATTTGTAAGAGAGATTCTTCCATAACGCAGCGAAAAACGTTTATATTAATCGTAAAGGGAATCGTTTATGATGTTTGTTGAGATTATCTCACGAGTCTTTCAAAAAGCATGCTAAGAGTCGTATGAGACTCATGTAGGTATTATTTTACAACTCGTGAAATACTCAGCCGTATGACTAAGCTACCTAAATAAGGGCATCAGGCGTAGTTTTCATGCCAAAACTTCTAATTTTCATACAATTTCTATAAAACAAACCTTAAGGTCGCGAAATCAATACCATCCTGTCGGAAAATCTTTTTTTGCAGATCCTTAGGCCGGTTTGTTTTATTAAAATTGTATTGGCAATAGCATTTTCATACTTCAAAAACTGTCTTATTTAGGTAGCCTAGTAATTTTTATACGACTCTTACAGAGAGTCCCAAAAGGTTAATTTCAAGATTTAAAGACGAGCGTGTCAAAAAATAAATAAATTAAAAAAAGATTTAGATGTTTTTGTTACTCGTAAGATAATCACCAGAAGATTATTTAAGGAGTTGTATATTAAACATAATCGTCTAACAAACAGCCTATGCTAGCTGGGAAATAACAGGGGTCTAATCACCGCATACGATATCGAGCAAAATTGATCGAAATTATTTATTTTGGTATCATGAATCTCGATATAGAATGAAATTTATTGAATTTGAAATAATAGCATTCGACATTACATTTCTCGAGTTTTCATTCGATACGTCAGTGTTTATCGTATGCAAACACATTCGATAGTTAATTCGATACGATAGTATCGAATGCGATGATTAGACCCCAGATCCTTTTATACATGAATGTATGTTTATTTAATATAAAAGAAACATTAACAAAAACAATGAAAATTCACAAAGAACATAAAATACAAAATAATTGCGATTTATATTTTTATAAATAGCTTAAATTGGATATTTATGTGAAAAAGTGGCCACCATATATTTTTATGTGTGCAGCTAACTTTGATGTTTTGTATGAAAATATTTTAAAGCTGCCCAAAAATATGAAAAATGTGCAGGTATACAAAATGGACGTAAACAAGGATTTTGAAGAATAACTCCAGAAAATATTTATTTTGGGCAGTTAAGTCAAAGTGCAGCTAACTTTGATATTTTGTATGAAAATAATTTTAAAATGCCAAAAATTTTGTGCATTTATCTTAAATGTGCAGGTATAGAAAGTGCACTTAAAAAAGGAATTTGTATGGAATTAGAAAGAATAATTCCAAAAATTATCAATTTTGTGCAGTTAAGTCAAAAGTGCACGTAAACAAAAGGCAGTTAAGTCAAAACTACTGTATTATAATAAAATTTCAGATTTATTTGCACTACTTTTTTTTGCTTACATTCAAAGGATTAGTTTTAAATGCAAAATCAAAAAGGTTCAAATTGCATCTACATTTTAGAAATAGCTAGTTGCATGTCAGCCGATGGATCATTAACAAACTTACGTACAATGTTAAATTTTGGATGATCTTTTTCACGCATTAAATCAAAAATAACACTTTCACTAGTAGTGACTACACAACCAGCCGTACGTAAACGTTCAATAGCTAAATCACGATCTTGATTTAAGCGAGAACACAAACAATCTGCTACCAAAAATACTCTTATGTTTTTCTCCAAAAGATCTATAGCAGTTTGTTCCACACAGATATGGGACTTGAAATTAACAAAAAAATATTTTTAAAGCATACAAGATTTTTAAGTTAAAAATTTACCTCTAATCCATAAAGAACCACGTCTTCCGGTTTCCCATTAAAAATCTCGTTTATTTGAGATTCTAAATCCGGTACCATCATACTAAAACGGGTCTTACTTATAACAGCTTTGGCATGGCTTATATCAATATCGTTAACTATTTTTCCCAAACGCTCGGGGTAGTGTTCGGTACATATCAAAGGTATGCCCAATTCTTTTCCAGCTTTCGTCTAAAAGTTATTTTATTAAATGACAATGTAATATTATCAGTATAAAACGTACATATTAGTTTATTATTATACCCTTCACCACAGGTGGAAAAGGGTATATATGTATAAGTTTGTTTTTATACATATTGTACGGTATGGTGATATAATCAAGGTCAATTGCTGGAATTTGTCACTTACTAATTTATTTGCATTTTGTACAAATTTTGAAAACAATGGCATGCCAGGACGAAATTTCTCTTGTATATCACACAAAAGAAAAAGCGTCCTTTTTGGATTTAAGTGCCGCAATCGTGAGGACATTTTTACAGTAAAATTAAAACTGATGAACAAAAAAAGTCTTTATTTATGTAGAAATTTATGAAAATTGATAAGAAATGACGGCGAGTTCGTCAACACAAATACAAGGTAAGTGCTGATAATTCAGCGTTTTTAAAGAAATGTTTTTGCCGGCATCAAGGCCCATCTATCAGGTCTGCTTACTTGTACAAAAACAAAATACGATTCTTTTTAGTTGTCAAAAATTTACTACATACATATACAAAGCAAAAGGAAAAAACGTGTATGTGTGGCATATCATTAACGTATACATGCACATGTAAGCAAAGTGTAAACAACTTTTGAATACTAAAAAGAACATAAACAATGATCATCAGGCTTCTTGCGCAGACCTTTTCAATGGGCCTTGGCCGGCATTATTGTTGACAAAATTCTATTTAAATGGATGTAAAATGAAAACACTATTACCAAGAATAAAAACAGGTTGGATTAAAACAACCCTGTCTTCAACCGTTTTATCAGTGTGTCAAAAATTTGTTGTTGGAATTTTTGACATTTTATTTTTTACCAAACAACCATTTTAGCAAAAAGTTTTTGTATTCACGTTTTTAAAACAACATAAGCGTGAAATATTTTCTAAAATGGTCAGTTGGAGTTCTGTTGTACGTCCAGTGGCTCAATTAGCCAAATATCGTACAATTTTACAAACACCAGCAGTAAAAAATGGCAAGTTTTACCTCCAACTCCCAGACGAAAAAGCTTTTGTTACCTAAAATGTACATTACGCAACTAAAAAACACATATTTTTTCATAAATAGCTATCCAATTACAATTGCGTCAAATGAGTGGTGGCCATCATAGTATGATTGTACAACCATCACGTTTCCAATGGAATAAATTTAAAGATTTGTTACACTATTATGTGATGTTGGGTATTTTGCCTATTACCGCTATTGTAATGTATTGCAACATTTTCATTGGTCCTGCTCAATTACATGAGATTCCATCTGATTATGAGCCAAAACATTGGGAATATCATAAGGTAAATTGTATATGTTGAAAGTAATGTTTTACCAAAATTTAGACTCAAAAACGAGAATTTTTATTACAAATTATATTTTTACAATGTAGAAATACTAAAATTAAGCTACAAGAGAAATTAATAAAATTTTTCTAGAATAATAAACATTTTAGGAATGATGCTAAAAAGCCGTATCTTAATTTTGTTTTTAATTGGCTGCATAATTTGACTATAACTCTATTATTAATATTATAAGTTTGTCAAATATGGGAATTTTTGGTTTGTTTTAGTTTTTATTTATTATTAAAACTTATATATTTTTACAGCACCCAATTTCTCGTTTTATTGCCCGCTATATGTTGTCCAGCCAACAACAGGAGTACGAGAAATATTTACATTTCTTGTACGAGGAAAATGAAAAAGCGCAAATCAAGTAAATAAAATTACTACGATTCACATATAATACGTAGTTTTAACAAAAATGTTTTTATTTCTTACTAGACTCCTTGAAGAGAAAATTCGTGCAAAAATGTCAGAACGTAACGATTACCAAGCCTACTACTATAGGCCTGCCATTGCTAAATATCACAGAATTTCCAAGGAAGCTGCTGATGAATTGGAGGAATTGCGTGGTGATTAAATTATTACCAATTGGTAAAGTTTTGTTTGCTACAATAATAAAATAAATATACAAAAAAAAATTATAAAAGTTTATGTTTCAGATTTTTAACATTTATTATTTAAGAAATATTTTCTTCAAATGCGCTATAGATTAAAAAATGGGTTTTTACTTTTTTTGTTAAATAAAAGTTATATATAGATCCTGTTCTAAAAATCGATGCGGTTTCAAATCATGTGATAACGAAAAATAAAATTTTAAAATTTACTAGTGTACGGCCGATTAATCGGCTTCGGTATCGGCCATTATCGGTGTTTAGCATTAATTTGGTCGGTTTTGCCGAAGGGCGAACTTTTATGCAAATGTTACAAAACTATGCAAAAATAATAAACTTTTTTTTTAAACTCGGTTGTTGTAAATTATGTACATATGTACATATCGTTAGCTAAAATGCAAAAAGGCATATCTAACAAAACATTTAAAATCGAGTTTTTGATTGATTATAATGAATGCCATTAAACTACATCTTAACAAAATTTTACACTTCTGTGATCAAAAATTAAGTTTTTATTGAGAAAAAAAGGGACGTAACTACAAGAGTGTTTATTTTTTTTAACAAAATATAATGAAATGGTTTGCTTTGAAAATTGTTTGGAGAATTCGATGGACGACTTATCAATACATGTTTTTCTGACATGTTTACAGTTTTTTGCTTCTCCTGTAAAATTATATTTTTGTTATTTACGCCTTTTTGCATTTAAGCTAACATTATATTTTTTCTAAAAAATATAAACCATCAAGAAATATCAAGAAAAAAATAGGAAAACAAATTAAAGTTTCTATATGGAAAATCATTCCTCACATTGAAGTGGAAGAAAATGAAAAGATTCTCGAAAAGAAATTACTCTTTTTTAATTCCCTAAGCCAATCCCGCAAAGCTCTACGCTTGTCTGCATTAAAGAAACCAGTCTAGCGGAAATCGAACCCGCAACCCCGGCGCTGATAAACTAGCTTACTACTAGGGCACTCAATGTATGCATTTAATGTAAGTAAGCCCATAGGGATTAATATATTTGAGTATTGGAACGCCAGTACATTTAGCAAATGAAAGGCATTAGAAATGAAATATGTATCTGCCTATAGAAATTACTGTTCTATCATCAAAACACAACTTTGGAATTTTGAATATTAATCAATATGTAGCACATACATATCTCTGTTTTATTGCAACTTAGTCATATCTTAAACCCCTGGGGGGTTACCGCGTATTTCGATTCGAAAGAAATCATTAAGGGATTCGAACAATTTGTACTGTGTATTACGATTTTCGTTATATTTGTTCGAATAAACGGACGTTTTTATACTTTATTGAAAACAAAAAATCCATTTCTTAACAGCCACTTTCTATTACAAACAAAAGGTGTTCATCAAATTTCCCATTTTTTTAAAAAATACAACGTCTGCCATCGTTTCGAACGAATGCGAAAATCGTAATACACAGTACAAATTGTTCGAAGTCGTAAATGATTTCTTTCGAATCGAAAAACGCAGTAACCCCCTGGAAAAATGCGATTAAAGTTTTCAAATTCTAACTTTATGTACTGATTTTATAAAATATGCTACAAATTCGGTTCAGTTTGAGATATAATAATATTTACATAAAAAGAAGGTATGAAGCAGCACTTTTCTTGAGCAACTTCAAATTTATGATTTTTGGAGATATGGCAACATTGCAAAAAACGAGCGATATCTACATTAATATAACTACTTGTTTAAAAATATATTTTGTTTATATTTGTTTATTTTTTTTTTTTAACTAAAAATTTGTGTAAATAAATGGGGGTTTCTGTTTAATAAACTATTTGATCTCAAAAATTTCGAAGTTTTTTCTTGTGAATTTCGGTTCGTCCGAATTTAGCCAAGAACTCGCACTCGATTTATAAAACAGGTCTTGTTATTAGTTAGTATAATATAAAGGGGTACTGTATAAAGCAGCGAAATATTGATTTATCCCCAGGCTTGATTTTTACAATAATATAGTACTAATTTGCCATTAGTACCATGACAATCATACAGATTTTTAATAATTTGATCAGGAGCAGGAGCAAATGTTTGATTTACGTAGAGAAACTATAAAAAATATATAGATTATATTTTATAGATTGATTATAGGATTCGGAGTTATTATGAGTGTCGTTGTCGTAGTCCAAAACCAGTTGTATTTGAAAATCTGTGGCCAAATTATGGCAGTCGTAATCGAATACTTTTTCGATTCAAAAGCAATTTTGTATATTGAACGAACCGAAATTATTTTTTAGTGTTGTAGAGCATTTATTTGAGTTTTCACGACACTGAAAAAATAATTACGATTCGTTCAGTATCGACTGAAATAAAATGGTTTACGAATCGAAAAAGTTTCCATCACGAATGCCATAATTTGCTCCATGTATTAATTGTCGCAAACGACATAACGAAAAACTTTTTACATACATAGTATGTATGTGTCGTCGTCAATTTAAAATATGGAAACAAATTTCAAAGGTCTTGCTTTAACCACGAGAACGACACTTGTAGTAAGACTGATTTATGTACTTACAATTTGTTCTGAGGGGTCTAATTTTAAATATTTATGTATAAACTTTTGTATCCAGCTAACGGTCTTATAAGGATCTACAGTCCAAGTGCGTTTCTTAATAATTGGAACATTTCCAGTAGCATTTAATAATATACAAACTAGATGTGTATAATAAAAATATTTACTAAAATTACTTCTAAGCAGATTAATAACATTTTCTCCTTACTTTTATCTGCTGCAGTTTGAGAAGTTTCGTTTTCATTATCAGCCATTTTAAATAAATTTTTATTATGTTAAATTTTTTGCTTTTTGTTTTTAATATTTATATTAAATTTATTCAGCTGCTTTTGTTTGTGTATTATGACGTACAGAAAGATATGGCAGCTTTTCATACTAAACGTCAATGTATATCAGGGCCACTGCTGCCAACTTTTTTTGAACATTTCCTCCAAATCGGACTTAAAATCGCTAGAAACCGGGATTTTTTTAAATACCGCTAAAACCTTAAGCGGTCCTTACACTTACAATATTATTTTATATGATATTCGCCCTATTATTTCCATTTTGTCCTATATTATGCAATAAGTCGCACTAAGTTTCCATTCATTCAATAAAAAGGTGAACATAACCTATAGAAATAACATAAACAGCATTGTACAATGCTTAAATTTATATTAATTTGTTTAAGTTTGAGGTCATTTTTAATACAAAAATATTAATTTTATTAATTTTTTTATTTTTGTTAATGTAAAATTATTATTTTTTTATAAAAAAGAACTCAAACTTAAACAAATTAATATTAATTTTAACAATAAAGATCGAATAAGGAAAAAATTATAATTTTTACTGGTATATTACTCTGGTATAGAAGGGCAGTAACATAAATACGTTTTCCCATGCCTTAAACATAAGCTGAGCAATAAGAAATGTTGGTCTGTTATTCTGCCGACGTTATTGCCAACTTGCTGAGATAATTATCTTTAGTGTAGACCTAGGGTCATAATATTTATTATAATATTAATATTAACACTATTTGAGAGTCTACACGTAAGATAATACTCTCTGCGATTGAATTTGACGTTTGCTGATATAAAAATCTTATATCTTATCTCACGTGGAGACCCTGTGTAAATATTGAGAAATATTTTTGTAGCGGAAGTAAGCTGCTAATAGGGCCCATACACAACACCATCATGATTGTGCAATCAAGTGATTGTGCCAGCTGATTGGCCGTGTATGAGCTTGTGGTGTGATTGTACCAGCTGATGGTGCTTTATCAAAAATAGTTTGATATTTTTTTGATTGTACCAGCATGATTGTATCGTGTGCTGTAAAGTTAGCTCATAAATATTAAATCGTCAAGGCATAAACATCAAAAAATACAAAATTTAAAACATGAATGCCAAAGAAAAAATATTTTGGGGAGAACACGTTTTTTTTTACTTCTTATTCGTTTAAGGATAATAGCAATAATAACAGCAGCACAAATTTTATCGTTATTCATTACAACCTTTTCCACACAATTTTTGGTAAAAAATGAATTTTGTACCAGCATGCTGGTGTATTGTGTGCTTCAAGCTTAATTGCACAATCACTTCATTGTACAATCATGATGGTATTGTGTATGGGCCCTATAAGATATACTTGAAAATCGCTAGATTTCCCGCATACCGCTAAAACGTATTTTTTCCCGCGATTGACATTTCAAAAACTCTAGATTTAGCGGGAAAATCTCTATTGGCAACAGTGATCAGGGCTTTCAAATATCTTTTTCAAATTTATTCCCAAACTGTAAATTTGTATTCCTAAAAATAATTGTTTTGATATCCAAAAATCCCCACTTAAAAATTTTAAGTTAAAATGTGTTATATATATTTTATTTGTGTTGCATTTCTTTTGTGCATTTGATGCATTTATGTTAGTAAATTTTACACCAACTGCAGTTTCAAAATAGAAATAATATGGACGAGGATATATTAACCATTCAAAACATTAGTTCCCCAGCCAAAACAAAAAGTTATAAAAATTTATTTAATGAAAAGTAAAGTAAGCAAATTCTGGGGAACGGGGTTTTTATAGGGGCTCAAAGCTCTCTGTCTGTTATCCACTTGGGGATAGCAAGAAGCGATTCCTCTGTTTGAAATTTCCAAGCAGCTTACGACTTTCGGTCTTTGACAAAGTGTTCCCTGGAAATGTATTTTAAGCAACCGTTTGAATACAGCCAATGTGAGAAGGCGTACAGTATTGAGTAACCTGAATGGAATGCTAGCATAGATGCGTCTCAGGAAGTAGGTGAAAGCTGATGACAACTAGTTAATAAAGCTCATATGTATTACGATGTGTAACGGCTCACCGTCCTATAGGTGTGCTAGCAGCCCCAACACTAGGATCGGAGGCTTTAGCCCAATCAGTCAATCCTCCTAAACACGAAATGATTACAGAAACGTTAATTTTTGACGCCCTATGTTCTTCATGTTTTTTAACTTTACTTCGTATATTTAAGTAAATAAAGGACATATGTATATAAAGAGTAAACCAATTCAGTACAGAAAATAAGACAAATATTTGTGCATAAACACGCGAATATATCCATACACAAGCATACGTGCAAATATGGATGGTATATATTAACAAGTTCAATTCTTGCATTCAAAAATCGTTCAGTCAAAAATACCAAGAGTTTTAAACGAAAAACATTATAGAATGGAAAAAATACGGAAATCAAAAGGTAGTTAATTCCATCACCTAGCAATCCTTAACCTAAAAAATCTTTCAAAGAGGGTTGAAGAAATTCTAGGAGTTAAAAGTTGTGGGTTTATACTCGAACGTGTTTTTATTTAGCTTAGGTTTTTTTAGGATTTTCTCCCCTATGGTAAAAGACTTGCCAAACATTCCCTTTATAAAATAAAATCCGAAATTTGATGACAAATCCCTTAATCTGACAGCGCTGATGCATATCATTAAAAAAAAAAACAAAACGTTGGCAGCCTTCTCATTAAATGTCATTGCAAGTTTTGCTTTGAAGCCTTCTCTGGATTTCTGTTAGAAATATTGTTGGCGTGTTGCTGTCATTTTTACTGTAAAATTTTTTTAATCTTCAAATTTAAAATTAATAAAAATTTATAAAATGTATGCAGGAGAAGAATTTGCGACTACGGTTAGTCAATTTTAATAGAAACATATTGATTGTAATTAGAATAAATCAAAATAAAAGTGAAAAATTAATATCATACGAAGACATAACCTACAAATATTTTTAAGACCTTTTCTCACATTTCGTTTATTTTACATTTTGTTTTGATAGGAGTACTACGATGAGTATGCTCATACTGGTGATCCACAATTGGATTTGGAATATGAACGCAATTACTATCGTATGCCGGAAAATGTTAAGTTTTTCCTAATCAACTTTTGCCAATCTATTAAGGAGGGTGTTTTGTTTGACATTCAAAATATGTATGAGAACACATTTCCCCAAATAAGTGATCATCATTTTGATAAAAGTGCTTGGCCGGATGAGGAAGAAGTTGCGTCGTTGGTCGATAACGATAAAGTGTTTTTGATTTTGTACAAGGAATTGTACTATCGTCATATTCATGCACGCATTCCTGGTGGTCCTAAACTAGAGCAGCGCATTCACTCTTTCTTCAATTATTGTGATTTCTTCAATTTAATCATTTCATCCCAAAGTCCTGTAATGTTAGAATTACCCGACATCTGGTTGTGGGAATTAGTTGATGAATTTGTCTACCAATTCCAAAACTTTGCTCAATACAGGTAAGTAATTTCTTTTGTCAAACAATTTTGGAAACAAATCTAGTTTACACAAGCTTGTTAAATAAAGAACGTTTTAGGGGGTATAAATTAATATAAAAAAAGAATGAACTATTGATCATTTGAAAATTTGCAAAATATATGTTCATATGTATCTCAATTTCTTATGTTTTGATGGGAATTTATGGTTATCACAGAATAGCTTCCCAAAAATCATTAAAGCATTTAATGTTTGCTTCGTTATTTATAAATTATTTCGACATCACGTTTTACGTTTGCGATTTCCAGCAAACCCCTGAATCACTACGACGCTGTGTCGTCGTTGCAGTGGGTACTATCAACATCAATACAACGTACTGTTTACCAAATTTACAATGCTGTCACAATATTAAAATGATAACGCCAAATGTGCGTCTTCCGACTCTTCTTTTTAGTGTTGTCACAGTACTGCAAATTTAAATTTCCAATGTTGGATTCACGAATTAACAACGTAGTCACAACCGTCTTCCGACTCTTATTTTCAATAATGTTACAAAGCCGTAAATTTAAATTTACAACATTGAAGCAATAAACACAAAATTTTAATATAAATCTTGATCTGATGTTGATAAACTGAAAATAACGTTCCCATATAATGTTGCAAATTTGCAATTTGTGTACCCATGCAATACCTCTTAAATAAGAAAACGTTTTAAAAATTAAGTTTGATTTATATATTGAAAATTTTAATTATTAAAATTTATTTTTCTATTTAAAAAAAAGCATATATAAAAGCAAACCAAAAAAAGGAAATGACCCAGGCAGAAATTACGACTCTTCAAAATATTTTGTACCGCCACAACCCTGTAAATACAAAATTGTGACTCTACCAATAATATGGTACCATCACAACACTGTAGATACAAACTTACAACCTTAGTTTTTAAATACCGTTTTAAAAAAGATTCAACACCGGTACAACACCCTAAATACAAATATACGACCTTAGTTTTTTAAAGTCGTATTTACCAAAAAAACTATACCGCTACAACACTATATATACAAGAATTAAACCTTTAATTCCTAATACCGTGTTAACAATAATTCTATACCGCTACAACGCTGTATATACATACAAAATTTCAGTCTTAATTTAATAGTGTCGTATTAAAATGAAAACAAAAAAACTATTTTAGGTAAGAAAATATACAAATTTTTGCTTGTTTATTTAGCGAATTTATGTAGTTACATTATATTTAATTTCTTTTAATTATTTAAGCTTGAGGTCGTTTTTTATAAAAAATTATATTTATTTTCTCAATATTTCGCTAACCTTTGGTTAGCATCGTCAGGAAATTAACAAATTTTAATAATAACAAAAACGATAACACAATTATGAAAAAATTTTTATCAGAAATTAAATTCAAAAACCTATTTGTCATAAAAATTTTTTCAAAAACCATTATAACAAAAATAAAAATTTAACTAAAGTATAACAATTCATATAAACTGAAAAAATTTCCTATCTATAAACCTAATTCGAAAACCATATTGACAATAATAAAAAAATATTTTTGCTAATGAAAACTCCTATAAAATAAAGATTTTTTAAAAAACTAAACTTATTTTTAATTGCTATAAAATAAAGATTTTTTAAAAACTAAACTTATTTTTATCTTATCTTACATTCATAATTAAACATATTTTCATTATTACACAACTAATGTGAATATCGCGACCTAAGGACAAGAAGGTCCTAGTTTTCAAGTAACAAATTGAACCCTCTTGTTCCAAGGCTGCGATAGGTACCTATATTTATATTATTATATATGTAATCTTCTATCCCTTAATTACTAAATTCCTATAATTATTCGCTATATGTTCTGTGTCTGCTTTAAAATTTATTCTCTGTGTCGTTGGTGTATTAATTATGTGTAACATTTCCAATATATATCTGCGTTTGTAGTTTGTTTCTGTGTTTAAAACCGATACTTCCTCAAAATTTGGATAGTGATTAGACTGATAGCAATGAAGACTTAATGCAGTTTTTTTAGAATTAATGTCCCTATATTTTTGATCAGACCTATGTCCCGCAATTCTAGTCCTTAATTTGTTCTTCGTTGTACCTATGTAAACTTGGTTGCATCTTTCATTATCATTTCCCTTGCAAGGAATTTTGTAAACAATGTTTGACATATCCCATTTACTAGTTCTATCCTTTGTCTTGCTAAATAAACTGTTCAATGTGTTATAAGCTTTGTATGCTACCTTATATTTGTCAGTGTCAAAGATTCCCGATTCTTTTATTCGTTCCGAAACATTGGATATGTATGATAATGATTTATATATCATTGGTTCTATTGTTCTGGTAATTCTTGTATTCCCATTACTCCTATCATTATATTGATTTATTAATCCATAACTTAAACTATTTGGAAAATTGTTTTCCCTTAATATATTTCTAATTTTAATTATGTTTTTTCTATGATAAACCTTGTCACTAATTGTTAGTACCCTATTAATTAAATTTCTAGCAGTCAAATAATAATAAATATCAATTATATTTAATTATTAATGTAAAATAGTAATAGCTATTATTTCATCATAAAATTTAGTAAGAATACATTTTTGTTCAACTGTATGTATGTACATTAGGGGTATAACCAAAAAAATACCCATCTCGACGGGATGGCCACTGATGTATATATCAAGAAAACAGTTTTTCGAGAACAATTTGGATAAAAAAACCTCCCCCCAAACCGTTTTTTGTAAAAGTTTCCTTGTTATTTTAACATACTTTTAACTGTTTGGATGTAGTACAATTGGTGGTATAAGTCTTATTTGTGAAAAAGCATAAAAATATAAATGAATGGTTTGTGTTTTAACAATAAGGATATTGTATTTGTAATAAACAAAAAAAAAAATCCAAATACTAAACTTCAAAGTGATTTGGGGGGGAACTTTTTTAACGCCCGCGAAAAAGTGACCCAACTTTTCATCATCGATTTTCATGGTCTATATGGCATGGATAGGTATTTTTTGATAACTTAAAAAATTGTTAGTTATATCCCTAATGTACATATATTAAACTCGATAATATTTTTGTCAAGTTTTTTTGACGTTATACAATCCAATTTCTTTTGATGAAAGCAGATATTCAAAAAATTCTTTGATTTCAAGAAAAATGGTACCTTTTAAAAAAATTTCATTAGGTTTGATTTGGGAAAATTGTTTACCCACAATTTCTGTGACTATTAGTATATGTCCAATTTGTAGTAAACATATATTATCAGGATGGGTTGTTGTAATTTTAAACCCACAAATATTTACAAAAGAAAAACAAGCTCTTGATTCCGGAATTTTGGAAGAAAAAGTAGGAATTAGTTTGCTAAATATATATGTACATATTATATTAACCTGAATTCCATTTCCTTCTTTTGGTTTTCTTTTATAAATGCTTTTTTTTAAATAGAACAATGAATTTTTATAATAACATTTTCAATATATAAATCAAACTTACAGCCCGTTCATTGATTTCGAACGTTAACGTTCGCATAGAAAATTATATGTAAAACAAAAACAATATTCGAAAATTTGTTTTTGTTTTAAATGTAGTTTTCTATGCGAACGTTGACGTTCGATATCGTTGAACAGGCAGTTAATTTTTAAAACCTTTTCTTATTTAAGAGGTATTGCATGGGTACAAAAATTGCAAATTTGCAACATTGTATGGAAACGTTATTTGCAGTTTATCAACATCAGTACACTTTTGTAAATTTAAATTAACGGCTTTATAACAATATTGAAAATAAGAATCGGAATACGGTTATGACTACGTTGTAAATTCGTGAATCCAACATTGCAAATTTAAATTTACAGTACTGTGACAACACTAAAAAGAAGAGTCGGAAGTCGCACATTTGGCGTTATCATTTCAATATTGTGACAACATTTTAAATTTGGTAAACAGTACGTTGTATTTGTGTTGATAGTATCCCCTGCAACGTCGGCACAGCGTCGTGGTGATTGTCTTTTTCTGCCTGGGGACATTCAGGTTTATATAATTGTGGGATTCACAAGGTGTGCTATCTAGTCATATCGTCATAATGTCGTAAATAATATTTTACAATTGTTTAAAATAAATGTTGTTGTATTTTAAACAAAATAAAAATGTTAATGCTGTGTTTATTGATTCGTCATAACTGTACAGTAGAAATCTTAATTATAAGCGAGAGCCCACAGCAGTCCTATATATTTCTTGTAATTATTTTAGGACATATGACTACAACTTTATGACTACATACCTTGTGAATCCCCCAATTATGTATATTAGGGTGGGTCACTGATGTATGAGAAAAAATAAAAGTTCTCGAATCATATTCTAATAGCAATATTTTTTTGTATTACGTTAAAACAAATAAAAATTGCGAAAAAAAAAGTTCAAAAAAGTCTCATCTTGAGCCCGCGCATGAGCTCCTAAGAATTAAGAATATTTGAAAAAAGTCCATTTTTTAAATTTTAATATTTTATTTACTATCAATTATTATTAATTTAAATTAAAAACATTTTGAATTAAACTTAAAAAAAATAAAAATTTGGTTCTTATACAGCATAAAACAATAAAATCCTTTTTGGTCACAAAATCTTGTTTACTGTCAAATCCGGGCATCTCTCGTCTTGATTCAAGTTTCGTCTATATTAAACCATCGCTTGACTCTTTTAGCGCAAAGAGTCATGAATGCTTCCGACACTATTTTCACGAACCTAAAAGTCGTTAAAATACAGTAATATGCTTTTCTGCAATACAATGCTTTTGTTGCTATATTAAAAATTTAACAAAATTGAAGGTCAATGCGCGGGCTCTTACACTAAAAATAAATTAATAATGTTTTACAGGGATCTAATTTAGACAAAAATACAACATATTTACGCTATTAGAAGTCGATAAGAAAAAAAATATTTTTTTGACCTAATGTATGTATATATTTAGCAAACTAATTCCTACTTTTTCTTCCAAAATTCCGGAATCAAGAGCTTGTTTTTCTTTTTTTTAATATTTGTGGGTTTAAAATTACAACAACCCATTCTGATAATATATGTTTACTTCAAAATGGACATACATATACTAATAGTCTCAGAAATTGTGGGTAAACAATTTTCCCAAAACAAACCTAATGGAATTTTTTAAAAGGTAACATTTTTCGAATATCCGCTTTCATCAAAAGAAATTGGATTGTATAACGTCAAAAAACTTGACAATAATATCGTCGAGATCAATATTGAACAAAGTTGAACAAAAATGCATTCTTACTAAATTGAATGATGAAATAATTGCTATTACTCTTTTACATTAATAATTAAATATAATGTAACTACATAAATTCGCTAAATAAACAAGCAAAAAGTTTTATGTTTTCTTACTTAAAATAGTTGTGTTTTCATTTTAATACCACACTATTAAATTAAGACTGAAATTTTGTATACACAGCGTTGTAGCGGTATAGAATTATTGTAATCACGGTTTTAGGAAATAAATGTTTAATTCTTGTATATACAGTGTTGGAGCGGTATAGTTTTATGGTAAATGCGACTTTAAAAAACTAAAGTCGTATATTTGTATTTAGGGTGTTGTACCGGTGTTGAATCTTTTTAAAAACGGTATTAAAAAACTAAGGCTGTAATTTTGTATCTACAGCAGGGATTTCCAAAATTTTTTTGCTTGTGTATTAGTGAGTACCAGAGAGTAAGCAAATTGAGAGAATGCATTTATTTACAGCCGAAATAAAATGTTAGTAATATATTTTATACGTTGTATAACACAAAGGTACACAATTAAAAATTTTTTGTGTTGATAAAAAATTTGTAGCAATTCTTTACCAATTCAATGCCGCTGATTTTAAAACTACACTTTTTTTATTCGGAAGCTTTTTGACTCTAAATCAGTTTCAAATATCTTATCAAACAATTGTAAAATATTAAAGATTTTTATGTTTTAAAAATTCATAAAAAATAAATATTGCACGCAAATCACAGCTGATAGAAAAAAAGTGCAGTTTTAAAATCAGCGACATTGAATTGGTAAAGAACTGCTACAAATTTTCTAGCAACACAAAAAATTTTTAATTTTTTTCCCTTGTGTTCTACAAGTTATAAAATAAAATCTTCTAAATTTATACTTTTATGGCAGTTTTGTAATAGTAGAATGCTTTTCAAATGGGATGAACTTAATTTATTACGTTGCTTGGAACAAATAAATTTTAAATCCGAAAAAATTTGTTCGCATAGGTAAGTAGTGCCGAATAAAGAGAGGCACGTCAATGAATTTTTTTTTAGTTCAGGATAGAAATGGTATTCACGGTGTTGGGTTGCTCATACTTCAAACATCTGTGCATACATTTTTATTCTAGCTAATGGTATATCATAACTTTTTAGAAAATACCAAATGTGCACATGAGTTTGCCTGCAAAAATGTATAAAGTCATTATAACAGGTCAAAGTTACGTTTAATAATTACCATAAATTAGTAAGGTTAAAGGCAGAATTAGTCTTTACTTTCTGTTTCTGTTCTGTTCCGTGCCGTTCTGTTTCAAAATTGTAAAAGTTTCTTTTTCTGTAGCAACTGTAGCCATTTATGACAAATTTATTAGTTTTGCACCATCCATTGTTTTATTTCAATAACTTTTATGCACATAAATTTGAAGAAATAAAATTTAATTAACGAATTTTTTATTATTTATTTTGCGGTAACTTACAATTACTTTACAAGTTCTTGATTTTATCAAACTGAACCGCAACAGAACAGAACAACTAATCAATTTCACAGGTTTTTTAATAACAAAAACAAATCAGCTGGTTCGTAACAGAACAGAAAGTAAAGACTTACTGAGCCTTAACTTTTTGGGCTCGGTCAAATAATTGTAGCATAAAAAAGTAAGCAATAAAATAGTGCGAAACAATAAAGTTTCATTAATACATCAATAAAACACATCTTCTTACCCAAACATTTTACCTACTGTCACATTTGCTTTTATGTGTACAGGTTATTTACACATAAATTGTAGCAAAACAAGACTTTTTTACTTGTTTTTTAAATATTTCTACTTACTTAAGAAAAGGGGTTTCAAAGAAAGAAAAAACCCAACGACGCAATTGGTACAGAAACCAAAATATTTTTACAAGCAAAATACCAACAAATTCTTTTGGCTGTTTTGTTTCTTAATAATTTCTGCATTTAGGTACGTCTTTTTTAAGAAAGCAAAAGGGACCCTTTTACAGGTAGCAAAGAATTTTTTTCACAAACAAAACACATATTGTTAGCTTAAACGTTGCAGTAAATGTTATTGTTAAAAAAATTTACTAAATAAAATTTACGCTAGCTTTGCTGTTAAATATTTTCAACAATTTAAATTATGTTAAAATTAAATAAAAATGTTATATTACTCTGCATTTAAGTCTTAAAATTTAGACTCTAAATATTGCACGCAAGGCATTGGATGTTACCAAAAGCATTTTTGACCTCACAATATTTTTGAGTGTAAGCTGAAACAAAATAATATAGCATCCGCTAAACATGTACACTTGTCGAAGTCACACCGACGACTGAATTGAAGAGCATAAAAATATGTGTTTGTAGTGGTTTGCACAATTGTGCAAAGAAATGGAAACCCCTGATCTACAGTGTTGTGATGGTACCATATTTTTGGTAGAGTTACAATTTTGTATTTACAGGGTTGTGGCGGTACATAATATTTAGAAGAGTCGTAATTTTTGCCTGGGTTGTTACATTAAATTCGCGTAAAAAACTTTACAAATATTTGGTGACAAAATCCAAAAAAAACCGTGACCAGTAAATTTGTAACTTATGCTTTATTTTTAACAATTTCTACTAGTTTTATTTATTAAATAAAATTAATTTCTAAGATGATAATTGTATAATGTAATTTATAAACTGTTTAATAATGTTTGCTCTAGCCAAACGTCTTGCAAAAGCAAACAATTCTTTAGGGTAACTTGTGGTTACGTGTAGTGTGCCAAAGTTTATATTTCTAGGTTTTAACTTGTTTTAATTCTAGCATTTAACACGCTACTTTGTAATCGGGCCTTTTCTTTCATGAACATAATTATATGCCAAAGTACATATGTATGTACATATTAGAGATGAGCGATATTTCCGTACCTGTGATTTAATCACTGTTACTGAAAAATCACGAATCACAGTTGTGACCAAATCTGTTAAGTAACAGGTACTTGCTAAGTTGTTATTTTCTTATTTTGTTTCATACACAAATTTATGATATTTCACTGTTTGTGTGGGTAATAGCGTTTTTTGCATTCATGAATGTAATTGTTGATATTTTTTCTTTTGTTCTCTCTCTAAAAATAACCAAAAATAAAGAATTTTAAAAACGTAAACAAAAAATTTTTTTAATGGACAGCTAATATATTCTTTTAAGTTTTTAGTTTCAAGTGGTATACTTGTGAACATTGTTATTTATCAACAATACATAAATAATTGGCCATGGAGGCTTTCTTTGTATTGATATTAATAAATAAAATAAATAAATAAAAATAAACTCGTATGGTTAACAACATTTTTTTAACTTTTTAAATTTAATTTAAGATGTTTTTTCCAAATGCCACAGATATGTATCTTAAGTTTTAAGGTGCTATCAGACGGTATGTATTTTACATATGTACTGTCAAATTTTCCATCTGTAAAAGTTGTACACATCGTGTGATACATATGAAACTTTGCATGTGTAAAATACATGTGGAAATACATATGTAATTTCTTCGATTAGAACACGCTCTATTTTCCTGTGGCAAACATAAACAAAACAGATGGTTTTTGTTTTTGTTTCTTTTTTTTTATTTTTATTTCAGATATTACTGCAATAATGCTGGACGTTACAATTATTTTATTAGCAGTTATTACACCCATTTTACTTTTAAAAACTTTATAATTTCAGCAGCTTTATAATTAAAACAATTAATACACTTTAAAAAGTCAGCTTTTGTTTACATTTATAGGTTATGTCATACGGAAAAACATAAGCAGGTGTGATAGCAAAAATTATGAATCGTGTGTAAAATGGGAATTTTGACATACATACGCAATTACATATGGGTAAGAAAAGTGACAGTACATATGTAAAATACATACCGTCTGATAGCACCTTTAGCAAAACAGTTCCAACATTTGTCATTTCACTTTGCACCTATGTATAAGTTTGTGTTTCTAAGTTCAATATTATAGAAAATTCAAAAAGTCCCACTCGTAGAACACCAAAGCCGTATTATCCTTTTTGATACTTTTTTCTCCCCATTTACGTGCAAAAAATTTCAATGTTGCAGTGGGAGCCCACAACTAAGTTTTTGTTTTGGTTTAAAAGATAGATGGCGTGACAAAAAAGTTCCAAAATATGTACAGGTTTTACGCGTTTTCTTTCCTAAAGGACCAGACCAGACACCTAACCTCTTATTTTTTTAATGAACAACAATTAGTGTTAAATTTTGGATCTCTTCTAGTTTTCGATTTTTGCGGTTAGCGGGATCGGATAGCGGGGCGAGAGGCCAGCCTCGGTCCAAAAGTCAGCTTTTTAGCTTCAGGAGTTTAGGATGTGCCATGATGAATCAGTGTCCGTTATTTTATTAAATTACATTTAAAATTTTTTTGTATCTCTTTTAGGCTATGTGATATGAGGTTAGCGAAGTTACCTGTTTATACCGCATATTTGTCTAATGTACAACAATAATTATTAATGTTTTGTATCTGTTTTAGCTTAGGAGGTACATACATATGTGCGATGAAAGATAAATAGATGGAGAAAAAAATCCATTGAAAAAAATAGCAAACGTAGGTACAATTTTCACTCCTTAAACGTTCGAATTTCGAAAAAGTACCATGCATGCATTAGTATTTTGTAAATAAGTTACAAATGTTATAGAATTTTTATTTATATGCGTATTGGTTTAAAAGCTAGATATTTGACAAAAAAGTACCAAAATTCAGATTTTACCCGTTTACTACCTTAAAGGGACGAATATAAAAAAGTACCGGCCACATGATTGCTTTTGTATTTAATGAACATCAATAAGTATTAAATTAAAAAAGTACCAATTTATTTTGGTAAATTTCCAAAAAATCCCTCTTACAGATTCTCATTCACTCAGAAACTTGCATGTTTAATTTTATGTTTCTAGGTCCAATAACTACGGAAATTCATTAAGTACCAGTTTAAGAATAAAAAAGTTCCAAAAAGAACCCTCGAAGATTCGTATCCACTTAGGGGTCTAATCACCGCATTCGATACTATCGTATCGAATAAACTATCGAATGTTTTTGCATACGATAGACACTGACGTATCGAATGAAAACTCGAGAAATGTAATGTCGAGTTACTCGATATCGAATGCTATTATTTCAAATTCAATAAATTTCATTCTATATCGAGATTCATGACACCAAAATAAATAATTTCGATCAATTTTGCTCGATATCGTATGCGGTGATTAGACCCCAGGATATGTTTTAAGGTCCAATATTAACGATAATTTAAAAAATACCAGTTATAGAACCAAAGAGCTGAAGAAAGATATTAAATTTCCCGTATTTCCCATTTTGGTACCATTTTTCATTAAAGTATCAAAAATTGCAGTATTGTTGTGGGGATCCATAATTTAGTACAAATATGTCAATGAATGTAGCAAAACGTTTTGCAAAAAAGTGCCAAAAATACTTAGGATTTTAACCCCTTAAACGTTCGAATTTCAAAAAAGTACCAAACTTGTATTTTTTTGATAAGTTTCGAATGTGGTATAAACTTTATTTCTGGGTTTATTGGTTCAAAAGATAGATGGGCTAACAAAAACATACCAAAATTCAGATTTTACCCGTTTTCACCCTAAAAATTACCAGACACCTGTTCACTTATTTTTCAATAGAACAACGATAAGTGATACAGTTTAAAAAAAAAATTTTTTGATGTTCAAAAAATTTCTGAACTTTTAGTTTATCAATAAGGCAAACATATATTGAATAATGTCAAAAACTTTGTCGTAAGCCGCAAAAAATTAAGTGTTCCCAAATTGGCACAGCGGGTGTAAATGGGTTAATGTATGTATAACACTTATTTATAAAGAACTTAAGGCTCAGTTAGCCGGGAGTAACACTAAAGGCAGAGTTAGCGGAACGTCTGGTTCGTTTTGTTATTTGCAAACAATGCAAATGCTTAATGAATTTAAATGTCACGTTGACGGAACAGACTTTATGCCGTTGTTACGTGACAGTTGTAATGCAGTGATGGGCATGTTTTTTTTTAACTTATAATTTTAAGGCTAAAGCACAATGTTTAATGTTCGTTCAAATAATTCAAACTAACACTAAGTATAATATTAAAAGGAATTTTAAGAAATTTCATGCAGATTACGTTGCCAATAAAATAGCAGGTGGATCAAGAGAACAATTAGTTGCGGACTTTGTATTCCATGTTTGGTTGTACATAAATATATGTAAGTAAATAAAAAACAAGCATAGAAGTACAATGAGCAACGAAAATTTTAAGCCCTTATTAAAATTATCTACGATTATTATTTGTTCCAATAAAAAGAAAACGCATTTCAGACAACTATAAACCTTGGTTCAATCAATCAATAAGGCATCTCATTGAGCAAAGAGATATTACATACAAAAGGTGGAAACGTTATAAAACCACGGAGTTACACGATGAGTACCGCCGATTAATGCCCGTAATTTCAACAAACAGGTATCTGGTTGTGTTCTAACAGTTATCATTACCTATCCGGTAAAAATAGTTTGGTAATTTCAACGTTAATTTTGCCTACGTGTTTTTTCCTTTAAGTTGTCTTTTAAAATATGGCAACATTTGAATTTTTATTAATATTTTTAATTAACTGTCAAAAATCGATGGTGTAAAAAATAGTTTGGTAATTTCAACGTTAATTTTGCCTACGTGTTTTTTCCTTTAAGTTGTCTTTTAAAATATGGCAACATTTGAATTTTTATTAATATTTTTAATTAACTGTCAAAAATCGATGGTGTAAAATACACTACAATTCAACCAGTAGGTAAAACAAACTTGTTAAAATTATCAAAAATTCATTTCACCAGAGATATCTATACACAGTTAGATATCTGTTTGTAGAAATTACGGGCATAAGAAGGGATACCACTAGTCTAATTAGAACAACAAAAGCTGAATATTATTCTCAACGTTTTTCCAGTGCGCTTAATTCGAAAAAAACATGGCAACTATAAAAGAAATCGGTATAGGGAGAGTAGAAAATAACAGAAATTTCTTGGCTGACGTAAATGAAATTAGTAATACTTTTATGAATATACCTATGGTTGACTCCAACCATGAATACTACGATTTCAACAATTCCTCGCCAATAAATTTACAAACCACATATACAATACATAATTCAACAGAAAATTGTTCCTCTGGCAACAACCATAACTCCAATTTACACACTGATTCATGTGAAATATTTGAATTTAAATGTGTTAGTCAATTTGATATAGTATTGTGCTGTTCAAGAAACAATGCAGTTGGATTTGATAATATGCATCCAAAATTTATTAAAATACTTTTGCCATTTCTTTTACCTTATATTACATATATTTTCAACAACATCATTACAAAAAGTTCTTACCCACTTAAATGGAAATATGCAAAGATTATTCCAATACCTAAATCAAACAAGGAGTTTAGGCCAATTGCAATCCTTCCATTTCTTTCTAAAGTCTTTGAAAAGTTGTTACATTCTCAAATAAGCGATTTTGTCAAAAGAAATAACTTACTTACTGAAAGGCAATCAGGATCAGTAGCTCAGTTAAAATGCTGAATGCATCAATCTCCAAGCTTAATTATGATCTAAATAACATACATAAATGGGCACTTGCAAATGGGCTTTGTCTCAACCCGAAAAAATCGATATGCATCGTAATTCATAAGCGATTACTTAATCTTAATCCTGTTTTGGACGTTAAACTAAATAACAAGCAAATCGAAGTCGTAAACTCTGTCAAAAACCTCGGAATTATATTCAACGACATTCTCACCTGGACAAATCACATCAACATTGCTGTGGGATGAACATATGGAATGTTAAGAACACTCTGGGCCACACAACATTACACTCCTTTAAATATTAGAATACTTCTTGCTACAGCTTATTTAATACCATCTTTGCTCTATGGGTGTGAAATTTTCACAAATTGCGATGTTGTTAGTAAACGTAAACTAAAATCCATCTACAGAAATATTGTGAGATATGTTTTTGGTATCAGAAGATATGGCTCAGTCTCCATGTTTAACACAAAACTTTTTGGAATCTCGTTTGAAAACCTCCTTAAACTACGAACTCTTTTGTGTTTGCACAAGATTGTCTGTGAGAAAACCCCAAGGTATCTACATGACTTACTTAGATTTGGGAGATCCAGTAGGGGTAAAAGAATTATCGCCATTAGATATAGAACGCTTGTATCTGAATGTCATACGCCTTTGGAACGAACTGCCATATCACATCCAGCTATATAGTAACGCATCAAAATTTAAAATTGAAGTTCTAAAACTATACGCTTAACGTCTCAAATGATTGTTTAATGATTTTGTTTTTATGATTTAAAATTTTTTCAATTCCTTTTTAAATTATTTTTATGATAATAAATTTAAAATTAATGTTTAAATTACATATATACATATTATTATTTATTATTACGGCGGTCTTAAACTCTCAGGTGAAAAGGTTGTTCACAACCCTTAAATTGTGTCATTCAAAAAGGAGCTAATTGCAGACTCTGGTTTCTTTCCTGCAGACAAGCATAAAGCTTCGCGGGATAAGTTAGGAAATTATATAAAAAAATAGAGTTTAAATTGCTGGTAAATTCCACACAGTATTATTTATTATAATTCTTTAAGTTAATTCTTATTAACAAATTAACCTGTTTAGCTTTATGTTGTAATTATTTTCTCTTTTAGTACTTTTAAATAAAAGACTGCAATTGATATTTTAATAGTTAATAAGATTTCATTTAATTATAAAAAGGTAAAAAGAATATAACGATGGTTACAATTCAACTTGAAGAAAAAACGTGTGTACTTTTCTGTATATCAAAAACTAGAATGTTCTTCAAGATTATGACAGTAGATCTTCTACAATAAATTAGTGATGTCAATTCTACTTATTGATACAACAATTCTCCCACACTTGATTAACTCATTAATTTGGAATCTTAATTACTCCATTACATAATCGTCCAGGTGCTTCGGAAGTCTTCGTTGCCTTTGAGTTGTTCGGTGGGAACTCCGATATTGATTTTGTTCTGATGCTTGCCTTGGACCTTGTGTAGGTGTTCCTGACTCGGCTGTTTCCCGCGGTTTTGTTGCTAATCGAGACGTGCAAGGTAATTCTTCGTAGTTGGGCAGAAAAGTAACTTGCGGTAATACACCCACTTGCTGAGGTAATGGTTGATTTTCTTCTTCGTTTTCATAGCGCTTACTCGGGTGATTTTGAATATCGGCCGTATCCGCGAGATTAACGTTAGTAGACCGGAGCTGGTTTATGTGTCTTTTAAAAATGTAGCCATCATCAAGCTTAACGATGTAATGCAGTAAACCTAGCTTCTTCAGAATAATGCCTAGTTTCCACAAATTTTTATTCGACATGTAATATTGAGCCAGAACTCGGTCTCCCTCTCGCAATTGCCTGGTCGGTCCTGGTGATGTTGATAATTTCCCCAATTGTATAGGTTTCAATGCATCTAACTTTGTTCTCATCTGTCTTCCCAAATACAGTTCTGATGGACTTTTGCCGTTACGTAGTGGTGTGGCTCTGTATTTGAATAAAATTTCCCTAATCTTTGTGGATATCGGTAATGCATCTTTTTCCATGGCTGCTAAGCGCTGCTTTAACGTCTGAACGTTCCTTTCAGCCAATCCGTTCGTTGCTGGATGACCTGGGGCTATAAATTTTTGGAAAATAGCTGATTCGTTGCAGAAATTAGAAAATTCTTCGCTTTTAAAAATCGTGGCATTATCTGAAACCATGACGTCCGGATACCCATTTCTTGAAAAAATATAATAACCAAATAAAATAACCACAATTATAATTATTGTTAAAGCTAAGGCACGAGCTCTATGTGTACATTTGTCCTTCAAGTTGTGCTGAAAAAGGCCAACAAGAAAAAGAAAGACAAAATGAAAATACAAAAAATGTACTTTGGACTTCAAGAAGAATTCTTGACATAAGTACGGAAAAAAACAGAAGTTAGGAAAAACATGTAAAATCTATTAAAATGGATAATCATTCAAAAAAGCAAATTTCGATCTACCAAAGGTAAAAATACAATTTGGTTTAAGGATTGATGTTTGACTATTGACGTCAGCAGTCGTCGATGGCTGCGAGTGTTAGACAGCAAATCCATCTGAGGAGATCGAGTGGTTGCGATCGAAACATGTCATGGTAACCAGCCGCCTGGGTTCGAATCTCAGGTCAGTCGAGAATGAATGATTATCAATAACAATTTTAATTAATTTTCATGTTGTAAAATTCCTTTCTTCATGAAAATAATTTAATGAAAATTAAATTTAATGAACTTAAGCCTGATTAAAATATTAAAAATTTGGATTAAAGACCATAAATAGTTCAACAAAATAACCACAATTATAATTATTGTTAAAGCTAAGGCACGAGCTCTATGTGTACATTTGTCCTTCAAGTTGTGCTGAAAAAGGCCAACAAGAAAAAGAAAGACAAAATGAAAATACAAAAAATGTACTTTGGACTTCAAGAAGAATTCTTGACATAAGTACGGAAAAAAACAGAAGTTAGGAAAAACATGTAAAATCTATTAAAATGGATAATCATTCAAAAAAGCAAATTTCGATCTACCAAAGGTAAAAATACAATTTGGTTTAAGGATTGATGTTTGACTATTGACGTCAGCAGTCGTCGATGGCTGCGAGTGTTAGACAGCAAATCCATCTGAGGAGATCGAGTGGTTGCGATCGAAACATGTCATGGTAACCAGCCGCCTGGGTTCGAATCTCAGGTCAGTCGAGAATGAATGATTATCAATAACAATTTTAATTAATTTTCATGTTGTAAAATTCCTTTCTTCATGAAAATAATTTAATGAAAATTAAATTTAATGAACTTAAGCCTGATTAAAATATTAAAAATTTGGATTAAAGACCATAAATAGTTCAACAAAATAACCACAATTATAATTAAAAAATATTTTGTAAAATTTGAATTGTCGAAACTGAAGTTGGCGCAGCTGTAGTTATCCCCACTTCAGCCCATTTGGACTTTGAGTCCATGACAACAAGAAAATGATGTCCTTGATACGGACCTGCATAATCAATATGCACTCGCTGCCAGTTGTACTCAGGTTCCTCCCAAGGGTGAAGAATCGCTTTTGGAGGACTTTTTGCAACGGAAGCACATGCAGCACAGGAACGAACGTAGTTTTCAATGTCTTTGTCGATGGACATCCAATATACGTATCGCCTTGCGAGCTGTTTCATTTTGGTTATGCCAATGTGTGTACGGTGCAATTCTTCCAATACTGATTGTTGCAATGATGATGGTACAACTACTCTTTGCCCCCTGAACAAGATGTCACTATCAATCGTATACTCGGAATCGGCTACATTAGAACTTCGTAGCTTCTCCAAAATGTTTACCAGCACAGAATCCTTTCTTGTTTCCTCACGTATTGAATATAAATTTAGTTTCGTAGAATTAATTTGGTTTAAAGTTGAAAAGCAAATGATATTTACTTCACGATCTATAAAATTTTGAACAGTCGTACCTGAATTTATTGGCGCTCTCGATAAGCAATCGACATTAACGTTTTCGTTACTTCTTTTCGTAACAACTTCGTAATTATACCCACTTAAAAACGCGGCATATCGTTGAAGACGTGAGGCTGTCATCAATGGCAATTTTGAGTTCTGGTGGAAAATACGAGCTAATGGCTGATTATCAGTCACTAGTTTGAAAAATCTACCATAAAGGTATTGGTGGAAATGTTGAACGGCGTATATTATGGCTAAAGCTTCACGGTCAAGCTGCGAATAATTCCTTTCCGCAGGAGATAGAGATCTTGATGCAAAAGCAATCGGCTTCTCTTCCCCCTCAACTAGGTGTGACAAAACTCCAGCTATCCCTGTGGGACTAGCATCACAAGCAAGCTGCACTGGAAGCTCGGGGTTAAACGGCATAAGCACTCCATCACTGGATATCTCCTTTTTTAAACAATTAAAGGATTCTTGGCAAGCCTGTGTCCATTGGAACTTTGAATTTTTCAATAACAATTGTCGTAATGGTGTTGTTATTGTGGATGCGTTTGGAATGAACTTGGTGTAGTAAGTAATCATGCCGGGGAACCGACGAACATCATCAACGCTTTCAGGCGTTGGCATTCCCATAATAGCATTTACTTTTGATGGGGACTTTTTGACCTTGTTAAACTGCACTGTGTGCCCCAAAAATTCAATTTGGGTTTTGAAAAACGTACACTTTGAAACGTTTACGTGAAGGTCGTTTTTATGGAGTTGATTTAAGCACTTACGTAAATTAGCTTTACACTCAGCTTTTCATTGACCGTGTACTACAATGTCATCAAAATAAGACTCTGTTTTAGGGACTTCGCGTAAAATTTGGTCAATTATTCTATTAAATTCGGATGGAGCTGTCTTTATGCCAAATGAGAGTCTGTTCATGCGGTAAGTGCCCTTATGTGTGGAAATAGTTTGAATCTCGCTTGATTTATCATCGACAGAAACGTGTAAATATGCCTTATACAAGTCAAGACTGCAAAAGTATTTAGAATCTCTAAGACTGTTGAAAATCTCATCAATTTTTTTTATAGGATAATGTGCGTCTACAAGTCGCTGGTTAACGCCGAGTTTGTAGTCAACGCACAAACGAACACCACCGTCGGCTTTCGGAATAACCACCAGTGGGGATCCCCAATCGCTATTGTCGGTTTTTGTAATTATTCCTGCATTTTCGAGATTTTCCAATTCCATGTTGACGCGTTCTGTCAATGCATATGGAATTTGTCTCTCTTTAGTGTAAACTGGAGTAACGTTGTCACGCAACTTTAACGAAATTTTATAATTGGGAATGCACCCTATTTTCTGTTCAAAAACATTCGGGAATTCCGAAATTAATTGCTGCACATCGTCACATTCCTCACTAGCCTCTTCTGTTATTGCGTTTAAATTAGTTTCATCTAATTCGTCTAATTTCATACCAAGCCGTCGGATCCAAACCCGGCCTATTAGTGCAGAATACCCATCTGGAACTACAACGAGATAATCAAGGATTGACGATTCATTAAATGTAACGTTAACTTGAACTTTTCCGATTGATTGAATTTTGTTGTGACTATACGATGAAAATGTTGTACTTATTGGGATTAATTTATCATGTAATTTTAACGTTTTGAATGCACTCATAGGAAGAAAAGTATAAGCAGACCCAGAATCTACTTCAAGTTTGAATTCTTTACCCTCAATACAAACGTTAGCGTAAAAACGGTCTGCATAAGAACTTGAATCAATTATTTTATAAATTCCATTTTGTGATTCATCTTCCTGTATCTGGTTCGTAGAATCGCGACCTGCACTGTATGTTTTATTAAGACCGGCATTAGGACCATCCGCCAAAAGAGATGTGATGCATACTTTTGAAACATGCCCACTTTTATTGCACAAATGGCATCTTAACTTTGATTTGTCACTATGACAATCATTCGCAAAATGATTATTTTTCCCGCATCGTAGGCATAGGCCGGCAATTCCCAGCTTACCATAATCAATTTTTGATGGTTTTTGTTGGTTGTATTTACGCTGCGCGTTATTTAAACGTTTTGATTTCTTGTTACTTGAAATTTTATTTACCTCCGGTGTTTCGTTTTTTGTTAGATTTGTGAGTTCTTTGGGGTCCGCCCTTGCGGCCTCTAACGCTAATGCTTTCTCTACTATTTCTTCAAAAGTTGATGTACCTGCTTGTAATAGTTGTTCTCTTATGCTGTTGTTATTAATTCCCCTGATAAATTGCGCTCTTAAAAATACCTCGGCTATCGAAACGTTGCATGCACATGGCGATATGAACTCGCACTCGTTTATGTCCATTCGCAATGTAGCCACAAATTCTGCTATAGACTGTGTTTCATTCTGGTATTTTAGTAAAAACTTGTGTTGAGCTACCAATTTATTTTTCTTCGGCGCCAAATGCGTTTCCAAAATTTTCAGTAACGCATCGTATTCCAGATCAGTAGGAGCCCTAGGGGCAGCTAACGCTGACAACATGTTGAAGTTTTTTGCACCAATAGAGTTGAGCAGCAGTTTTGCACAATACTGCTTATTACCTTGAACATTTTTCATAGTCACGTAATTTGTGAATCTATGTATGTATGTAGTTTTTATAGCTTTCTTTAGTAGAATCAAAAACGTCGAAATTTGCTATAACTGATGTATTAATGTTGTTGCTCTGCATTGCACTCTGCGCCATGGCCGACACATTCATCTGCGTAAGTTGTGCTACCATCGTCTGCTGCAACTTCATAAATTCTTCGAACTGCTTGGAATCCATCTTTTTATTTTGTTTTATTTGCACATAATCTTTATTAACTTTTTTTTTTCCACGAATTTACTCTCGTCGCCAATTGTTGTAATTATTTTCTCTTTTAGTACTTTTAAATAAAAGACTGCAATTGATATTTTAATAGTTAATAAGATTTCATTTAATTATAAAAAGGTAAAAAGAATATAACGATGGTTACAATTCAACTTGAAGAAAAAACGTGTGTACTTTTCTGTATATCAAAAACTAGAATGTTCTTCAAGATTATGACAGTATTTCTTCTACAATAAATTAGTGATGTCAATTCTACTTATTGATACAACACTTTATAAAATCCTATGCTGTAATTATAAGATTTAATCTTGTAGCATAGGACAGTCAATGAAATAAATAAATAAATAAATAACACATCGAATAAATCAACTGACATTGACATAAATTTAAATAATTTATTGGACGGATCATGGAAGACTTAAGGGACATTTCGATTGGAAAGTTCGGGCTTAAAAAAAATTAACACGCACTAAATTTTTTTTCAAAATTTATTAAATAGTAATTAAATTTTACTACTCATTATTGTTAAATATTAATACATTAATCATATATGGCCCTATTAGCTCGATTAAATAATGAACATACATAATAATAAAAAAAAAAAAAAAAAATTTTACAAAAAAAAGCAAATCAAATTTTTTTGCCGTGTACGTATGAAAAAATATATGAAATATTTTTGTTCTTTTTTCTTTGTATGTATTGGTTTTTACAACAAAAAATATTGTTTTTCTTTAAATGTATTGGTGTTTGCTCTTCCATAAGGAACTTTTGGGCAATCTTGCTTTAAATGGTATCAAAACCTTGTTTGGTGCATACAACACAATACAATATATGTATGCTAAAATACAAATTTGTTTATAGTAATTTTATAATAAAAATCAGTGTTCGAAAATAAACACTAAATCCACTATGCGACAGTCAAAATCGGGAAGGGTTCAAACTACCGGGGAAAGTAGTTTTAACCCTTCCCGATCACTGACCCCTACCATTTGTCGCACAGTGATATCGTTCCTTAGTTTTCGGATCGGTAGATTTGTGGAAAACACAAACGCTAATAGTGTTTGTGTACAAAATCATAAAAAATAACGTTTCCCTGTTAGTCATCTTTCGAACAGAAAAATAATACTGTTTTTATCAAACTCAACAAAAAATGAGAACATTTAATTCTGTTCTGTTTTTTTTTAAACCACAAACTTTATTGTGTTCGGTTCGGCTCATTAATTTTTTACAAAAACAAAAAAAAAACATGTCGAGCCCTTTTTTCGATTACATATATCGTAAGCGACACTATTAAAACTATCGTAAACGACAGGCTCTATGATCAATTGTATCTCAGCATGTCCTTAACAACAATAGAATGCGCTATTATAATATTAAAAAATAAATAAATTCATAATATGAAACCAAATAAAGTGCTGCACGACTTAAGTAAAAATAAATAAAAACCCTCCTGTTAAATTTGGCTTTTGTCGCTTACAATATAATCGCAAAAAGGGCTCGATGTAACAGCAGCTATAATCACAGAAATGCCAAATGTTTTTGTAATGATGTAAAATCAATACCACTTGTATAAAAACGCCTTAATGTAGAAACTTATTCATTTTTACACTCCAAACTTTGCGATAGCCAAATTTTTAAAAGATTTTGTTATTCGTGCTAAGTTCCCAGTTTTTATTATTGATAAAAACACTTGAAATTTATTGTTGATGGGATAAGCTATTCCTATGCGCATTTCACTGGTTGCTTAGGCCAGATCATCACGAAACTTCATCCATAAAGATTTTAGAAAAACTAAAGATATTAAACCAAGTAAAAATGTTAAACGTATAAGACTTATAGCAACAGTTCTACTTGTAATAATATCAAAGCTTAAACAAAACAACATCAACAATAAACAGTGCGTTCATCTCGTCTTACATTCCCCAATACAATTAGTTGAAATTCTCTCAACATTAATTGTAGTTGTAAGTAGGTTAAGAAAAACAAAATAAAAAAAAAAAAAAAAACAACAACAACTTACAAAAGATGTTGTCAATTAAGTGTTTTTTAGGCCGTGCACCCGCCTGTTTATTATCAAAAAGTAATTTCAATTTTTGGGAATACAAAATTTAAATTTCAAAAGATTTTGTTATTCGTGCTAAATTCCCAGTTTTTATTATTGATAAAAACACTTGAAATTTATTGTTGATGGGATAAGCTATTCCTATGCGCATTTCACTGGTTGCTTAGGCCAGATCATCAGGAAACTTCATCCATAAAGATTTTAGAATGAAGTTTCCTGAGCAATAAAATGAGAAAGAATTTGAAGTTACTGCTGACGATTTAATTATTGGCTTAATGATTTGTTCCCGAAGTTGAAGACTCAATTCTGTTTGAACACTAATTTTTAAGTACATATGAGGAACATTTTAAATCAAAATGACAGAAAATATGTAATTAAATAAATTCGGGTTTTAATTAATTAATTTTCTTACACAAGGTATATTTACACAAGGTAAACTCGTTGGCCCATATGTTTGTCAGCTGTTTACCTAAGTTGGAACACCAATGTCAAATTCCGTGTATATGAGCCAAAATTTGTACATGTGTGCGTTAAATTTATATGAAGACAATTTTGACAATTCCGTTCCACTCGGTTATTTTTATAGAGCAGCATGTCTACACTCCCAAATGAGTCTACCTTGTGTAAATATACCTTGTTCTTACATATGAATATTTAAAATTTTTTTCTTTATTGAAGTTTTTAAGCTTTTCTCTGATACCAATATTGAAAAAGTATTCAACATTTTCGTGGTTGGCGTATTTAAAATTAGCCTGCGACTGTTTGGTAATAGATTAAAGGAAAAAAGTTCACGTTCTCTTTAATCTATTTCCAAACAGTCGCAGGCATACATATTTTAAATTCGCCAACCACGGCCTTTAAAGGAAAGGTTATTGGTAATGTAAAAATAAATAAATATAATAAATACTAAGCGTATTTAAAAAAATTTGTTTATATAAGATGTTGTGTTTTGAAACTTAACGACAGTTTAGTTTTTGCAACAAATACGTCAACCACGATAACTTTTTTTGTAAAAGATTTTTAAACAGTGTCGTATTTGTTGTCGTTTTTTTTTAACACTGCAGTTACACGCTCAAGTTTTTCTTGATAGACTGTCTGTCCAAACTTCCAAAAATTTAATGCTGGGGGGCTACTCTCTATTGCGATGCGAAAAAAATGGTAGCAAATCTAGCGATTGGTACTCTTTAATGCGTTTGCGAATTTGTCTTTTGAATCTATTGATTTTTTCCTTTCCCAAATCATCACTAGTTATTTTATTTAAACTCCCTAATTTCAAATATTTTTACATATTTTAGCATTTCATTACTGTACCAAGTTGGCATTTAGCTTTCGCATCGAAATTGTTTTCGCATCCCAATAGAGAAGAGTAGCCCCTGTTTTGGTTTGTTTTTTTTTTAAATTTTCAAACACTAATTAGATCAGGGAAGTATTTTTGTCAAAAAGTGTAAGACTTGTGTGATAGTGTAAAGTAGCCTTTAGTCGTAAGTTTTTGGAGTCAATAGATATCTTAAGCTTGAGTAAACTAGATTTAAGCCAAACTTTGTAAAACTACATACGTACTAAATACATTTTTATTTCTTTAGAGCTCGTTTAACCGACAAGACCCAAGAGGAAATTCATCAATTATGTGTAAATCACAGCAATGTCTGGAGTATTTTATGCATTCTTAATGTATTACACTCCTTGGTAGATATTTCCAATATTAAAAAACAATTGGAAGCCATTTCCCAAGGAAATGATCCTCAAACGGTTGCTGGAGAGTTTGGCGAATTGTCCTTCTACAAAATGTTGGGATATTTCTCATTGGTTGGCTTATTGCGTGTACACTCTTTACTAGGTGATTACTATCAGGCCATCAAAGTTTTGGAACCGATTGAAATTCATAAAAAATCCCAATATTCCCATATTCCTGCATGCCAGATTTCCACATCTTACTATGTAGGCTTTGCTTACATGATGATGCGTCGTTATGCCGATGCCATTCGTACATTCTCGGACATTCTTTTATACATCCAACGGACAAAACAATTGTACAGCACACGCTCGTATCAAAACGATCAAATCAATAAGCAAGCCGAGCAAATGTACCATTTGTTGGCCATTTGCTTGGTGTTGCACCCTCAATGCATTGACGAATCTATTCAGCAAGTGTTGCGTGAAAAGAACTATCATGATGCCATGTATAAAATGCAATGCGGCGATTTAGAAGTATTTAAATCTTTCTTCTTGTTTGCCTGTCCCCGTTTTGTTAGTCCCTGCCCACCAGCTGCTGACGCTCCTATGGAGGATTATGTTAAGGATCCCATGGAACATCAATTGCAAGTATTTATGGATGAAGTAAGACAACAAGCTGATTTGCCTACCACCCGCTCATATTTAAAACTTTACACCACCCTACCATTGGCTAAATTGGCATCATTCATCGATTCCAATGCCAGTGAAGATGACGTTTCAAAACTATTGATTCGCTTGTTGTGCTTTAAACATAAAATGCGTAATTTAGTATGGACTAAGGGATCCAGTGGTTTGGAGGGAAAATTTAAATCGGGTTCAGAGGTATGCTTTTTAGAAATAAATATATTTTCTTTTGAAATTTAAAAAACATTTTTTATTTAGTTGGATTTCTACATCGATGATGACATGATCCACATTGCTGATACCAAGGTTTCACATCGTTATGGCGATTTCTTTGTACGCAAAATTTTAAAGTTCAATGATTTAAATCGAAAACTGAAGAATATAAATATTTAAATTATTACTTTAATCTAATGTAACAAATTGATTTTGTATCGTATAACTATAGTTTTAACAAACTTGTGACTTTTTCAAAAAATAATATATTATTGAGCAAATAAAACTGATTGAACCATTTTAACGTGGTTTGAAAAAGTCTAAATGCTATTTGTGCATTACATATTTGTAATTTGAATTGTTCTGATTTTAATAAGATTAGCAAAGAAATGCAGGTGAAAACAAATTATATACATTATATTTTTAATTATCTTTCAGGGGTGTTCTGTTAATCGAAAACCCAAAACGCAAGAATTTTAAACGTCGTTTTTTTATAAGATTTCTACAATAAAAGAATTTTATGAAGAATATTATAAAAATATTACTCTATTAAACAGCATTTTATAACAAAAATTATACAAATTTGATTAAGTGTATTAAAAACATCTTCCAAATTCTTGCGTTTTCGATTTAAAGACACCTCTGTTTATTTATAAAATTGTGGCGTCACTGAATGATTCGTTATCGCACAGCCTAGGCGCATGAAGTTTAAACCCGAAATTCTGACCGGAGGTTCAAATCGATCCACCAAGATCGGATTTTTGGAAATTCTAATGTTAAAGGGTCTAAAAGGGTAAATGGGGAAAATTAAAAAAAAAAAAAATTTATAGAAATAAAAAATTATATGTATTGCTGTGACGAATCTATATATAATACCATCCACCGATAATAAGAATATTTTAGGTTATTTTATGGGATTTGTTAGAGAGTTCGCTTTTGTATGGGGACTATGTTAAATTATTGACCGATTATCACAGTTTAATGATTTTATTTATTATCATAGAAAACTTATAGGTCGATTACAGATGGCTAAAGTTGTGTTAGTTGCGTTGTCAAAAAGAAACGCAACTGACATTTATATTGGTATAAAGTATGTCAACATTGTTTTGTTGCCAAAAAATGGTCGATAATGCTATTTTGACAGTTTGGCAACTAGAAATAAATATAACAAATTGAAGAAAAACAATTTAGAGTGCTATATTCGGCTGTGCCGAATCTTTGATACCCTCCACCGAATATTTCAGGAGGGGTAGTAGGGTTTATATGGGGTTTAAGGTAAATTATGGACCGATCATCACGAAATTTCAGTGTTTTTTCTAGTCCTAAAAACCTGTGACGTGCCAAATTTTGTTATGATAGCATTATTTTTTAAGGTTTTAGGCGTACTAAACTGTTTTCCGGTAGTAGGGTTTATAGGGGCATAAGGTAAATTATGGACCGATCTTCACGAAATTTCACTGTGTTATTTCTAGTCCTAAAAAACTGTGACGTACCAAACTTTGTTATGATAGCATTATTTTTTACGGTTTTAGGTGTACTTAACTGATTTCCGGGAGTAGTGTTTATATGGGGCCTATGGTAAATTATGGACGGATCTTCTCGAAATTTTACAGTGCGATTTCCAGTCGAATAAACCGAATTTTTGCAAAATCGTATCTCATTCTGTGCCTTATTCCACCATTTATGTTTTTTTTTGTAACAAAATTATTATTTTTTTTAGGTGGTGGTTCCACATTTTTATTCATAGCTCTGGTCCTACTGCACCGATTTTGCTGAATTTCAATCCCAAACTGCTTAAGATAACTACAAGCAATTTGGCACCAAGTTTGTTCATTTCTTTTGAGTTGTTCGAAAGTGAGCGTGTTTTCAACAGACGGACATGGCTAAATCGACTTAGAATCACCCAAGGACCCAGAATATATGTATATACTTTATGGGGTCTGAGATGAAAAATAAAAAAGTTTCACACGGAATGAAAAACTTAATATACCCTCTTCACAACTAGTTGTGGTGGAGGGTATAAAAACGAACAAAAAGTGATTCAAAGTGAAAGAAAATAAAATTCAAACATATGTGAACTTCTCCGAGAAAAGGGGCCTAGTGTGTCAAAAAAACAAGCAAAATTGTCGCATACATTGAAAAGCCGATGCACCCAAAACGAGTCACTGTTTGGTGCGGATTTTGGTCCAGAGGCATAATTGGGCAATTTTTCTTCGAAAATGAGCAAGGAGTGGCCGTTACAGTCAATGGCGATCGTTATCGGGCCATGTTGAACGAATTTTTGTTCACAAAAATTGGCGAGGAGGATATTGGCAACATTTGGTTTCAACAGGATGGCGCTACGTGCCATACAGCCGAAGCTACACTCGATGCTTTGCGCCCTGTTTTTGAAGATCGCATTATCAGCCGCAGAGCTGATGTCGTTTGGCCACCTCGGAGCTGCGATTTGACACCGTTGGACTCTTATTTGTGGGATGCCGTCAAAGATAAATCTTACGCCGGCAAGTCAGAGACAATTGACGCTTTAAAGGAAAATATTCGTGATGCCATTGGTGAAATACAGCTGCACACAATCGATAATGTGCTTAAAAATTGGACCGTTCGTGTAGGCTACTGCATGGCCAGCCGAGGGGCAGTAATTTAAATGAAATTATTTTCCATTATTAACCGGAAGGATTGTACTTTCAAACAAAAAAAGATATTTGAGAATATTCAGTAGTTTTTTTTATAGCATTTAAAAAAAAAAGTTATTTGGCGGACCCTTTATTTTGGGGCTGTCTGTTGTTCCAAAAATTCTGCTTTGTTTGACCCTAAGACATGTCCTTAAGGATTAACTGCTAGCTCCATCTGCAAAGGCTCGGCTGTGTAAATTTTTTAACTGTACAAATTTTTAATTTTAAATCTACTCCCACTCGTTGCCAAAACTCTTAAATTTTTCTGCTTTTGTTTCCTCAAAAACCGAATACTGCGAGCAATTTAAACATTATTTTTCATTTAATAGATTAAAAGTTCAAACTGTTTTCGAGTTGAAATGTTTACCATTTTAAAATCTACAATTTAAGAAATAAATACATCCAGCCCAATTATGAATACTCCTAGGGAATTTTTATTCATATTTGGGTTGATAAACTTAAAAAACAAGAATTTTAAAAAAAATTTACTGACATCTTAGTTTTCAGATCCATTTATTTGACATTATTTAAACTGTTTTAGTTGTATTTAAATAAATTTAAATTGTTTAAGATTTTCTATAGGACCTATGGTAAATTAGGAACCGATCATTCCAAAATTCAGTAGAATGATGAGCGATGAGTTTTGATTTCTGCATCAAGGCGAATTCATAAGAGGTGGTCTTATTTTGTAAACGTTTACAGCACTGTAAAATATTTTAGCGTTGTGTCAAAAATAATACAAGACTGTAGTAAGGTTAGGTTAGGTTCCAATGGCAGCCGTGATCAAGCATAGCTCACATGGGTCCATTAATAAGTTCCCGTTGTGTTACCATGTCACACCGTCTCCCATGGGTCCTATGTTATCTGGCTGCTAGTATTCCCTGCAGCCATCCGGTCGATTAAATAAAGGAGTGAATCCTGTTTACATCAACATCAGAGAGAAAGTTTTGTCGCAAAGGGCTCTACGACCAAACATTTCGAGTCTTAAATCTCCGAATGCCGGGCAATTACAGAGAAGATGTTCCGTTGACTCTACACAAGTTATTATTAGGGAGCCCCAGCCTCTGGGCGTGCCTCCCAATGGGCAAGTGGCCAGTTATAACCGCAATTAGGTTCCTTAGATGATGTCTGGAGAGCTGTAATGCCCACCGTGTCCTTTTTTAATCTATGATGGGCCAGATTTTCCTGGTTTCCCCACAGGTAGTTTCATCTTGCCACTTCTGACTGGCAATAAGATGAAACTTGTCCACTATAAGTTGCTTACTCCTTGGGAATGAAGCACCTATGTACATTATATGTTAAATCGACTCGATTCAAGGTGGTACCTGCATACGCCAACGAATGCGCCACGCAGTTCCCCTGTATGCCCCCGTGTCCGGGAACCCAATTAAGTGTGCCCAGTGAGTCTCGCTATCTCCTTCAGAGACATCCGGCATTCTCGGACAATTCTCGATGTGATGAACACATTCTCCAGGGATCTTATGGCCGCCTTGCTATCGGTAATAATGTGAATATCCCTTCCAGATATTTCACCGTACCGGATGCGTCTCGCGGCAGTGTGGATGGCCATTATCTCGGCCTGGATGACACTGCAGTGGTCCGGCAGCCTTATAGGAATGCTCCAGTTTAGCTACTCGGAGTATATGCCAGAACCGACACCATACAGTGTTTTAGACCCGTCCGTGAATATTCGAATCGCATTCACAGGAATTTGTAGGTCATCATAGTGGACCACGTTATCCAAAATGTTTACCGTGAATCCAGGATCAAAGATTGGCTCGGGTGTGACATAATCTGCATCCATGTGCCAATTAATTTCGTTAAAAATATTAGCATGTCCGATTTTGTAATACCTCCATGCTCCGGTGGCCCTTAGTCTTACCGCCACGTTCGCAGCTAGCCTTTTCGCCAAAATGTCTGGTGGTAACCAGTTTAAAATCGTTAACAATGCCTTAGATGGGGTTGTTCTAATGGCACCTGTTACCGCTATCGCCACCATTATCATTGTACGCTCAAATCTTGTTTGATGACTCTTCACCTTGAGCGCCGGCCACCAAACAGCTGCCCCGTAGAATAGAATGGGTTTAATGGCACATTCGTATAGCCAGTGTACGTTCCTCGGGTTAATTCCCCAGTTTAGGCCAATGGCCCTTTTGCAGCAATATAATGAAGTTGCCGTGTTATTAGTCCTGGAAATGGTGTTCATCCTCAGTTCAGTTTGCTGTCCAATATTAGCCCAAGATACTTGGCGCTGTCAGACAGTTCCAGTGAGACCCCCTTTATCCTCGGGGTATCAAATTTGGGAATTTTGTATCTCCTTGTGAAAAGTACCACTTTTGTTTTGGCAGGATTTACATCCAGTCCACAACCCTGGCACCATTTTGTTAGGACGTCCAATGCGGACTCCATTAGTTCAGACAATAGTCTGGGATCTTTACCCATAGCCACAACTGCAACGTCATCCATGGCCCTGAGTAGGGTATTTATATTCAGATTCCAAAGCAAAGGTGACAGTACACCACCTTGCGGGGAGCCCCTAGTCGCAACCTTGGAAATGTTCGAGGTGCCCAAGTTGGATTCGATACACCATAAGTGCAAGATACTGCTGACAAATTGAATGATCGCTGTGTCGATTTCCAAATGTCTCATAGCGTTAATAACCGATTCAGGCCTAACGTTGTTAAAAGCACCCTCAATATCCAGGAATGCAACTAAAGCATATTCTTTGTAGTGCAGGGATCTTTCTATGTGGCCCACCAATGAGTGAAGCGCAGTTTCAGTGGACCTTCCCTTCGTGTAGGCGTGCTGAGCCAGTGACAAGGAATCCAAAATCCTCTCCAGAGTTTTCAGTAGAAAGGAGGATAGACTAATTGGTCTATGGGGATGAAGACGATCTTATATGTTGTCCAAGATGATGGGACATGTGAGAGACTCAGGCAGGCTCTAAATATTGCCAAGAGCCATGGCATCAATATTCCCAGGTTAATTTGTAGGGATAACGCCATCCGGGCCTGGAGATTTAAAGGGATGGAAGCTTTTGACGTCCCATTCCAGACAATGGCGGCTTTTGGGAATATACGAGATATCCCGAGCGCCACTAAATGCTCCCTCCCTAGGCACATCATCAGTGCAACGTGGGAAGTGTGTATTCATCAGGACCTCAAGGGTGTCCCGACTGTTTGTGGTCCAGGGTCCATCCATCTTTCGTATATACGATGGAATAGCTGGTTTAGAGGATAAAATCTTACGTAGCCGACTTGTCTCCGAGAAGTTTTCCACGTCGCTGCAGAATTTCCTCCATGACTGTCTCTTAGCCTTCCTGATAAGATTTTTGAATCCATTTACTGAGGACTAGTAATTGTTCCAAACACCATTACGTTTTGCCCCATTAAAGAGTTTCCTGCTTTCTTTGCGTTTTTCAGCAATTTCCGCAATCCACCATATGGGCTTAGCTTTGCCCTTCCTGTCGATTCTTAAACAGGATTCGTTTGTTGCCTCAATTAAGACACCAGTCAGTGATTCCACTGCGTAGTCGAGCATGGGCCCACTGTCTATGAGAACCGGGCACATAGCCAGCTAGCCCTCGAGTACACTCGCATAGATAGAGCAGTTGGTCCTTCTTCTATACATGTTGGGTTTGACTGCGTTTTGACGAGTTAGAAAGGGATAGCAATTACTTACTGGCGGGAACCGTGTAAATTAAATACTTCGGTATATACATATGTACTTCATCAACAGTATAAAATTTATGTGTTTATTGAACTTACTTCATTAGACTCATAGGTATATAAATATACATAAGTGCATATAAAGGTTTTAGGTTAGGTTTATATGTATTTAATTTCAATAAGGTTTAGGTTAGTTTCAGGGTGTTAATAAGCAATGGTAAATTTAGTGTAAGTATTTCAAGTTTTTTTAGTATTATTTAGCACATAGTGTAAAAGGTAGGTATGTTTAAGTAGTAAAGGGTATAGGTATAAACAAAAAGTAATTAATCACTTTTTAAGCTAAGGATTTTTACACAATGGTTTAGGTATTAAATGGTAAATTAAACACTTTTAATTTATGAGTTTATTTATTATCTTTAGTTTAATTTAATTTTCTTATTCATTTATTTATATGTATTAACAAAAATTCTGGTTTTTTTTCTTCACTTAATTTTCACTTTAAAAAAGCTCACACGATCACACAGTTTTCTCATCGGTAATTGATTCGAGAGTGTTGTTTTTTAACTTTGCAGCTGCAGTTGAACAAGCAGCTGTTAGTGGGGGCGTTGATGATATCGCCAGGGTTGGGGTTATAGCATTTTGTTCACGGACGTGAACATCCTCCCCGCCCAGAGGCCTGGAAGCAGTCTAGGCAGAATAAGTGCCCATAATGAGCCATCCGAGAGTTGAGTCCTGGGCCAACAATGATCCACCATCAAAATGAATTATGTTCGACTTCAAAATTTTGCTGTACAGATCACCA
Organism: Pollenia labialis; assembly: GCA_949318255.1. Taxonomy (NCBI): domain Eukaryota; kingdom Metazoa; phylum Arthropoda; class Insecta; order Diptera; family Polleniidae; genus Pollenia; species Pollenia labialis. The sequence goes on from OX439140.1 coordinate 118,421,830, forward strand.
CCAAGTTCGACCTCGACGAGTTCATTCGAATTTAGGATCTGCTAAGGCGAGATTTTCAAGCTTTTCTTTAAGGCTGCTCCTTATGGGTGCTGTGTACGGGAGCTTAGGAAGGTCTCGTGCCACCAGAAGGTACATGTCGTACCTTGTAATGGATGACATGTTTGGGGTGATGGTCAGTTTGACGTATTTTTTCCCATCCAGTTGAAAGGTGTCAAGTTTGCGTCTATCTACAACCGATTTCGCGATACGTGACGCGACAAGGCCAGGGTTAACAATTTCCCGCAATGAAGCATAACCATCTTCGGTCATGGCATTTATTTGAGCGGTGGGTATTATTACTTTGTGTAGTGATGTGGGTAGACCGATTGGAATGACTGTCGTTGAGGTATTGGTTGACGAGGCAAGGGATCGACGTGGTGCGGGAACCGGTGGTTTAGGGTTCGATCGGTTTGCCGAAGACGTGGTTGGGAAGCTTTTTAGAATCCGGTGTGGTCCATGTAGAATAGAGTGGTGTTTACCGCCACACTTTTGACAGCGTGTTTTACTAGGGCACCTTGCAATCAAGTGATTCCTCGCCAGACAATTAATACAGTAATGCAACTTTATTGCCTTTTTGTATTTATCTTCAAGGTTGAGGGCATTAAATTTATGACAGTCGGCTAGTCGGTGGTTTGCTTGACAGATTCCGCATCCAAAATGACGTTTGGGTTCTACATGTCTGGAGGGTTGACGAGATTCGTGGTGGTTGTTGGATCCAGATTTTGAACGATGCGAACGGTTGTTGCTGGGTGCCATGATCTGTATGAAATATAAGGATCTAATTTCAACCAAGGGGATTGTTAAGATGAACTAAGCTTAATACATAAGGGAAAATTCACAGCTTAGGTGGGTTTAGAAAAAGAGTCAACGTTAAACAAATTTGATTAGCTACTGAAAAACCGCTATGACCATTCCGTTATGTAGTAAACTTGGGTGAGAGTAGAGAAGGCATGAGGGTAAGTGTACTTAGTATTATTATTAAGGGTCAGCATTAATGAATTAACTTGTAGATTAACTAGGATTAGAGTAGGGTAAGTAAAGAGAGGTGTTAGTAGATTAGACGATATACTAAATTCAGTTAGTGGGTAAGACAACAACTTTTGTAATAGGACGTGTCAAGTTTCCAGACGAAGTTCGTAATTCAACGACACGAATTCGATCATCTGAACCTGGGTAAGTACGTGTAACACGTCCGAGTTGCCATTCATTAGGGGGTATGTTATCTTGTCTAATCACAACAACATCATCAACTTCAATTTGACGCTTAGGGTTTTTCCATTTATATCTCTTATGCTGAATTTTTAGTTTTTGCCATCGATTTGCCAACGTAATATTATCATTACTGCAATCGGGTTCCGCTGGGGTAAGTATGGGTGAACCTATTAAAAAATGACCTGGGGTTAAAGAACTGAGATCTTGCGGGTTATCGCTTGACGGACTTAAGGGTCGTGAGTTGAGGCATCCTTCTATTCTAGCTAGGAGGGTAGCCAATTCTTCAAACGTGTATTTAAATGTGTTTATCTTTTTTAAGTGGGATTTGAAGCTCTTTACCCCCGCTTCCCATAAGCCGCCCATATGTGGTGCTCCGGGAGGAATAAAGTGCCACGTCAAGTTTTGGAAACTGTTAGATGCAATTACAGATCCTTTTAATTGTTTCATGAATTCCTGCCGCTCTTTTTTCAATAATTGACAGGCTCCAACGAAGTTTGTCCCGTTGTCCGAATAAATGGCGGCAGGGCATCCCCGCCTCGAAAAAAATCGAGCGAATGCTGCCATAAAGGCCTGGGTTGACAGGTCAGATGTAGGTTCTAAATGAATCGCTTTTGTTGCAAAGCAAACAAATACGCATACATATCCTTTTGTTATTCTACAATTTCTGCCAGTATAAATTTTTATATCGAATGGTCCGGCGAAGTCCACACCAGCATTAAAAAATGGTCTTGTTAATTGAGTGCGCTCTGGCGGCAATGCAGCCATAAATTGAGTGGTTTGTCGGTTCTTATACTTCGTACACGGAATGCATCTGTTTACTACCGATCTAATAAGATTTTGAAGTTTCGGAATCCAGTAACCTGATCGAATTATTCTCAACATAAGTTGATTTCCGCCATGTAGCGATACCAAATGCACGTGTAGGGTTAACAATTTTGCAATTTGGCTTGCGTAGGGTACTATGATTGGATGTCTTTCAGAACAAGACAAACAGTTTGACTTAGCCAGTCGACCATTGGCACGCATTATATTAGCAGAGTCTAAAAATTGCGTTAGGGTGAGTAAGTGGCTCTTTTTGGGTATCGGATTTTTCCTACTTAAGCAACTATACTCCTCTTCGAAGTATTTCATCTGAGACATAATAATAAGTCTATATTGGGTAGATTTTATTTCAGTTGCATCAAGTGCAATGTTTGGGTGGGTAAGCAATTTCTGAATTCTCTCTAGATCCGAGCTATTTCGATCATGAATGATCTTATAGTTTTGACCTGAGTTTGTTCGTGTAGATGATGAGCGATTACAAAATCTATAAACATATGACATTACTCTTAAAGCCTTAGACCATTTTGAAAATCGTCGTAAAATATCTGGGTAAGGGTCGGTTGTACTCTCCGGGGAAGGATCGATATCAACCATGGTCGAAAATGATTGAATTATTTTAGCTTCAGCTTGGGTAGCAAAGGGTTTATGGGTTGTCGGCCATTTCGAAGGTGTTTCCTTTAACCATAATGGCCCATTCCACCATTGTTTATTTTCTTTTAACTCTTCTGCATTACATCCTCGGCTAGCGATATCGGCTGGATTATCGTGCGAAGCGACATGATTCCAATTTTTTACACCTACAGTTTCCATTATTGTAGAAACTCGGTTCGCTACAAATGTATTCCACGAGTTTGGTGGTTTGCTGAGCCATGCTAATGCCCAGTTTTCAGGATTGATATTAAAACACATTTATTTTTAAAATCGATTTAAATACAAAATTCTTTTCTTCACTAAAAACTTAAATCAAACTTAAGTCACCGATGTGGTACACTTAATTTCAACTTAAGTTTCCATTGTAATATTTTAGCAAGGTGGCCTCAATATCATAACAATACAACAACAACAGGCAAAACATTAACAGTCAGCTGTTTTTTCAGACCACCTTGTAGATAATTTCACTTTTTTATATTTTTTTTTTGTATTTAGTAGTGCTACCATACTTTTATCATAATTAAAAAACCAATCTGTTTTAAATACGATTTAAGTTTGTTATGAAAATTAACTTAATATAGATTTAAATACTATCCTGAAAATTGGGCATAAGACTATTGAAGAATCTGTCCAAAAATACGTTTGATGTTGAGATGAATAGAGTTGGGGCAGTAAATTGTGGGTTACATTGGCCAACAGCACGGCGCCACAAAGTTCCAGTTTTGGCAACGAAATAACTTTAATAGGCGCAACTCTCGTCTTGGCGAGAAGTAAGGTTACGGTAGTTGGGCCGTCTATGGGTGTGACTCGAGCATATAAAACCGCTGAGTATGCTTTTTCCGACGCGTCTGAAAAGTCATTAATCCACCTTGGAATCCTTATTTGATCAATAGCGTCATAAAACTGTAAAAACTTGTGCCACTTAGTAAGGGTGAGTGTGTTAAGACATTCATCCCAAGCTGTGTTATCTTGCCATATTTGCTGCATGATAATCTTAGCAGAGACAACAATTGGAGCTAACCAACCAGCTGGATCAAATAAACGAGCTATATCTGATAGAACGCTTCGTTTTGTGTAAGCTGATTTCCTTTCAATGGTTGGCACACTAAAGAAAAATGCGTCTTCCTTTGCGTTCCATCTAATTCCCAACGTTTTCGTGTTGGTAGATTCTGGTAGGGTGAGCAATTCGACATCAAGCAGGTATTCTTCGGGTAAGTTTATTAGCAAATCGTTCGTGTTTGACATCCATTTTCTTAAAGGAAATCCAGCAGAATCGAAGGCAGTTATCAGCTGGGTTTGAGCAATTTTAGCCTGTTCAATAGTATGACCACCGGCCAACATGTCGTCTACATACATGTTATTTTTTAATATTTTTGAAGCAATAGGGTGTGTATTTTGAATGTCTTTGGCCAATTCGTGAAGGGTTCTAATCGCCAAATATGGGGCACAATTGACGCCAAATGTTACTGTTTGCAATTCGTAGCTTTTAATGGGTTCATTTACGCTTTTACGGAATAAAATGCGTTGGTAGGGTGTGTGGGTCGGGTTTAACATTATTTGCCTATACATTTTTGTAATGTCGGCACTAAAAACAATTCTATAAAAGCGCCATTTGAGTATGAGTACAACTAAATCTTGTTGTAAGGTGGGACCCGTGTGTAAAGCATCATTTAAACTGTTACCATTGGAAGTTTTGCTAGAAGCGTTAAACACTACTCTAACTTTCGTAGTAACTCTATAATTTTTGACAACTGCGTGATGAGGTAAGTAATACTGGGTATTTGAAAATGTATTCGGGTTATCCATTACGGGTTTCATATGACCTAAGTCAATATATTCTTGTAAGACGTTATCGTATTCTTGCTTTAGCTCTGATTTCCTCATCAAACTTTTTTCGTTTCTCAAATATTGAGCCATTGCTATGTGGCGCGAATTTCCTAACTCGACTGGAGGGAAACGAAATGGCAGGCTAACTTGATAACGTCCACTGGGTAATTTCTGTGTGGTTTTTACGTAGTGCTCTTCACAACATAATTCTTCTTCAGATGTCTTGGGTTCTTTGGGTATATTCTCAATCTCCCAGAATTTGGTTAAAAATTTGTCAAGCTTGACAGAATTGAAGTATGATACTATGTGTTGGGTATGGTGTGAGTTCTGAACGGGACCAGTTAAAATCCAACCAAATTCAGTTTCCTGCGCTATTAGTGTGTTAAGAACATCTTTCTTAACACCGGGTTTTAATATTTGGGGGTAAAAATCGCTGCCAATTATGAAATCGATCGGTCTACTTTCGTAGAATTTTTGGTCAGCTAATTGAATTTTATCCAAGTCTTTGTATAGGGTGGGGTTTATGCTCTGGGTGGGTAGGTTTCTCGTTAGAGTTTTTACGACAATTGCTTGGATATTTATTTTAAAATTGCTTTGGGTATTTGATCTAAGCAAGACATTACACAGTTTATTGGACCGAGCAGACACCACTTCGTTAAGTCCAGAAATTTCAGCAACAATAGGGGTAGTGGGAATACGCAATTTGCGTCTAAATTTGTCTGAAATGAACGAAAAGTCTGAAGCTGGGTCTATAAGTGCTCTGGCTGGGAATCTTTCGCCTTGAATCTCAACACTTAGAACTGCCGTGCCTAATAATTTCGCTCTGTTATCTAACATATTCCTGTTAGATTTGGTGTGGGTTGAAAAAGATTGTGCTGTGTTGCTTGACGTTGAGGGGTGCTCATTATCATTTCGTGGGTTCGTGTTTGAAGAAGGTTTATGTAGAAGGGTATTGTGTCTGCCACCGCAATATCTACACGTAAATGTGCTGCGACAATCTTTTATTATATGGGCAATAGCCAAACAATTGTAACACATTGCATTCTTTTTCACGAAATCAATCCTTTCGTTTACTCCCAAAGAAGTAAACACTGAACATTCTCTTAAAGTGTGGTTATTCTTGCAAAGCTTGCAAATAGAGCCATCGGGCTTAGATTGTGTATTTGGGTTGTTAAGGGTACCTTGAGTATTTGGTTGGGTATGGGTAGATTTTGAAAATGTTTGTTCAGTACGCGATTTACTTCTCGGGCCATCCTTAAAGGATTGGGTTGCATTATGGAAGGCTTTACCCTTTCTATCGAACTGATTCCGATTCTCTGGCAAGTATTTGGGTTTTGACTGTGAGTTAGGGTGGGTTGTAGGGTGGGTGATCGAATCCAAAACATCGTTTACAGATGTAAGTTCTTTATATGTATTCGTTAAGAACAAATCAAGATCCGTCCAAGATGGCATTTCTGCACAATCTTGAAGAGTTTTTTCAAATTCCCTTCGGGTTTCTCTGGGTAGTTTCGTCGAACAGAGATATACAAAGATAGGATCCCAATTATCCGTATCAATCTCTAACGAATTTAAGTTCGCAATACAGCAATTTATTTTTCTTTGAAGCTTTCTTATAGAAGTACCACACATTGTGTTTATAGCGGGTAAATTAAATAGGGTTTTAAGCTGTGCATTTATTTGCATCCTTCTGTTCTCATATTGAGCAACTAATTGTGTCCACGCTATAAGAAAGCCTTCATTTGTAAGGGGCGCGTTGTCGACTATTTCTTTTATTTTTTGTGGACTGTATTTATTTATGTAGGTATATTTTGCGCTTTCTTACTGACGGTTCGATAGGACCATGTTTTGACGAGTTAAAAAGGGATAGCAATTACTTACTGGCGGGAACCGTGTAAATTAAATACTTCGGTATATATGTACTTCATCAACAGTATAAAATTTATGTGTTTATTGAACTTACTTCATTAGACTCATAGGTATATAAATATACATAAGTGCATATAAAGGTTTTAGGTTAGGGTTATATGTATTTAATTTCAATAAGGTTTAGGTTAGTTTCAGGGTGTTAATAAGCAATGGTAAATTTAGTGTATTTCAAGTTTTTTTAGTATTATTTAGCACATAGTGTAAAAGGTAGGTATGTTTAAGTAGTAAAGGGTATAGGTATAAACAAAAAGTAATTAATCACTTTTTAAGCTAAGGATTTTTACACAATGGTTTAGGTATTAAATGGTAAATTAAACACTTTTAATTTATGAGTTTATTTATTATCTTTAGTTTAATTTAATTTTCTTATTCATTTATTTATATGTATTAACAAAAATTCTGGTTTTTTTTCTTCACTTAATTTTCACTTTAAAAAAGCTCACACGATCACACAGTTTTCTCATCGGTAATTGATTCGAGAGTGTTGTTTTTTAACTTTGCAGCTGCAGTTGAACAAGCAGCTGTTAGTGGGGGCGTTGATGATATCGCCAGGGTTGGGGTTATAGCATTTTGTTCACGGATGTGAACAGACTGAATCAACTCTAAATGAAAAATTGAAATCAATATACATGTGATCAGAGAATGAACAGTCCTTTGACACTTTCCAATCACTAATCATAAGCGTAATATCAAGAACCTCCCTTCTGTTAGTCACAATAAAGGTGGGCTCACTACCCCTATTAACTACTGTTAGTTCATTTTCTACTATGAATTCTAAAAGCGACTCACCTCGTGGATTGACATCTGAGCTTCCCCAGACGGTATGATGTGCATTTGTAATTATTATTAGGACATACGACATCGCCTTTCCTTGTTGTGGAGTTTGGAGGATTAGCACCCTGGTCGTGTGCCATGTAGCAGCTCATAAGCCAGACTGTATTGGTTTTGCATTCTACTGAGACAGTGCAGGTGTCCTTATCGCTAAAATCAGAAAGAATGAAAGATTTAAGGATGTTTTTGACCATAACACAAGCCCTGGGGTCTAATCACCGCATACGATATCGAGCAAAATGGATCGAAATTATTTATTTTGGTATCATGACTCTTGATATCGAATGAAATTTATTGAATTTGAAATAATAGCATTCGATATTGAGTAACTCGACATTACATTTCTCGAGTTTTCATTCGATACGTCAGTGTCTATCGTATGCAAAAGCATTCGATAGTTTATTCGATACAATAGTATCGAATGCGGTGATTAGACCCCTGGTCTTACCTTGATCGGCTGCTTACAGAATACTATAGCCGTCTAAAATGAATCCGCAAACCCTGTCTTTATACAACAATGGTTCTTGGATGCATATAAGCTCGGAGAAAGATAGTTCCAAATCCATAGAATATCTTCCCCTGTGTCTTCCGAAGTGACGGCAGTCACTGTTTATTATAACAGTGGCCTTCCTGGACTCTTCAACAGATTCAGAAACCCTCACTACTTTCCAGTCCTGTGTGGGTAGCTGGGGGGATCTGTATAATTTCCAGGATCTCCTTGGGGTCGGATGGCTCAGCGGGCATCTTGGCAATAGATCTGGGCCTTTGCGGTACATCGTTCAGAGGTATTGTCTCAATCCCAGGAACTCCACGGCATCCTTGTACAGTAGCGCTTAACGCTCATCTGCACACGCTATCAATTTAATGTGACCTTGATACCAGCCGGCATCTTCACATTGTGGCGGTGGTCCAGGGTTACTCCTTAAGACATTCAGGAACGCCCTACTGAGTGCGACAACAACCAGCTTCCAGTTCTTGGAGGATATGGTGCCGTCACTGGCGTTGCGGTCAATGATTGCCCAAATGAGGTGGTGCTGCTTCGGTTGGCTTCCGTTGAGAATTGCCTTCCTCTGCAGAGGGAGGTTCACGTTTTAAACCCTCAGTATGGGTTTTTGCCGACTGGAGAGAGGTTTTCTCCTGCTCCGTGAGCTCACCAACCGGGTTTTCACCAAGTCGGCTAATTATTTTGTAGGCGCCTGGTTGTGAAGGCCCGTTTGGATGCATTTGTGCCTTTGGGGTTTTTTGATAAGTGCCGTAGAGGCTGAGGGAGGTGCATCAAAGGGCATCGAATCTTTCTTTGTGTGCTCTCTTTGCACAGGTTTCTGCACATGGGAAACTGGATTTCCGGCAGACTGAGTCTGTACCGTCAAGCCAGCACCCGAGGAAGGGGTTTTGACAGGATTTTCTCCCGTCCGGACCTGGGAAGCCCTAGAGGTACCTGCTTTCGAAGAACCCTGTACCCAGCTTGGTTTTCGACCGCCTTAAGGCTTAGTCGCAGCGAGTTTTAATTTAAAAAAATTTTAAATTTCATAACTTTAAGCTAAAATTATAAAATTAAGTAAATATTCCCCAGAACCACATGAACGATATATCATTTTGACACAAGGTTAGTAATCAGCTGTTGCTTACGTAGAAAGATAAGGTCACCTGGTGTAAATTCGCCTTGTTCTGCATGTTTTTGTTAACCGCAATATAACAGAGTTGTAAACCATAATACAAAAACAGAGTTGAATTGTTAACCGTAATAGGGGCATAAGTGTCACACGGAATGATAAACTATTCACCCTTATCGTGGTTGGCGAATTCATCTCTTTGGTAATAGATTAAAGGAAATAAGTTTACGTTCTCTTTAATCTATTACCAAACAGTCGCAATCGTATTTTAAATTCGCCAACCACGATAAGGGTGAATATATAGTGGCTGAGTGTATAAAAAAAAAAGATTCCCAAAAATTTTAAAATCGGTAAAAGAAAGAAATAAATAACAACTATTGTCTGCTTAAAGAATCTTTAAAATTTTATGCAAAAAGAAATGAAAAATGCTAAGAAAATAATTAAAATGACAGTAAAATTTGAAAATCTATAAATTTGTAATTGACTACATATGTAGGTATACTCATGGTAGAATAAGTAAAAGATATAGTCATTAGAAATTTTGTTCTCAATTTCAAAACCCATATAACGTCAAACAAAAGAAAATAAAGAAAAAAAATTAAAACAAGCACCAAAAATCAAATAAATTTTTTACATGGGTAAATAATGAAAACTCTCCCTAATGAACATACCTGGTACTTATTATACTATGGGTATACTGAAAAAAAACTTGCAAAACAAGTATAACACATTGTAGAAAAGGAAGTAGGATAGACAGGTTAACATAACACTATAACATTTCAAAATTATATATTTTTTCCATATTTTTATAATTTTTTTTTAATGTTTCTTCAAAACCAACACTGATTGTTTTATGATTGTTTTCTTCTCAAATGAAATTTGAGAAGCATATTATAGATTAAACAGAAAGCAAAAAAGACTTAGCTTTGTGGAAAATATTTTAAAAAAGCATGAAAAACAAATAATTTTTGCAAAATTTTTCTTCATAGGCACAACAAAAATTTTCTAAATCAATTTTTAAAAAAAAAATTAATTATTGTCTCTAGCAATAATTTGGCCTTTACAGATTTTAAAAATATCAATTAGTCAACAAAAAAACCATAAAAACAATATGCTGAAAATCGGCATTTGACTGCAAAGGTTGAAGGTCGATTAAACAAAATTCGAACTAACTTAAACAAACGCCGCGATACGGGTGTTATAATTTAGCCTCTATTTTCACCCCTCACTCTCAGAATCGACCTAACTTTTGCTAACCTAAATTTGTTCTACAGTGTAATGATAGTTCAATGATGATAAATCTAAACCTCTGCTCATAAAAATATACATACGTAGATAAAAAATGACACTTCGAAAAAGAGATAATATGAAAATAAAAAAACACGAACCATTTTATTAACCAGGATTCCATCTCAGTTTCAATAACTGCCTCTTAACTAGTTCAATTCCTATGATAAACCCAATTACATATATTCACCTAATTCATGGATGTATTACCTAGCATCCAATTTTGTAACCTTCGATAGTCAACCATTATACATACATACATATGTATTTTCTGCAGTATTGTTGCTCAGAATCTTCACACATCCTACAAAAATCTCCGGGGGGCTACTCTCTATTGCGAAGCGAAGGAAAATGGTAGAAAATCTAGTGATTGGTACTCCTTAATGCGTTTGCGCATTTGTCTTTCGCACCTTTTTATTTTTTTTCTTTTTGCAAATCATCACAATTAAAATTGTTATTTCAATTTTCCATTTTCAATTTTTTTTACATACTTTGACATTTTATTACTGCCAAACTGCGCCATCTTTAGTTTTTATTACGTGATAGAGTTCCATGTTGGCATTTAGCTTTCGCATCGCGATAAAGAGTAGCCCCCATAAGGGCCAACGCCCCATTTCTTTGGTATATTACTGATAAGGTCCATTTTAATTCTTAGATGGGCTGCTGTTCAGATTTAGGAGTAGTTTGGAGTAAGTTACGGATATACAGACCCTGAAAATTTACAGTAATCTCTCTTTTATGCCTGATTGGTTCTGCATAGGATCCAACATCTAAGTTTCCCTAGAAAGAAACTCAACGGACGTTATATTGAAGTTAAGTTTTACAGATTCTGTAATCATAAATGGACGACTAGGCACATATGAATAAATATCATTAAATTAAAAAATACACTCAAACATACATACATAAATTAAGTAATTGAATAACAGTCGTTTATATAAATATTTTTGTTTATTTATTATTTTTTTTTTTTTTGTTAATATAACATTTAAAAAACATTAATATTACAAAGTTCAAAACTTCTAATTCCAAAAATTATTTTGTTTTTGGTGTGCGTTGTTAACTTCCCCTTTAAAAAAAAATGTTTTCAAATAATAAAATAAACTTATTGTAAAGGTGTTTAGAAGAGTGCAAAATGTCTTTTAATGTTGCTTTTAATAATTTTGTTTTAGCCAAATAATATTTATGTAAAATTTCTTAAAAACTATTAAATTTTTTCCTTAATTTATTAATATTTTAATACAAAACATTAACATCAGTTGAATATACATAAAAGTATTTGGAAATATTTCCTTTGTAATTGTGACAATACATTTATGGAAAACTAATGTAAAAGTTTGAAACATTAGTTAAATATTTAATAATGTTAAAAAGCAATTTAATGATTATTTAAAATACAAATAAACCGTAAGATTCTCTTTATTCTTTTTTATTTTGTTTTTATTCTTTGGTAAATAAATATTCAAAATTTAATTAAACAAATTTACAACAAATATTGATTAATTTCAATTCGATTGTTAGTTTCACATAAAAATCATTTTTAAAATTAGTACAATTGATTACATAGTTAAATAAAAAACATAAAAATATACAAATAATTACGCTTAACTAAATACGTTTTGTATCGATTGATTTAAAAATTCACCTTAAAAAACTAAAATTAAAAAATGAATATATGTATGTATATGAATGTGATGATGTTTGGAAATGTTTTACCTAAATTTAATTAGTTGAATTAAAAAATTTTTAGAATGTTATTATGTATAATTTTAGTTTAGTTTGAATTTTTGTTTTTTAATTTTTATAATTAAGTGTGAAAATTGTTTAAACAATCAGTATTGCCGTGATTATGATTAAAAAATTAATATTTAGGTTTATTTAGCCAATTGGCGTTGGACGTTGATTGATATCAACTAAATAAATATCTCTATGATTTTGTAAAACAAAATCTACAAACGCATTAATGGGTGCAATTTCTTCCAGTGACGTTGTGTTTTTACCAGACCATAAAAAATTGGGGCCAAATACAATGGCCAAATTAGAGGAAGTCATTTTATTAAGATCCTCGCATTCCATTACCTGTAAAAAATGTGAAATAATTAATTATTATTTTTTTTTTTTGATATTTTTAGTTTTTATTTAATTTTCATTAAATTATTTTTTACTGAAGGAAGGAATTTTTACAACTTGGAATTTTTTTTTTATTAAAATTTTTTTTGATAATTTTCTTGGCTAAGCTGGGGCTCGAACCTGGGTTGAATTTACATGTTTCAAGAATCACCACATTCTTTCATCAGAATTCTTTGAGTTCTAACCTCTGCACCACTGCGGTGCCTGCCAGCCAACAGTCAAACATCAATCTTTAACCAGTGATACTGGTGGTTCGAAATTTGCTGTAATTAGCATTTTTAATTTATTCACATGTTGCTTCCTTTCTTCTGTTTTTCGTATTCTTTCTGTCAAGACTTCGTCTTGAAAACCTGAATACATTTGTTTATTATGTTTTTTGTCCACTTTCGTCGACATTTTATTTGTACAACTATATGTACAAATGTAAACATTAGAGCTTGTGCCATAGCTATTTTTTAAGAACAATTGTGATTTAGTTGAGCTGTTAATTTTACAGCCTGTTCAACGATTTAGAACGTCAACGTTCGCATAGAAAACTACATTTAAAACAAAAACAAATTTTCGAATATTGTTTTTGTTTTACATATGTATAATTTTCTATGCGAACGTTAACGTTCGAAATCGATGAACAGGCTGTTAATTTTTGATATTTTTAGTAAGGCTTGAGTTCATCAAATTTAATTTTCATTAAATTATTTTTAACTGAAGAAAAAATTTTAATAAAAAAAAAATTCAAAGTTGTAAAAATTCCTTCCTTCAGTAAAAAATAATTTAATGAAAATTAAATTTGATGAACTCAAGCCTAACTAAAAATATCAAAAATTAAAATTAACAGTTAAACTAAATCACAATTGTTCTTAAATAATTAATTATTTTTACGACAACATCACTTCAACGTTAATTTCTTATTTTTCTAAAGATGTTGTGTCGATGTCGACTAGTTATCGAAAATATGACAGAAGAAATATTACCTCTATTATTAGGTGTGTTCATTACAGAAAATTATTGCTTTTTTTTAATAATTGTTACTAGCACGTGCTCGCGTATACGAAAAACTTGCAACGAGAGATTGGAAAAAGAGCACAACAATTTGAGAAACAAAAAATTTGTTAAAAATTTCTGATAGTAAAATTTTTACTAGCATAAATTATTCAATCACCTGTTTCATGTTTTATTTAAAAAAACAAAAATAATATTCATAATTGAAACTGGGAATTATTTCCTTTCATAGGTTAATTTATTATATTCAACATTTTTTATTTTTTCGAATTTATTCTATGAGCTAAATTTCAGTTATGTATTTTATAAAGCTTTTTTGTAATAGTCCTATTCCTCTATTTTTTAGGAATGACTTTATACACTACCAGACTATTATATTGTATCTTCTTGTTACATTTTACCTTAGCTGTCCTTTGGATAGCAATGAAGTATATTGTATGAACAGAAAAATTTACAATTATTAGACACCAGCAGAATGTAATGCATTTTCTGGCCCGCTGCAGCCTTCGTCAGCATTCTTTGTGTCACACTTGATAGTGATACTTTATAAATTGAATGTATTTAACTCAACTATTTTAACAAATAGAAACTGGGAATTATTTCCTTTCATAGGTTAATTTGTTATATTCAACATTTTTTATTTTTTCGAATTTATTCTATGAGCTAAATTTCAGTTATGTACTTTATAAAGCTTTTTTGTAATAGTCCTATTCCTCTAATTTTTAGGAATGACTTTATACACTACCAGACTATTATATTGTATCTTCTTGTTACATTTTACCTTAGCTGTCCTTTGGATAGCAATGAAGTATATTGTATGAACAGAAAAATTTACAATTATTAGACACCAGCAGAATGTAATGCATTTTCTGGCCCGCTACAGCCTTCGTCAGCATTCTTTGCTTTATAAAATACATAACTGAAATTTAGCTCATAGAATAAATTCGAAAAAATAAAAAATGTTTTACGGTGGTTTGTTTGTTCTTGGCAGAGGCCAAGTCAAAAAAGTGGGCAAAACAGTCGTTTCAGTATTTAGCGTTTAACAAAACTTTAATTTGTTTAATTTTCTTTTATTAAAGATTAAAATCATATTTGAAAGTTATCTTATATATATTAACAATTTGAACTAAAAATGGGTACACTGTGCGTAACGTCCGTAACGGAAAATAGGGTTTTTAAAATTTAACATAATGAATTTCAATAATTTTGTTTCAAAACAAGCTTTACGGTAATTTTCACCAAGTTCAGTTATAAATAACTATCGGTTATAGCTGTCAAAACATATTGGTAACCGGAACTTTAATTGAAAGTAAGTTTTAACCGAACTTGGTGAAAATGGCCGTTAATCTGATGAAAAAAAGAAATACCTTTCCTACACTTTTTTTTAAATATAAATGACAAAGTGTGTAACGTCCGTAACAGCATGAAAATACCCAAAAATTTTATTTTAATATTATGAGGTAGAAGTGTTTATAATGGATTTTCACCTGCTGAATCTGGGATTAAAATTGAGGTTCACCTCACAGTAACAAAAAGTGTGTTTAAATAACATGCGATCCCCCAATCTGCAACTTAAATTGAGATGAATTTCAAATTCTTCTGAAACCTAAAATTATAACCATGTTGTTAACCGCAACCCCCATGCCCCCTTCAAATATTTTGTGGTTCGCTAATGCATGCAATGTTTACGTACTGGATTTTCCGTTAGAAATCTTTAAGAAATTCTTGTTTTGATCTCAAAATTTTGCCCAACTTCATCTCAACTATAAAAGCGCTTTGTGACAAATATATTCGTATTAATTAAAATGAGTTCAAATGCAGAGAGCAAAAAAATTTCGTGCAAATTTGAAAAATAATACTGAAAAACTGTTGGTGTTTAAAACTAAAGAGGCAGAACGAAAGCGAGCATATCGTGAGAAAATCAAAGAATAGTTAAAAAAATAGTGTGTTACAGGCAAAAAAAATAAAAAGGAAAATAGACAACGAGTGGCCAAATTTAGAGGCACATAAGCAAAACGCAGCAGCAAAAGTAAACAATGACGAACCTTAAATTTTCTGCCCAGTCTTTGGCCAAAGCTGTAAAAAAGTGGATATTGCGCTACCAAAAAATTTAAATAAGAAACGCGCAGTTCTTGAGGTGCTAATAAAAAATACCTTGTCAAATACAATAACCAAAGTGCCCCACAAACAAAAGCTGATGATGATGTCAATCTAATTCAAAAATATTACGAGCGTGATGAGATTTCGGTGCAATCCGCTTGTAGAAAAGCAACAATATTAGCTGGAGCTAATCAACTTCCAGTTTCTAAGCGATATACGCTAGTCACTGTGAATCAGGCGTATGGCCTTTTTCAACAAACACGAGTTTCCGGAGAGACATATTTCTAGAAGCAAGTTCTATGAAAACCGCCCAATAGCATTTGAGCTGAGTGAAAAAATACCACATTACATGTGCGTATGTCAATATCACGCGAACATAGGTTTCTTATTAGAAAGTTTGATTAAGATAGTACCAACGTTTCCATCAAACTTTGATAAGTTTTTAAAGGAAACTTGCTGTGATGTTGAAAAATGTGTATGACCAACGAGTGTGAAAAATGTGTGATTGACATAGCAGAATTGCAGCATTGGTGTATGTTAATCGCATGGACAAAACTGCTGCTTGGAAGCATTGGAAGCTTAATGCCAAGCTTCCTGCTTTTAAGCTGCATTCATACATTAAACGCAAATACAACCCAATGATCTGATATTGCAAATTGACTTTGCTGAAAATTACAGAATTTTGTCACAAAATGACGTTTAATCTGCTCATTTCAGTTACTCACAAGTTGCTTTGTTTACATGCGTTGCTTGGTTCAACAATTGCGCCAAGTCTTATTGCATTGTAAGTGATGAACTGTCGCACAATAAAAATTATGTTTATTGTTTTTTAAAATTATTAATTAAAAAAATCAGAAAAATTCATTCTTTCAATAGAATATAGATATTTTCTGATGGCTGTGGAAGTTAATTTAAAAATAAACACATTCTGAGAAACATTCCACAATTCGTAAAAGAATGGAATGTGAGTTGTTTCGGATGGAATTTTTTGCTACTTCGCAGTGAAAAGGAGAGGTGGACGGTGTTGTTAAGCGAAAAGTTTGGCAACTAGTAAAAGCCCAAAATCTCATCTTAAAAACGCTCGAGATTTTCAAAAATTAGCAAAAAAAAAATTGGTAAAAATTATGTCAAAACTATGTATATACATATATATGACGAAATATCAAAAACCTGGATAAATGTAAAAAATATTCCAGCTCTTAAAGCATATCATTATTTTACGGGCTTTTCCAATGACAATACTATAAAAGTAGCTCGAACAGCTTTGTAAAGCTTAAGATACAATGGTTAAATACAAAAATAAATAATTGCATATAAGCTAATATAAGAGTAATGTAATAATCTATAATTTTTTTGTAACTAATAAATTAATAATTACAAGGTTAAAAAGATTTTTAAATACATGAATGTTTTTTATATACACAATTTGGTTTAATGGAAAAAGTGTAACGTCCGTAACAGACAAAAATTAAAATTTTTGTTTAACGGGACTACTCTGCCTTCTTTTCTAAGCTGGATTGATATCGTCATATATTCCACTTAATTTTTTGTATTTGGACTTTTTTGTTTATTATGCAAAATTAGCAAAAAATGTGCAAATGCACATAAGCCTCAAAGTCGACTTCCATTTTTTCTAACGTCCGTAACGGAACTTTAAGCTAGCATAACTTTTTTCAAAAAAAGTTAACCTTTAAGTTTAAAACAAGTTTTAAAGTACTCCCAAAGAACTGCATTTTGTGTCAATCTTAAATTCGCGTACGAATGTAACGTCCGAAACGCAGCCCATATGTATTAATTAAGTACACTAGACTAAAAAAAGTAATTATTCATACATACTTGAATTATAAATCAGCGTTTAAACTAAGAAACAATTCACAGGTACATTTCAATATTAGTAATTTTATCAAAAAAATAAGTTACTTTTACAAAAACCTTTGATAATGTTTATCACTTTTTAGAAATACATACAGCCTGTCATCGATTTCGAACCTTAACGTTCGCATAGAAAATTACATTTAAAGCAAAAACAAATTTTATAATTTTGACTTGGCGATTTATCCCCAAAGTTGGGGATTTAATGCGAGCAAAAAAGACAAAGAAAGTCATTTGGGGGTTGGAGATTTAAAAAAAAAATTCGGCGATTTTATAAATTTTTAATATAATCTTTCCTTTTATTATTTACGCTTATTTTTCTTTGTTTCGTACCAAGGTACATTTGTAGTTGTACCATGTGTCGTACATAAAATAGGAAAAAAAGTAGCAAAACTTTAATATTACTCTTATCACCAACTATAACAGTGTTAAGTGTGTCATGGTACTTAATAAACTTATGTTATTATTCTTGAGTGTGTTTTAAAAAGAAAGAATTAAAAAAGGAATCTAAAACCGTTGACAACATATCGAGGGTTATTTTTCAAATAGTGCTATCAGTAAAATCACAATTTTACAGGAGAGCGAAAAAACTGATTTTTTTGATAGGTCTACGAGTATTAACTAAACTTTATTTTACAATGTTATTAAAAACAACTTCTAAATCATACATATGCTAATTTTTTTCTAAATCCAGATATTCGCGCTTATATGACTGATAGCACTACATATTTACAAACTAAAATTTTATCGATTTGAACATTGAAATAAATAAACAGCACTATTTGAACAAAAATGAAAATGAGCTGTAATGAAAACTTTTCGAAACATTTATTTAAGTAACACGAATTTTCATTAAAATAAAATAAAATAAAATAAGTAAGATTTAAAAAAACGCGTAATCATGTTAACAGAACTCGAAATAAAGTTACAATTTTTATTGAAAAGCAATAAATAATTAAATTTTATCCGCATATTTTAAATCATCATAAAAATAATGATTTTCTTGCGAAAAAGCAGACTTCAATGCTTTGGAAATGCATCCGTATGCTTAGTTGAAAATGACGTGTGTCAGATTGTAAGGGGTTCGCTTCTCTTTATATGATCACTCCACAGTGTGGGGAATGTGGAAAAAAATTAATGGAATTCTATATTTTATAAACGGTTGGTTCGATTGGAATGCAGTTTGTGGTGACAATTAAAAAGTTGTAGTCGAATTTAAGTCTTGGATTTGAGATCTATAGACTTAGCAGGAGAGTTGCTATAGGTTCCCAAATTAGGACATCTCGGGCATAACAAAAACTAAAAAGGATCCTTAATTCTTAATTTTAGCTCGGTGCTAAAAATAATTGGTCTAGTATTTTGGAAATATAAGACTCAAATTTATCAAAATTCGATTGAAATATATTTTGCAAATTGTAAAAAAAATCTTTTTTATCAAAGTAGTAATTCCGAATTTTTATTCTTGATAAAAACACTGAAATTTATTGTTGATGGGATAAGCTATTTCTATGCGCATTTCATTAGATGCTTAGGCCAGATCATCAGGCAACTTCATCCAAAGATTGTAGAAAAACTAAAGGATTATAGAAATAAATTCGCTTAACAGTTTTATTTTTATAATATCTGTAAAAGTTGGCCATGACTTCTTCTGAGGGGGCGCATTCGGACGGTCGAATTTTGGGTAACTCGTTCGAGTTTGTATGATCCGATATGTTTTTAATAATTGTGCAATACGAAATTTAAATGACAGATGACCTTTCAGTTAGTGAACTCGTTTCTATAAAAAACACATTTTTGAAAAATTTCAGATAGCACTATTTGAAAAATAACCTTCGATATACAATTTTTGATTTTTTTAAAGACAATTTTCAAGCAAATATTTTTTTCCCAAAAATAAGTAATTCGTTACCTGAAACGCAATAGGCCCTAACGAACGAAAAATTAAAAATCAACGTTTTCATTGCTTCTGATGTATTGCATCAACACAAATGCCCACAAAAAAATTTTGGAATCTTTCGACTAAAATTTTCGATTGCATTATCAAAAAACAAAAGGCCCTATTTACAAAAGAAACTATGGTAAACGCTAAAAGGCCTTACTGACAGTTTGCATAGTAAGCAACATTATCAATTTTCAAAACAACTGGAAGGTTTTACAAGAAAAATAGAAAAACATTTAATTATAACCAGTTTAAGGCAATTTATTAATTTATCATTTCGAATAGTTTTTGCTTCTGCTGTGAAATTTTCAAAATGTTAGATAGGGCCTTTTGCGTTTTATTTGACGAAATATGTAAGATAATCACCCTTATCATGAATTCCACATGTGAAAATTTCCGAATGAAATTCTGAATTCACATGGATTTTAATT
Organism: Pollenia labialis; assembly: GCA_949318255.1. Taxonomy (NCBI): domain Eukaryota; kingdom Metazoa; phylum Arthropoda; class Insecta; order Diptera; family Polleniidae; genus Pollenia; species Pollenia labialis. Next base: position 118,441,509 of record OX439140.1, read on the forward strand.
TCGTATCATGAATTCCCTGTGAATAAAATAACATACCTGATTTTAAAAACATTTGTCATTATATTCGTAGTTGTAAACAAAAAACAATTAATGTATTTAAGAAAACTGTGTTTTTGGAAATTTATGGAATTATTTCCATATTTGAATTAAATATCTCTAATTTGCTAAGAGCGGCATGATAGCACAGTCCAATTTTTATTAAAAATTGCGAACATGGCTAAAATTCGCGAAAAATAGAAAAAAAAAATTTGTTAACAAACCCTAAAATTTATTTGAAATCGCTAAACGGGCTAAAAGAACAGAGTGTCGGAAAATATCAAAAAAAAAATTTGCAAAAAAAGCGAAAATTCGCGAAAAGTTTTAATATTTCAAACAAGCCATAAAATTTATTAAAAGTTTTTGAAACTATAAGAAATGGCAATAATTCGGTTCAAATTTTTATATTAGCGGAAATTCGCAAAAATTTGCAAAAAGCGACATGGTCTACTATATATTAAAAATCGTTAAAGCTGTAAAGAATCACAGGAAAAAATCGCTTTAATCGGGAACATTGGCAAAAAATTGAAAACTTGTAAAAAATTCGCGAAAAGTTTTAATATTTCAAACAAGCCGTAAAACGAATTAAAAGTTCCAAAAACTATTAGGAATGGCAAAAATTCGATGAAAATTGTAAAATTAGCGAAAATTCGCAAAAATTTTCAAACAGCGGCATTATGGCAAAGTCTACTATTTATTGTAAATCGTTACAGCTGTAAATAATCAGAAAAATTACAGTAACAAATCGCTTCTATCGCGAACATTTCTAAAATTAGCGAAAATTGCATAATTTTAAACAAACCCTAAAACTTATTTGGGATCGCTAAATGAAATAAATTAAATTTGTGCATTTGAAACGTTTTTTTTTAATTTTAAATAAAAACTTACATTCCTTTTCCGACAGACAACTCTTTGTGAATTATTTTCTTTGCAAGTTGTAAAAATATTTCACATGTGAGCTGTTAACAATCGTGTGTAAAACAATAAATTCACAAATTATTTTTTTTCGGAGTTTAAAAATATAAACATTCGGAAATTTCCACAATAAATTTTATTCATGATACCAACTGTTCACACGTTCGGAAATTTACATGTGAAATTTTTTCATGATAAGGGTGAATATAATAAAGTTTGGGAAAAAGAAAGCTGGGCTATTGGAAAATACTTATTATGCATCGAAGTATTAAATAAATGAAGGATATACATATGTACATATGTATTTTTATTTTTGATATTAAGAATGGCTAAAACTGATTGATCAAGCTCCAAATTTTTTTAAATTGGCTCTTTCGTCTTCAAAAACAGCATATTGTTCTGCTTGTAATTCTTCACTGGAATCACATAAAAACATGACGAAACCAGTCGCTACAAACAAAATAAAATAATTTTTTTACTTAAAATATTTGTTTGGGGATTTGTGGGGTTTTTATTAAAATTTTTCTTACTATTTTTAAAAAAATTAACATTTTTAATTAACAAGATTTAAAATTTGGTCAGAAAAAAAAACCAAAAAAGTATTAACTTTTTAAGATTTTGATTTTTAGTTTGGGGATTTTTTAAAATTTTTTGGGGACAAGGAAAAAAGTACCTGGCAGCCCTGCATGCTACCAATTTTAACATGTATGTTCACAAAAAACACGAGAACTTTCATAAGGAATATGAAACTTATAGTTATTTTCAAAAAGGTTCAAAAGTGTCATAAATTTTGTTAAAATGATACAAAGGGATAAATTAAAAAAACGTGTCATTGGCATGAAAGAGGGTCAAAAAATGATACTTTAGTGTCACAACGGCAACGCTGTACATCTTTTTTAAATATGTGTTTTATGCTGTTGGAATCAGAATTTTTCCTCTTTCGGTGGGTGAATATTTGATTCAGTTTTCAAGATAGAAAAGTATAAAACAACGGTAAGTCCCACATGCTTAGTGTTCGAAAATAAACAGTACATTATTTTCCGTTCGGTTTACACAGTTAAGGACGATTTCTATTTTAATAGTGATTGTGTAGACGCACACAACCCTTAATATCGTTCGTAACTATTTTCAAGAAAGAGCCGAACATTAAAAAAATTAAAAAAATTTGATATGAAAATTTTCTCAACGCAAGGTGAAGTAAACAACAAAATTACCCCCTATATATTGGTCTGTTCTTTGGTAAAAAAAAACAGAACAATTGTAGTGATACTGTAGACAAACATTATAATTTAATGTTCTATAATGTTTCTTTTTTTACATTTTTCTATTAGCATATGCTTTAATGGTTGGAATTTGAAATGTAGTTCACTTAGTGCTTTCACCACAGGAGCTATATTTTTTGAATTATAATTCATAAAAAACAAACATGTATGTCAAAGTGAGCTTTTACAAATTTGCATTTTTAAATTCCCTAATTCAGCTCGATGTCATTAGCGGTATCTTGGCGCACTTGAAACAGAATGGTTAAAACAGTTAACCACCGAGTTTTGTTACAGAAAACGCAAAGAGATAGTTTTGAAAATGTCTAGTGAGTGGAATGAACCAGTTTTGTTACCAACTGCAATTTTAGATCACATTAAAACATAGAAAAGGACATGCTTCAATAATTTATATATTTATTCCCATAAAGTGCTAAAAGATCTGTCAAAATCAATTGTTATCTCACCTTATTCATATGCTAAAAATTAAAAACACTTTGTTTTTTTAATTGACAAAACATTTATTTAGATACACATAACCCAGCATTTACACATGCCACTGCCAGTTCGAAAAACTCAATACACTCACACTTTTTTACTCATCCACTCACATTTTTTGCAATGGCAGCTCCAGTGGCAGCAAAAATTGCTTGCGAGTGGAAATTGAATGCCACTAAATGTCAAAACGATAAACAATGTTACCCTGTTAAAAATGTAATGCAAATTTACTGGATTATTGTAAAATTGTAAATTATGTTTTAACTTGTTAAATGTATTATTATGATGAATTTTTTGAAACGCGCATTAATAAAAGTAAGTTTGTTAATTAGAGAGCATTAAATTATTAAATAATGCTTATATAATAAATGTAACCGATTTCCCCATAAATGTGCCTAAATGATTAGCTCGGTAACTCTGTTTGGTTTTTTGCATAGTTGGGGTAGTGCACTAAATATTGATTTAAATCAGCAGTGCACTATCACTAAATAAAACTGCAAAAATATTAGTTTGCACTCTTTTTTACCAGCTTTAGTGATGATTGCTATTTTTTAACAACCACTAAAAAAATTTAGTGATATTGCAAATTTTTTCACTATCACTAAACGCAGATTGAATGCAAAAATCTGCACTCAATTCAAATAGTGCAAAATTTGGACTTGCATTAAAAAAAGCTGCATACAAATATTGTGTCAATAAAATTTAAAAAATGTTACTTTGTATGTGCATGGTTTTTGATTTTTTTGGAGGACATGCATAAGCAAAGAACATTAAACAAATGAAATTCTGTCAATAACGGAATAATTATTGGCTTTAATCATGAAAAAACAAGTTTTTGATATTAAATTTAGTGCAACAATTTTAGTTGCACTCAAATGAGTGAAGGAAAAAAAAGTTGCAATTAACTGATGATTGCTTTTTTTTAAATCAAAATTTTTTTTTAGTGCAAAATTTTTTAACATCACTATCACTAATGCTTAGTGAGGCTACAAATTTTCAACACATCACTCAACATCAAAAAAATGATTGCAATAATTTTGCACTATCACTAAGTGTGAGATCTATGGTATGGCAGGGTAATTGGCACACACTAAAGCAACTCAGAAATGTTTTTTCCAATTATAATTTTACAGTTGAAAAACACTATGCTAGTTTGAAAAAACGGTCGTCATCGTTATAACCAAAAAAAAACCGAAATTCCGCAAAAAATATGCTTTTGAAAATAAATTAATAATCACCTCTATCGTTAATAACAAGTGAAATTTTTGTTCGTTCTCATGAAATTTTCATTCCCCTCGAAGGGAAAAAAGCAATCGTGTATCTCATGTAAAAGTTTTACTCTAGGTCTACACCAAAGGTAAATATGTCAGCAAGTTGGCAATAACAGAGAATATTTCTTATTGCTCAGCTAATGTTCAAGGCATGAATGTAACAATAAAATACAATATAATAGTCTGATAGTGTATAAAGTCATTTCTGAAAAATTGAAGGAATATGACTATTACAAAAAAGCTTTATTAAATACATTACTGAAATTTAGCTCATAGAATAAATTCGAAAAATAAAAAATGTTGAATATAATATAAAGTAACCTTCAGAAGGAAATAATTCCCAGTTTCTATTTGTTAAAATAGTTGAGTTAAATACATTCAATTTATAAAGTATCACTATCCAGTGTGACACAAAGAATGCTGACGAAGGCCGTAGTGGGCCAGAAAATGCATTACATTCTGCTGGTGTCTAATAATTGTAAATTTTTCTGTTCATACAATAAACCTCATTGCTTTCCGACGGAAGGCTAAGGTAAAATGTAACAAGAAAATACAATATAATAGTCTGATAGTGTATAAAGTCATTTCTGAAAAATTGAAGGAATATGACTATTACAAAAAAGCTTTATAAAATACATTACTGAAATTTAGCTCATAGAATAAATTCGAAAAAAATAAAAAATGTTGAATAAAATTATTATTTTTCAATTAAAATAAAATTTTAAAAAATAAATCAGGCTTAAACAAATTAATATAAATTTAAATAATAAAGATCGAATAAGAAAAAATTTACATTCATGAAAATAATTTTTGCAATTTTATTTAAGTGTTTATTTAATTCTTTAATTTAATTCTTTTACTACTATTATAATTTGCTACAATTTCACAAACCTAATTTCTTTCTCACACAATTTGCTTTTATTTTTCTTCTTTTTTCAATTGACAACCAAATATGACGTTTTATGTTAGCAATAATTGTCAACGAAAATGGACAAACAATTATTGCAACATAAATTGCCTAAATATGTACAAAAAAGTCCTGTCTACATTAAATTTAGCATAATTTTGACACACAATTTGCTTTTATTTTTCTTCTTTTTTCAATTGACAACCAAATTTGACGTTTTATGTTAGCAATAATTGTCAACGAAAATGGACTAACAATTATTGCAATATAAATTTCCTAAATATGTACAAAAAAGTGCTGTCTACATTAAATTTAGCATAGTTTTGACATTTACTGCAATATATGCCGCAATATTTATCTCTGGTATAGACGGGCAGTAAGGGAGATCGTATGTGACTGATTCAAGCTATTTTTTCTTTAAGTGTGGTGAATATTTAGTTGGAAAAAAATATAGTATGCAATATCAGAATCATTAAAATATGCATATTAACATTATTTTGGTTTTGCAGTCAGAAACTTGGACAAACCGTGGACACAGACAATGTTTTGCATTTTCTTCATTCGCATTTAGCTTTTTTTTCTACAAAACATAGGTGCATTGAGCGACGAACAAGGAGAGCGTGCTCACCAAGATTTAATTCAAATTAAAGAACTTATAGAGGATTTTGGGACAAAAGCATGCTGGGAGACTATTGCTGGACTCTAATACGTGAAACCGAACCAACAAAATACAAACGACGTTCAAACAACGCAATTTTTTTGTATCTCGAAAACCTGATGTGATAGAGAAAAACCAATTTCAGATTCAGCCCACCAAATTACCCTAGGAAAGATATTTGTTTAATGGCAAAGGCGCCTAAATTAATGAAATTTTACTATATGCAATAATAGCTGCGTTCGTTTACCCCAAAATTTGCAAAAATTTGTACAAATTTGTACTGGGTTTTTACTGAAATGCGTTCTCGTACACATAAATATGCAAAAGAGAGCATCTGCTGAGAGAGTAAAGTGACAGTTGTCAGCGAAGAGGTTGCAAATTTTAACTGAACAAATTTTTGCCTGTAAAATCCAGTAGAAGACAAAATCATGTGATTCAATATTATACACAAGCAAAATACATACATGCAATTTGGAAACAAAAAGATCACAATTTGTAAAAAAAAAACATTTAAAAGAACAACAACTGAATGCAGCATAAACTTAAAACTAGTTTTCTATTAGGTATTTTTGAAAACTAAATTTAATTTAATATAAATAACATTGCATTAAAATTTTAGAGATGTAAACTTAATAAATATATGAATACTTCTTACTGAAATTAATCATAGTACCGAATATCGAAAATCAATTAATCGTGTATTTTCGTATGTTATTTAACTAGAAACAAAATTAAAAGTCATGTACAATCTAAACAAGTCTAAAAGCTTCCACAGAAGTTCATATAATAAATACATTTTCTACGAATTTATAATTATTAAAATGCAATGCATCAAGTACCAAAACCATAATATACTGTGTTGTCTAAATAACACATAGTTTACAACACTAAGCTTTTTAGCGATCATATGTTTGATTTAACCTGCAAGTTTTAACAATTTTTCCGTTCGTTTACTTTTTTGTGCAAGAGCCAGTTTTGAGAGTAAAATTTTCATATTGCCCAAAATGTACTTACCTACTGGATTTTACTGGAAAAGTAAACGAAAGCACCTAATATATCTATATATTATTGTTTTACGGCCATTTTCATAAAGTTCAATTAAAACTAACTATTGCTCTAACTTCCAGTTAACAATATGTTTTTGACAGTTATAACTGAAAGTTAATTAATTTTGAACTTGGTAAAATTGGCTGTTATTTTTAATCTCATAAATATCCTAAGAGGGGATTCTTTAAAAAAAATTATAATAAATTGTAGCCGTAGGTTTCTTGAAACAGACAATTAGTTGTGCGTAAATAATTTTCTTTGTGGTTGTTGTTATGTGTTTGTACTTTTGCTTTTTGCAAGGGTGCAACTTGTGACGTGAATACCCTTAATATATTTATTAATTATGATTACTTCTGCTTTCTTCCATTTTTCAAGATGTTTTTGTATTAAATTTTGAACTATTTCAAAAATACCACAAAATCCATATTAAAGGCACTGTTGGAATGTATGCCGCTACTCTGCTAGTTAGCATCTTCGAACATTATTAGATATCAGAATCCTTTGGATGTCGTCTTCAGGAATACCGTGTCACAAAAATACAAGATAATTGTTATGTATTTTTGTGACTCGGTATTTCTGGAGATGACATCCAAAGGATGTCGAAATATTGAAAAATAAAGAATTAAAAGAAAATGTCTAAAACAATTCCAATTCTTAAGCCAAACAAACCGCCTAATTCGCCAAAGTCGTATAGACCAATTAGTTTGCTTTCTTCTATAAGCAAAGTGCTCGAAAAAATAATTAAAGAACAATTAGTTGAATTTATTGATAATTACAGCATCCTTCCATCACAACAATATGGGTTTAGGAAGGAACACAACACCTCCCAACCGTTATTAAAAATCAGAAAATTAGTAAAAAATAATTTCCCGAATGGCTTATCTACGGGAATAGTCCTCTTAGGTATAAAATCAGCATTTGACTCGGTTTGGCATAACGGGCTCATTTTTAAAATGAGCAGATTCAACTTCCCCATAGAGGTTATAAAAATCATCCAAAGTTTCCTTTCTAACAGGTCGTTCAATGTTTACCTAGGTAATACCTATTCACAAGAAATAAATATAACTGCGGGGTGCCCCCAAGGGTCTTGTCTCTCACCCATCTTTACTGCTGACATCCCAACGTTTCCCGACTGTGTTACATCAATATTTGCAGTTGACACTTCAATACTCTGTTCAGATGCTTTTGCAACAAATGTTATATCTAGCCTACAATCAGCTCTATCTAAATTACAGAATTATTTCAATAAATGGAATATTTTAGTTAATCCTGAGAAAACCCAGGCCATTTATTTTACGAGAAAACGTAAAGAGTGCTTCATTCCTCAAAGCCCTCTTCAATTCTCAAGCCACGACATTCATTGGGAAGACAAGGTTAAGTACCTAGGAGTTGTACTCGATACCAAACTAAACTTTAACCATCACATACCCTATCTGGTAAACAAAATCAACAAATTTACGAGAATATTGTATCCGCTTATAAGCAGAAACTCCGAACTAAATATTGAGAACAAAAAAATGATTATTAAAGCAATATTTCATCCCACAATGTTTTACGGTTGTGCAGTATGGTCCACGTCCGCAAAATGCCACTTAAGCAAACTACAGGTAGCACAAAATAAGCTACTAAAAATGATATTTAAACTACCCTGGCACTACTCCACCCGACGTTTGCATGCACTAGCAAATTTCGAGCTCGTATATGATAAAATTGATCGACTGGCACAAAACTTCAACAGGAGATGTGAATACTCACAATACACCCATATTAATGAGCTTATCTCTTCTTCCTTTTATCTTATAAACTCATGTTTCACAAAGGTTTTTGTATATTTTTTTCCTCCAATTAATAAAATAGAACAAAATGTACCTATGGGTAATTCCATGTCAAAACGACCAATAGTGGGACACGACCTCTTCCGATTGTAAGTCAAAAACCTATTTTTTTATTTGGCTGATTTTTTTTTTATATAATACCCCAAACTGTTCTTAAAAAATCCTGAAACTTTGAAGGAGGTGTTTTTTTTCTTTTTTAAGATATGATTTTTTTTCTTTCGCAACCTTTGAAAAAATAATCTTAAAATAGAATTTTAATATTGTTATTTTGAGTAATAAGTACACTGTGCTAGTTGCAAAAAACAGACCAGCCGCGCACCTTGCATTTTGCCCTAATTGGGGCACGCTGAATCCAGTGGGACTTACCGTTTTTTTAGGTTGGCTCTTATTTTCAAGAATTACCGTTATTTCGAAAATGTAAGAGGTTGCACAGCATATATTTGCGTAACTTAAAAACGGTTTAGTTTATTGAAATAACTAAAAATACCGAAATTCGGCAATAAATAATAAAGTTGGGTTGGTCATACATTTGACCCATCTAGAAGCATCCTACGCGCGCGCTGCAGGGGCCAATTTAAAGAATTTTATTAAACCGCAATATTTGCATGGTGGCGCGTAGGATGCTCCTAGATGGGTCAAATGTCAAATGTATAGTTCATCAAAATAACCACAATTCTAATTATTGTTAAAGCTAAGGCACGAGCTCTATGTGTACATTTGTCCTTCAAGTTGAGAAAAAATGTACTTTGGACTTCAAGAAGAATTCTTGACATAAGTACGGAAAAAACAGAAGTAAGGAAAAACATGTAAAATCAATTAAAATGGATAATCATTCAAAAAGCTAATTTCGATCTACCAAAGGTTAAAATACAATTTGGTTTAAGGATTGATGTTTGACTATTGACGTCAGCAGTCGTCGATGGCTGCGAGTGTAAGACGGCAAATCCATCTGAGGAGATCGAGTGGTTGCGATCGAAACATGTCATGGTAACCAGCCGCCTGGGTTCGAATCTCAGGTCAGTCAAGAATGAATGATTATCAATAAAAATTTTAATAAATTTTCATGTTGTAAAATTCCTTTCTTCATAAAAATAATTTAATGAAAATTAAATTTGATGAACTTGAGCCGAATTAAAAATATTAAAAATTTGGATTAAAAACCATAAATAGTTCAACAAAATAACCACAATTCAAATTAAATTATTTATTTTAAAAATTATTTTTAAGGTAATTTTATAAAACTTATTTACAATCGCTGAGTTCAAAAAAGTCAGTTGGAAAGCAACTCGCTTTCCATGTAAAATTCTAAAGTGTGCACCAAAAAGTTATCGATTATATTATTATTTGTTACTTTTACGCCAGCGCATAGTGCCAAAAATGTTATCGATGAGTAAAAAATAAACAAACTGTGTGCATCTTTGAACTTGATGATATATTTTTGACTTTGATTGCAAAGTATTATAGTGTTTTGCAACTCAGCCAATTTGTTTTGTTGAAATATAACAGAAAAAAATATACTTACTCTGACTAAAAACTCTACAATATATTTGAATAATTCATAGTTTTCTTCAGGTAATCTTTCACGAATTAACATAGTAACATTGCGCGATCTATCCTCTTTAGGCCATTCTGAAATAGAAATAAAATAAATTTGTAGAAAAAAACATTATTACCACAATTTTTATTTACCCAAAAAACTAGTTATTTCATCATATAGTTCAAATGTCAATAGGGGTTCAGTAAGATCTCGCAGAAAACTTTTTAATAGACCAGCTATAACATGAACATTTACATCTTTAAGATCTACATCTTCGCCGCGGTTGACACGCTCTTTGAGTGCAATGATTTCGCTGTGATTGCCAGAACGACGAAATATACCCTCAGTATCGATCATGCCAGTTATTGATAAGGAATCAACACATTTGCGAACAATTGGTGGTATGGAATTCAAACATGGACTGTTAGTAACTATAAACTTCAGGGTCGCCCCAAATTGTGTGGTTTTTGCCATGTGTAAAGCGCTATTATTGTTATTACTGCTGGCAGCGTATTTGCGATTATGATTTAGACGATCGTCTAGATCACAAATATTATCAGGTAGCTTAAGCTTTGAAAGACCCAAAGCTTGTCGAAGCTCATCTAAACTTGATATGTAAACTAGTTTCTTGCGAAACTTCTCACTAATAAAGGGACTAAAGAAGTTCCATATAACACGTATGAACCAAGTTGGATGTACGACATAGAGATTTTTAAGATTTTTGCGAAAATTACGATCAAGTTCTTTATACGAATTCCAAAGAAATTGGGCTGAAGGTTTGTTGTCCTCCTTCAAGCCTTGATGAAAATACACTAATATATAATCGTTTTCAACAAATGGTTCAATTTCTTTAATAACATCTCTAAAAAAAAAAAAAACAATTTTAGAATGTGGGATTTTTTCTTTCTTTTTTTATTAATAATTTTATATGTTAAAATTTTTTTTAATCTGCTATCCTATGTCTTTATATGTTCATGCATACTTGAATGTTACCAACGGTTGGCTTAAGAAAAAATATGGTGCAATGAATAAGGTGTCTCTAGTTCTACAACAAGTACAACAAGGCAAAAACAACATGTATTTTGTTGGTAGAAAAACCTGATAAATTGTCAAAAAATATGTAAAACAAAAAAAAATTGTAAAATAATTGTGGCATAATGTAAGGTTCGTAAACAACCCAAATTTTTACATTTTAATCAGGCTAAAGTTCATCAAATTTAATTTCCATTAAATTACTTTTACTAGTGTTCGCCTAATGATCAAAACTCGACCATAAATTTTTATGTACATATGAAGAAAACATACTACATCTAAGAATATTTGAATTAACATGTTTCTAAGTTCAGTATCCCTGCAAATAATAGGACCAGTCCAAACATGCGTGTAAAGAGTAGCCCACAAGGGACTACGACTAATCAAAAAGTAACCCAAACGTATGGAAAAAACATGGTCTATTTAACATTACGATGTCCTATGGCAGGACCATGTAACCCAGCTTTGGACTACAAAGGAGAAGTTTTAAAACTACTCCATTGTATACACAAGAGGATTAGTTTTAACTTCGTTTAAAAACGAAAACATGTCGTTAAATAACGTAGACATGTCGTCTAACTACAAACACTTTTTAACAATGACATGGTCCATGCTTGCATTACATCGGACCAGTCCATGGAGTAGTCCATTTCATGAAATTGGATCAGGTGGTCCAATAATATTTACAGGGTACAGTCACACTATCACAGATGAACATGCTTTTTTAAAATGCAACCCTGATAAAATGAAAAAATTTATTATTAATACGATTTTCGTATGACGTGCTTAATTCCCAGTTTTTTTGTTGAGGGAAAGCTAGCTTCTATTGGCATTTCACTGGTTGCTTAGGCCAGCTCATCAGGAAACCTTTTCCAAAGATTTTAGAAAGGCCAAAAATATTATACAAATAAAACCCTAAAGCGAATAAGAATTATAAACACTCAAAGTCTTACTTGTAACAATATCAAAGCCAAAACAAATTATTATTGTTTTGAAAAATTTTAAAAACAATAAAGTCGTATTGGATATCAAATGGTTTTTGTAATACTTGTCATTTTCATGATAGATTGCATTTACACCATCACACTTTTTTATATTACTTGAGTTTTTGACATGTATTAATACAAAGTATAATAGTGTAAACTAGCCTTAAACAATATTCAGCTGGCTAACTTATTAATTGTACCATGAAGCAAAAAGTATGTGAAATATTGAAGGATATGGCTATTAAATATAATAAATTACGAACATAACTTCGATAATTACCTTATAAATATTTCCATTTGAGATTTCTCTGGAAACCTTGAAGCGTAAATACCAAATATATGACGACCCTGTTTATCAGTACCCAAAAAATCACAATTTGTACGTTTAGGAGCTATACTGAAATTTTCAGTTTCTTCTCTTAGTTGATCTTCAAAATCATCTTCCAAGGGATTAACTATATCCTCAGGATCTTCGTTACAATCTTAATTATAAAGTTGAATTAGTAATATATTTTTAATTATAAAAATGTTTTTTTTTACCTTCAGTTACCACAAAATCCTCATCCATAACATCATCTAAACAAATTGTTTGCACAAATTAAATCTTATTTTTATAATTTGTATTTTTTACTATTATAAGTATGTACTCACTTTGTGGTGCTATTGGTGTTGCTAACAACTCTGTATCATCGAATTCAAGTTTTGGTTCGAAATCATGCAAGTCCGATAGACTGGGCTGGGGTTCATCGGAATTTTCTACTACTAGATTTATAGCCGGTCCTAGATGATTAACACGAAACTCATTATATCCATAGTTTTAATTCAAATATATTATGTGCATTTAGTACATACTAATAATTCAATTAGTTTTAACGCCTTTTATTAATTTTTTTTGTGGCAGTTTTGAGTATTTGTGATATTTTTTAGTTTGTTATATTAGGAAAATAAATCAAATGTTTTGGGTGTAAAGAAAAAGTTGTATTATATTATTATTATTACTATCAGTGGCCAAAATATGTTACAAGAACGGAAACACAACATTTATTAAAATAAAAAAAAAAAACAAATTAAAACAATATACATATGTATGTATGTACATGGATATGGACGAAATTGAAAGTAAACAAGTGAGAATTGAATACATGTATGTATGTATGTTTGTTTCTAAAATGTGTTTATCACATTGGAAACAACAGGGGACATGATAATACTTATTGTCTGTAAAATATTTCAAACAATTTAACAAGTTACCGTTTATATTTCGTAAAATAAATTTATTCTTTTTTTTTAAACCAACAACTTATGGTTAAATCCTATCGATTATCGAATTTAACACAGATGATTTAATTTCATTTTACTTGTTTGACCATTAAGTTCAAATAATATCAAAAGACAATTAAAAAAAGTTTTCCCTAAAAAGGTTTTTACGTCAGTCTGTTTTAGCAACAAAAAAATTAACCAAAGCTTAATAATAAAATTTTAAGTTTTTAAAAATCCGCCTTGTGCGTTGCTATTTATATTTTGTAATAAATTATACAACAATTACCAATTGTTAATACACATTTAATTAAAATATAAGCCCAGTCAGCATTTTTTTTAAATTATTATTCATATTCGAGTCTTTTTTACTCCTCTGCGCGATTAAAATAATCATATATGCGCTCGTTTTAAAGTCGAAAACGACTTTACATTCGGGAGAAAATGGTACCCCACCCGCGACCTTTCTGAAAGAGTGCTTTATTAGACTAATTTTCGAGACATTTTGTGCTAGCACTTATGACTCATGTGAAAGACTGTTTTATGGCTCGCGTATCTTTCGACTCATTTTCGAGACAGTTTGGGCTAGATATTACATTTTTATTTAACATTACATAAAATTTCCAAATCAAATTCAATTTTATATTATTTTTATTCCCTAAAGCACGAGCTGGCTGACATAAATAAGTATTAATTTACAAAACTAACTTGCTTCCAAATCTATAAACAGAAACAATACCAAAAGAAACATAATGCTTAAAACAGTCACATTTTGATCAATTTATGATTACACACATTCTGTACATTTGTTTTTTAAGGAAGTAACTTTCTAAGCATATTTGGAAATCATTTTCGAGCCTTGTTATAAGCGCAAAACAGATTAATCAGTTTTTGATCATCTAAGATAGTCTTGAAAGACTAAGGTTGGGAATTCGATCTTCCATATGCCGACTGGGATATTGAAAGTAGTTTATGAAAAGCAACTCATAATTACTTTCTTAGTATTCGTGATCAACAATAAGGTCGTTCACGTCACAAGTTACACCCTTGCAAAAAACCAAAAGTGAAAAACATAACAACAAACACATGAACAATTATTGTTCACAAATAATTGTCTATTATTTCGTATAAATAATTGCCTCTACGGTTGTTGTTGTTTTTGCACTTTTGCTTTTTCGCAAGGGTGTAACTTGTGACATTAACCTATTAATGTAATTATTATAAAACGAAAAGGGTTCCGAAGGCCAAAATTTAAATTCTTGTAAACTTGCTGTAACGCTTAAAACATAAAAGTGAAGACAATGAATGAATGATTAAATAGGAATTTTTATACATTAAAACGATATATCGGTAGCTAAAATACAAAAAGGCGTAACTAACAAAAATTTAAATTTACTGGAGAAGCAAAAAACTTTATAAAGTGAAAACTATAAACATGTCAGAAAAACATGCATTGATAATCGTCGTTTTGCATATAAAAAATAAGCACACTTGTAGTAACGTCCCTTTGTTTTTTGTTTATAAAAGCGTAATTTTTGATCGCACAAGTGTAAATTTTGTCAAGACCTGTAGTTAAATGGCAGTCATAATAATCAATCAAAAACTCGATTTTGAATTTTTTGTTAGTTACGCCTTTTTGCATTTTAGCTTATATATTTTCAATTAAACTAAAAATATTCTTAAATTACCTGGAAGACGGGATATATTCATATTCCTGTGATCCATGGTGAACAAAACCAGTGCACTTTAGTTAATGCCTAAAAATATATATGTACACAAATAAAATGAAGTCTGTATCAACAAACGGGTAGTATTAACCGTTCATAGCAATTGTTTAAAGAAATAAGTAATAAAAAACTGTTTAAAAGTGAATTCAAATAATACTAAGGGTTTATTAAAAACCCATTTATTAATAAAAATTCCAATTTCTATTTAAATGCAATTGAAAAAATACGAAAAGCTGTGGATCTTAGGTTTTTATAAAATGTATGGCTTTGAGAGGCTCTCATGAGGCGTCCATTATGGTATTTTATTTCCAAAGCAGTTAGGAAATAGTTTTGATTTTCGATCCATTGGTGTGATGTTGTGCTCATTTGCCAATATATGTTGAACTCGTTTCCAAGTTCATCAATTCTCTTTGCCCAAAAGATGTTTTTTCTAACATTTTAAGGCTTAATTGATGAGTTAAATGCGATGAATTTAATTTAAAGTGATTGGTGTGCAATTGGGTAGTTTTAATGTCCGTTTTATAAAATATCTCTGCACCTAAGTAGTTATATTCGTTAACTATATCTACAACTTCGCCTTTAAATTGGCATTTTTCACGACAAGATAATCTACCTCCATTTCTGAACACCATTATTTTAGACTTTGTTAGATTTACTTCAAGGTGCCATAAGTCACAATATTCTTCTAATCTTTCCATCATTTTCTGCAACACTTATATTTCATCTGCAAATATTACAATGTCATCTGCATACAAAAGCAACCTAATATTCAATTCATCTATTACGATGCCTCCGCCTAAATGTTCGTGAAGGTCCTCTATGTAAAGAGAAAATAATAGGGGAGATAACAAGCAACCTTTGCTTGACGCCTGAATATGTTTCAAATGGTTAAAAAAGTTCGGTTCCATTCTAAATAGTTGAGTATGTTCTAGAATAGAAACTAAATAAAAAATTTACCATTTTTGTAGATGCACCAAGACTATGTAGCTTAAACGTAAGAGAGTGTCGAGAGATTTTGTCAAAAGCTGCTTTAAAATCTACAAAAAAGGCATATACTTTTTTCTTTTCTTCCATTTTACATTATTCTGCATTTAAGATGACGATATGTGCAGTTCTTTTAATTTTTTTTAATAATTTTTGCCTACAAAATATCGAACAGACACTTTGGCTGGTTGCCTTTACAAAAAATATTTTACACTAACAAAATACACACACAGCAACTGGTGAGGAGCGTTCCTAAAATTATTTGTTTCCGTATGAACTCTCAAAAAAAATTTTAAGTTCAATTGTGCACGCACATATTCATCGGTTTAATAGAGATTAAAATTGAATTGCCAAAATGTTGGTATAAAAAAAAAACGATTTTAAATGACCAATAATCGATTTCTGTTTAAAATCGCATAAGTAAATTCGATTGCAAAAATCGAGCTTCTTTAACACAAAATCGAATTTCGATAGGAATCGAAATCGATTTACCATTCCCCACTTTGGAGGACCCGGTGCGGTAAAAATTTTCAGTAGAAGCAAAACAATTTTTAATTCTACATACCTATTAGTCATATAAAAAATAATTTGCTTTAATCTATGTAGTTTACCGACGCAGCTCCATATTAAAAAGCAAGTAAACAAGGTGATAAAAAATTAAGAAATAAGAAAAAATATTAAGTGAAAAAGTGGATCAATCAAGTTTTCATTTTTATGTACATACTAGCTGACCCGGTCCACGTTGCTGGCCCTAAGCAAACATTAGTGTTGTATTACCACACGATTTAAATTGAGCATTTAACAAAATTTACGACCTTTAAAATAAAAATCCATGGAATACCTATCATAAAGTTTTTTTTACAAAATAACTTACATATGGTGTAGATATGGGCTCAATCAAAAAAGAAACGCATGTATTTAAGGCAAATTGGAAATTATATTTATTTATTAATTCATCTTAAGGCCAGCGCATAGACAATGTTTTTTGTTTTTTTTTATTTGAGCCGTTTTCTGATTTTAGATAAATCGAAAAAAGCGGGCGGGGCAAAATTTTCTTTCCATAAAAACCTAAGTTGGACCATGGCAATCATTTTAAAGAAAAAATCGTCCAAATCGGTCAAGCCGTTCTCAAATTATGCGCTTAATAGAAAAAGTGTGCGTAAAAGTAGGCGCGGTAATTTTTTCTTTCGATGAAAACGTAAAATGGATTAATACGAACAGTTAAAAGAAAAATTAGTCAAATCGATGGAGCAGTTTTTTGATTTTAGGTTAATCGAAAAAAGTGGGCGTAATAGTGGGCGGGGCAAAATTTTCTTTCCGTAAAAACCTAAGTTGGACCATGGCGATCATTTTAAAGAAAAAATCGTCCAAATCGGTCAAACCGTTCTCAATTTATGCGCTTTATAGAAAAAGTGGGCGTAAAAGTAGGCGTGGTAAATTTTTCTTTCGATGAAAACTTAAAATGGATTAATACAAACATTTGAAAGAAAAATTTGTCAAACTGAAGATTCCCTTAAAATTTCATCAAAATCGGCCCAGCGGGTTTGGAGTCCATACGTTACATACATACATACATGCATATATATGTACCCACATCCTATTTTATATATACATATAGATTTATGTATATAAGAGCGACTCAAGTTGTATGGAAACAAAATTCGTGCAAGGTGTACCCCCTCAAAATGAACCTTTAACTTTTAAAGATGACATTTAAAATATTTCGGCTCCAGCTTTGACCGCTCCTGAACTGGACCATTTTGAAAAAGGGTATATTATTGCATGTTTTGTTAATTTGAGAACCTGTTTCCTTACCAACATATACAATATGGGTATCATATGAAGGGTTTTTTAAGGCGCGTCCAACTATAATTACGATTAGTCCAAGGACGATCATGCATTTCCTCTTTTAAGGATATTCTGTAAAAAATAACGGATTTTGAATTTTTTGTTCGGCGTTGTTTGCAATAAAAATGCCAAATTAACATAATTTAATCTTTAGTCGATTTAATTAAATACAGGTCTCAGCTTTTTTTTAAATTCGTGCTAGTTCGCGTTTTGACAAAAATGCAATCGGGTGGTTACCCTTCGTTTTAAATAGGGCAATATGGGTATCAAATTTTATCTTTTTTTTGCCAAGTACATCATCTTTGTCCAGGTACATTACCACGAGGTAGACTCGTTTGGGAGCGTATACATGCTGCTCTATTAAAATATCCGAGTTGAACCGAGTTTTCGAAATTGTTTTCATATAAATTTAGCGAACACATGTACAAATGCTGGCTCATATACACGAAATTTTATGTTTGGGTTCCAACTTAGGTAAACAGCTGACAACCATATGGGCCAACGAGTTTACCTTGTATAAATATACCTTGCCTCTTTGTAGGTATGTAAATAATTTAGGTGCTCTGGAATATATACATACTTATAAATGCAATTTTGTGGTTACTCTAATATGATAGCGGATTTAGTTTCTATAACATGTATGGATGAAAGTAGGACTAAAGAAAAAGACTAAAAATACAAGAGTTTTTAGTAAGAAAAATAATTATTATGGAGAAAAGTTTTAGTTAACGAAGACGGTGTTTCTTTTGCCATAGGTGAGAAGATCCATGCGCCCGGTCGAAGGCAGGCTATGCACAGAAGCTTTCGCTAGCGAAGCCAGTGTTTGTTATACCATATAGAGGAGAAAATCTCTGCGCCCGGCCGTTGTTTTTTAATAAATTTTTATTTTTACACTTTTACTGAATAACCTACAAAAGCTGCGTCGGTAAACTATGTACATATAGTAGGTACCTATTTGTTCCAAAAAATTTTTAAACGAACAGTTTCATTACCATAAAGTAGACAAAATAGCACATTTTTATAGCTGGTAGTTATGAATATTACGTGTCGATTTTTTCCAAAAAATTAAAAAAATAAAATATTGAGTTAATACACTATTGTTGATCAAGTGCGATATACAGTGCAATCTCCCTTAACGGACACTTCCCATAAGCGGACACCCCCTTGTGCGGACACATTTCAACGGTCTCTTCGGTGTCCGCTCATGGGAGATTCCACTGTACATGCAATTATATCTAACGGTGAAAACAATGCATATCATTTTATGACGTCACTTAACACACTTAAGAGCTAACATTTACCTACAAATACTTTACCTTTAAATGCTTGCACCAATTTGCATATACATAGGATTTTTTGTTTGGAAAGATGTTAAAAAAATAATTTTAATGTGTACATACATATTTAATTAGTATAGACTTGCAAAGTATTTGTACATACATATGTATGTAAATAAATGCAATTTGTAGGTATTTTAACAACAAATCAGTTTAATCTTTAAAGAAATGTTTTGTATTTGTTGACACTATGACTCCCAATCATACATACATACGCACAACCTGATAATCGTTGTACTTAGCCAACCAAATGCCTTTTTTCTATTTTTTTTAATACACGTAGTCAATTATTTTTTACTGAATTTGATTTCAATGCAAATTTATATTATATTATTATCTTTTGCTGCTTGCAACATTTTTTATTGTTATAGATATTGATAAAACGTTTTTCGTTAATTGCGTAGGTTGGTTGTTACCTTGTTACTCACTTTTTTTTGCAGAGTCAACAAAGAAATTTTATTTGT